>CM053770.1:92999247-93196144 GCA_028658325.1 Potorous gilbertii
AAAAATGGGGAGAAAATTTTGGAACCCAAAATCTTGTGAAAATGAATGTAAAAAGTTAAATAAATTTATTTAAAAAAAATAATTTAATAAAAGTATTGGGATGTATCCATATCTTTTGTAGGCTTGCTAGAAGCTTCTTCAAGATCACGTCAGTAATAACTAGTTGACTGTAGCCCAACATAATTTCCGTGTTGATGTAGAATGCATTTGTTTCCACAATGAATCATTTCTGAGTAAACTAAGGTTCTGGGTAGATTATAATGTGGAGCAGGTTAAGTGCATTCTTAATTTTATTATATGCGTGACTCACCTCTGGTGTCGACTGGAAATTTTGGGGTTTTTGTTTGCTTGTTTTTTGAATTGATGAGAGGTGTTGTTAGAGAGTAAAACTCGTGGATTTAATGGTAGTAACAGCCTGCTACATCAAGGGATGGTGGCAGGTCTTTCACTGATGTGATCTCTGTTTTACATGCATCCATCTGATTCCCCACTGGCCGATTCTATAGCCCAGAAATTCCAATTTCTCCTTCTAGAACTGGCATTTCTCCAACTTGGCAAACAGCTGGTGCTGGCATAGGTGCAGGATCATGGACCGGTTTGGCATGCTGGCTGGGGGCCCTGGAATAAATGAAAATATCACAAAGATAGACTGCAGCTCAGCAGCTCTTAAAATACTGAGTGCATAAATTTCTGAAAAACCATTGGGGCATTGTACAATTCAAAGGGCATAAGTCAGAACCAGCATTAGTCTTACCATGTCTGAAAACCTGTCTTCTCCTATTTGGATCAAATTGTATATTCCCTGAATGTCCAGGGTGGTGAATATCACTGCCATTGTCAACTAGACCAGTAGGTGAGGTATAAATGGCAGAAGATACATGTCCTGGATGGTGATAGTGTTCAGATATCTAGTGTTATAGTAGATGACCATTGTCTAGGCAATGGGCAGAGGGAGGAATTGGCTCTGTTTGGACATGGAGCAATCCTCAGCTCAACAAATTCTTTCTCTTCTTCACAAACGATAACAATGACAACTGGCAATTTATGTAGCACTTCATATTAATACATGCTCTCATTTGATTTTAACAACAACATTTGGAGGTAGGTATTATTATTCCTGTTTTATAAATGAATAAGTTGAGGCACAGAGAAGTGGTTTGTGCTACTTAAGAGGTACAACTTAAGAGTGCAATCTGAACCTAGGCAGGATTTGAACCTATGTCTTGTCTGACTGCAAGTCCAACATTTTCCATGCATTCTGATTTGCATATAGTACTGAATGTAGGATGGATACCTTTTGCCAGTTCTTTTTCATAAAGTATTAAAGAGTCACCGTCAATAGGCCTGGTCCAAGTAGCTCCATCCAGCTAGGACTGATACTCTGGGGGTAGTGCACAAACTGGTGATAACCTCTACAACAATAAGAGAGCAATAAATGTCCTTGATATTTGGTACTTGGAAGGAGCTTTGGCTGATGGTCTGCTGGGGTGCTCTGGCTTGATACATCTAAGTCATGCAAAGTTTCTGTCAGGGGACCAAAGCCAGGTGTCGAAAGTCTTTCCTGGTTCTTGGAGAAACCCCTCCATTGTCCAGTAAGAGTCATTTCTCTATGAGGCAGGGAGTGGTCCACTTCACCATCTGTCCAGCCAAGGGATGCAACAAAGATTACCTTAACTTTGGCTATAAGGATTTTCTGAAGTACCCTTCCCTTCCCTTTCCTTCCCTTCCCTTCCCTTCCCTTCCCTTCCCTTGCCTCCCCTCCCCTCCCCTTCCCTCCTCTCCCCTCCCCTTCCCTACCCTCCCTTCCCCTCCCCTCTCCTCCTCTCTTCTCCTCTTCTCTTCCCTTTCTTCTCCCTTGCTCTTTCCCTCTCCTCTCTCTCTCTCGCTCTCGCTCTCGCTCTGTCTCTCTCTCTCAAGAACTTACTTTGAAAAGTTTCCTGGAAGTCTTCAATGGAAAGAGATGCCTAAGAAAGTCTTAGTAGTGTGTTGATGGTAGGCACAGCAACCCAATATGCCTGCTTCATTTTCTTCTTTGGAAACTGCAAACGTTCCTCAAGAGGAGCCAAGTGACTTCTCTGTGCCTCAGTTTATTCATTTATAAAACAGAGGCCTGCTTTCAACCCTTGCCACCATATTGTGATGCCAGACCATTACACCATTGCAGAGTGCCAAGTAACTCAGCCTTTGTCTCAGTTTGGGGAGGAAAGAGCTGAGTTCAATTAGGCATGGATCAGTCCTCAGTTTCTAGGGATGGGGCTAACACCTCTTAGGGCGTGGGAAAATCAACAAGAAATGAAGGAAGAAACCTCTTGTAGAAGAGGGAGGGCATGGTCCATATAGTAATCCCAGGGTGTAAGTCGGAGGTCATATGAAGTCCCAGCAGAATTCACTGTAGTACTAAATCCAAGAAGTAAGGCTCCAAACTACCGCATGTCTTGGGGGCCTAAAGACTCCTGCTATGTACACTGGCCCTGCTCTTTAACAGATTTCCTTTGAGGATTGCTTGACCAGCCACAATATTTTCGTTTTACTCATGGGCACCTGAAGCCAAAGGGAGAAAAAAGAACTTGTTCAATAGAGGGTACCCTTTTGTTTTCCCCTATATGTGTCATGCTTATTCTGGTTTCATTTTTGTTTTGGAGGCAATTGGGGTTGAATGATTTGCCCTGTGTTGTGCCTCTAGTAAGTTTCTGAGGTTGGATTTGAACTCAAGTCCTTCTGATTTCAAGGCCAGTGCGCCACCTAGCTGCCTCTTCATGCTGCCTTTTGTTCCTATCCTCTCTACCTAGAAGGGCCAGCCCCCTCCTCTCTGCCAATATAAAGTTTATTCATCCTTCAAGGATCATCTTAAGTCCTATTTCCTCCATAAAGCCTTCCTGCACTGAGCTGGAAAATCCCCACACCTAACTGATATTTCTTGAGGGGCCCCAGCCATGCTCACTTTTGCTTCTGCTGTTCAGTTTTTTCTTTTGTATCTGACTCTTTGTGACTTTATTTGGGGTTTTCTTGGGAGAGATGCTAGAGTGGTTTGCCATTTCCTTCTCTACTTTATTTTATGGATGAGGAAACTGAGGAAACAGGGTTAAATGACTTGCCCAGGGTCACATATCTAGTGTCGGAGACCAGATTTGAATTCAGGAAGATGAGATTTCCTGACTCCAGGCCTGGCACTCTATCTGCTGTGCCAAACAACAAACATTTCAGTCTTACATCTCTATATCCTCTCTACCTCCTGTAGATCTGTTCTTTCTCTACATCTTCTTTTATATTTCCTACCCATCTTCATCATATTATCGTCTGACTCTTGTATGTGTCACATATCCCCAATGAGATTATAAGCTACGTGAGGTGAGGAACCATGGCTTATTCTTCTTCTCCATAACCCACAGTGCCTCGCCCAGCCCTGGGCACAAAGAAGGGGCCCTTTATATATTTTTGGATATGCTACTGCTTGAATTGGCAGAGCTGGGGACCAGCCCCCAGATGCTCAGCTCTTTAGCACGTCCTACTTTGCCTCCTGTCCCTCACTGAGGGGGCTGGTCCCAAGTACCATGATGTTCTCTCGACAGTGCTTCAGTCTGACAGATGTTCTGCAGGAGCTTGTGGGAATGGTGTGAAAATACAATGCCAAGACAGGGGAGGGGCTGGAATCCATTTAAAATGTTACAGAATTAGTCAAATTCCACAGGAATGAAGGTGGATTAAACACATGATAGTGCATGAATGGAGCAGGGGATGATGATATTTTAGGATCAGAAAAGTCAGAGTTGGGGATCTCCTGGCTGCCTTAACTTGGCCCTCTCATGTTCCACCATTGTCAAAGGATGCAGGGGATTTCGTGACATGATCGTATAGCCTTGATCTGGGGGAGCCTCAGAGTTTCCAAGGGCCAGTAATATGTCTAGCATTGATGTTTGAGGAAGCAAAAGGAGTCAGAGGAAGAAACTTGAAGGACAAAAAAGGAAAAAGATCTTTAAAAGCCAAGAAGGCTGCCGCCACCTTGATTTTGCTCTCAGTCATCTATAGGTACAAGTTCCTTTAGATCGGTGAACTTTCTCTTCATTTAGAATAGGGAAAGAAGAGTCTCTTGCTGAGCTCCCGACAATGGGGGAAGGGAAGTAGAAGTCCAAGGATCATAGCAGTCCACAGAAAAAGGGAATTTCTCCTTTTTAACGCATAGTAGCAGAACAGTAACTAGGGATTTTCAAACTTGGAGCAAGGGAGGAATGTGTGTGTGTGCTTGCATGCACTCATGTGTGTAAGTGTGCATGGTGTACCCACTGGAGAAAAGAGAGAAATGTGAACAGGATACTGCCAGAACTGGATATTGCTTAGTAGGGAGACCAGGAATTGGTGATATGGTTATTAGGAGTAGGGAAAGCACATAGCAGGATAAGGCTGATGATGCTGAGGGTGGAGCAGGTCAGCAATCATCTGAGGCATGACTGTTGGGGAGAAAACACATCTTGGGATGATACTATCAGTACTCGCTACATTTCTGAATCTTGTAGTAAAGGCCCAGCCATCCCACATGAGTTACAGCTCTGACAAGTCAGACTGTCTCTACAAATGGTAGGTTCGGCAAGAGAGTGAGGCAGGGGTTGAGGACAGCCTTTACAAAATTTTATTCACAGATAGTTGTTCTTGTTCAGTTGTGTCTGACTAATACCAACAATATCCGTGGAGTTTTCTTGCCAAAGATATTAGAGTGGTTTTCCACGTCCTTCTCCAGTGGAGCATATCACCCCAGTACTGACCGTGGGGTTTTCTTGACAAAGATACTGGGGTGATTTGTCTTTTCCTTCTCCAGTGGATTAAGACAAACAGAGGTTAAGAGACTTACGCAGGGTCACACAGCTAGTACTTGTCTGAGACTGGATTTAAACTCAGGTCTTCCTGACTCCAGGTATAGCACTCTATCCACTGAGCCTCCTAGCTGCCTCAGTCAATAAATATTTATTAAGCACCTACTAAGTGCTAGGAACTGTGCTAAGCACTGGTCCAGGAGTTCAAATGGGCAACAATCAATGACTTCCTGTTTAGCTGTACAGTTAACACAGCTGGGAAGAGAGCCCAGGAAACCTACTTTAACAAAGATTGCTTTCTTCCTCAAGGTCATTCATGTTAGTTTCTAGTAGTGCTTCAACTAGGAAGGAGGACAATGCCCTCTGAGTTTGTGTTGTATAAATGAAAAGACCACTGAGTCAGAATACCTAGGGAAAAGTCAAGTATAATGTGTTGCAATGAACTAAAATCTTTTTCTTGGGTATGCATAGGGCAAGTGTTACTGGTCAAAAGGTCACTTAAAGAAAAGATCAAGCCTATGATCTTGGTATGATTCAAGGGTGTGATTTGGGAGCCACCAAGTTAATGCAGTCATGGAAACATAGTGTTGCCTTCTGTTTTGAGTGTCACATTTGATAGAAGTCATTGATGAGTTGGACTGCATGTAAATTGCTGAAGTTCTGAGGACGCTGTAGACTGGGTCATCTTGGGATTAGTTGAAGGAACAAGAATTATCTAACCTGGAGAAAAGAAGTTAGAAAGGGCATGATGGCTATCATCAAGTACATAGAAGGCTGCCATGTAGATAAAGGATTAAACTGGTTTTGTTTGACTCCAAAGGTCAGAATGAGGTGGAATGAGAGAATGAGAATGAGAGGTCAGTGGATGGAAGCTGAAGAAGTAGATTTCAACTCATTGGTGAGAAACTTGATAATCATACTTGTCCATAAATAGAATGGGTTGTCTTGAAGGATAGTGAGTTTTCTTCCACTGAGGGGAGGTCTTCAAATACATGTTGGATGACTACCTGATGAGGATGTTTTATTATTTTTTAAAAATAGGTTTGGTTGATGCCTTTTGTTTTAATGTCAGTTATTTCCAGATATCTCTTCTCTGCTCCAACTCCTACCCCATATTGAGTCCTTTCCTTGTCATAAAGAAAGACATGTAAGCAAAAAAAACCAACATAGGAACTGTGTCTGGCCAGATAGGCAATATTCCATGCCCATTCTCCTCTAACCCTTTATCAAAAGGAAGGTGGTATACCCTCATCTGGTCTCTAGGAACAAGATTACTCATTATGGTGACTCAGTTTAGGGTTCCTCTTGGCATGTTTTTTGTTGTTGATTTTGTAGTTAATGCATATATTGTTCTTAGGCTTCTGCTTAATTTAGTTTGCATTTGTTCAGGACAGGTCTTTCCATCATAGTTTCTGATAAAGTAAAATTCCATTACTTTCATGCACTACAATTTGCTTAACTCTTCCTCAAAGGGAATCCATTTGGGTTCCAATGTCTTGCTACTATAAATGGTGCTGTTATGAATATTCTGGTGTACTTGACACTTTTCTCTATCTTTGACATCCTGGAGTGCCCAGGAGTGGGATTGCTCAGTAGATTGATGGTTTAGTTGATAGAGTTTTGGACCTAGAACGAGGAAGATCTGAATTTGAAACCTGCCTCAGAAATTCACTAGCTGTGTTACCCTGGAGAAGCCACTTGACTGCTTTCTGCTTCAGTTTCCTCCTCTACCTTTCAGGTTGTTATAAGGATAAAATGAAATTATATTTATAAAGGGCTTTGCAAACTTTAAAGTGCTATATAAATACTAGTTATTATAGATACAGATTTATTGACTTCCACACCCTCTCCATTTCTGTGTTTTTGTCAGGGATGTGTTAGGGGGTAAACTCTTTTCAGGAACAGGTTGAACTAGATGACCTGGGAGGACCCCTCTAATGCTGAGATTCTTTGATTCTATGTCTGAATTAATACTAAATATATGTATGTGCTCAGTGATCACCAGCTCTGGATTGAGAGGCGGAGCAGACATGCCTAGGATGCTATGACAGTCCCCTATGGAACAGTTTCCCAGGCATATTTGGGACTAGTGAGACGCCTTTTCAGTATTGGTGATTGAGATGATTTGATGGTAGAGAAAAGTCCTGGATATATGGAAGGAATTTTGAGAGTCTGAGTGAGCAGATTTAAAAAGTAACTGTGTGAACAGGAAGGAGATGACAAATATAGGGTGGCTGTGAGTCAGTTGTCTGTGTGTGTGTCTGTGTGTGTGTATTAAGAAGAATGGATCTGGAAATGAGAGTGAAAATAAGAATAAGAGCATGTCTGGGAGTTGGAGTCCCAGCAATTTATTTATGACTTGATTTTTAGAGACTATGGAATGAGTAATTACTACGTCAACGTTGGAGGGAGGCTTCCATGGATGATGTTTGCATTGAGTCTTAAAATTTGTATAGAAGTGGCCCTAATGCACTCTCATGCAATGATACTAACTTGGGGGAACCATAAGGAGAAACCTTAGTCAGAATTTTCTGTATATGAATGGCACATTTCTGAGCCCCTTGTAATCTCTTAGCCTAAGGGGCAAAAGCAGACCTAGAGCCTGGGGGTGAAGTGGGATGCTGAGATCAGTTACTCATGATTGGCATGACTGGCAATAGGTATGTACAAGCAAGTCTATGGCAGGTGCAGTGACTACATCTTTTGTATGCCTGGGACACTGACCTGCTCTTGGGTGATAATGTAACCATCAACCCAATGACACCATTCCCTTCTACTGTAAATACTGAGTTGCTTTCTTATTTAGTGAATAAATGAGTACAAATTCACCTAGTCCATTGTATCTAGTAGGCTCAGTACCAATTCATGCTTTATACCCCATTCAGTCATCTATATGGTACCGTTTTTCCATCTGTCCTATTGCTACATGGTACCTTCATTTCTCCACCTACCCTCCTCAACCATCTTGCTACCTCATGACACCTCTTGTTTTAGGCTAATAACCAAATTAATAATACTACTGATCCTAGAAAAGTGGAAAGGTATGTCAGTTAAGTTCCCTTTGAATCAACTTACCAATCTTGTGATTCCCCATATCCAAACTCCCTTCCCTGGTCGCCACTTCCCAATATGCATTGTCTCCTTTTTACTAATATTTAAATTCCTTGAGGGAAGGACTTTCTCAATTTTGTATTTGCATTTCTAGTGCTTAGAACTAATGTGCAGCATATAAGAATATTTTTTAAAATGGGTTTCCATTCATTCATTCAAAAGCAAAGCTTCCCATGTAAAATGCTTGCTAGCTAGTCAGACTGTGGGCAGAAGAGTTGGGCTCTTCTCAGTCAAACTCCGCTCAATGTTTCTTATCCCAGAGAACCAAAGACTAGCATGAACATGATAGCTGTCATTAGCATTTGAAGGTCTGTCCTACGTAGAAAGGATTAGATTTATTCTACTTGGCTCCAGAAGGCAGAGAACTGGGAGTCACAAGAAAGAAATTGCAGAATAGAACTTCAGCTCCAAAAAGAAGAAAATGTCTTAACAATCAGACCTGTCCATAAGTGGAATCAGTTGCCTTTGGAAGTAGTGTATTTTTCATCCGTGAAAGTATGCAATAAGAGGCTAGATGAAGATTATGTTGTGAAGTCCATTTCTATTTTGTTAAAAGCTGGACTGGATGGCCTCTCAGCTTACTCGGAGACTCTGCTATTCTGTGGTTCTGTGAGGAGGTGGATGGCCTGGCCCCTTGGTTTTTGCTTTTAACTTTTACAGAATCATGGCCAAATCTCTCCTTCTTGTAATACCATCCATAGACTTGTTTTGCTTATTACCAGAGCTGAGTTTTAGCCAGAAGGGGAAGACATCCCAATTTTTATAAAATTAATGAAAAGGATCCATAGTTTTCTTGGAAGCAGGGTTCAGTTCTCTTTCACAGAACATGGTCATTTCTTTCCTAAACAAACAAGGATAGCTTGATCTTGGTACCCACAACCTTGGACTGTAACGTTTGACTTAGCCACCTGGGCATTTCCTTTGCCTCAGAAATTCAACTTCCACCAGGTATTCTGATATCCATGTAGCAGCTTCACCCCTGGTCCCAAGCTGTTGGGTGACATTCTAGGAGCAGATGGCTTTGCTTACGGATACAATTTGGCAAGAGCTTCTGCATAATGGTCCCCAACCCTCTGCACAGTGGTCCCTGACAGCTGACAGAAACATTCCAAGGCATCGAATTCCTTCAGGCTGAAGTGACTGGGTAGGAACTTAAGGAGCATTGCCACTATTCTCTTGAGTATTCTTTTGCAAACCAGAAGCAGAATAAATTTCCTTTGTTCATTAGAACATGGAGTGGCTCAGTGTTTTCTATCTTCAGCCAGCTACCTAACTCTTTAGAGACCTCTAAGGAGTAAGTAATTTGCCTTGGGAGAACCAAATACTCAGAGTGGAATTCCTCTCATTTTGAACAAAATCTTATCATACACGTAATTTTTATGAGTCAGTTTTCAAGACAGTTTTCTCAGATGTTTGCGCATTTTATTCTCTGTTTGATAAGTCAGAAACTGAGGCATAATGAGTGAGTCAGACTTGAGTCACAGGAAGAAAGCTTGTTTTCTGTATGAAAAGCCTTGGCTCTGAAGTTGGTAGACTCACTCAGGCTTAATGGTATTGCATTTAAAGTCAGAAGGCTTGAGTTCAAATCCCACTTCTGCCTAAATGCCTTCTATTGCTGTGACACTGCGCACATGTTATGATCTTTCTTGGCCCTAGTTTTCTCATCTGTAAAATGAGGGAGTTAGATATCTAAGTTCCCCACCACCACTAATTTATGTTCTGTTGATTTTTTGAAGTTAAAGAAGATAGGTAGTCCTTGGATTAGATACTGCTGAATTTGTCTCCAAGGATGTGTCAGATGCTAGCTTGGTCCTAACTAGGTATTTATCCTGATGAACTGGTAACAAATAACACTGCCCACAACTCAAACTTTAAAAATTATTTTCCAGGAGTGTTTGTTACCCATAGGGCCTCAAATTCACAATCTTAGTTAAGATGGTTTTTTTTTTCAGATTTGCATAATAGTAGGGCATTTCCAAGTTGAGAGTCAGATCTCTGAGACGCTAGGAGAGGAAAATGGATCTAAACTGTCTGAATGACTATGTCAACTTACTCAGCTGTAATAGGTACAGTGTAACAGGTACAGAAATAGGTACAGTGATTCACTTCCCTGAAGCTTTTGAGAGACAGTCCAAGGACTTGGAGAGTAAGTCCAGATTGAGACAGAAGGCAGCGCTTGGTTGATTTTCTTTTCTCCTTCTTACCTGTAGTCAACAAGACTGAAAACAGCTAGCTGAACTACTCTGTGAGTGGGTCTAGAGAGACCATGTGTCTTTAGAGCTGTGCATGTGTATTTGACTGTATATGTAACAGACATATGTGAATATACACATATGCACATGTATAATATGAGTGCAAGCATGGGTTTGTAAGAATTTGTATAAGTGTATCCATGAATGTGTGTTTGCATATTTATGAATTTGTATATGTATAGGCATGGAAGCATGCCTTTGCATGTGTATGTATGCATGCATGTATATTTGCACAGATATATTTTGTATCCTCCACAAAGTCCTGCTCCACTGAATAATTGTGACAAGGAGCTGACCTTTAGTTCTTGAAGGCTGTGTCATCAATGTACAACTTCTGGCAGCTTTTATCATGCTGGCACACCTTTAGGAATAGGCTCATCCACAGACAAGGTCAGTTTTATGAGAAAGTCTAATCAAGTATAGAGAGACTGGCTAGTTGGTCATGGCAAACCATGAAACAAAGGAAAAAGACAAAACGATCCCTAGTTCCTACCTAGCCTTCTTTCACTTTCACCGTAATGGTGGCAGAAGAGTGGAATGGGGAGCAGAGGATTTTGAGAATCTCAACCTTCTGAGGTTATTTATCACCTTTAACTTGACTAAAGGGATTCTAAGTGCATGATTCTTGGTAAATGACCAGTGAGTGAACCTACTACTAGTGGACCCAAGTTATATGTCACAATATTTTTCGTGTAAATGAAACCAGAAGAAAGAAAGACTATGGATCAAAAAATGGAAGGATGGCTAATAAGTTCTCTTTAGAAAGTCAAATTAGTGAATTGGTAGAATTGGTTTACCTGTGTGCCCAAAGGCAATCAGAAACATTTGTTTTCAGGACGTTTGGTTATTTTGTAATGTGGGATTCATGATAACAATTTGCAAAGGTCACCATGAAAAGGATGGCAGCTTAGGCATCCACATCTGTTATATAGGATGAAGAAGAAGATAAATTCTCCAAAGATATTCTTGATAATATTCTCTAAATGAAAGCAACATATATTTTTATACTTGTTGACTTCAGTAAAAATGTTAGAATAGATGAGGATGGCGATCTGGAAAAAAGAACTTGAGAAACCAGAGACTTGTAGACTCCACAGAAGGCTCATCCTTATACATCGTGAAGGCTTTTCTTTTAGAAGTGAATCAGTAGGCACCAAATCACGCAATAATTACAGCAGCAAATAATCACAGAAATAGGAATAATTTATTACTTATATGATAGATGACTTAAATCATCTCTGTGTTTATATTCAGACTGCCATATTGTGTGAGCAAAGATCAACATTGAAACAAGATTAAAGAAAAAAATAAAACTGAGAAAAATATGGTATCTAATTGAAATAACTGAATCCTGACTTATTCAAACAAATTATTGTTAACTGAAAATTGGTAATTATTGGAAGAAAGGACATTGACACAGACTCTGGTTTCATATGGAAATTTAATGAAGATAAATAAAATGTCACATAAATGAAGGAAACACAGGGGAAAATTGAAGATGAAGACAAATGTCCTAAGAATGGTGGTGAGGGCTTTCTGGATGCTTCTATTTTTAGGAACTGGTTGCAATCAAACCTTTGGTGTAGCCTCTTGAAATAGACCCATAACTACTCAAGTGAATTTGGCCTATTTATTTAGGAAAAACTAAGTAAAAGAAGAATGGTGGACAACCTATAAAATTTGCTATGAAACAAAAACCCAGCTTGTAATATTTAATGCCAATAGTCTATGCCTATGAGTGGTGAGATACTTCAGTCTTTGAAGAATCAAAAGTGAATATCACGTAGATGACCATGAAGAGGCACATGGTAAATATAAACCACCTACAACATACAGTCAATAAACCACTTTAAAGAGTTAAAATAAAAGATGTCACCAGCAAAGTGTCTGAGTGAAAAAGAGGATGAGGCTGAGAGATGACGAGTGGAAGCCAGAATGCGCCCCTGCTACCCTTGAGATGCCAAGAGAAAGCAAGGAATGTTCTAAAACATTGGGTGGACCTTCTGTGAGGAACTTATGGGAGGGCAGGGACAAGAGAGGCATAGAAAAGGCAGGCCTAGACAGGTTATAATCTGTACTCATGGATGAAACATTGGAATCAATGAGCTTACAGGTATTTAATCCAATGTCTTTATTTGCATGTTTAATAGTGTGTGTGTGTGTGTGTGTGTGTATCAAAAGGTCTGGTAAAAAAAGGAACACTGCCTCATTCTTAAAAGTCAGGCTAAACTGACAAGGAAATTCTTCTGTTATCTGTCATGTCATTGATGGACAATTTTTGATAAGCTGGCTCAAGAAAGGGAAGGGGGCTCTAGGCCTATGGGCTTGGACAGGTGGGCATCAGAGTTTGATTTGGGTTCTTTCTTTTTTTTTTCTTTTACGTCCCTATAAGAGTCTCCCTATGAGACTATTTTACCCCACCCTACTGGTAAAACCATTGAACTGAAGAAATGATGAGAAGTAGAAATGGGAGGAGAAGTTAGGTACGATTGGGGCATTGCTGAGGTGAGAAGAACCAGTGTGTGCAGACAGATCCAAAAATCAATAGGGGAAATGACTATTTGTTGTGTACAAAGACCTTGGCAGAACAGAGAGAATAACCCTCTGTAAACCCAGGGCATTTGGGAAACAGGGAAAGGAGAGCTAAGCCCACACGATCTGATGTTTATAGCAATTCTATTGGAGGAGAACAGCATTTGTCCAGGTAGCCAGTTTGGGGCACATACCATGTGGGTGTATTCTGACAATAGCTCAAGAGAGTGCTGGGAAGTCTTTCTGAGTACTGAGAGGATATAAACTCAACTGATAATTACACTCTTCCCTCTGTGGAAATGGAGAGAAAAGATTGAGAACAGTGTTATTTGTTGTACAAAACAGACTTAGGGTATGTGTGTATGTGTGTGTGTGTGTGTGTGTGTGTGTGTGTGTGTGTGTGTGTGTGTGTGTATGAATCAAAGAAGGGTCTGGGAACAGAAATGACCCCCTATAGCTGACTAATTCTCCACAGTTCAGATGTGCCTCAGTGTCTCCCTGTACTGCAGTTTCCCTTAGCCACAAGACACTTCCTCATCTGGCTTGAATCCACCTGGAATAAAATGTCATAGGGTCATAGAGCTGGAAGCAGTTAGAAGTTGTTTAGTCCAAAGCCTTCATCTCCACATGAGGAAAGTGAGGTTAACCCAGAGACATTTCTTCCTGTTACTCAGGTTGCAGAAATCAAAGCTGGAATTTAAGCCCTCATACTCTGACTCAAAAGTCAGAGTGCTTTCTTTCTAGTGTTCCATGCGGTGACATTAATAAGCTGCTTCCCTGTCTTTGCCCCTGTTTCTCCTTCTCTAACAGGCCAAGTGGTGCTTGAGATGCTTTTCATTAGGGAATAAGAGTGAAGACCATCTCTCCATAGGCTATCAGAAAAGGTGATAGTCTAGATACCTTGATATCCGTAGGTGAGTTACTTCAGTGGGATCTTTAGGATTGATGTCAGGAAAACAACTTCTTAACCATTGAAGCTATTTGGGAAGTGGAATGAGCTGCCTGGTGATGGGTTCCCTTTCACTGAAAGGCTTCAGACAGAGGCTGGATGATGTCTGCTTGTCAAGTATGATACATTGGGAATGCCTTTCAGTTATTGGTTGAACTATATGTCTGCCAAGGTCCCTTCCATCACTTAATTCTAGGATTCTGTGATATAGAGTTGGAAAAATTTTAGAGGTTGTCAAATTCCCTCCTTTTGCAAATGAGGAAGCAGAGGACTAGAGAGGCTAAAAGACTTACTTAAATTCCCATAGACCATAAATGGCAGAATCAGAATATCAGCTCAGTTCCTGGGACTCTACATTCTGTACTTGCCACTACATCATTCAACACTTTAAGCATCTATAGTTTCACAAACCCTTTATGCCTTAGTAAATGTTTGCATAAGTTGTTGCCCCAAATTCATCATTTGATGGTTACTATTATAGTGATGATCACCTACCCAAGCTGGAGTCTTAGATGACTGTCTTTCCCCTGACCCAGGACTTGAGTGTTTCTAACTTGGTTGAGTTTTTTGTTTTGGTCTGAACCTTTGATTTCATCAGTGTGGGGAGTACTTGTGGGGGCATCTTCTCACTAGTGCTGATCTGCAACTTGTCTACAACTTATAATCATAGAATTATACAAGGGTGCCAAGAAATTAAGTGAAAGACCTCTGTTCTCATACCTAGGAGAGGACTCAAGCCCAGGTCTCCCTGAAGGCTTCTTCTGCTCACTATGCTTCAGTTCCTCTCTTCTAGCTTGGTAGGAACAGAGAGGGAATGTTAGAGTTTATCTGGTCCAGGGGTTCTTGAAATCTACCAAGGAGACTGAGGATAGATTTCAGGAATTCCATAAAACTGTATACATCTCTGTTTTCATGGCCTTTTAACTGATACTTAACATTTTCTTCAATTACTTAGAAACAAGATTCTACAAAGAGAGCCCCAGACTTCACTGGATTGCCAAAGGGGTCCATGACACAAAAACAGTTGATTCTTAAATCACTGTTCTAGGCCAACATTCTTCTTTTCTAGGTAGAAAACTAAAGTTTGTGGAGGTTAAATAAACTTGCCCAAGATCACAAAAGTAGTGTCTTAGATGGGATTTGATCTCAGTTGTTCAGTACAGCACTCTAAGTTCTGTACTATGTGCCCTCTCCCAGAATTAAGAAAGGTTTTACTTAGAATTCCCACCTGTGGTGTCCTTAGGATGAATTTTCATAACAGTGCAGAATAGAGCCTGAAAGAATATCTTATCCAGGTTAAGTGACTTTCTTAAAGCTATTTGACTAGGTAGTAGCTGTGCTAGCATCTTATATAGATCTAACTCCAAATCCAGTGCTTCTCCGGCTATGCCATATTCTCAGAGCTTACGTTCTAGATGCATTGCCTTTGAGATTCCCAAGGTCATCTTGAGGCCATGGAGTGGCACCACAGAAGGATAATTATTTGATAGTTTATGATGAGTTTCTTTTTTTCCACTTTCAGACGCATGTTATCGTGTGTTATTTTATCTTTGCTGAGAAGTCAGAAGGACAGAGGTCACTATATCCTCTCGACAGATGAAGGAACTGAAACAGGGGAGTAGAGTCACTTGTTCAAGGTCATCTAGAGAGTTAACATCAGAGCCTGGTCTGGACAACCCACTGGTCTCTCCTGTAGGACTGCCACCTCTTTGGAGGCTCCTTTCCACCCAGGGAATCTGTGCTTCCCTTATTTATGTCAGTCTTCTCTGCATGCTAAGTTGCCGATAAGCCTTTAAGCCATTTTTACTGCTTTTGAAGTTCAAAGCCATGATCTACCCATAGGGAGATGAGCTTGTAGTGTCTCTTACAGGATCATGCCCTGGGTTGTTTGATGGATTCCCCAAGCCTTATCTTAAGTCATGACTGTAAAACACCAGTATCTTCCCTTTAACTACTTCATCCAATTCCTTAGTGAAAGGCACTCAGAAGGTACAGAGGAGTCTGGGGCCACAGTGTATATGAATGGGCTTGCCTCTTTTGATGGTGCAGTATTCAAAACATTAAAGTCTTCTAATTCACTTAGATTTGGAAGCTCTCAAATACAACTGCCAAAACTTTGAATTGGATATTGGTGGAAAGAAGAAATTTGGCAGCATCTGGGAAGAGGAGAAAAGGGAGTCAGGAAAATGTTTCACTTTCCTAGGAAAAGAGAAACATTTTCACTTCTTTAGTCCATTATTTCTGGTTTTTCTGAGAGAAATTTTTGTAAAAAGTTAATTTAAGTTTTCAACAATCACTTCTATAAGTCTTAATTTTTTTCCTCCTCCCTCCCTCCCTGAGATGGAATGCAATTTTATATGGGTTCTACATATACATTCTACACATGCATTTTCACATTGGTCATGTTGCATAGAAGAATTAAAAATGAGAGAAACCATGAGAAAAACCAAACCAAACCAAAATATAACATGAGAGAAAATAGTCTGTTTCATTCTGTGTTCCAGTTCCACAGTTCTTTCTCTGAATGTGGATGACATTTAGAAATGTTTTAGGTCCTTGCATTGCTGTGAAGGGCTAAGTCTATCAGAAAGAGTCTTCACACACTGTGGCTGCTACTGTGTATAATGTTCTTCTGGTTTTGCTCATTTCACTCCGCATCAGTTTATATAAATCTTTTCAGGTTTTTCTGAAGTCCTCCTGTTTGTCACTTCTTATAGCACAATAGTATTCCATTACATTCAAACACCACAACTTGTCTAGCCATTCCTCAATTGATGGGCATTCCCTAGATTTCCAGTTCTTGGCCACCACAAAAAGAGCTGCCATAAACATTTTTGTACATGTGGGACATTTTCCCTTTTTTATGATCTCTTTGGGATACAGTCTTAGAAGTAATATTGCTGAGTCAAAGGCTATGTCCATTTTTGTAGCCCTCTGGGCATAGGTCCAAATTGGAAAGCAAATATTTCTTGAGAAATGACTGGACCAAAGGTGACCCATTCACTATCTTTGCTTCAGATATAAACATCACCATTCCTGGCCATTGAGATAGTAGACATCTGAGCATTACTGAAGTCGACCAGCAGGTTAAACATCTATGCTTCTCTCTCTAAGTCAGTCTTACAGAGAAGTCTCACTTTCTGAAACTCTAAAATGAGCAGGGTTAGACTCAGTTCAATTTCAATTCAGTTCAATAAACATTTGCTAAATTCCTCCCTCCTTTCATCTTACGTGAAGAGAGATGATGATGGTTCTAAGATAAAAAAATTAAGGACCAATCCTCATTCTCACTGTCACAGAATCATAAGATGTTAGAGCTGGAAGGACCCCAGGGACTTTCTCATTCAAGCTCCTTATTTTCTAGATGAGGCAGCTAAGGCTGATGGAATTCATAGGATAAGTGGATCATTAGAGCTGTAAGGCACTTCATAGGTCTTCTAGTTCAACTTCCTCATTTTATAGATGAGGAAAATGAGGCAAGGGGAGAGAAAAATGACTTGCATGTGGTAAACATGGCAAGGTTTGAACCCAGGTCCTCTGACTCCAGAGCCAGTCCTCTTTCCCCTATAACTCTATGTCTTAAGATCACACAGTGAATGGCAATAAATCCATGATTAGAAACAAAATGCCAGTCCAGTGTTCTTTCTATAATACTCATCAGCAATACCAGCAGCAGAAGCAGCAGCAGAAGGAAAGGACATAAAATTATGTATTTCTTGCCTTCAGAGAGCAGATGATGACATCAGTGTTATAGGTGAAAAAAAATCAAAGCTCAAAAGAGTTGAGTGTGGTGCATCCTCTGACACACAGGAGTTCACCAGCAGAACTGGGACTGCAGCTCTCTTCTCTTGGCATCTAGATGAGGCTTTGTCCGCATGATTGCTTTGGCTTTATCTTATCACTCTCTGCTCTAGCTCTTGGTAGTCCTCCAGAAGTGCCCTGGTATGTGGGTCTTGTTCTTAAAATAGGAAAAGGATAAACTCATCTAAAAACGATGCAAGGACCTAATGAAGAGAACTGGGCATAGTTACAAGTCACCCTGGCTTCACTAGTTCACGTAGGCAGATGGTAGTTAGAGCTGAAGCCAACCAATTCACACTTACTGAATTAGCACCCGTCTGTTGAATTCTGGGGGGAAAAGCAAATGGAGGCATCTCTCTTTTCAACCATGTAAAGTGAATAAAAAGTAGTACCCTTGGAATGGTATCCTTTTCAATGCCCAGGAAGACTTTGCATATTCCATTGCTATACCGACAAGGTATCTTTCCCCAAAGACCTTAACAACTGCAGCTGCAACTCTGGCTATAGAGGGGTGATGATGAGCACAAGCAACTTGGGGCAAGGGAAACTTAGAAATCTCAGTGCAATCTGGTCATAAGAACCTATTATGAACTGAAAGGATATCATGGGCCAGTTACTCCAATCCCTTCATTTTATGGATGAGGAAAGTGAGGCTGAGAGCTGATAAGTGACTTGGTCAGAGTCACACATATAACAAGTATCTGAATCAGGCTTTGAACCCAGGACATGTCCTTCTGACTCTAAGTCCAACACCCTATCCATTAGGCTACTGATCCCTGCTTCTAGAGAACCACTTGGTTTGTAGAGTAAAGTTATCTTCACATGTGAAGAAAGAATATTAGTATTTTAAATGGCTGTTCATAAGAATCATTTAACCTTTCTGTAGTCCTTTCATGGTTATAAAGTGCCTTCCTTTCAGTATTCCTGTAAGGTAGGCAGGATGGTTGGTATCATTAGCCCCACCTCAAAGATGAGGAAACTAAGGTTCAACACAGTGACAAGATTTATTCGCAATCAAACAGTTGCTAGGTATCAGAGGCAGGATTCATATTCAGATCTCTGGGCTCCAGGTCTACTGCTCAGCAGGCTACAGTACAGGTCTGGTTCTTCAGAGGTGACTATGGGTTTGGTCCGTTCTTCAAATAAATGCCTATCAGCTGCTAGTTCATTGTCTTCTAAGGTTTCCTCCCATCTATACTTATGTGCATGTTATTTCTGCCATTAAAATATAAGTTCTTAGAGAGCAAGGGCTGTTTTGACCTTTTCTTTGCATCTCTAGAGCCTTGCACAGTATCTGGCACATAGAGAAGGCTTAACATGTGCTTGCTGGTTTATTGATCGTCGGTCCTGTGGTCCCCTCTGCCTAGCTACTCCCCCATCTCTTTCTTATACCTTCATTTCTCCGATAATGATCCGTATCATAGAATCATAGATCTAGAGTTGGAAGGAGCAGTTCTACAGAGGAGAAAATTGAGGTTCAAGGAGGCCAATGGACTTACCCAAGGTTACATAGAGAATAAGTGCTGCAGACAGACTTCAAACCCTGGTCCTCTGATTTCAGAGCAGTATGATCTGATTGGGGATCTTTTCAATTAGCTCCCTACTCTTCTTAAGATAATAAGATCATAGAACAAGGGCTGGATTGTAGATGAGGAAAATAAGGTGCAGGAGTGTTTATGGGTTAAATGACTTGCCTGGGTCATACATGTTGTCAGTGGTAAAATTTTTAGCCATGTTCATAAGCTGAGGATACCCCTGAAGTGAGGCATGGACAATATTAGCCAAAGTTATAAAATATAACATTTGCTTTCATACCTTATCACCTTCCTTTTCTGCCTACCCCCTTCTGCTCTTTGGTCACCTATATACTAAATGAGAGGACAATGACTTTTTAAATTGTTGCTCATAGTGAGGAATCATACAGGAGAAATGACATAAGAGAATGACATTTCTCTGTGATCAGAGAAATGAATGCTCATTAAGCAAGATGGGCTGATCACATATAAAGGATGAAAGGTAACTGATGAACCACCCATGTTTTACATTGGTATCCATTTAATGACAACAAGGAAAATCCTAGCGCTATGTATGAACTTCCATTGCAGGTTTAGGGAAAGACATAATAAGGAGTTGCATTGGATGATCATGTATAGATAGGTGATGATCTGCATTCTTGGAGGAAGTACCCACATCGATGAACTCAGAGTTATTTGAATACTGGAGTTCACTACAATTACATAGTGAAATCTCTCATAGGCACCCCAGAAGCCCTCTTATCCAACATAGATACTAAAGGGTCATAGACAGGTAAGGATTATCCTATGTCCCCAAAAAGGACAAATCCATGATAAAAAAGACACAGACTCTTTAAAATCTAGAGAGTTTTCTAGGGTCAAACATTACACGTCTGTGACTAAAAGGGATAAAAGATTAAAATGAAAGCGAAAAAAGTTGGCCAGATAGCGAACATACTTTCTGAGCTGTCCAGGGTCCTGATCACTGCCTGGGCTCTCTCTGATCTCTTAAGCCTTGGCCTTGTTCTTCATGTTCCTGTCTTTATACCCTGACAGGAGGCAGAATATTGTAGTGGAGACAGCACCAAATTTCAAGTCATAGGATCTGAACATGATTCCTTGACTAGCTGTATGACTTTAGATAAGTAAGTCATCTTATCTGAGTGTCAATTTCTTTACCTAAAAAGAAGGGTTTAGACTATCTCTAAGGCTAATAACATGATAGATTTAGACTTGTAAAACCTCAGAGGCTATCTAATCCAACTATGTTATTGTATAGATGAGCATCAAGGTGAATAAGTGACTTGTCCAAGGTCACACAGGAGCTAAGTAGCAGAGCTGGGATTTGAATCCAGGTTCATCCAATTCCAGAAACTTTTCTTTTTTTTTTTTACTAGTACCACACTGTCCTCTATCACTCTAAATCTTATAATGCTATGATCTTGTTATCACCTCAGACCTTCATCACTCTCACCAACCTGACTGTGCCCCTTTTCCTACTCCTATGTATGGCTTACTGTAGAACCTATACAACCCATACTATTGATCCTATACAACCAGAGTAATGTATGTGTGCTTGGTAATCTTCTATTCTCCCTGGTAGACAGACTGTGGTGTAGTGGATAGAGCACTATGCTAAGAGTCAGGAAATCCTGAACTTTGTTCTCAGCTTACAATCTGGACAAGTCACTTAGCATCTCTGATAGTCAGACATTATTTCTAAAAATATAAGCTCCAGATGCATTACAATATGCTTTGATGGAGGGTGTCTTATACTGGGAATTCCTATACCAACAAAATCCCATGTTCTTTACATGTTAACGTTTTTCCATGGCATGCCAATCATTGCTGTTTGACCATATATATGTGTGGTTTGACTTTTATTATTTATTATTATTATTCTGAGATTAGAGAATGTATGTTGGATATATGTGTGGTGCTCAATAAAGGCTCTGTAGACACTTAATAAATACCAAATATTGTAGTTGTGAGGATGATGATGATGATGATGAGAATGATGTGAAACTTCTAGGCTTCATAGCTTCACCTTTCCTATAACAATAATACTTCTGAACTTGCCAGGGAAACTGATGAGTCCTAATTAATTAATGTGAGTCAAATACTCTAGACTTAGTGCTTTGCAGATGAAAGATGTGATAGGCACATGGAACATTATCATTGCATAATGTTCATGGCTGGCCAGAGGCCCAGTTACAGCATCTTTATCAAAGGTAGATAAAATCCTGATCCCCTTAGCCTAGTTATTACACCTTAGAACTATCAATCTCTCCATCTATAAAACTCTCCCTTGATTCCAAACCCATTCAATACTGATTTACAGCTGCTATTGTTACTACATTCTGCATCCTTGAGGTTGAGCTCTCTGTTCTCCTTGTTGGGGAAGCCTGATCCACTCCAAGCAGTGAACAGAGGGAGGTGGGAAAAGATCAAGAGTGGGCAAGGGGAAGAGAAAGGAAAGGGAAAGAGAAAAAGACAGGCATATCCTTAATTATTTTATTGAGATTTTATATTAAGATTTCATAAGTTTGCTTGTACGTTGCTTTAGAAAATGGTCATGTAAGGGAATCAAAGGAAGATTAGCCACATTTTCAGTGTCTTCCAAATCACAAGCTCCTTGATCTTACATATATTCAGTGGTGGTGGTAATGAAGGGGTGCTAATCCTTCTTGTATGTACAATAGAACCTCCATCCATTCTAAAGGACCAAGAATTTTTGGTATTAAACAGAAACCACTTTGTGCCCCAACCCTCGTTAGGAACTTTTTTTCAGAAATAATAGTCCATTTCTCTGCCTTAAAAATGCAGTATACTAAGCATGAGACAAATCAGACACACTTCAGGTATCTCAGAGTAAGCCTTATGAACATCCTTTCTCAAGGCAAGTGATTGTGGATAATAGACTAACTGACATTTCTATGGCACTTGGTGTTATCTGAAATGACAACTCTGTGTGGTTGGCCGTGCAAGAATTGTTATCTCCCTTTTTACAGACGAGGAAACTAAAGTTTAACTGAGAGGTTAAGGGCCTTGGCTATGACCACATAGTTAGTATCTAAGGTGAGGTTCAGAATCAACTCTCCTGATTTCTGTAGTAAGCTATTCACTATACCTTGCTGCTTCTCATCTCAAAGATACAAGTACAGGAGAATATCAATATCAAATACCAATATCAAAAGAGAGACAAGAGTTTTGCTTAATGAGCTCCTTGATAAAAACTCAATTTCTTGTAATATTCTTTTTCTCCAAAAGAGTTCTGGAAAAAATTCTAATTTGGGGGGAATTTCAGCTAGTTGGAGTCTAATGGGCATTTGATTCTTTCCTCCTGCCTTCTTTGCTCTCCCTCCAGGACTTTTTTAGTTATATCACAGCAATTTTTAAATATATGCTTCTACAACTCCCTCCACACATATCACCATGAAAACCTTTGCAAGAAAGAGTAGCAACAAGCAAAACCAATTTGTGGAGCAACTGTTTGATAGGATATGCAACATTATACACTCATGGGACCTCATATCTTTACAAAATGAGGAAGTTGTTTCATAATCTGTTTGCTGAAAAATTATCGGACATTATAATCATTCAGTAATTGGTTTCCTTTTAACATTCTTTTTATGAACATTATTGTAACTGCATATGTGCATATATCCATATGTGTATATGTATGCATGTGCATATATACATGTATACACGCATATATATGTGTATATGTATACATGTGTATATATGTTCATGCATATATATAAACACACACACATATTTACTAGTTCTGATTCCTATTGGTTCCATACAGGTCTTCCCATATTTCTCAGAATTCCTCAAATTCATT
Organism: Potorous gilbertii; assembly: GCA_028658325.1. Classification (NCBI taxonomy): domain Eukaryota; kingdom Metazoa; phylum Chordata; class Mammalia; order Diprotodontia; family Potoroidae; genus Potorous; species Potorous gilbertii. The sequence goes on from CM053770.1 coordinate 93,022,059, forward strand.
GTTTCTTATTTGTTGTTGTTTAGTCATTTTCTAGTCATATCCAACTCTTCACGGTCCCTTTTGGGGTTTTCTTGGCAGTGATACTGGAGTGGTTTGTCACTTGCTTCTCCAGCTCATTTTATAGATAAGGAAACCGAGGCAGTGTTAAGTGACTTGCCCAGAGTCGCACAGTTAGTAAGTGTCTGAGGTCGGATTTAAGTTAAGGAAGATGAGTCTTCCTGACTCAAGACCTGGCCATCTATTCACTGTGCCCCCATTATTTCTTATATCACAATAATATTTTGTTATATCTATAAAACACACTTTCTTCAGCTACTCTTTAATCAATGGGCACCCACTTTGTTACCAGATCTTTGCTACTACACACACACACATGCATACATGCACACACGCACACACAGACACAAATGCTGTTCTGAATATTTTACTATATGTGGACCCTTTCTGCTTTTGACTTCCAGTAGGGGATCACTGGAGTGAAGGGTATGAATGGTTAGGTAATGTTTCATAAATAATTCCAGATTGTTCTCCAGAACATCTAGACCACTTCAAAGCTGGGCATGGACTTCACTCTGTTCTAGCTTGTGTCATGGGAGAACCTTCAACCCTAGCTTATGACCTGGAGGAACATTACAATAAAGAAAACCCTGGCTGTTTCTAACAGCTACTAGCTGTGCCTAATGAGACTCTTCTGACTGTGAAGGGTTTATTTACTCAGTATTGGCCAACATTCCTCCTTTGTGAGTTCAAGGTCTTTCTTTGTCTCATCTCACACAAGAAAGAAAATTCCAGAGGGGAAGATAAAGAAAACATCTCCCTTTCATTTCTCAGCTTCTTTTTCTCATCCTCAGTTCCTGGGGGCAAAAGCATAAAGAAAATTACAGTCACGAAGACCCCAGGAACAATTTTCCCCCAGTGAGGTTTCCTTACCAGTTTACTACTTTTCAGACTTGGACTGAATTGGATCCTCCTCCCTTAGCATTTTGGCTGCCTTAGCTTGGAGAAACAGAAATTTATAACCAAGATGCAATCCTCTTAGCAACAGGCAACTTTTCCAATTTTCCTCTGATATATAGTTCAGTTATACAGATCTTAGTTTATAGCAGAAACTGTTTTATAAAAGGACTGCCAGTATCTTTTCCAGGAGAAAAAAAGCATCTTTAAACAAGACTTAAACAGAGCTGTAAAGCACAGAATTCATTTTCTCTGTTATTCACATGAATACTTTGTGAAGTAGAAAGTGAACTGGAACAGCACACTGTAACTGACTGTCTGAGAATAGTTTTCAGCATATCCTTCTGCTGCTCAAGCAACTGCAATGGCTCCCTATCAGATCAAATACAGATGACTTAATTTGCTTTCAGGGCCCTTGATCTTTTCTCAGTCAACCTATCCAGTTGTTCTTCCCAATAACCCCCTAATATGCTCTCCCTCACCCTATAGCCTACCCCTTATCATACCCACTCCATCTTTGTGTTTGTTCCCCACTTCCAACTTAGAATTCACTCTCTTGTCCCTTTTCCATCCATTGACATCCTATCTCTCTCTTAAGTCCCAGATCAAGTTCCTTCTCCACAAAATCTTCCTTAACTTCTCCAATCCCTTCTCTGAATTCCTATGGCATTTATATTGCCATACCTTGTTTTATTCAGAAGTTTAAAAGGTGATGTATATGTGAAATTACATTTTAAATCACTAACTAAGCTGGCTAACTGAGTAATAAAAACCAGTAATTCCTTCTCTCCCCCTCCCCCAATTTTTAAACATAACCCAATTTTCTTTGATGCCTTTTCAGATTTCCTTTTAGAAGTTTTCTGAGACTGCCTGGCCACTTTCCCCTGTCTTTGGTACTTACTCTATCTCCCATTCTTGCATGGCTATGCTTTCTGCTAACCATCAAGAGTGGAAAGGAAATAATCTGATCATAAAATATTAGTTGATAGCTTCTGTATCTTGACTGAGAGCTTCAGATATGAACCCTTCAAGTATATCTGATTTTTAATAGGGCATTCTTGAGGACTGGAAAGACCTTTAATGATAAAAGAAGCATTGTCTAATGGTGAAATTTCGGGGACTGAGGCAGGCTGTCTGAGGAGATATTTGAAGGACAATAGGTTTTCTTAGTACCTCTCAAGTACACCGTGATGATAAGGGTAACCTTGATAAGCGGTAGGCTCCAATTCAATTCAAATGAATCCATGTTTAACACTAGTTAGGCACTGTGGGGTCATAAATTTAGGATAAGAAATGGGTAAGACTCCAAGGTACTCACAATATAGTTGGAAAGTGATGTGAGATGGCCCTACTACCTGATTTTGGTGTGTCTAAATTTTGATACATTTGTGAATAAATATTGATAATTGTGTTTAAAAAATAACATATGCCCTATTGGCATCAGTAGGGTAGGGACAAATAAAGTCAGTGCCTCATGTGGCGAAGAAGCTATTGAATTGCTAGATGGGGAAAAGGGAAATATGCATAATTCCTTTAAGTTCTTGGTTGAAATAAATGAATGAAAAGCACTTATGAAGCATTATGTGCCAAATATGGTGCTAATCTTTGGGGATACAAATAGAAAAAATGAGAATCTAGAGGAGCTCACATTCTAAATGTTGGCAATGCATATAAAGAATATCAGCTGCAGGGGGATGCAAAACTCAGAATTCTTAAAGATGAAACATTGGCTCAGATGGCAAGGCCTACAGGACTTTAGGCTACACCAACCAGTCAACAGTGCCCAGGGGTCTAGAGAACATAATGGTAGGACATAAAGCCCAGAGGACTTTAGGATGCCGAGGCAGGGTAGATGGAAAGGTCTACTGGTCCTCCATCTCCTGACAAGGTTAGTAGTTGGGGACTTCTAGCTTATCCAAGTAGTACATCACTCTTTCTATTTGGTTGCCCTGATGGGGCCTGAATGACCCCACATCAGAGGAGGAGTAAAAAGAAGGCAACAGAAATAGTTATATCCATCAGATGAATTCTATCAACAGTGGATAGCTAGGGAAAGATTCACCTGAGAGTACAATTTAGCAAGAGATTCATAGATAATCAGTGAAAGAGTGGAGATGAAGTTCAGGTCCAGACCATCAAACTGGGGCCTGCAAGAAACAGAGAGAAGGGAAAATCTTGTTCATGAAAGCCTGAAGGCCTGAATCAATCAAAAGACCCAGTCTGTAGAATCTGCTTCAGGGAACTATTCAGAACAAAAGACAAGGTTGGAAGACAAACACCTTCTGCTGGGGACCAGAACATCGAATCCCCCAGATACCCTAAAACTCAGGGAATGACAAATTTGATACCTACATATGAAAGAATTGTTGGTTTTCCCTTGAGAATTTTAGATTATTGGAGAGGAGCAAAATAGGCTTTTCAAGGCCATGTTAGTAGGTCAGGAATATGGATTCAATGATGGTTGAACTCAAAAGATTCATAGGAAAATCCCCACCTGAGCTAGATCTCTATATACCATTTGGATGGCTGTAGCAGCAGTCTGCAGTGCTGCAAGAGACAGCCAATTCTGTGGCCAGAGAACTGGAACTGTGTTAATATTAAGGCACAGACTGAAAAACCTAGTTTTAGGTAGGAAAGTTTAAAGAAGGGCAGAAAATTAGCCTGTGGCTGGTGGAGAACCGGTATTAAATTAAAAGAGCCCTTGTGAACTGGAAAACTACAAGCTTTTAAATATTCTAACTACATCCCCCTCTCTTCATGAAATGTTTCACTTTAGGGATGCACTGCATATCCTCTTCCAATATCTGACAGGTTGGCGTGCTGTTATCAGGAAACAAGAGGAAGGGTTGTTTCTATGTTGTCTGGTTCTACTTCCTTGACTATTAGAACCAAGCAAATCTTGTGGTCTTCCCCCTAAAGAGGACATGGGCTATGGGGAGTCTAATAAGCAAGGGAAAGTGGTATAACAGTTTAAAGATGCTGGACTTTTTAAGGGTAGTATATGGGTAGTAAAGGGTTTAGGAGGTCAGCTTTTCCCACAGCACTAGTCAGACAATGACTGTTGCTCAGTCATTCAATTGTGTCCAACTTCTTGTGACCCTGTGGATCCTACTATCCATGGGGTTTTCTTGGCAAAGATACTGGAGTGGTTTCCTACTTCCTTCTCCAGTGGCTTAAGGCAAACAGAGGTTAAGTGATTTGCCCAGAGTCACAGAGCTAGTAAGTATCTGGGGATGGATTTGATCTTAGGCCTTTCTGACTTCATGCCCATTATCCTATTCACTGAACCACTTATGTGCCTCCTAGAGACAAGACTAACACATGTGAAATATTGAGATGACATGTAAAGGCAGAATATGACTCAGTACCTAAAAATGAGGGGGCCAAATGACATACTAAATACTTAATCATTGTGCAGGGAGAGAGATGAACAGGGATCAGAGCTCTCACAGAAAACAGAGTGGATAGATAGGACCTTAGTAAATACTTAGAATAATAATATATTAGGCAAAAATTGTATATTTTTATAAGATAAAACTATATTTATGTATAAAATATACATGTAATACATTTATTTAGTACTTACTATGTGCCAGACACTTTTAAGGGCTGGGGATAGAAATATGTTGACATAGAGTGACTGCCCTCAAGAAGCTAGTACAGGAATATAATATATAAAGGGGAACCTGAAGAGGGGGAATGGGACATGCCCATGGCAGAACTGGTGGCTAAGAAGTGAGGTGAAGACTTGATCCTAGGCAAGAAAAAAATGAAAGCTCAATCCTTAAGAAAGAGCCCAGGGTGGTTCCTGAGGTGGAGTATAACGAGAAAACCAAACCTCAGAGAAGTGATAGTCCTTGTCTAAGGTCACCAGAAATTTCATGGCAGAAATGTGACTAGACAACGTAGACAAACCATTGGAACTTTCTTCAAGATATTTGGGAAGATGAGATGTAAATAAGGAGAAGCCAACATAGTTGCAAGAAACCATAGACTTCTTGTTGACTCAATTTGGTCAATGTGTATCTCTTGACTGCTTCTTATGGTAGAAACTATCTTTTGGACTGCTACTCTTCTAATCCATGATGGTTAGTTTTATTGAGTGTGAAACCCAAAGTACCCAAAGAGGATGCTTAAGGAAGTGGCTGCCTTCCTTCTTCTGCCAAAGCTGGCCTTCCCTTGGGGGAGGTCAGTGGAGCTTTTGGCCCAGGGTCCAATAAGAGTCATTGCTTGGATCTTCTGTAAGGCAAGACAGCAGAGTGACTGAACTGAAATGATTTACAGAGAAATAATCCCCAGAAAGGGACTCTATTGACCTTATAAAGCAAGAAATTGTAGCAGTCTAACTCCTCTCTCCCCAGGATGGAATTAATTCCACCTAAATCTCTGCAGATCATTTGATTTTTTTGAAAAAGAGATAATATACTAATTCCAGGAACCCATGCTGTTTCTTAGAGGCATTTAAACTACCAACCTCATTAGTGTAGCAGTTAGATGAGCAAAAGTTTGGAACTAGGAAACCAGCTATTGGACAGACTGGGTAGGCAGGAAGAAGTACAGAAGGGGAAAGAAATCGCATGCTTTCAGCTCCAGGCTCTGGCTCCTTATAACATAGTCTTGAGATCTATTTTGCACAGATATCAGATATTTTTTTCTTATGATCACTTCTCTCAGGATTTCAATTTTCTCATCTGTAAAATGAGATGTTCTTTAAGAGACCTATTTCTTAAGAAATTCTATATCTCCACATAGGCAACCTCCCATACTTGCTTGAATCACTAACTGCCTTCAAAGCTCAGCTCATGACACTTCTTACATGAGGTCTTTTCTGATTGTTCCTAATTGCTTTCCTGCTAGTGCCTCCCCTCTCAAACCACGTTGCATTTATTTATCTATTCTGTATTTACTTGTGTGTGGATATAATATTTTCCCTTACAAAATAAAAACTCATTGAAATCAAGAGCTGTTTGTTGTTTTTGTTTCCCTGGTGCCTCTCACTACTATAAATAGCCATAAGTCTTCTTATAATTGTCCAAATACTTGGGCATTCTATACTTTACCAACACTATCTCCAATATATGGAATTCCTCCTCTTCATCTATACTTTTTGAAATACAGCTCAATGTTACATCTTTGAAACAATCTTCCCTGGTCCTTCCATTAAGAAATGATCTTTGCTTCCTCTGGTCTCACGTGGTATCTGTGCTGTCTCTATCTTGTGCTCTTATTCTAGCCCATTTTACAACATGCTTATTATATAATTTTTGCATGGTTGTTGCTCATGTATGTGAGATATTGCCCTCTGCAAGGGGCATTGATAGGTTCTATGAGGGAAGAAATCAGGAATCAGTATCTTAATGACCTCTGCAGCTTCCTAATGTTTAGAGCAATGCTTTGCATATAATAAGTATTTAATGAATCTTCATTGGATGGATGTTAAATGAAGAAATGACTGGCAGCAAAAGTCAGAAGGATCTAAGTGCTGGACAGTACTGAGAGTAACCATGTTAATCTTGGAGGATTATACTACCGAATGGACCAGGCCCACCATCCAATAGAAATCTCTGTCCATTGCACTCTCCCTGTAGATAGACCTGATGCTAGGCCACTTCTAAGTGTCAGGAGTTGGGCCACAGTATATATACAGAGGCACTCTAGGATTGAGCAATGTGATAGAAGAGAGTAGGGTACAGTGGGATAATACTGGATTTAGAGTCAGGGGGACCAGGTTTCAAATCCCAACTTGTCCACTGTTTTGGGCAATCCATTTAGTTTTTTTGATCCTATTTGCAAAATGAGAAGGTTAGTCTAAGAGTCAGGGGTGGAGAACCTGTGACCTCGAGGCCACATGTGGCCCTCTAGGTCCTTTTACTGAATGCAAACTTCACAGAATAAATCGCCTAGCCTCGGTGAACTCTAAGATCTCTTCTAGCTCTAAACAGATTTTACTTTGCTATACTATTATGATAGAAAGGCATCTTAAGCTCTTTGTATAGCTAAGAGGCAGAGACAGGGTCCACTTATGCCTTTAGAACCTTTTAAAAGTGTGGCCTTGTTAATATCCCATTGTCTGGGCTTTAGAAGGTAAAACCATTGTTGGATCCAGAACTGCCCCAGACCCCGCAGTGGCAGGACTCCTGGCTTGTGACATGTCTGCCTTTTGAAGAAACAGGAAGGGGTTAATCCAGGTCCTTCAAAGGTTTTCAGTTGCAGACACTAGAAAGTACAGCCAACTGTCATTTTCTTTAGATAGAAAGAAAAGTTTATTGCTATCTTTTGTTTTCACATGATTGCTTCTGAATGTATTTCTTCCTCTCCTTAACCTTCCCCAAGGGAGCCATCCCTTGCAACAGAGAATAAAAGGAAAGTGAAAAAAAGCATTTTAGCAAAACCAATGTTTTAATACTCATGAAAATACATTAGCTGAGTCATTGATAGCCTGATGGTGTTCCACAACTGTGTTATTTTGTCTCTTCAGAGAAATGGAATGGAGAGGGAGGCACATTTTCCCATCTATTCTTTGGGGGGCTGAGTTTGATCAAACATTGTAATTCCACATATATAATGACACGTTATAATTCCAATTTCAAGGGTTTTTTGATTGTACTTATTTATATTGTTGCTGGAATTGTGTATATAGTTTTCTTAGCTCCACTTACTTCATTCTACCTCTGTTCATGCCAATTTTTCCATGCTTCTCTGAATTTTACATATTCATCAGTTCTTAAGACACAGCAATATTCTCTTACATTCACATGCCACAAATCTTCATTTCCTCATCTGTTGACACCTACTTCAGCCACTTGACATTGACCTCTTCTTAGCTGTGGGAGTATCATCCTGACTCTTCACACCTGTTCTGAACTCACCCAGTGCCTGGAATGGATGACTTCCTCATCTCTACCTCTCAGAATCCTTTCTTTAAGGTTAAGCTTAGGTACCACCTTACATAGGAAGCCTTTCCAGATGTCCCTAGTTGTTAGTGTTATCTTCTTCCTCAAAATACGGTGTATTTACTTATCTGTGTGTACATTGTAGCCCCGTAAAATGAAACTTCTTTGAGGGTTGACTGGTTTCATTTTTGTCTTGTTATCCTCAGTGCACAGTAAGCATTCAAAATGTCATAAGAGGTGGTGGGTGGAGGAGAGATTGAGGAAGATTGAGGGGATTGAGAAAGTTTACTAAAACGTGAATACTGAAGGGATGAAAGAAGGATGCTCTGGGTTATGCTCTGGTTATTTGATGTCTGTACTGCTGTGTTGATTGTGAACACTCAAAGCAAAGTCCTTTATTGGATGCTGTGTGGGAAAGAGACAAGGGATCTCCCGAGTTTCTAGCTGGGACCCTGGTTACCAGAAACAGTAGAAAAGGAACCAAAAGTTTGAAACTGGCACCATCTTCTGAATGACCAATGCCAGAGTGATGCTGGATAGCCAGCTAGGGAAACTATGGGGGACAGCACCAGGCCAAGTGCATCAATAAAATTCATGCATGGAAGGGACACTTTAGAGAAGCAGTATGGTGTGGGGTATGAAGTGTTGGAGCTGAAGTCAGGAAGACCGTTTTCAAATCTCACCTCTGACACTTACTAGTTATATGATCATGAGCAAGACAGTTAACCTTTGAAACTAAATATAAACAAAAGGGGTATAATAACACCTGCAATACCTCCCTCTCAGTGTTGTTTTGAGATTCATCTGAGGTAATATATGTAGAGTACTTTGCAAGCTTTAAAGTATTCTATAAATGTCAGTTATTATCCTTAGAGTTAGAGAGCTGACTTCTCTCATGACAGCCATGACTATAAGTAGCCAATACTATACGAGCCCCTAGGGGAGTGTGTGCTCATTGGCAGGAATTGTTATTTTCCACAGAATCTGATGTGCTCTATTTGTTTTCTCTGACCTGTAAATAAGCTTGTTCATTCTTTAAGCCTTGTGCTACACATATCGACAAAAGGGGTTGTTGACAGCCTATCAGTTGAATTTCTCTGGATTTCTCCAACATGCCCCAGGAACTCATTTCTCATCAGTCCCCTCTGCCTTTGAGGCCCTTCCCTCTCTTTGATTGGGAAGGGAGACCTATTCTCCTGAAAGTTCAATTTAAGGAGGGAGCCCAAGTCAACCATTTCTTCATTTCCTACCCATCTGCATGCCTCAGGATTTCTCCTTCATTCTCCTGCACCAGGGACTTGTCACTCTTAATACCCCCTCCCCTTCTTTTTAGCTTCCTTTTGTAGGTTGTCTGGCCCATTAGATTATAAACTCCTAGAGGACAAGGACCCTCTTTTGTCTTTCTCTGTATCCTCAGTGCTTACCACATGCTTGAGATGTAGTAGGCATTGTAGGCATTTAAGAAATATTTATTATATGTCAGAAAAGTACCCAGAAAATTTGGGTGAATCAGAGAAGAATAATCCAATGTATATCTGAACTTCCAGGAGGGAACCTCTGATATAAGCTTCATGCTATATTTGTGTAATAGGTGAGTTAGGAGGACTCCTTACATGGTACAGGATTATATAGATCAAGTATTAACACTTGAAAGTCATACTTCAACCTATTAACTTGACTCATACCCATGTTTAATTTTACTATCTCAAGAACGGGGGTAATCCACGAAATATTTTGGATATTTTCTTACTAATTAATAAATATACAATTTCCTTCTCATTTATTAATCATCTGGCTCTACTTACCTCATTTTATTAAATAGTTATTAAGATGGATTTCCCCTTTCTCTCTGGTAATTATTTATGCATTTCTTCATATTAAATACCATAATATCCTATGATAAAATAAATTTTAAAATCACTGAATAATTAACTTATTAATAAATGAAATCAATAATGAAACAAAGACAAAAAAGTGTATAGTAGTTTGACTATAAAAAATATCAGAATTAACTCAAATCTTCACAATAGGAAGGGTGGAGCCAAGATGGCAGAGTGAGAGCAACTACTTACCTAACCTCTTAGACAAACTCCTTCAGATACCTTAAAAAGAGAATTTGACCAAATTTTGAGGTGAAGAATCCAATAGGAGACAGACTGTGGCAGATTCACAGCCCAGGACAGACTGGAAGGTAGACGGGAAGGATCTGTTCTGCAGGGGTGAGCCCACAGCACACAGTGACTGACACTCGCTCAGCTCTGCTGGTCTCTCACCCTGGGTGCTGCTTTGCAGGTTCCACCTGCTACTGCTTCAGGTCTCCCTCAGAGCCCTCATACCTGGAATATCCAATATTCCATAAGGCAAAGGAGCAACTACAACCAAGGATCAACTACCCAGCAAAATTCAGCATAACATTTCAGGCAAGGAGATGGTCATTCAATGAAGTAAGGAATTTCCAGACCTTCCTGACAAAAACTCCAGAACTTAATAGAAAATTCGATCTTGAAATACAGGTCTCAAGAGAGGCATAAAAAGGTAAACAGGGGGAAAAAACCCAAAAAAAACCTCATTATTCAATTTGGGCAAACTATTTACCTCCCTATAAGGGAAGATGATACCTGTTAATCTTGAGAATTGTACATCTATTATGAAATATAAAAGGGATATACATAGAGGGAATAGGTATGAAGTAAATGATGTGATGATAAAAATACGATTTAGGCATGCGAAGGGATTGTAACAGGAAGTGTGAAAAGGAGGAAGCAGAAAATGGTAAATTACATCACAGGAAGAAGTGCAAAATAGAGGGAAACAGGGGAGGGAGATGAAAATTGTCTGAGAGGTACTCTCATTTGATTTGGTTCAAGGAGGGAACAATAAACTTAAGTATATAATTCTAACTAGTTCTATAGGCAGCAGGAGGGGAAGGGGAAAGAAAGGAGAGGGGAAGCTAAAAGGGAGGAAAGAAACAGTAAGGGTAAAGGGGAGTAAAAGGGAGTGGTGCTAAAAGAAGGAAGGGAAGGCTGCAGGAGGCAGTGGTGAAAAGTGAAAACTATTGAGGAAGGGAAGGGAGATGGGAGAGCTAAAAGCACAAATGGTGGGAAAGAGGATGGACAGAAATACACATATTGTAATCATAACTGTGAATGTGAATGGAATGAACTCTCCCATAAAATGGAGATTGATAGCAGAATGGATTAAAAGTCATAATCCAACAATATGTTGTTTACAAGAAACACATTTGAAATGGGGGGATACACACAGGGTAAAGGTCAAAGGCTGGAGCAGAATATATTGTGCTTCAGCTGATGTAAGAAAAGCAGGGGTAGCAATCTTAATCTCAGACAAAACAAAAGCAGACATAGATCTAATCAAAAGAGATAAGGAAGGAAACTATACCTTGCTAAAAGGCACCATAGACAATGAAGCAATACCATTATTAAACATGTATGCTCCAAGTGGTTTAGCATCCAAATTCTTAGAGGAGGGAGTTGAAGGAAGAAATAGACAGCAAAACTATACTAGTGGGGACCTCAGCTTCCCCGTCTCTAAACTTGATAAATCTAATCTCAAAATAAATAAGAAAGAGGTTAAGGAGGTAAATAAAACTCTGGATAAGGTAGATATGACAGATGTCTGGAGAAAATTGAATGGGAATAGAAAGGAATATACCTTTTTCTCAGCAGTACATGGCATATATACAAAAATTGACCATGTACTAGGGCATAAAAACCTCATAATCCAGTGCAGAAAGGCAGAGTTAGTCAATGCATCCTTCTCAGATTATAATGCAATAAAAATTACATGTAATCAGAGGCCATGAAAAGATAAACCAAAAATCAATTGGAGACTAAATAATCTAGTCCTAAAAAAGGAGTGCATTAAACAACAAATCATAGAAACAATCAACAATTTCATTCAAGACAATGACAGTAAAGAGAGAGCCTACCAGATCTTGTGGGATATTGCAAAAGCAGTTCTTAGGGGAAATTTTATATCTTTGAATGCCTACATAAATAAAACAGAGAAAGAGGAGATCAATGATTTGGGCATGCAGCTAAAAAAGCTAGAAAAAGAACAAATTGAAAATCCCCACGTAAATGCCAAATTAGAAATACTGGAAACCAAAGGAGGGATTAATAAAATTGAAATTAAGAAAACTATTGAATTAATAAATAAAATAGTTCATTTTATGCAAAAACTAATAAAATTGATAAACCTATGGTCAGTTTGATTAAAAAAGAAAGAAGAAAATCAAATTACTAATATCAAAAATGAAAGAGGTGAACTCACCTCCAATGAGGAGGAAATTAAAACAATAATTAGAAATTACTTTGCCCCACTTTATGCCCACAAATTAAACAATCTAAATGAGATGGATGAGTATTTTAAAAAATACAAATTGCCTAGATTAACAGAAGAGGAAGTTGGATACTTAAACAACCACATCTTATAAAAATAAATTGAACAAGCCATCAATGAATTCCCTAGGAAAAAATCTTCAGGGTCAGATGGATTTACAAGTGAATTCTATCAAACATTTAAAGAACAGTTAATTCCAATACCATATAGACTTTTTTTGAAAATTGGGGAAGGAGTCCTCCCAAATTCTTTTCATGATACAAATATGGTTTTGATACTGAAACCAGGAAGAGACAAAACAGAGAAAGAAAATTATAGACCAATTTCTCTAAGAAATATAGGTGCAAAAATTTAAAATAAGATTTTAGCAAAATGAATACAGCATCTTATCATGAGAATAATACAATATGATCAGGTAGGATTCATACCAGGAATGCAGGACTAGTTCAATATTACGAAAACTATTAGCATTATCTATCATATCAACAACAAAAGTAACAAAAACCACATGATTATCTCAATAGATGCAGAAAAAGCTTTTGACAAAATACAACACCCATTCCTATTAAAAACGCTGGAGAATATAGTGATAAAGGGAACTTTCCATAAAGTAATAAGCAGTGTCTACCTAAAACCTTTAGCAAGCATTATATGCAATGGAGATAAGCTAGATGCATTTCCAATAAGATTAAGGGTGAAACAAGGATGTCCATCATCACCACTATTATTCAATATGGTATTAGAAATGTTAGCTATAGCAAGTAGACAAGATAAAGAAATTGAAGGAATAAGAATAGGCAAAGAAGAAACTAAGCATTCTTTGCAGATGATATGATGATATACTTAGAGAACCACTGAGATTCAAGTAAAAAGCTACTTGAAATAATAAATAACTTTGCAGAGTTACAGGATACAAAATAAACCTGCACAAATCTTCTGCATTCCTATATATTAGTAATAAAGTACAACAGCAAGAGATAGAAAGAGAAATCTCATTTAAAGCTAGGGTAGACACTATAAAATGTTTTGAGAGTTTACCTGCCAAAAGAAACCCAGGGACTATATGAACACAATTACAAGACACTTTTTGCACAGATAAAGTCAGATCTAAGTAAGTGGAAAAACATCAGTTGCTCATGGGTAGGCCAAGCCAATATAATAAAAATGACAATTCTACCTAAATTAATTTACTTATTAAGTGCCATACCAATTAAACTATCAGATAATTATTTTCTAGAGTTGGGTAAAATAATATCAGAATTCATCTGGAAGAACAAAAAGTCCAGAATATCAAAGGGACTAATGAAAAGAAATGCTAGGGAAGGTGGCCTAGCACTACCAGACCTTGAACTGTATTATAAAGCAGCAATTATCAAAACCAATTGGTACTGGCTAAGAAACAGAAGGGTAGACAAATGAATAGGCTAGGTACTCAAGATACAGTAGGCAATGAAAATAGCAATCTCCTGTTCGATAAATCCAAGGATCCCAGCTTCTGGGATAAGAACTCACTGTCAAAAATTGCTGGGAAAACTGGATAACAGTGTGGCAGAAACTAGGCATAGGTCCAGGCCTGACATCGTACACAAGAATAAAGTCCAAATGGGTACATGGTCTAGGTATAAAGATTGATACTATGGACAAACTGGAGGAACAAGGAATAGTGTATTTATCAGATTTATGGAGAAGGGAAGAATTTTTGACTGAAGAAGAGAAAGAAAACATTATGAAGTGCAAGATGGATAATTTTGATTACATTAAACTGAAAAGTTTTTGTGCAACCAAATCCAATGCAACCAGAATTTGGAGGGATGTAGTATATTGGGAAAGAATTTTTACAGCTAATCTTCGGGATAAAGGCCTCATTTCTAGAACATATAGAGGATTGCATTAAATGTACAACAATACAAGTCATTCTCCGATTGATAAATGGTCAAAGGATATGCATAGGCAATTTTCAGAGGCAGAAATTAATGATATCTATAATCATATGAAAAAATGTTCTAAATCACTTTTGATTAGAGAGATGCAAATCAAAACAACTCTGAGGTACCACATCACACCTATTAGATTGGCAAACATGACAGAACAGGAAAATGTAAATGTTAGAGAGGATGTGGGAGAGTTGGAACACTAATTCATTGTTAGTGGAGCTGTGAGCTCATCCAACCATTCTGGAGTGTGGTTTGGAACTATGCCCAAAAGGCTATAAAAATGTGCATACCCTTTGACCCAGCAATATCGCTTCTAGAACTGTATTCTCAAGAGATCATAAAAATTGGAAAGGGTCCCACATGTACAAAAATATTTATAACAACACTCTTTGTAGTTGCCAAAAACTGGAAATCAAGGGGATGCCCATCAATTCTGGAATGGCTGAATAAATTGTGGTATCTGAATGTAATGGAATACTATTGTGCTATAAGAAATGATGAACAAGAAGACTTCAGAGAGGCCTGGAAAGACTTATATGATGCTGAGTGAAAAGAGCAGAACCAGGAGAACTTTGTGCACAGCAATGACCACAGTGTGTGAGAGTTTTTTTTGGTAGACTTGGATCTTCATAACAATACAAGGACACAAAAAAAGATTCCCCATGGTATTCTAAGGCAAAATGCCTTCCTCAACCAGAGAAAGAACTATGGAATTCAATCGCAGAATGTAGAAGATCATTTTGTGTGTGTGTGTGTGTGTGTGTGAGTGTGTGTGTGTATGTGTGTATTATGTTTTAGTTTGTTATGTGATTTTTCCCATTTATTTTAGTTCTACACAGCATAACTAAAGTGAAAATGTATTCAATAAGAATGTATGTGTAGGTCCTATATAGAATTGTATGCCATCTTGTGGAGGGAGGGGGGTGGTGGGGAGTAGTGGTGGGAACAAAGGTCTAAGTTTTATGGTAGTGATTGTAGAACATTAAAAATAAATAAAATTAGTATAAAAATATAAATAAATAAATATTCTGTTGATCCACATATGTGCATATATGTATGTGTGTATATGCGTATGGGTACATATGTGCATAAACATGTGTATATTACCTTTTATGAATAATAAATATGACAATAAATAAAAAATCTTCACTATAACAGCACATTATTTTTCTTTCTTTCCATTCAGTTCATTCAAGATATCAGCTGAAGTCTCTCAAGAATGCTCTATATTTCTCCTCAAGATAAGAATTAGTTTCAGCATTTCAGAAATGTTATTTTAGTTCTTTTTATTTCTTCTTTCTTTAGCCATCACAGGTAACAGTTTCTCCAGAACTGTGCTGTAAACTGCTAGTTCCCTCACAGATTCTTCATAGATTTCTCTTGATAATATTTCTTCATAAAATAACAGTTGACAATTCTAACAAGAAAGTTTATCTTCGCCTTTTTTTCTGTCCTCTCCTCAGTGTCATCATAGATGCTTATAGATCCAAGTTAAACACATACTCTCCTGACTTCAAAGGGAGAAGGACCTTAAACAAAGCATGACAGCTACAAAAGTCAACTACAAATTTGTCAGCCCAAATTGCACTTTAAATAACATTCCATTTGTCTCTTAAAGATATCTATAATCTTTGAGGAAAGTCTAGTGAAACAGGTAGAGGTAGGATGGAGCCAGTCTAAATTGACTAGAAAACCTATTATTAAATTTTCAGTGTGAAAATTTACATCTGTGAGAGCTGGAAAGGATTTTAGATGTCATCTAGTCTAACCTTCTGTCTCTGCATTGGTACAAATTATTTCTCTCTGAGCTGTAGTTTCCTCATCTATAAAAACAAAGATTTAATAACACTTACCTTGTCTATTTAGAGTAAAGAACTTTGGAAAGCTCAATGGAAGTATAAACTATTATTGCCTGGTATGGTGCAAAGAATATTGGATTTTTAGCCAAAGACCTGCAATCAAATTTCACCTCTGTAAGCTAGGAGACACAAGTGGATAGAGGGCTGGACCTGGAGCCAGGAAGACTTGGGTTCAAATCTAGCCTCAGACATTTTTAAACTGTGTGACCCTGAACAAATCACTTAACCACTGTCTTCCTTAGTTTCCTCAGCTATAAAGTGAAGATATAGTACCACTTAATTCCCAGAGTTGTTGTAAGGATCAAATGAGATAGTACTTGTAAAGTGCTTACAACAATGCCAGTGCATAGTAGGTGCTTAATAAATGCTTAATGTGTTCATCTACAGAAACTCATGAAATCATATGTTGAGGTACAGCATAGGGTTGCATAGAGCACAAGTCAGGTATATCATATTCTGGGAAAGGATTTCCATTGACTCTTTCCTTGAGGTGTCATTTGCCCCTTATAACAATGTTGTAAGGTAGAGTAGGCAAGTGTTATTGTACCCATTTTACAGATGAGAAAACTGAAACTCAGAAAGGCTAAACAACTAGCCCAGTTTATACAACTTGTAGAGGCAAGATTTGAACTTAAGTCCTCCACTTTCAAAGGGAGTATGCTGTGCTGTGCTGATTCCATTGTCCTAATGATTAAAGTTAGGATTCAAACATCTTCTCATTATTCTGTTGTGTGTTCGAAAAATTCCTTCCCTCAATAGCATTTTAAAAAAGTTGACATTCCAGTTGTGAATTTAGCCTCTTTTTTTAATTAGGAAGATGAATTAGAAATTCTCTTGGAATCCTTCCTAGGGAGGGAATTCTTTGGAGCTATAAATTTACTACTACGGACACTGAATACAGCATCAGTGAGGCCAAATGGCCTTCTGTGTCAGGTAAAATAGTCAGATTTAAGTTATATGTTTCCTTACAGTAATGTAAAGACAAATATTGACTACAATCTAACCATTTCTGGGGGTGTCACAACACCCTTTCCACTGTTTGAGACAGGTAGATGTATCAGTGATAGAATGCCAGGCCTGGAGTCAGAAGACCTGAGTTCAAATCTAGCCTTAGAAATATACTGGCTGTGTGACCCTGGGCAGGTCATTTAAACTCGATTTGCTTCAGTTTTCTAAACTGTGCTACCTCCCAGGGTTCTTGTGAGGATCAAATGAGGCAAATTTGTTAAGCACTTATCAAAGATCTTGGTACATAGTTGTGGCTTAATAAATGAGTTATTTCTTTCCTCCCCATACTACTTCTGACATATATATCTATATCTATATCTATCTATCTATCTATCTATCTATCTATATATATATATATATATATATATATGTGTGTGTGTGTGTGTGTGTGTGTATAATTGCTCATGTTCCCACTGCCTTGTCTTATTTCTCTGTTAAAATCTTAGCCCCCATATTTCCCTTACAGGACTCTCACCTACTTACGTGTTATCCATTAGTTGACTGATTGTCAAAAATATTTTGAAAAACCATGAAGGACTATGCAAGTTGTTTTTGATTGAATTCTTAGTGGTGTTTCTTGCTGCCTTCCCATCCTCCCTTCAAAAAAGGGGGAACTCTATGACTGCTGTGGTGTCATCCAAGAGGCCTGATCTCTTTAATTCACTCAAGCAGTCAACCATAAAGACATTTTTCAGGAATAAAGACAACTCCTGTAACTTTTTAATTAAGGCTTAAAAGCCCTTAATTAAGTAGACATAAATCATGGAGAGACCTTTAAATCTTCATAATCTTTCACAACACTGGGTATGTGGTTCCCAGCCATGTTTGTATTGACCTCAGCAGCAATGATGATGGGGAAGTATCAGTGCCAGGGGCTCTGTAAGCTCCCCTTGGCTTGTTATTCCATTTTCTGGCAGGATGAGATGGTGGCAAATGGGGTACCTGTGCCACCCACTCATTAGGATGGATGAATTTGCATCTGGACAGTCAGAGGTTAGAGAGATTACTCTAGCTTCCGTGCCAACACTTGGATTTCCTATTGGTGATGAAAAAAGGCCTAGTTAGTGCTACCTATGGCAGAGTAGATAGCCTGCTGGACCCAAAGTCAGGAAAGGCTGGCACTTCCTAGCCACGTGGTCATGCATCAGTCATGTAACATCTCTCAATTTCTATTTCTTTGTCTGCAAAGCTGGAGATGATAATTATCTCAAGATTGCTTTGTAAGATGGTGTAGCTAAAGTACTTTGTGAATATTAAAGCATTATATAAATATCAGTTATCATCATTGTCATCCAACTTGTTTGCAACTTAAAAAGGTTATTTGGTTCCATAGGCAAGGAAGAACTTCTGTCTATACTCAGATTCTTAACTTTGAAACATAAGAGCAGAACTTATTTAAACTTTGTATTTTTTTCCCTATACGTACATTTTCTCAGGTTGATGTATTGAAATAAAAGTAGTCAATGAGTTGAATTCAGAACTGAACACAAGTGGAGAGTGGGTTGGATTACCTTGGGGAAATTGCCGTTCCTTTAATGACTCTATACTTCTCTTTAAGACAAGGGCCTATATTTCTAATACCAATATTATTCCAGCCCTGTTATATAGCTCTGGAAATGGAATGTTATAATCCCCAAGGAACGGAAAATTATCGTCACCCAGAGGGCAATGGAAAGGTAGGTATAAAGAGGCTGTAACATATAATGAAGGAGAAATGGGGTGAAGGGCGCCATCAAAAAAATATATGAGGAAAAAAGAGAAAGTGACAATATGTTGTAAGAGAAAGATAAATTGATAGCCCTTGTGAGACACTGGTTTCCCAGTGAGGTCAAGAGATAGTAAGCATGGCACCCTCCATGTTGAATGGTCCCTATATTGAACTTGTGACATCTAGGTAGTACAGTAGATAGAGAGCCAGGCATAGAAGACCAGAGTTCAAACCAGCCTCAGCTATACATTAGCTGGGGGATGCTTGGCATGCCAGTTCATCTCTGTCTGCCTCACTTTTCTCATCTATAAAATGGGAATAGTAACATCACCTATCTTCCAATGTTGTTGTGAGGTTTAAATGAGATAATATTTGTAAAGTGTTTACTTAGCCTAGTGTCTAGCACATGGTAGCGTTTAATAAATGCTTATTCCCTTCCCCACACACAGCCTATCCTGGACACGGATAACAGTTGAACAGGGTGGACAGATGTGTTGAGTTGCAGTCTGTATTTGTGGAGGACACATCGATGTTGATGATATCACAGAGTCATTTGAATTTAGGGGTATTCTTACTCCAGTCCCCAGTAAAGTAGTTATTTAATAAATGTTTGTCAAATTGAATTAAATTGAACTGAAATCCTCCATGAGGTCCAAACCTGAAGATGATAAGATACAACCAAGTGAGGCAAATGAGTTGCCATTCAGCTAATTTTTCTAGCTCTGTTGTGATTGAAAGTCCTGATGTGACTTCTTGCTAATTATTTCCCAAAGTAAGATGAGGACAAAAATGCTAAGTCAGTTCTTTCCTTAGTTTCCAAAACTTTCTTATGTTCATAACTCCCCTCTCCACCTTACCCCCACCCTTAGATTTTTCCTAGAGGTAACTGGTGGTGAATTTGATAGAATGCTGGGTCAGGAGTCAGGAAGACCTGAGTTCAGATGTGTGCTTAGATACTGAATAGTTTTGTTTCCTTGGGCAAGTCACTTAACTGCTCTTTGCCTTAGTTTTCTCCTTTGTAAAATGAGCCTAATAAAAGCACCTACCTCCCAGGATGGCTGTGAGGATAAAATGAGATAAAATTTGTAAAAAAAAAAAAAATAGGGCTTAGCATGGTACCTTACATTGTAGTGGATGCAATATAAATGCTAATTCTCTTCCCTAATGAATAAATAAATAAATAAATGATGAGAAGATGGGAAAATTCACTTAGAAACAGGAGTTGGAGCTGGAAGGAAACTTAGAGAATTTAATAATGTAGAGCTCAAGTGCCTGGCCAAAAGTCACACCACCTCGGCAATGGCATTTGACTGCCCAGAGCCAGGGCTATTCCCATTGTTTGACACGGTACCACTGTACCAAACCTCTGGTTGTACAGTGGGGCTGTTAAGCACACACAGCGAGTTATTGGCAGAAATTGGACCAGAACCAGTTCTCCTAACTTCTTTCCATGTCATCTTCTCCTCACACCTCACTTTGAATCAGTGAGCCCATTCTCTGAGCTCCTCTAGGCTGTCGTTAGTTATTTGGACAATGTTGCAAAAATTTTCAAAAATAAAATTATTTTTAAGTTTAATTTTAAAAAGAAACATATTACTCCACTTCTGTGCCTGTGTCTGAGCTGGGAGGGAGAGTTGATATGTTACAAATACAAACCAATTTAATCTTCTGAGCAGGTCATTAAGTGAGTGGCATTGCCCCAAAGAGCCTGGGAATTGCTGCTGTTCTGAAAACTTAAATCTTTGAGTTGAGCCAAGTAATTCTCTCCTCCCTTCATATTTTTCATTTTTGCAGGATTTGTTCATTGTTATGGCCCCAAGAACTAAGGTTTAGAGATACTGAGCAGCTTATCTCACGTCAGACAACTAACAAGTGACAGGAAAAAGCAGACTTTCTACAGGGACTTACAGCTGTCTCAGAATTAAGACTAACATGGCCCCATTGAGGGCAAGGGAGGAGGTAGCTGGTCATGAGTGCTCTTTCACTCACCTCTCTGATCTTTATGGAACTCCTGAGATTCAAAACCAATTAGACTGATTTGGCTTCATCCAACCTAGCAAATAAGGCAGCCCTTTCCTCTCAGACCTTGGAGAGCACTTTGTGCTGCCACTTTCTAATGGACTCATCATGCAATATTGTGTGTTATAGTTATCTATATTTGCATGTTGTTTCCAAATGAGTCTGTAAATAAAACACAGTGGGGGCTTTGTTCTATCCTTCTAGGACATTGATATGCATATAGTAGGCAATTAATAAGTATTTATGGAAAGAAGGAAGATAGGGGAGGAGGGAGCTGGAGAACGCTGTAGAAGGTATTTCTCCTGAGGAGCAGATTAAACTAGGTGACCTCTGAAAGTCTGTGAAATTTTGAAATTCTCTATTCCTATGTTAGCAGATATTTAGCTATATCCCTGCATACATAGCTCAATTGATTTTCCTTCCATAATCAGTCTTTGGGATTGGTTTGCCATGTCTCCTTTCTGATAAACCATTCTTACGATTTCCTCAAACTGAGGCTAGTAAAAAAATCTCCTAATTAGAATAATCTCTCATAATTCCTTGATATAGAGTTAATCCCATGCAGAAGGCCTGGAGCCAAAGTCAGTGCTAAATGAACTTGTGAATTAAGTCAAATTAGACTTTCATACTCTTTACATTCCCTTTCCACACCCATTCCTGTACCTTTTTTCAGTATTCCTTTACTCCTAATAGTCCAGTACTCTCTTTAGTGATATAATGAAACATATTATATATGTATGTATATATAAAATTTGAGGATGTAATGAAAAATGTAACCAGCTTTCCCATCAGAGTTCAAGCCCTGGTTTTCATGCTTCCAAAAAAATTTTAAATTATTTAAATTTTAGTTTTCATCATTCACTTTTATAAGATTTTGAGCTCTAAAATTTTCTCCCTTTCCTCCTCTGTCCCCAAGATGGTATGCAATCTGATAAGGCTACACATGTATAATCATATTAAACATATTTCCACATTAGTCATGTTGTAAAATAATCAGAACAAAAGGGAAAAACCATGAGAAAGAAAAAAACAAAAAAGAAAGAGAAAATAGTACTCCTATTTGTATTCAGACTCTGTAGTTCTTTCTCTGGATGTGCATAGCATTTTCCATCATGAGTCTTTTGAAACTGTCTTAGATCCTTGTATTACTGAGAAGAGCTAAGTCTATCAAAGTTGATCATCACACAGTGTGGCTGTTATGGTGTACAAGGTTCTCTTGGTTCTTCTCAGTTCTCTCATTGGCTTTCATACTTGTTGGTTTTATTACTATATCACTAAGCCATAATTTTCTCATTTGTATAATATTTGTGCTACCCACATCAGATGACTCTGTGGCTAAAGCACCAGACCTAGAATCAGGAAGACCTGAGTCCAAATTTGACCTCAGATATTTACTAGCTCTGTGATCCTGGGCAAGTCACTTAACCTCATCCACCTCAATTTCCTCATCTGTAAAATGAGCTGGAGAAAGAAATGGCAAACCATTCCAGTATCTCTGCCATTAACAATAAAAACAATAAACCCTGATTATAGGGCTGCTGTGAAAAAATGCTTTGCAGACTTTAAAGTGACATATAAATATGAGTTTTCATAATTATTTTTGCTATGGTCTCTTTTTGCAGAGTAAATTAACAGGTGATAGACACAATCATATGTAGCACTTAGTGAGTGTCTGGTACTTAGTAAATGCTTGTTGATGTTAAGCTACACAGGGACTTAATATATTACTCCTCTGGGTAATTTGTGTATTTTGAAAGAAGACACCTGGAAATTGAAAAGATTGACAATAGTGTTGTCAAAACCATATAAAAAGATACATAAGGATCCCTGTGGGCTTCATGTCAACTTAGAAACTCACATATTAGCATTATCTATGTCTTATTGCATTTTTAGTTTCTGTTCATATTTCCCAATTACATAATCTTATTTGAGCCACCAGTGGGCTGAGTGTTTGACTCCTCTGATTAATACAAATGAGGTCTGGGTCTTAAAGGACAAGAAAGGCTGGAACTTCTGCTGGTGATGGAATTTTGGATGTTTAGTGGGAAAAACATTTTTTATTTTGTCACTTTTCCAACACCCTGCAATAAAATAACTGTGTGACCTTGGGCAAATTACTGCACAGACTTAGAGCCAGAAGGGGCTTTCCAGGTCAAGTTATCCAACCTCCCCATTTTACTGACCTTGTCCAAGGTCACTTAGATAGCAAATGAATAAACCAGGTCACCTGACTTCAAAAGGATACTGTACCAACCTATCTTCCAAATGGAAAACTGACAGGGCCCAGAAATTCAGACAGTCTCCCATCCAAGGACTAACCAGGTCCAATACTGCTTAACATCTAAGAACAGGTAAGACTGGGTGCTTTTAAGGTTATCTTGATCATAGAGTTCTCTGGGCTTTGATTTCTTTATTTGTAAAATGAGGGGCATTGCTGTAAAAGCTCTGAAATCTATCAAATGTGTGGGCAGTCACTTCTCCATCTACATATAAAACCCTACCCCAAAAGTTTAGGTTATTGGGCATGGGGAGCCTTGACTTCTATATTTCCTCTCTCAGGCAGTGTCTATAATATGACAAATACAACTTGGCCTATTGGTTAACTGAGGATTATTTTAATGCCATGTAAGTCATGAAATCAATCCTGTAAGTTTCCATTTCCAGTTCTAAATGTGCAACTCTATGATAGAATCAAATTAAGTGGATTAACTCCTCTCTCCCCCTTCTATTTATCTGTGGTAAATAAACCCAGCCTTGATTTAGCCCACTTCAAACTCAACCATGGTGTTCTCAGACCTGATACAGATTCATCTGAAGCAGAACTCCAACTAGGATAGAGCAACAGAGGATTTTCCCAGGACATTGAAATTTGCAGGGTGAAAATTTTAAAATAATAACCATGATACAAATATTCTGCAATTTAAAATTTTGGTACATTTACATTTCATTAATATTTCCATTCTGATAGGATAGAAATAATTAAGCTTACCATCTAGTTAATGAGAATTATTCATAAAAATAGGAAGATACCAGATGTAAATTTTCTCCATAAATTCTCCCCTGCCCATATCCCTGATAAGTTCTTTTTTCCTGTCCTGACCTTTTCTTCTTCTGCTACATTTTGCTAGTAGGATGTCAAGATGTAATGGGATCCTCCCACCCTATGGATGGGTAGTGTCCTGGGGTTTTCCTTCATGATTTCTCCCAGGGTCTTCCTTCCTACTCAACTGAATTTGTCTTTATTTCTTCTTTTATTCTTTTCATAAATTATAAAGTTTATTTGAAAACACAGTTTGAGCTGCCTTTATTAGACACCAAAATTACTAGTTATATCTCTGATTTGAAGACCTGATGTTATCAGTCTTGCTCTTTAAGATTCTTACTCCCACTGAATGATCATACTGCAGCGAATGGTTTGGTATTCTGCAGGCATAATTTCATGCGGACATTCCCTGATCCTCTCTCTATGAGTCTTTCCATGTTACTAATTTGGATCCACAATTCTGTTCAAGTTGTGAGGTTTCTCCTTATTTCTTGTCCAATGCATGATGATAACTGGTGGTTGGGTAAACTTATCAGTCAGTAAACATTTATTAAGCATCTATAATGTGTGCTAATTTATGAGAATACAAATATGGAAAAAGAAAGACATTCCCTTCTTTTAAGGAGGTTACAGTCTATCGGGGAAGATAGTACACAAAAGGAGGCAGAAAAGTCGATGAGATAGGGAAGATATCCAATACATGAGCTTGGTAGAAAAAGTAGAGTAGTGCAGCCAAGTGGAAATGGGAAGATGTTAAAGGGAGGTTTTGGAATTCATGGATCCACCTTCCAATCAGAAGTATAGAGAGTAGCGATGAGTAGATTATTCAGGAAGATGGGTTCTTGAAGGACAACTGTTTCCCCAATAATGAGTTTCTTGGGGCATGATAGAGAAATCAAAGAAATCCCAAAGTAATGCAGGGAGGTGAGAAATGAGGAAGTATTAGCCTGGAGTGGGCAACTAAGGAAATTGAGGTGACTTTAACTTCTGGAACATAGGTCCAGAGACAAAGAAATTTCTATCCTACAGTCCGTTATTGACCCTTGCAAGATCTTTGTCTCATCAGACCTCAGTTTCCCTGCCTCTGTAAATGATAAGAGGTCAAGTCTAATAGTATTAGTAACAATACTACATAATAGCTGATGTTACATATTTAGTACTTTAAGGTTTATAAAAGGGTTTGCAAGCATGAACTCATTTGAATCTGCATATAAAGGGTCAAAAAGTGTTGATATTTTGTTAAGTACAAAGAGTCAAACAATGTAAGCACTGTGTTTCTCAAGGTTTTAATGTCTTTAAGAAAGGAAGTCAATACAAGTTTGTTCGTTTAGAGACGAATGATCCTTAGATATCTTTTCATTCAACCCCCTCATTTTACATTTGGGAAAACTGAGATCTTGAGATATTAAATGATTTATTCAAGATCATATAGGTAGGAATTAGCACGGCATAATTCTTTACCTTGCCAATAGGCAGAAACAGCCAAAAACAGCTTTTGTTGAATTGAGCATCAAATGTAAGAATTGACCAGTCGTCAGTCCCCAGTGCTACCCCTGGTGCCTATCATAAGGGGCCTCCATAATTCTGTCCTCTTTGGTGGTGTTGGCTATGGAGAAATCTCAAGAGAGTCACTAGACCGGTCAAAAGGTCGGCAGTCAGTGAGGTTAGTGAGCGAATCTAAAAAGGGCTTGGCATTTGTCTGGGAAAGAAAAGGCTGCAGTCATGATGGTAATGAGTGTGATGATGTCAGAAGACTAATCAGTCATTACTACCCTTTCTGTCTGTGGAGGGTTCCTATGAGAAGAAGGTGATCAGTTACTCCCCATCCTCGATGAGGAAAAACAACAGGAAATGGGCCTTCATTGTAGCAGTGGAAATTTGTGAGGAGGCAGAAAGACAGATTTTCCATTTGTGAAAATTGTTAGATGTTTTGGAAGGAGGCAATAGAAGCTCCTAGTGGAGAATATTTCAGCACAGGTGACATATTCATCTTTCTAGGACAGTTTGTGCAAATATCCATCTTTGGAGGATGGGTTGGACTAAATTGAGCAATAATAATAGAAATGTATATGGTAAAATTCTTTACATACATTCTCTCCTTTGGACCTTACAACAACCCTGTCTGGTAGGGATTACAACTGTTATTGTCCCCACTCTGTATATGGGCAAATAGGATGAGAAACCTTCATGACACAAGGTTAATAAGTGTCAGAGACAGAACTTGAAGCCCAATCATTTTGGCTCCACGTGCGGCGTTTGATTGGGCTTGGAAAACAGTACAATTTGACCATTGGACTGAGGGTCTGTACTTAGGGCTCTGTGACATAGTTAGCTCTCCAACAATTCTGTCCATAGATCCAAAATATTGCTTTGGAAAGATATTTTCTAGTTCCAAGACATATCACAGGGACAGGCCAAAAGCTGTAAGATCATAAATGAAGGTCCCTAATTGAGGAGAACCCCTCCAGTCAGCAGAAGCATAGAGCAGGATGTCATATGGCAAGTGAAGGTATCTTCATTAATGGCTTGGAAAACAAAGGACATCTGATTTATGATTGGGTGAAGGACAAGGGCAATGCATCATCAGTCTATCATAGTGCTATCACTGTTTTATAGTTGTACAAACAAATAGTCTACAACAGAATATTATTTAGCAAAAATAAGAGCTAGCATTTATGAAGCACCATAAGGCTTACAAAGCGCTTTCTACAGGGTGAACCAAAATTCTTAAAAACTTGGCTAAGACTTTTGGGATACCCTGTAAATGGGATCACAATAACCCCATGAGGTAGGTACTGTTATTGCTCCCATTTACCAGATGAGGAAACTAGAGAAAATTTAAGAGTCTTACCCAGGGTTATACATCTGATAAGTGTCTAAAACAGGATTTAAACTCAGGTTTTTTTGGCTTCATGTCTAGCACTCTATCTACAATGCCATCCAACTACTCCTTTAGCAAGATGGTAGAGGTTTGCCTAGGGTTCCGTCATAGAGCCAACAGAGTGGGTCTTATATTGATATAGCCCCAGAAAGGGGGATGCATGACCCGAGATTATTGGCATCTGTAGAGAGACCAGGGGATTTGGTCAAGCTTCATATCTTTTGTAGACCAAAAGACTTTGAAAGACTTACTTGGTTCTAAATCTGAGCTCAAGTTTGTAGCACAGTGGATAGAGAGCCAGCCCTAGAGTAAGGAAGACATCTCTTCCTGAGTTCAAATCTGGCCTTAGACACTTAGCTACGTGACCCTGTATAAGTCGCTTAACCTGTTTGCCTCAATTACTCATCTGTAAAATGAGCTTGAGAAACAAATGGCAAACCATCCCAATATCTCTGCCAAGAAAACCCCAAATGGGGTCATGAAGTGTCAGACATGACTGAAACAATTGAACACACAGATTACGGCCATTCATCTCAGAAAATGCCTGCCATTGATCACAAGAGACCCATGTGTAGAAAGGGAGGAGAATGTGTAGTTGGATTACTATAATCCGTCATTATTATTGGAAAGTATCTTCAAAATATGCATACTGGTAGTAGGTAGTGTCATCTTTAGTCAAGCGATGATACATGATTCTCATAGACTGGCTTGAGTCGGGGTTCCTGGACTAGCCATTTCCAAGGCTGAGTTAGAAACACATCAACCTCTGAGAACAGGAGGGGTAGTGTGGGGATAATGGGAAAGAATGGCAGGCAGTCATTTGCTAATTTCTACTCAATATCAGCCTGGGGAGACTTAATGTCACCTGCGAGAGTCAACTGCTGCAAGATTGGCAGACCCCAGCTCCCACTGATTGTATCCTATTAAAATTGAGCGTAGACGAAATTGATAAGCACTATATTATCTCCTCCAATTAATCCAGACGCAGTTTATCTCTGTGGGGTTTGCCACAGTGTCAAATCTCCCCTTTCAAACTTAAGTTTTATGGACCAGTCATGTTCACTGAATTTGCCTCCATTTATCATTTTTATTTAAAAAAATATTTTTAGGGGGAGGAGGAAGGTGGGGTCTTATGCTAAATGAAATGATTTAAAAACAGCAATGGTGATAGTAGCAGCAGAGCCAGTAAAGTCTTGGGCAGTGGCAGACCTGAGGCTGCTGCTCCTTTGGAAGGGAAAAGAAGATGAAGAAGGAAGACATGCAAGGGGGTTTATTTTTGATTAAATGCCTTAGCTTTGCTTTGGCATTTATCTTCCAATGGCAGCCCCCTGATCCAGTCACAAAGCGTAATTCCATTAGCATTATCTCTCAATTCATTTGAGAGGGGTTTCAGCATGGACAGCAGAGGCATAAAGGGCTACAATGTTCAGGCGGCTTATTTCTTATTTCTTCCATAGGTTTATTCCTTTATCGGCAGCTCGTTTAAAGGGAGCTAAAGGAGAGGCAGTCAAATCGTTAGAGGAGAAATTTAACACGGGTTTTTAAAGGCAGACTCAAAAGCTTTTTGAAAAAAATATTAAATAAGTGAACAATGTTTCCTTGCTGGGCCCCGGCAGGCCACAAAGGATGCTATTTTAAGGGCCCAGTGTTTATAATGGAGGTTTTTTCTTTGGGACTTTAATGAGGCAGGTGATATAGATGGGGGGCCAGGACTACTGGTTTTTATTCCCAGCTCAGCTGATGACTAGCTCTATGATCACGAGCCGGTTCCTTGCTCTCTCTGTCTGTCTCCCTTTGCCTCTGTTTCCCCCTCTGTGCAACGGGGAAAATTAATCTCACCTCAGGCCCACCACAGAGGCATTGCTGTAAGGAGGAATGAGATGATCTTTCTAAAGTGCCTTGAGTGGCTCAGAAGAAAGATGAGGGGAGATGGAAAATAGATACCGGCCAGTCTCATTTGTCCATGCTAATGGGAGGCAGAGATCACTGGGAGAAATGAATTGCACAGATAATCCCCAAACCGCATTTGAGTCTTAACCTTTCCCTCCCCAGACGAACCCTTCACTACAACTGCTGACAGGTCACAATACTCGCTGAATTTATGGTTCCCTCCTCTCTCTCTCCTCATTCACCCCCTCAAGAGCGTGCTCACCAACAGAGAAATGGCTGAAAGATGGGCAACAGCAGCAGGAGGAGATGCGTGTGTGTGTGTGTGTGTGTGTGTGTGTGTGTGTGTGTGTGTGTGTGTGTGTGAGAGAGAGAGAGAGAGAGAGAGAGAGAGAGAGAGAGCCTGTGATGCCTACAGACTTGATAATCAGACCCTGAGGGTTGAAGGTAGATGGTAAAATGAAGGATGCCATGGATTTCATTCATTCATCAGATAAATCCTTATTAAGCACCAATTGCAAGGCACTGCTCAGCAACAGAGATACAAAGATATGGCCTGGATCAGTTTCCTCATCTGTAAAATGGGGACAATGATAGTACCTGCTCACAGCAGGATCAAGTGAGATAATAAAGCACCTAACACAGTGTCTGGCGCATAGTAAGACCTATAGAAATGTTCGCTATTGTTATTATTATACGACCAGCAGCAGCAGCATCTGACACTTACTGTACGCCTCTGGGCAAGTCCTTATGTCTCTCTGTGCCTCAGTTTCCTCATCTGAAAATGAGGATAATAACCTGTATCTGTATCAGAGTGGCAGTGTGGGGTGGTGGATAGAGAGCCAAACTCAGAGTTCGCGGAATGACATCCTACCTCTGACACATACTGCAGTGATTTGACTGCCTCCCCTTTAGCTCCCTTTAAATGAGCTTCCGATAAAGGAATAAACCTATGGAAGAAATAAGAAATAAGTTCTCTATGTCAGTAAAATTATAGGTCTAGTCCCATCCTTATACTGCCTGCTTTACAAGGTTCTTAGGAAGAACATGTTTGTAGACATTAAAGAATCTGTAAATATGAGATTTAAATTTTTAAAATTTTATTCCAAGTCTCTGTCTGCATAGAGCCCACAGATCAGTCAGAAAAGTAAGATACATATGCAAATAATTAGAATACAAGAGAAAGATGAGGGTACAATGAGAAAGGTACAAAAAGTCCGCTCAGGACTGTTCTCAGCACTGGTCAGAGTATTGTGTTCAATTTTGGAAAGGATGTGGACTATATCCTTGGAATTAAGATGAAATTCCAAATCATGACTTGTTCAGGTATTCTTAATTTGGGATCCAAGGAACACATTGATGTATTTCACGGGAGTTCCTGAATTTAGATGGAAAAAATACAACTTTGTTATGATATAATTAATGTCCTTTGTAATGCTATGTGTTTTAATTTTTGCATTTAAAAACATTACTCTGAAAAGGGGTCCATGGGTTTCATCAGATGGCCAAAAGGGCCCATGATAGACATATACACAAAGGTTAAGGTTAAGGTTAAGGTAATTTGCCTTAGGATGCTCATTTAAGAAACTAGGAATGTTACCCAGGAATCTAGAAGACATGTGTAATATGATTGCTGCTTTCAAGTATTTAAAGGGTTGTCTTGCGAACAAGGGATTATGTCTGTTTTGCTTGGCTCTATAGGTATAGGATCAGGATCAATGAGTGGTGGCTATTGGGAGGCAGATTTCAACCCAACATAAGGTAGAACTTCCTAACAAGAAGGTGGGTATGGTAAAAAGAGCATTGCATCTGCATTCAGAAACACAAGATTGGAGGCCTTGATTTGCCACTTACTAACCCTATGACTATGTGGAAATCACTTGATCTGGGTCTTAGTTTCCTCACATGAAAATGAAAGTATTACATTAGATACTTTCCAAGGTTCCTTCCAGTTCTTGCAGTCTATGAGTCTATAATTAGAGTTGTCTCAAAGTAGAGAATGCTGTGTCTTGGGATACTATGTTATCTGCAACTCAAGGTCTTCTAACTGGATAACTGGTTGTCAGGGATATCAGCGAGGGGATCTGTACCTCAGGAAAGGTTTAGACAAGTTAATATCTAGAGTCTGAAGTAATAAGATAGTGTTGAAAAAAGCAACAAGACTTACTGACTTGACAAGATTTCAAGATGTAGAAGGTTCTGGGCTGAATGACTTGGAAGATGGTGGTGACATTAGTGGCTTTAAGGGAGATGGCGAGTTCAGTTGATTTTGAAGACGGTTATCATGTATCCCCAAAGACAGTGATTTAAACATTAGTAAACATTAGTAAAGCTAGGAGGGGCCGTAGAGATCAAATGGAGAAAATCAGTTTTCTACTTCTACTTCTAAAGTTCTGTGATTCTGTGGACCTGAGCAGTGTTAGGATGAGTTGAAACTTTCCTTAAAGGTACACAGTGATGATATGGGATCAATGAGAAACAATAATATGGGTCTGTTGTTGAAACAGGCAGCTAGGTGGCAAGTGGATAGACTGCTGGGCATGCAGTCAGGAAGACTCATCTTCCTGAGTTCAAATATGACCTCAGACACAAGCTATAAAACAAGTTGGAGAAAGAAATGTCAAACCATTCCAGTATCTTTGCCAAGGAAACCCCAAATGGGGTCACAGAGACTCAGGCACACCTGAAACAACTGAACAAGAAAGTTGATAAAACTGTAGACTTTCTGAGCTGGAAAGGACATCAATAGTCATCTCTTCCTACCCATACCCAAAATTATAACCCCTTTGATAACATTCCCACCAAGTAGATTATTAATTTCTGCTTGAAAACTTTCAGAAATAGGGAATTCTCTAGTTCTTGAGGCAATTCATTCCACTTTTGAATAGCCCTTATTACTAGGAAGTTTTTCATCATATTAAGTTGAAACCTTCCTCTCTGGAGCTTCCAAGAATTAGTCTTACCTCTGCCCTCCAGCGGTGCAACCTTTTCCATCAGACAGTCTTTCAAACTTTTGAAGACAGTTATCATGTATACCCCAAGTTGATGATTTAAAGATTGACAGAGCTGGAAGGGTCCATAGGTCTATAGATATCAACTTATGCTAAGTGGAGAGCCAAGAAGTAGGCACATGTAATAAGGAAATCACTTTTCTGCTTGTGGATCAACTTCTATTAGTTCTGTCTGCATTAGAGCATAGCTGAAATGTGCTAACTGCCATTAAAAGTAGCTGAGTAGGTTGTGTATGCCATGGTGAGAAATGGTGGGAAGCATGCACTAGATAAATTAGTCCTGTCTCTGTAGTCCCAGTGACTGAGCCTTGTAGCCCAGCAGATAGGGAGTTTTCCATGGTGGTTATTGACACAGCCCTGAAGAGAGTCCCTATAAAGAAGACAAAGGACCAAGGATTTCATTTTAAGAAAGTACGGAGGGCAGGTAGAATTTTTCAGGGAAAAAGCATGTTATGTTTGTGTTTCTTTCAGTACCATTTATTACCTATATGTGGACAACATTCAAGTTGATATCCATCCTAGAGGAAGAGAGAGAGTTGCTAAGAGTTATAAAATCATGAGGAAATCCAAAGACTCCAGGAACATAGGTGGGCAGGTTTTTTTGTTTTTTAAATCACTTCTGCCAAAAGGAAATAGGGGATTCAGAAAAAAAAGGCAGATTTGAAATGTGAAAATATGACTAGAAAGATAGTGTCTGAAAATAAGATTTGGATTTCTGGACCATAATGGAAACTCTTAGCCAAGTACAGTATACAGCTAACAAGGGACAATGAAAACATATTTACTTGGAGTCTTGTGAATCAGGTTAAAAAGCTTTTAAACTGAAAATACAGAAGTAAAAAGGAAACGATCCACATAGATTTGCCAATCCTGGTACCATGAATACTCCATAAAGGTACTCCATAAGAAGAGGACAGGAGAGACCAGTAATTCATGGGAGATGATATCCAGTAAGACAACTAGGAATAAAACCCATAGCCTGAAATATTAATTCACAAATGTACAACATATGGATAATAAACAAGGTGAGCTGCAAGTACTAATGCAAGGAGGTAAATTTGGTTTCTTAGGAATAACAGATTAAGAGGGTCAGGATGCACAGTTAGACTGTGGTTCTGGAAAGTTAGACCTTATTTAAAGGGAGCAGAATAGATAAAAGGGGAGGAAGGATAACCTTTTTCTATTTAGGAGAAGAAATAGGAGAAATATGATGGAAAATATTTGCATGAAAGTCTATAGAGGTGATAGTTTTATCAGAATGTATTATCATACTAGGGGATTCCAACTATTTGGAATGAGAAATTCATGACTTAGCAATGATATATCATCTTTCAAATTGGGGGTGGTGGTGGAGAAAAGGGGTACTTGCTATTTTTTATCTGATTCAGACTCACAAGAAGGACCTGACTGCTGACATAGAAATGACATGGACCTTGGACTGAATGACCATTTAATATTCAACTCATGATGGAGAAGAAAGCCAGTCACAGTCCAACATTCTCCCTAGATTTTAGAAGAGGAGATTTCAAAGATTTTTAAAGAAGGGATAAACATGATCTAATGGCTTCATATTGGCTCAGGAAGTTTCAAGACCTCTTGAGAATCAAGTTCTAAAGATATGAATTAAAAATTGTTCTTATGAGATGGAAAATAACTATGACTATATGTATGTATATATACATGTAGTTATATGTGTATGTATGAATATATACATGTTGCTTGTGTGTGTATATCTACCTACTTACCTATCTACATGATTGTGTAAGGAGACAGATTTATAGAGACATGTACAGAATATCAAAGAATGTGCAATATAAGATTAATGTAGGAACTAATGTTAATTAATTAATTGATGCCCAGAATGAATTCAGACTTCAGATATTAACACTAAGGACAGACAGCCAAAAAATTGCATTAGCTGCAAAAACAGTGCTAAAGAAAGGATAGGGAAACAATTGAAGCTGAATGGGACAATGGTAATAGATCACAGTGAGAAGGTTGAAGTACTCCTCTCTTGCTTTGCCTCCACATTCTCTTGGAAAGATAATGACTATTTACTGGGAGGAACAGCATTAGGATTTAAGGTCTGAGATAAATAAGGAGATGCATTTAAGATTCACCTAGCTGCTCTCAATGATTTCAAGTCACCATTTCAAGACTTGAACACCATCACGCCCTAGGGCAGATGTGACTGCTAAGCCAGTGCTTGGGATCTTCCAAAGATCATGGCAGCTTTGGGGAGCTTCTGAAGTAACCGGAGAAGAGCAAATATCCTGATTATCAAAAAGGGGAAGAGGACACCTTTGGTAAACTATATGCACCTGAGTTTGACTTTTCAGTTATTTAGAAAGAAGAGGTTGTTCACTCAGAGAAAGAGTGGGCTACTAAGAATAGGTCATACCAGACTAAGATAATTGTTTTTTAAACACTGTGGCTAGACTGGTAGATCCAGAAGGACCTCAAGATTAATGAAAAGAACTGTGAACATGGAACCTGGAGAAGAGAAGCCATAGGGGGACCATGATAGTTGTTTCGAGTGTCTAAAGGACTACTGCATGAAAGGCAAGAATTGCTTTGCTGAGTTCCAGAGGACAGAACCAGGAACTATGGGTGGAAGTTGCTGAAGAGATCTAGGTTTGTTGTAAAGAAAACTTCCTAACAGTTAGGACTCTCTGAAAGACCACCTTGAAATGTGGTAAGCTTCCTTCCCACTGGACTTTTTCAAGTCAGACAACAGCCAGCCAGTGATGCTGAAGAAGGGTTTTAGTCAAGTGTAGGTTGGATTGGATGGCTTCCAAATTACCTTCCATCTCATAAATTGTGTGCATTCAAAGCACTAATTTTACAGATGAGGAATTATGCCTTAGGGAAGTGAGATGACAGACCAAAGTAACCCAGTTATGAGGCAATAGCTGGACTTAGAGTTGGGATTGGATTCCTTAGTTTCCTGATTATCAACTCAGGGCTCTTGCTGTTACAAAAGTTATTTAGATGCAGGGATGGCTGTTCTGATATACTCCCATTCTCCTCTGGGGTTTATCTTGTGACCAATAGCAAGTATATATGAGATGACTGTGATTAAGAAAGAATCTATGGCCATGAAACAATACAAAACTAATTATCTCTGTCATGTGACTGAGCCCATGGCCTTGTTTAAATTGGCCTGTGGTTAAACTGACTCAGTTCAGCTATCCCCTCTACATTCCCTGATGATGGTTGGTCAGTGGCATCCTCCTCTACACAAAATTATTATTCTGGGAACAGGATGGGAGGTGTCTTGACTGTGAGATCACTTTTAAAAAATCTAAAGTGGGCTGTGTACTGGACTAGGGACATAAGTTATAGTTGACCTCCTTTGCTATGACTCATCTTCACAACAGTTCTTATGTGATTGGAATTTAGAAGCAGTGAATTAGCTATTTCGGCTGTGTTCATATGTTCTTTAGTGAAATAGAAGACTGTATTTTAATGTTTACTGTAACTTGATAAGGATGGTATCATTAATGAGAACTATGATGCCATCTAGTCAAACTCCCACGTTTTATAGATGGGGAAACCAAGACCCAGAGATGTTAAGTGATTTGTCCAAGGTCACAAAGGTAATGTTAGAGGTTGGTTTCAAATCCAGGTCCTCTGATTCTAAACCTAATGCTCCACTAGACCATGATGCTTCAATGGGTGAGGGTAAGGATAGGGAGCGGGAGAGGTATTACATATTCAATTAATTTCATTTCAGTTCTCCCTACTGTTTGACCATTTCCTCCTCACCAACTTCTTTGCTGCTGGGGAGAATTTTTCACCCTGAGGCCATGCTGTCTTGATGGGTAACAGCCTCTTCCTGGCTGCTACTTCAGAAATGCCTTAGCTATCATACTTCTCTTTACTTTCTATTCTCCAGCCTTCTTCTGCTTGCTGAGCATGAGCACACAGGCATATCCTGTCCTCTACCTTTTTCTCACTGCCTCTCACCATTCCCATTTCCTTGTTCCTCTGAATGAACTATACCCATTTATTCCCTTATGGTCTCATTCATCATCACTCTAATATTCAGAAGCAAAAGGCTGCTTCCTGGACACCATTTCCATTTCCTGTGTAGTGTCTCTTCCATTGGAATATAAGTTTCTTGAGGGAAGGAAGTATCTTTACTTTTGTATTTATATCCTCAGCACTTAGCACAATGCTTAATAAGTGCTTTTTCATTCATGTGCTCGTTTGTTCATTCATTCAGTTTAAGTCAATGAACTAAGTCCCTACTATGTACGTATCATTGCTATATGAGCTGAGAGTAGATATGAAGATGAATGACAGTCCCCTCAATGGCATTACAGTTTAATGGGGGATACAACACATACACAAATAGTCATAACCAGCTCTAGTTTAAGTAACAAATTCTCTGACATTGTAGTATGTATTCAAATTTATACTATTTGAAGTTATAATTATGTAAAATAAGATAATTGACTAAGCCCAATGGAAATATTCAGCATGAATTCAAATAATGGGGGGATTCAATATTCACACAATTGGGACCTGGTTATTCAGTATGAAATGGGACACAATAAATGTACAGCAAAGACACAAAATACTGTGTGTAGTTCCAAGGAAAACTGGTTTTGGCTTAGCTAAAAGGGCCCCTTTACTGTATGATGTAATGGAGCTTGAAACATGGATTTTAACCCTGGCTTTGTCACAAATTAGCCAAGTGATCTTGAGTAAATCACAGACTTGATGGGCCTTGATTTTTCTCATTTAAAAATGAGTTGGTTGGACAGGATGATTTCCAATGTCCCTTCCTACTCTAAGATTCCAGGACAATGTCTCCTTTTCTTCATTTCCTTTAAATTCTTTCCTTCTCCCCTAAGCCTTGCCCTCACATACTGCTCCACATTTGTGAGCCCTGTTATGCTATATCTTTTCCCTCACTCATCCCTGCGCTCTCCCTGTTGATCACATTTGGGCTTTGCAGCCCCAACTTTGTCTTGTCTCCTTTCAGATCAATTTTCTGATGCTCTTTCCCTCTCCCCAGACAGGATTTTATTATGTTAACTGGTTGTCTCTGCCTTATCCCAGCACCTCATCTTCTAACCTCTTAAGTATTCTTATCCATAGTTCCCTATTTGTGTCCCTATTTCAAGTCATCATCACTCCTCAGTTTGTCACATTGGTTTTCTTTGGCTCTCCACTCTGCATGGCCTTGTCATTGCCACATCTTAATTCTCACCCTTCTCGGCTTTGCCCATCTTATATAGACATCAGTCTTATGACTTCCCCACTCCTCTGTGCCACACAAAATGGCTCTGTATTCCCAGTCTGGTTTCCCAATCTCTCTGCTGAACAGCTGAATGGTCTTTCCCACTTGGATTACTGTGAATAAAAACATGAAAAAGTCGGTCTGCTTCATCTTTTACTCTTGTGCTGTTCCACCTACTCTGGCTCCATCTTGCAGTTCGTAATGGTTGCCTTCTGTGGTATCAAATGTTTTCCTCTGGAACTCATATGTCTTCCTATGGCTATGATGCTACTGGCTCATCTGTGTCTTTGTTTGGTCTGCTCCCCAAGGAAACATTTCCCCATCTGTGAAATGGGGATATTATAAGGATGGATGAGTAAATGTCTGCAAAGCAATCTGAGCTCTTTCAGATTAAGGTGCTGGGTAAATAACTGCACCATCTTTATAGCCCTCATAATTTAAAAACACCAAACTGGAGTGACTTTTATTAATGTTATTTTCTAAATTAGCATAGTCAAATCTGGTCTTAATATATTATAAGAATAAAGGTTTCATTATTGAAATAGATTCCAATAATACATTGTTGGTAGAGAAATTTTCTGGTGATACAGATATCTAAAAGTACCACTTCCTGTCTTGAAGGTGTTATAAAGCAGGATAATGAGTCACTTAGTTTCTCTGGGTCTTAGTTTCTTTACCTGTAAAATGAAGGGCTTGATTAGATGGCCTTCCCTTCCTAGCTTTCATCCAATGACTCTAAGATCCTGTGCAATACAAATCAACTCAGACTCAAAATCTCATACTTTTGATTGCTTAATTAACACAAATCTTTATATCTCTCTGATCACTTATTATATCCTTTCTACGAAAGTGATAGCATCACCACCACCATTACCACTACCACTACCACCAATCAACAAGTATTTATTAAGTACCTACTATGTGATAGGAAAATCATGGTCATCTTGTCTTTATCATGTCCCTATTTCAATCTTCCTTCCTCTCCTTTTTCATCTACTGCTCTTCTTGGTGAAAGACATGATGATGTGACCATGAAAGGGAAGAGAAGAAAATTCTAATCATGTCTTTAAAAAGTGTTGGCAAAGTCACTGAAGAGGAAAAGGTTGTTGTGAAGATTTTATTTGGCATCATTTGAGAAGAAACATGAAATTCAAGAGGAGCAAGGTGGTGTAGCAGATGAAGCACTGGACTTGGAGTTAGGAAGACCTGAGTGATAATTCTGGGACACTTCCTAGCTTTGTGACCCTGAGCAGGTTACTTAGATATTCCCAGCCTCAGTTTCCTCATCTGCAAAATGGGGATAAAAATGATACCTTCCTTACAGTTCTCTTGTAACGATTAAATGAGATATGAAATATATTGTTTAGTCATTTTGCAATTGTGCCCAATTCTTTGTGACCCCATTTGGGGGTTTTCTTGGCAAAGATACTGAAATAGTTTGCTACTTCCTTCTCCAGCTCATTTTATAGATTGAGGAAACTGAGTCAAACAGGGTTAAATGACTTATCCAGAGTCACATGGTTTGTGTCTGAGGCCAGACTTGAAACTTCCTGTTTCCCGGTCTGGCAGTCTCTCTACAGTGATTTGCAAACCTTAAAGTGATATATGAACAATTACTATGTTACAATAACAGTTTTGGTGATATAGGAAGAAACAAATAATGGCAAAGGAATGCTTATACAGAGAGCCTGAGACCACAGTAAAATAAGCAAAACAATCTCCTTACAGAGACATGTATTAGATGAGAGAATAATTTCCTCAGGGGAGAAATGGGGGTTCTCACTCAGGTCATTTCAAGCTAAGCTAGACTAGAGAGCAGGCACTATTATTACATATTGGTTATTGAATCCCCACAGCATAGGCCAATAGAGGACAAAACACAGATTAAGTCACTGTCCTGGCCCTCTGGGCTTGAAGTCTGTGTTGCCTGGACAACACAATTTAGCCATTAAATACCAGACTGCGAGACCTCTGAGCTTCTGCGTTTGCTGGTTTGGTTTTCAGGAAGCTTTACTGACACTGAAAATCCTAGTAGAGATGGAAAGAAATTTCTACATCTGAATGAAGTAAAGAATTGGAAAATATGACTACTGCGGGGTGGGGAGGACCTGCTAGATGAAGCAACCTGGGGCAGAAATGAAGAAGGAGTGTATGGTCTCACAAAGGTGAGATTAGCTAAAGCAGGGAGGTGGAGAATAGGACAAAGATGAAGAGGCAGGAAGACCACACCTGAGTTTATGATTGCCTAATAAAGCATTGAAATGACCAGGAAATGATGTTACTTGAACCCTTCAAGGTGAACTAAACCTAGCATCAGGCTAAGGGAATATGTCTGGTCTGGGGAATCTGCAAAAGAAACAATTCTCAACCAGGATATAGGCATGCAGAGTTATAAGGAAGGGGAGAGGTCATGACTGGACTTGAGTTTGTTCCCCCACATAGGCTGAGAGCTGCTGCGAGGTTTGACCAGGGTATAGAACACATTGCCGCAGAAGGAGATGAGATATCCAAATGAGAAGCTAAGCCAAGCCCTATTGGATCATAGCTATATCAATCCAGCCCAGGGTTCCGTCTCTAACACTGACTCAGAGGGTCATTTTAGGGGAGGGCCTGATGGTCTTCCATGATCTAAAGGTTAGGGGTATTATGTTAGGCTTAGTGACTTCTTGATTCTCTACCTGCTATGGATTTGTCACCCATTAATTGATCTAATTTCTGCCTATAAGACTTCTTTGAAGGTGAGAGTTATCTAAGTTCACTACTTGCATAGTGGGAAGACAGTTTGGTTTTAGAATCAGAAGACTTAGGTTTAAGTATTTCATTTATTATCTGTGTGACTGATGTGGGCAATCCACTTAACCTCTTTGAGCCTCCTTCAGTTTCCTCATTTGTAAAATGGGCATAACAGCACCTGCACTGCCTACCTCCCAGAGCCTTTGTGAAGAAAGTGCTCTGTAAGCCCTAAAATTCGTTAGAGAAAGGCAGTGTGGTCTAGTGAATGGAGCCATGGTCTTGGTGTCAGAAGGACCAAGTTCAAATCTTTGCATATTGTGTGACCCAGGTCAATTCAATGAACCTTTCTGTGCCTTCAGGCTAATCTCTAAATCCATAAGTTCTAGAAGTAATTGCTATCCATATCTCTATTTGTTGAAAAAGTTTTCTTATTTGGAGTGCCTTACATTAATGAAATTATGACTGGTTTAAGACATCCATCCATCCATTTACAATCTAATCATCCATTCAACCATTCATCCATCCATCCACGTGTATAAAGCATATCCCAAATTTCTTACGATGAATTTCAACTATACTTTTAAGCAATTAAAGCTTAAAACTTCACTAAGGCTTTTGGGAAGTCTTGTATACACCCACACTTACACCCACACTCATGTATAAATACATG
The DNA here is from genome assembly GCA_028658325.1 of Potorous gilbertii. NCBI lineage: Eukaryota > Metazoa > Chordata > Mammalia > Diprotodontia > Potoroidae > Potorous > Potorous gilbertii. The sequence continues at coordinate 93,062,272 of CM053770.1, forward strand.
TTATGTATGCATGTGTAAATATTCACACATGCATACACACACAAAAACTTTACAGAAATGTGAGACATGGAGAGTATCACCTATAACTTATCTTAAATTTCCTTGCTTCTAGTTTCAAAGGATGCTTCCGAGAATCATTTTGGAATTACTTAGGTGCAGATGGAAGGTTCTAAAGCCAGGCAGGAAACAGATCTGCCTTTGGGAGTAGGACTGGAGACACCTTTCCCTGGGGCATTTATCCCTTCACCTCATGGCATTCTCATTGCTGGGGAGGATGTCCCAGCTGAGCCAAGAAAAAGGAGGAAGATGGTGAGTGGGAGGAAATTAGAGGAAAGACAGATGGGCTGGATAGTCAAACTTGAATTTTATAGAAGAGTCAGGGTGGAGAAGCTGGGCCAATTTGAAGAGAGGGAACAATGGGGACTGAGGGATGACGTATATATATATATATATCTTCATATACATATATATATATATATATATATATATATATATATATATCTTTAGCAGCAATATTCCGAGAGAAAAGAAACTGAGAAAGGTTGCAGTGGGCAAGAGAAGATCTGCCAACATCATGAGCTGGGGAGGAAGCTATGTTAGAAAGAGAACTAGGCAGAGTCAGAAGCCCTAGAGTCTCAGCTTCCCCCTTTGTCACTAACTGTGGTTGGGTGATCTAGTACTGTTCACATTACCTCGTGTAAATCTTATTTCCCTCCTCCTGTCAAATGGTTATTGTTGTTGAGTAGTTTTTCAGTAGTGTATAACCCTTCCTGACCCCATTTGTCATTTTCTTGTCAGAGATACTGGAGTGGTTTGCCATTTCCAGCTCTTTTTACAGATGAGGAAACTGAGGCAAACAGAATTAAGTAACTTGCCCAGAGACACACAGTTAGAAAGTATCTGAGGCTGGTTTTGAACTCAGATCCTCCTGACTCCAAGGACAGTACTTTATCCACTTCGCCACCTCGTTGCTCTCTTTCGAGTGGAGGACAATAACATCTGTATTGATGTCACACGGTTTTTAAATGGAAGTAGTTTGTAGACCTCAAATTGCTATAAATTGTGACATATTATGATCTTTAAAGACTTTCCAGTCCTAAAATCCCATGAGTACTGTAACCTGCCTCTCCTCTTCCTAAGGTTCCAGTTGTGAGGCTCCAATGAAACAGGGTATAAGAGAAGACCTTGCAAGAGCTTAAAGAGATAGACAAAGTAAGATACTCTCCCACCATCGCCATTACCATGACTACTATTATCTTGGGGACAGAATAATTATTGAACTTCTCTCCTAGGAGTTTCAGGTAGTGCCACACCCCAGAGGCTCCAGAGAAAACTATACAATGGCCGTATCCTCTGGAAACTTGTGTGTGTGTTCGTCCTTCGTTGCTGAGGAAGACCATACCATCAGAGAAATAATGACATGATTTGCACTTGACTTTGTTTTGAGTGAGGGAGGGCTGTGCAGGTCACCAGCCTCATTTCTCCTTCAGAACCATCTGAACCCAATGACCAGATATTCATCAGGATGACTGGAGATGACCCAGGATGAGGCAATTGGGGTTAAGTGACTTGCCCAAGGTCACACAGCTAGAGTGTCAAGTGTCTAAGGTGAGATTTGAACTCAGGTCCTCCTGACTCCGGCGCTAGTGCTCTATCCACTGCACCATCTAGCTGCCCCTCAGCTCTGCCCCTGATGGCCAATGGTAGCAATGGGGAGATGGAGCCAGGAGGGGATACTGGGAGCTGTAGGAGGCTGCCCGGAGACCCCCGTCGTCCTGGGCTCGTTTTACAGGGTTTCCCCTCTGGCCAATCTTTTTCCCCAGGCAGGCGCCCACTTTGACTTTTCCGTGTGAGTGTTCTGCTCCGCAGCGGTGTCTCCGGGCTTACCTCCTGTCTTCTGCCTTCGCTTGCTTCTAATCGATGTTTTGTGGCTGATGTTGTTCCGCCTGCGTTTTCCCCGGTTGGGTGGGTCCACACGAGACCCTTGCCAGTTAACCTGGGGAGGGAGGGTGGAGATTCAGAGAGAAGCCAAACCTCCCCCCTCCAGTTAGAGTGGAAGGTAGGGCCAGTGTATAATTTTACATACAATGGATGTTTATAAACATTTGTGGAATTGGACTGAATTTGAGGTAACACCTAAAGAATGAGTTCTAGGCAATCTCACTGAGGAAACATCACAGTGGAAAGAATGGTGGTTTTTGAGTCAGAAGATCTAGATTCAAATCCCAGCTCTGACCCTCATTATATGTATGACATTGGATGAGTCACTCTGAGTCTCTGGGCCCTCAGTTTCCTCATTTGTAAAACATGAGAGAGTTGTACTAGATGACCTCTAAGGTCCTTTCTAGTTCTGAATCTAAGAACCTTTGAGTTAATTAATAGATCAGGGAATTGGGAGCTACCAATAAGTTAATTAATAAAGCTATTGGTAAGTTAGTTACTTCTAGTGTGACTTGAGATAAGTTGAGGAAGTTTCACATGCCTCAGTTTACCCACCTGGTCAAATGGAGACAATACAACTAATGTATCTCCTGGTTCTGGTGTTGGAAGTGTTCCACTTAAGGATACTGTACATTGTCAAAGCAATGCAAAAGACAGAAACAGCAGAGTTTTCTCACATTCAAAATGTGAGGAGGAGGCAGGAAAAAAGCGTTACCCTGTAACGAATTATCCATTTAGATCACGTTTGGGATCTGGCAGCACTGCAGCAAACAGTTCACCCGTTGGGGCAAGCAAGGGTACATTGGCCTGCTCTGTCTCTGCACTTTGGAGGTGGTTCACCAGTTGGTCTGCAGCTCTGACTCACTAGGCTGAGAGACCAGTACCTTCTCCTAGGTATGTAGCACATTAATACTTAAAAAGTCCTCTTCATCCTTTATTCCTTTTGAGAGTGCACCTGTTTAACACTGAAAGGGGTGGGGATGAATGTCACTGTGGAGGGCTGGTTTGGCTAGTCAGTACTCAGTTCCTCCTGCTCTCTCCTCCCTTCTTGATAGTAGCAAAATGGAATTTTTCCCAGAGGGTGTCTATCTCTTACCAGGACGTGGGTGGATTGTGATGGGGAGGTTTAGTGTGCAATATTTTCTCTGGGTCACTGCCCTCTCCTCCCTACCCTTTTTCTCTGGAGATTTAATCAGTTCCATGTTGTTACAACAATTAGCTCGCTTTTTAGACTAGGGCAATGCAATGGCCCCTGAGGTCTACTTGATCTCCTCTGTTCTTTTACAGAGTTTGTATCAGATGAAAAGTTAGCAGTATTATCACAGTGACAGAGCTCCCACTTAGGAAATCCCTAACATCCAGGCAGAAGTTTGACTCTCTGTCCTAATTTAAATCTATGTTTAACTCTAGTGAAACCCTGGCCTCTTCATGCTTGAGGCAAAAATTAGGATGAAGGAAATATTGAGGCAAAAGAAGGGGGCAGAGCAAGACCGACATAGAGAGAGGAAGTTGGGACAAAGATCAAACTTCATTGGGAATTTTCTCTAGCCCTTGAAGAGGTAAATATAGCTGGTACATAGCCCAAGTTTTCTGCTCTGATGGTGGAGAACGATGGCCCTCCTCATTTTTTCCCTTTTCCTTCTCTGATGAAGGTCATGTTTTCTTTCTGAATTCCAAATCCCAGGTTGCTAGTCAGTTCTCAATTTCTAAAACACCTGTAAGGTAGCAACTCTACACAGAGACAATCAAAGGAGAAACATATGGCGCCAGGAAGGAGTGCTTCAGGCCCTTCTTGTAATCCCTAGCAGGAACTCCCAACAGGCAGCCAGGGAGGTGACCCATGGTCTTGGGAGAGAGAGAGGTCAGATAGGTGGTTCAGTTCTACTGGGCCAGCTTTTTACTCCCTTTCCTTTCTCTGCTTTCCCCATCTATTCCTTTTCTCTTCTCTTTCTTTCCCACTTCTCTCTATGCCTCTTTTGATGACTCTGGAGGAGAGAGTGAGGCTGACAACTTGTGCAGTTCTGCCTCCCTTAAATTTAATCCAGTTCATGAACAAGTTAAGACATCACCCTTGTGATGTCATTGGTCCTCGTTGAGAACAGGGTTCTGCATGAATTCTCTGCAGAGAGAAACACTTTCAGAGTAAGTGTTGCGAGTCAAACTTTGTGGCACACATTTCTTCTATGCCTCTCTCCTGTTGGTGACCCCCTCTTTGGAGCCTGGGAGGCTGAGGAAGTTCCCCTAAGGCCTCTGAGCAGATGTTCCCTCTGTAGGTGAACTCTGTGAAAGTCACACTGTGTGTTTACACCTCTAACATTTACTCCCTGATTCCCATGTCACTCCTTTTGTTCTGATTCATCATATCCTACTTAAGATGGGGCAGAAAGGTTCACAATACAGCTTTCTTTCCTTTCTTTGCTTCCTTTCTCACATGCTTCCCTCCAGGTTCTGTGAAAGGGACATACATCTCTGGTATTTAGTTTCCTTAACTGTCAAATGGGGATGGTAAGGCTAGGTCAAGGTTTTCCAAAATGTCAGATATACTCCTCTTAGGGAGGGTCACAGGATACTGAAATTATTTGATTTCTTTTTTTTTAAACAACCTCTGAAAAAAGTATCTACTTTTTAAAGTGAACGCAAAACTGAAGTCAACATAAGTGAGTGGAGAGAGAGACAGAGACAGACAGACAGACACATACACACACACACAGAGTATGTATGAGTTTTCCAGGCATTCTCTCTGGCTGTCCCCCATGCCTGAAATGTTTTCTTTTCTCCACTCCAACTATTGACCTCTCTGGCTTCCTTTAAGTCCCAACTAAAGTTGTACTTTCTACAGGAAGCCTTCCTCAACTTGCCTTAATTCCAGTGCCTTCCCCCTGTTGACTATTTCTTATTTATCCTGTACATAGCTTGTTTTGTATATATTTGTTTGCTTGTTGTACCCCCTTTTGATTGTAAGCTTCTTGGGGGCAAGAGCTGTCTTTTACCTCTTTTTGTATCCCTAGTTCTTAGCACAGTGCCTGGCACTGGCTACTAGGTGCTTAATAAATATTGAGTGTGTTCTAAATACTTGGATACAAAAACAAGTCAAGAAGATAATTTTTGCTCTCAAGGAGCTTATATTCTAAGGAAAAATGGAGGAGTGGTAGAAAAAAAAGGGCCCGGTAGGAAAAAGGGGTCTTTCCTTAAATTGTGGATCTAGTCATGGAGTCACCAATCAATGAGTACAGCAAGTGCTTCCAATGTAGGTTTCTCCAAGGGTGATAAGTGAGGAGGAGAAAGAAGGCCTTTTCTTGGAGGGAGGAGGTAAATATTCACGGTAGTTGAAGTATGCTCTATGCATATAGGACCCTCAGGGGTTTCCCATTCTGATATTGACCTGGAGCCTCCCACCCCCTATCGAATCTTGAGCCAGAGGCCAGGCTGGGACCATCCTATGCAGGGACATTGAATAACCAAAGGCCCATCTGAGCCCACATTTAGTTGCTGAAGAGACAACCCCACTTTTGATACCAACATCTTGAGAGGGTGGGTTTTAGGATGCCACTTTTCCCCTTTGTCCTTGGAAGACAAGAGTGCTAGATCTGCAATCAGAGAATCTAAGTTCAAACCTGACTTTGTTTCTAGCCTCTTGTGTGACCTTGGGAAGTCACTGAACTTCTCTGAACCTCAGTTTCCTCAAGTATAAAATGAGGGAATCAGACTAGATGCTTCCTGAAGTTCCTTCTTTCTCCAAAATCGATAATCCTATAACAGTGAATTCAGTAAAGCAAGTGTTTACATTATTTTTATATAGTTTTATTATTTATATTTTTATTGTATGCTTGAGATTTTGTGTATTACAACAATTTTTAATTTTTCTTGAATAAAATGCTAGCTAATGAGTCTTCATGTAGATTATCATATCCTATTATCAGTGTGGTAATTACGGCAATGTTTTATTAAAATAAGAGAGTTGCCACATACAATCTAGAAACCACGAGGCTAGATCATCTCTAAAGTTCCTTCTAGGGCTAACATTATGTGATTTCTATGACCTCTGAGATCAGGTGTGCAGAGCACCATCAACTGCTGAGAGTGGTGTCTCTGGGTGTCAGGTGTCACTATTACTGTTTAATCCTGGATATTTGGATCTAGGCATGATGGGAAGGATTTTGGTGAGTAGTAGCCGATAAATAGCAAGGTTTGTGAAAATTAGCAGACTTACAACACCCTATTTCTACTCATTATCAGGGTTCTCTGACTTTAGACACCATGGATCCTAGAAGCTACTTAAACTTTTTATTCTCGATGCTTTCCAGACATCCACTTGGGTTTTCTCATTTTCACTGCTGATGGAAATGTGCTAAGAGGTTCCACACTTGGACTCTGACAGGATTTCCTGGAAGCATATGTTTCAACACCCATGGAAGTCCAGTATGGGGAAAATCACATGACAGCATCTCTCCTTATGCCTTTCTCTGTCTGTGACCAGTTATCGCAGGTGGCTAATGGCAAGGGGCTAATGAGGCCAAGGTCATGGGTTTTGATTCCCATGTGGGTCAGTTAACTTTGTTTTGTGGCCGGAGGGTGTATACCTAACGCCAGTCAGTCATCTTGAAAATACGTGCCATTAGTCTCAAGGGGATACAAGCCCCAGAGTACAGATAATTCATGGACAAAACCATCCATTTCTACTTCTGGGAGGAAAAAAACCAACTAAAGCATGTCCTCTGGACAATGGTTGACGAGCATAACTTTTATATTTGACATGGTATCCAATATCAGTGCTGAGTGCATTGTATAATATCCTTGATCAAGAAATGTTTTTCTTACTTTGAGGCTGCCATAGGAATTCAAAGACTGAATCAATGGTGTCCTTTTTAGTGAAAACATAGTTTTGATATAGAAATCCCATAGCCACCAATGGATGTTCATGAGAATCAGATCTTGTCTCCAGCTCCCAGTTTCTTCTAGTACCTGCTAAAAGAATATGATACTCTGTAAGCATTTGAATGATTCTACTCCATGTCAAAATGTTATATGGAGTACAACAGAGTTTCTGACTGCAATAAAAAAGCATAGGGATAGGGACTGGACTTGTGTTTTCATTTGTAGGGAGAATTTGCTCATCTAGGAGAATAATGCCAGTAATAGTTGTTCCCAGTTGGCCCACCCTTTTGAAAGAGCTTGAAGTCCTTCACATGGCTCATTTGTTGGGTTACCCTGGCCTCTATGTAAAATAAGGCAGAGTAAACAGTAGGTATGTTGGATTTAGAGTAAGAGGGCCTGAGTTCAGTTTTAGTCTACTCAGTACCTGTATGACCTTAGGTCAATCACTTGGTATCTGTGCACCACAATTTTACCATCTGTAAAATGAGGGTATTAATAGTTGTGCCTCAGCCTCATCCATAGCACTAGCTTTGACCAGGGACCTGCTTCCTTCTCTTGGCAGTTACATCCCTCCTCCCCAAGCAGTAACCAATCCTTCAGCAATGTAGAAATCTTGTGGAATCCAGAGTCACATGTTTCTCCCATCCCGTACCCCAGATTTGCCCCAAGCACAATTATTGCTAATTATAGCTTTGTTAAGATTCCTTCCATATCTAAGTGTGTAATCCTATAGTCTAAAAGAGAAAGTGGATTTTGAGATAGCAAGTGATTTACTCACATGTTCTTCAAGTGATCAGGGGTAAAACTATATGCAGGAATGTTATGCCAGTGAGGACCCAGAAATGGTTCTGTGGTATTAAATTGAAGGGAGAAGAGCACCAGTCCTCTCTCTCTGTTTCCACTGATGTTACTGGCTTACTGACAAGTAAGTCAACATCAGCCTAATCAGTGAAATTCTAACATCTCTGGCTAGCTTGGTGTGGGTAGACAGCTCAGCAAACCAGTGACAGGAAATGTAGGAATGATGGAATCATGAACTTAGAGTTGGAAAGGTCTCAGAAGTCATCTAGTGCAACCCTGGCTAGCATTTTTATCCAAATCCTATTTGAATACTCCCATGAATGAAGAACTCATGACCATTTTGAGGCTTGAATACTTCCAGTTTCAAGAAATTCACTACCATTCCGAGGCTCCTGTTACATTTTTATATGTGTTTAATCATAAAAAAAGATTTTTTCTTATGTATAAACAAAATTTGACCCTCACCTGTTGAACCTATTTGTGTTCATCCTTCATTGCTGAAGAAGACCGTATGACCAAGTCCAATTCTTTTTCAAGATAATCCTTCAGCTGTTTGAAAACAGTAATTGCTTTCATCCCTGTCTTCTCCTGGCTACTGACCACCATCAGGTCCTTTAGTTGTGATCATTTTGCCTTGTTCATACTAACCTGCTCACCCTCCTCTGGAGGTGCTTTGGAAATTGCCCTTTCAGCATTCATTCTAAAATATCTGACCATGGAAGATGATAGTGACTCTACCCCTTCTTTTGATCTGATTACTCTAGGTCTCTTAAGGCAGCCCAAATCACAATAGTCTTTTGAGATGCCTCATCACACAGCTTACTTTAATTCAACTTTCAGCCTCCTTGAAGTTCCAGATAGCTTTGATAAATAGCAATTTTAGTCACTTCTCTATCTTAAAGTCATGCACCTAAGGGTTCTAACCCATATGCAAGACTTTCTATTCATTCCTGTTCAATTTTATCTTGATAGCTAAAGTCTATCATTTCATAATAATGAGATTTTTGTGGATCCCATTAGTGGTCCAAACTTTGGACTTTCTGCCTAGAAGTCTCTAAGTGGCACAGAAACTAGGATTCTGGACTTAGAGTCAGGAAGACCTGAGTTTGTATCCTACCTCACAGGTTGGCTGTGTGATCTGGGCAAACCACGACCTCTGTTTGCTTCAGTTTTCTTCATTATAAAATGGGGGTGGTAATACCACCTATGTCTCAGGATTGTTTTGAGTCTTGAATGAGATAACGTAAGTGAAGCAATTAGTGAAATTTCTGGCACATAGTAGGTGCTTAATAAATCTTGTTTTCTTCCTAGAGGCTGCTAGGGTAATCATCTTCCTCCTCTGCTGATTCAACACAGGAGAAGTTCCAGGAGCAGTCAGCAGATGACAAGCATCCACTAATGGTCTGGAAATGTCAGAATCACAGCTGATGCTACAAACTCTTTAGCCTACAGTCTAATGTCCCTATTTAGCTAACTGGCAGTTATATAGTGCTTTAAGGTTTGCAATGCAATTTACAAATATTATCTTATTTTTCTCCCCAAAACAACCCTCAGAGATTGGTGCTATCGTTACTCCCACTTTACAGTTGAGGAAATTGAGGCAAATAGAGATTTTTTTTTAAAGTGACTGACAAAAAAAACCAAACACACAAATAAATAAGGTGACTTGCCGGTGCTCACATACCTAGCAAGTTGCCGAGACAGAACTCAATCTCAAGTTTTCTTGAATCCAGTTTCAGTCACTACCTACAGTACCCTGGAGCTGCCTGGAGTGCTGTGGAGGATGAAACAGTGGTCTTCAACTGAGACTACAGCTGACTTCAGATAAGCAAAGCCAATATTCAGCTAGTGTGAAGCATCTGTTGTAGCCACGGATGAGCCAAGGTCTTCATGTCTAGATTAACTTAAAAATGTTAGATTGATGGTGGTTTTGTATATAGTACTCTGTACCTGTAGTCCACCATCTCTTTATTGAGCAGAGAGAAGCATGTTTTGGTAGGAGTCTTCTGGAACGAAGACTACTTGATACATTTAATCTGAATTTTTGTGTACTTTATTATTGTTTTCATTTGCATTCTTGTGGTCATTATGTATCATTGATTTCTTGGTTCTGTTTTTTTTTCTCTGCATCAGTTACATTAGCCTTTCTCCATCACTTTCCACCAGATGTCCAATATCCCTTTGTGATGCAACACCTGCGAATGGTCATAGCTAAGCCTTATACATTTGGTAACATCAGTATGACAAACGGGGCTCTATTTTTCAGTATCAGACTGTGATCGGGAAACAAAGCTCAGCTCCTTCTCCTTTCTCCCTTTCTTTCTGCTCTTCTCTCTTTCCGGTATTTATTCGTCCCGTTCTCAGACTCTTGAAACAAACATAGTTGAGCCGGAGACTGATTTAACTCTTGAATAAATGGAGGACAGACAGGCTCCCTTCAGTTGTCTGAATTATTAACACCACGGCATCTTGCTAGCGTGGAGTGGATGGAAAATTGAATTAGCTCGTTTCAAAGGAGGATGCAGGTTGAAAGATGCTGGAGTGTGTCATGTTAGGATAAATCCTGCCTGGGGGAAGCTACGGGTACAAATAGGAAAACAGGAGCCAAGCGGGAATTGAGGAATATTTTTGTTTCAGCACACTCGTGACCCGCAGCTTGGGGCTGCAGTTGTACACTGCGGAAGACGTCTGCCTCCTCTCCCCATCTCAGTCCAGATTCAGCCGGTGTCTTGAAGAGATGCTGATATTTCTGGTCTCCTGCAGGTGGCGCCACAATTTCGGTTTTTCAGAGAGTGACTGCAGGTCGTTTTTCTCCTAAGGCACAAAACCCCTTCCAAAAAGGGGCTATGTTTGGGGGCAGGAGCGGTGCTGCAGAAGGAGGATCTCGATAGCTCTGATGATTCATTGAACAAGCTAACCTGGCTTTTTATCAATTTAAACAGCAGTTCTCTTTCTTAGCAACTAAGTGAAAGAAAAGTTGGGGATTTTAGTCCTCACCCTTTTCCCTTTAGAAGTGACTCTGTCAATGAACAATTAAAGACCACCTCCAAAATCCATGGTTGAGTGGTAGACAAAATCCCACAGAAATAGTCACTGGGAACAAAGGGGATTTGAGGGGAATCCCAAATTCAGTTAATGTAACTCTTTATTTCCTGCTTTTCCCTTCTGTGGAAGGGGATATATTAACCTGTAGTGTTCTGTCCCCTTGACCCTTAGACCAGATGCCTGATCTCGGTCCATAGAGGAAAGAATGTTTATGTTTTCCACTGACCCTCCATCCAGTCTTCCAAAGGATGGAAGAAATCACCCTCCAGTGAAGAAAGAATTCTTAAATTGCTATATGATGCTATTGGGATTAAAAAAAAAAATAAATGCTCTATTCTTAGACTAGGGGCAGGATAAGCAATGGGTTTAACTACTCTGGCATCTTCCTTTCTTGGATCATCTGTATTGCCTTCAATATCTTCCCTAACACAAACTGTCATTGCCACCTTTAACATCGCACCTCTCTTATCATCTTCAGAAATGGCCAACCTATGTTTTCTTCCAATCACAGACGAGTCATTGGACTTCAGTTTCCTTGTCCTTGTTAAACAAGAGAACTGGACTTGATGACCTCGAATGGCTTTAAGTAATTCCAAGAATTTGCAAAAAGTTTTAAAAACAATTCACATCTGCTGTGAATTTGGTCCTTTCTGTCCCTTAATAATGACATCACCACCTCCCCATTTATAGATCCAAATCTAGAAGTCTCTCATACTTGTTATTAACTGGGAGGAAGTCAGGAAAAGACATTCACTGATACCACCCCATTAACAACAGGAGTAATCTACTGAGGTTACTCACCTGCTCATTTTATCTCTCAGATTTCTGCCTCATTCTTTCCTTGTCATTTGGCTCTGTTATTACTCTTCAGACACCACATGGCATTCATTTCTCTGAATGAAAATAAACGACACTGCAAACCAGGCAGGAGATAAAGAATAATAAATACATTTTATGCACCACCTCAAAAAAATCCAAGTCTTTGAATCCTCATCCATCCATCAGAAAATGGAAATCTGAGGCTCACCATCTACACATAGTATACATATACTCACACTTATTGCAAGAAAAAGATAATCATGTTCTATTAAAAAATATGTACCGTTGTGACTGAGAATGAACACAGAATTGTCTCTTCATCCTCCCTCCCCCCGAATTTTTATGGCAGACATTGAAAGCTGAGTAGCAAACAGACATTTTAAGGGTTATTTTTCCTCCCCTTTTATTGAACCACATCCCTTAAGTAATCCATTACGGTTTTCAATAGGTCTTCATGGGATGTCACCTCTGGGAATGGGCCTATGATGGTTTCTGTTGGGGAGAAGATACTTAGGGAGATATTGTCTGGTGGAAGCCTCAGTTCTGGGGCTCCTCAGCCACAAATTGCTACCTTTACAGGAGAAAACGCTTTATTTGGTCTTATATGATTTGGTCACATGGTCATGGAGAGGGGGAAGGGCTTCAGAAACTAACCTGATATCAGTCTTGTCTGTTTTATCTTGGGTCTGGGATACAGGATTTCTGAGAAGAGAGGAGCCAGACCAGGCTTATTAATGTAAACTAATAAGATAACTCCTCACTGCTTTCTGGGGAGTGATATGTTGAAAGGAGGGCTAGAGACTGGAAGGGCTTTTATGATGACTCCTGTATTATCTTTTACCCAAAATCAGTTATCTCCTTTTCTTCTTCTTCCTCCTTTTCCAGTTATCAATATTCAGTATGTACACATTGAGTACAAAGCCCACTCAAAGATTTAACAGATAGGCAACTGATTGATTCCCTTTTGTCCTTGTATGTAGGTCCAGCAAAACCCATATGGGATATTTATGGTTTTATTTCTGGGCTCTCTTCCCCTCTGCCTTTTCTGTTGCCAGAAATTTCACCTAATTGATAATGTCTTGATCACTGTAAAAATACTCCTATCTCTAGGAGGAGTCATACTTTAAGCCACAGCTGGATTTTTGTATTATTGGATGGAGGAGAGAATGGAGGTGTTTTAACTTGGGGACATGGTGTATTGGGAACTGTAGTGTGTGTGTGTGTGTCTGTGTGTGTGTGTGTGTGTGTGTGTGTGTGTGAATTCCTAAAGGAGAAAGAAATTCTAGAGCTAGGAAGCCACTATTGGTTCACCTCCACCATTTCCCCCAATAATAAATTGCAAGAAAAGTCAAGCTGCTCAGTAGGGCAAGGGCTTCTGTCTTGCTTTTATTCCTGTGATTTCAACACAAAGGGGCACAAGAATACTTATACAACCAAGAAGTTTGACTCAGGGTATATGTGTGGGGCATTGCCTTGGTTTGCTAATGTGGAATCAGAGATCATTTAGTTAATTAGGTCATTCCTTTCATTGAACAGATGAGGAAACTGAGACTAAGAGAAGTAAAGTCACTTTGCACAAGCTACAAAGCTAAAAACTACCATATTCCTGAATCTGAACCCATATGAGTACAAGATCAACGCATCCCACTCCCTCTTGGAGGGTGCTGGCTTATCTGTATGGTGGACATGGGTAGAAGCGTGCCATTGCATGTCTGAATAGCTCCCAACCTGTCTCTGAACTATGTATGCCTATGTGGATCTCGGACTGCCAGTGTCTGTGGCCCATTTTGCGAGCCCTTGTGTGCCCCGGTTTGCTTTGGCATCTGTGCATCTCCATCATTCTAAGTGCCCTGATCTGACTCCATCCGTGTCTGTGTCTCGGGGTGGGTTTCGGGGTGAGGGTCAGTACATGCTTCAGCCTGTTTCCGCATATAGCGGTGTATGTGTATGAGAGTGAGGATCGGCGGTGAGTCCTGGGGGAGCCCAAGGCCCCCGGCCCCCTCTGCCGGCAGCTCTCTCACAGTCTACATGTCAGTAGCAAGCTTGGAGCCTCAGAGCTCCAGAGAGGGAAAGGGAGAGCAGGCTGCGGGGAGGGGAGGCAAGGGAGAGAGGGAAGGAGGAAGGGAGGGAGGGAGAGGGAGGGAGAGAGGAAAGCAGGGAGGGAGGGGGGAGCAGAGGAGGACCCGGAGAGCGCCAGGCAGCTGGAGTTTTTGCAGCGCTTGGCCGGGCTTCAATGCACAGCAGCGGCGAGCCGCGGCGGCAGCAGGCAGCCTGTGAGCTCCGGAGGCGGCGGCGGCGACCGAGCCAGCGGCAGCCCAGCTCGCTGCCCCCTGCAAACTTTCCTGCCAGCTCGTCCGAGGGGCCAGGGGGACAGCCCAGAGGACCCGCACCAGTAGCAGCCCCTGGAGCCGTCGCAGTCGCAGCCGCCGCCGCCGCCGCCGCAACCCCGGCAGCCCCAGCAGCAGCTCCAGTGGCGGCGGCAGCAGCAGCAGCAGCAGTAGCAGTAGCAGCGGCGGCAGTAGCAGCACCCATTCTCCCTGGGGAGCAGCTGCCGAACCCCGAGTCCCTTGGCATTGCCCCCCGAGCCCTCCAGGAGGGACACGAGTGGTGCCTGCCCAGCTGACGCCTGCCTCCGGAGCTGGTGGCCGCGTGGGGTGCGGGGGGAGAGGGGAGGGTGCCCACGGTGGAGGCAAGAGCCCCAACTGGCTGGGGAGAGCTGCAGTGCCAGGGGAAAGCGCTCCCAGCCCGGCCACCCGGGCACCCGGGGCTGGGGAGCCGCCGGACTTGGGCGATGGGCGGCGCTCAGTGACGCCGCCGTTGCCCGCTTGGCATCAAGGACATCGAGCCTTCCGGGGGGGTGGGGTGGGGGTGCAGGGGGCAGCCCCCAATCGTCATTGCAGCCGCGGAGAGCCTCCACTGCTGCCCGGCTTTTGGGGGTAACCGGACGAAAGAGAGGTGCTTGGAATCGTTTATCAATTTTTTTTGGACATTTCTCCCCCTCGGACGTTGGAAGAGGATCTGTTCAGAGCCAAAGGCTTTACATTATTCTTTTTATCCTTTTTAAACCCCTTTCCTTTGCATCTGTGGAGTATTTTTGTTTGGGATTTGGGATTGAAGAGGCATACAGAGAGACATACAGACACGCACATACAGAGGGAGAGACAGAGGGAGAGAGAGGAGAGAGAAAGAGAGAGAGAGGGAGAGAGGCAGAGACACCATCTGCAGTGTCAATGCGGCGCTCGCGCTGAAGGAGGGAAAAGCGGCAATCCCAGGTAAGAAGCTGAGCTGCGTGCGGGTCCCTGCCGGGGAAGAAGGACAGAGCAGTGGCCTGGCCAGGCCGGGGGCTCCTTCCCTGTCCGTCTATCTGTCTGTCCGCCGCATCCTTGGGCTCCGGGAGGGTAGTGTAGAGATGGAGAGGAAGTGGGTGAAGGGAGGTGTCTGGGCGGAAACGTCCCCAGGTCCTGATGATTACCCCACTTACCCCTCAAACCAGCCGGGTTCCAACCAATCGTGCGCACCACCAAACACACACACACACACACACACACACACACACACACACACACACACACGCACGCACGCACACACGCACACACACGCACACACACACACACACACACACACACTCACTTTCCACCTGGAGACCTGCTTAGGTGCAGATCCACGAGAATAGGTGTTTCTCCTCTTTTCTCTCTTCTGACTCTCCCTACGTTCCGACTTCACCACAGCATGACTTTAATGGTGTTTCTTTTTTTTCCTTCCTTTAAAAAAAAAATCTTTTCAGCATGCATTTTCCTTCTCCCCGTAGCAGCTGAGGGAGTATTTCTGAGTTCCCAGCTTTTTAAGTGTACCTGCTTTTTTTTTTTTTTCTTAAGGAGGGGAGAGGATTGGGTTGAGGGAGAGGATTGAAACCTGATCGGAGGTCTTCTGAGATCCGCCTTGTGCAAACGCTGTTCGGCGGTCCTTTGGAACACTCTGGGATTTTAATTATTACTATAATTTTGGAGAAGTAAATGGATATACTCTGGAAGCCAGAACGTGTTTTCCCCAGTAAAAGGCAGCTCGAGTGCCACTATGAGCCAAAGTACAGCACTGCCTCTCTGGAAATCAAAGTTGAGTTGAAATGAGTTCAAGGTTTGGGGGGCTTAAGGAATGCTTCCCTCGAGGGACTTTTATATTGGCTTGTCCAGAGACTGTGTGGGCCCTCTGGGATTCACCAACTCACAACCGTAGTCACTGAGTGAAGCTCAGGAAGGATTGGGGAAAACAGTAAGGGATACCTGACCGGGTTCCCTCCTTTGCTTTCCCTTTTTATTGTATAGTATGGGACAAATAGGTTTCCCCCTGCTGTCTCCCCTTCCCAAGGCACTCTGTCTAAACCTGTCACATTCCTTTAGAGGTGTGTAGTTGAGGAAGAGGACTGGGGGGAGTATTCCTTGGGGGAGGTGCCTGGGGATGGAGTGGTGGAGACACTTTCATCTCATCACCATCCAGATGGTAACTGTCTTTTAAGTAAGAGGCTTTCTTGGTTTAGAAACAATCTTCCACAACCTAGCTGATCTTACTGTTGGACTATCTATAAGGAGCACCAGCATCCCTACAAGCCTTTAGGGTGGCTGCCTCATTCTTCCAAAAGCTCTCCCTAGCCTCCTTGGTTGATCAACCATATACTTCTCATTTTCTAAACTTTTCCTGGGCTGGAAGCTCCAGAAGGGTCTTCCCAGCTTTACCAGTTCTCTATTCAAAGAGTGACTCAGACTGGAAATCAGAAGTTTGAATAAGAAGGATGGGTGATCTAGAACCAAAATGATTAAACTTGGGTTTCCTGACAATATAGTGTAGATATGTATCAATATAGGTATAAGTCTATTTGTAGATATAGATTCAGACTTGGATCTATCCTTAATAAGTTATTGCACTGGAAAATCTGGTAATGACGAGAATAAATATGCACTGTTAAAAGATCATGGATTTTTTTTTGGGGGGGGGGAAGGGAAGTTTTCTGAACTAGTGAAGGAAAGTCTGATGTATGTCTCCAAGCAATTGAAGAAGTTGAAAGAAAGAAAAGACACCCCCAAATAAGAGGTCAAGGTTGGGTGGAGTTTCCCCAGGGGATAATTTCTGCAAATCCTTGAAGAAAGGCATGGAAATGATGATCTTTCTCAGTCAGTCTTCTTTTCTGTCATTTCCAAACTTTTTCAGATTCTAGGTCTCCGATTAGGACAGGGAGAGGCAGAGCTTGTACCCTTGGAGAAGGATTGTATTCTTGTGTGCTATGTGAGCTGCCCTTTGGTTGATTGAAAAGGGTAGAAGGAAATAAAGAAAAGTCACCACAATGGAAAGAGCCCAGTGGGGGAAAAGAATGGTGTTAATCTTCACACATCCAACCCCCTCTCACTTCCTTCTCCACACATGCCCTCAGAGCCTGGCTGTATACATCCGATTGTACAATCTTGCTTGACAATAGTGCCCGGAACAAGTCTCTTTTCTGTGCTGCAACAGGAACCTGAATTTATGCTCTTAAATTATGTAGAAAGGGACAAGTGAGCCAAACATTCAGCAGCACATGGATTTTTATAGAAATATTGTACTATGGCAACAGTGGGATGCCTCCCAGGTAAACAAATATTCCCTCATAAGACCTTGTTTGGGGTAAAGGGTTTTAGGAACAGGTCTCTCAAATGTTTGTAGATCTTCCCCCTGGATTCCTGATCCATTCTTAGCTTCTCTACAGTCCTGTTTTCCTTTAATAACAACCCCCCCATCTCTTCTGCCTTCTTATGTTTGCACAAAAGAAGAATTTAGATTGCTTTCGATGTCATTTTCATTCAAAGCAAGGAGTGGTTATGCTAAGCTTCTAGGTTCAAAAATCCCTACATTTTCTCACTAAGAAATATACATAAAATTGGTTTCTAGTACAAATCAAGCATTGATTAACATCTGTACAAAACCTATGTGTAATGAACTTGATTCTCCTGGTTCTCTTGCCCAGCCTTGGACTGTGTCACACCTCATATATCCCTGTTTCTTTTTAATTTTTCAGGGGTCTTAATCATTTTGCAGGTAATTGTGTTAAAAAAAAAAACATCCCAGCCATGAAGGAATTGATTATGTATGGCAGATCTCGGATGCCTCATATGTTACAAGCTTTCTTGGGTTGGTGCTGGAAAGCTAGTTGCCCTTGGACTTCCAGAGACAATGTCCACCCTCCTTCTTGGAGGCTTTTTTCCCACTTTCAGAGGACTTTATCTTGGATGCACACTGATATTTGGCAAATATTTTTTGGAAGACTAGGAGACAGTTAACTTATTTCCTTTTTCCTTCTCTCCATCTACCCCTCCTCCTGCTGCCCACTGCTGTTCCTCTCTGCAGTGAAATCTGAATAGCAGAGCCCATGGATTACCTACCCTCCCTATTATTTTAATCACAATGAGCGTTGTTTAGGACTACAGTCAGGACCTGTTGGGAACTGAAATCTTTGGGGGTGTCAGTGGGCTGACTGGGGCAAATGTAATAATTTAAGTAACCTGAATTTGTAGTTGTAACCCCTGTGTGATTGGGAAAGAGAGAGGTTCTAGAAAATGCATATCTTAGTCCCATTCTCCCCATGGTCATTTAAATAAGGCATATAAGTGGTGATGGATCACAGGTATAAGAGACTGCTTGATGCGGTGGTGTCATCAATCAATAAACATTTATTAAATGCCTACTATGTACCAGGCATTGCTAAGTGTTGAGGATGGAAAAAGAGGCAAAAGACGGTCCCTGCCCTCAAGGACCTCACAATCTAATGTGGTTTTGTTTTTTTTTTTTAGAAAAAAGAGTAATGGACCAGGAGCCAGAAAACCTGGGTTTGAGTCCCAGCGCTGCCACTTATTGGCCATGTGAAGTAGGGCAAATTTTTTTTTCCTTTCCTGGGTCTCAGTTTTCCCATCTATCTATCTCGTGGGGATAAATAATAATGCCAGCCCTACCAACCTTATAGAGTTTATACAAGGATTAAATGAAATAATGTATGTGGCAGCTTTAGAAAGTACAAGATGTGAGGAGGAGTATGGTGGTGGTTGTGGTTATGGTGATGTCTATTTTATAAACATAGGCTATGTCTGCACAGGGAAACAAATGGACCAGCAGTGTACCGTTGTCCAAGGTACCCTCTGAAATGAAACTGGACCGGACTCCAAGTCCCTTGTATGAGATTTCTCCTTTCCCCTTCTACATAAGCACCTACCTAACTCCCATCTTTGACTAATCCACCTCCTGGCTTTTTGCACACATCCGCCTGCCCATTGGCCCTCAAATTTGTGGCACTCCAAGAAATCAATATAACATGAACTTAACGACAGCTGGATGATTAAGTGTTATTTATATTTAAGAGCGGCATTTTAAAAAAGACGTCTGGCTAATAAATCAAGCGGCTGTTTAGGAGATCCACATGATTAGGGTAATTGCCCTATAGGCTCTGATGAGCACTGCTTAGTCCATTCAGAGCCATGCAGACATTGGCTATTAATAAGGAGTAAAATACCACCTCCACTCCCATAGCCTCCCACCCCTTCCTCTTTCTTCTCCCTCCCTCACTTTCCCCTCCCCTCTGTCAAGTCTATAACATTAAAGTTGGAGCATAAAGCTAGAGACAGCAGTGAGACGGAAAGACTGTTTCCAGGCAATAATAGATGGGCTTAAAAAAAAAAGAAGACAAGGCAGGCATCATGATTCAGAGAGCAGAGACATGACCTCCTTCTGTGGGCCTGAGACTTGGCCCCTCTGCTTGGTAGATGTTAAATTCAGTTCCATTCAGCAAGCACTTTACAATGCCTACTATGTGTTAGCCACAAGTCTAGGTGCTGGAAATACAATGGCAAAAGCCAACTTCCCTCCCACCCCACTCCCAGATTCTGTTCTACCAGGATTGCTTATATAGCTAACGATCAAGATTTTCTGGGTACCAGATTTAGTTCAAGGCTGAGGCTTTGGAAGGGAAGGAGATAAGCATTTATTAAGCACCTACTATATGCTTGAAAGATACTGTGCTGAGCACATTATTTCACCCTCACAGCAATCCTAGGAGGTATGTTCTTTTATTATCTCCATTTTATAGTTGAGGAAACTGAGCCAAACAATGGTTAAGTGGTTTGTTCAAAGTCTCACTGCTAGTAAATGTCTGAGGCTAGGTTTGAACCTAGGACTTCCTGACTGCAGGTCTAGCTCTCTATTCACTGTATCACTTACCTTGGCATTTAAAAACCTATAACAGTTAGGCTCTGGCCTACCTCTCTAGGTTTATTGCGTGTGATTCCCTTTCAGATACTCTCTGTTCTAGCCAAAAGAGGCCTTATTTCTGTTCCTCCTCTACACAGGTTCCATCATCCCCCCTCTATGCCAATGCATAGGCTCTCTGTCCTCCATGTCTAGAGTTTTCTTGATTCTCCTCTCTGCTTCTTCCCTGACTTCCTCCAAACCTCAACTCAGGTGATACCTCCTACATGAGACACTCCCTATTTTCCCACTTACCCCTTCCCCCATAAGTACTTTTCCATATCACTTTGCACTTGCTCTGCATATATTTCATATTTATTTTTATCTGTGTGTGTTGTCTCCACTCAGTGGATTAAGTTTCTTGAGGACACAGGATCATTCTGTTTTTGTCTATGGATTCCTAGAGTCTAGCCCAGTTCTTGGTACATAGTAGGTAGGCCCTTAACTTATTGAATGAATGAATGAAAGTCATTCGTTAATAATGAAAGGTATCCATTACTCATGGGATATTAATCTTAGATTCTCCTTAATGAAAGATGAGCATTGAACATCCAAAGTGAGAATACTGTATACATCTTTTCACTGGTTTTGCTCCATGTGAAAATTCTGTGCCGTGCCCTGCATACAAACAGGAAAATCTATTGAGGAAGGATGCTGTGGGCCACTCTTGAGGATACTGAGTAGTTTAGGGGAAAGAGCACTGGTTGTCTTGGAATATGAATCCTTACTTGAGGAACATGGGAGAGTCTCAACTTCTGCGAATTCTTCTTCTATAAAATGATGAAAATGGCTTAGAGGATATCTCTGGTGCCTTCCTGCTCTAACTTTTAATGAATCTATGAATCCAGAGACTCTGCCCCTGGGCTTTTGGGGGTTTTTTTGGTCACTGGCTAACTTTATGACCTTGGGGGGAAAATCAATATATTTCTCTGAGACTCAGTTTTCCTGTATGCAAAATGGGAAAAATGAATAGACTCCCAAGGTCTTAAAGTTACTTTTTTTAAAGTAGTAGTCATTTAATCTAATACTTCCAGTTTATAGAGGATGAAAATGAGGTCATCCAGTCAATAAGGGGCAGAGCCAAGATTATTGTACTCTATATGAGCTGCCCTTTGATGGATTGAAAAGGGTAGTAGGAAATTAAGAAGAACCACCACAATGGGAAGAGCTCAGTGTGGGGAAAGATCACTTGAATCTTGGTTTAAACCCAATCCACTTTTCACCATACTCTTTTTTTGGATGTAAATTCACACAAGACTGTGCTCATAGCTTGCTTGGAGATAATGTCTTGAGCAGAGTTATTCCTGACAACAGCTATGACTTATTTGGCCCTCCTTTTGTTGGCAGGGGGAGTCTTTGAGCTAAGGATCCACTTTTTTTTCTGAAATCCACAAGGCATATGTTTTTTGCTCCTTCCAACAGCTGATTGAATACCATTAGTGGACTTTGTTCTAGGGTTCCTGATTTTGGAATCCTAGAGGTGGGGTAGGGAGGACATTTCTGCATGTTGGAGTTGTGATGCCTCCCCTTTAGAAACTGGCCTCTTGACTTCAGCTAGTTTGGATTTGTTGAGGGCAACTCTAGTGGGCTAGCCTGTATTAGATCTGGAATGGGCCATTCTGTAGAGATGATGATCATGAACTGGGGCTGATAGATTGGCTTGCTGATTTTGAGGACCATGACAATGTTGGGACAAGTACCTGGGGAGGATTTCAGGAGCCCTTTGCTTAGGACCTTGAAAATACACAGTCAAGTGCTTGAGATTGATTGTGTCTAATCTTGCCCAGAGGCAGGCAGATGAATTAGATGACTTCATGTCTCTCCAACCCAATTATTCCCCAAACAGCCCTGGATAGGTCTCTCTGGATTGTTGTTACTTTTTTTTCCTTCTAAAAAGACATGTAACCCACATATGTATTTAAATTAAAGCAATGAATATTCATTTAGCACCGGCCGTATGTGGAGCACTGTACACTACCCTAAGAGAGAGGCAGTTTGGTTAAGTCTCTGACCTCACATGGTGAGATCTGACGTGTACACTATAATGCAAAATAACATATTTGTACATTAAAAAGATACAAGCATCCTTCAGGGAGTGTGATATAATAGGTAGATATGGACTCTAGATTCAAGTTCAGCTCTTACACTTATTATCTGTGTAACCTGGGCAAATCACTTAATTTCCTCCTAATCTCACTTAATCTTTCCTTAACAATAAAATAAAGAGGTTAGATTAGGTCAAGGGTCCGCAAACTATAGCCTGCATTTTTCATATTGTCTTTGAGCTGAGAATGATGTTTACATCTTAAAATAAAGTTTTATTGTATTAAAAAAGGTAAAAAAATTCTTAACTCAGGAGTATACAAAAACAGGCAGCAGGCTGGATTTGGCTCACAGGTCATAGTTTGCTGACCCCAGGACTAGAAGGTCTCTGGAATTCCTCCCAGTTCTTTTAGATGGATGAGACTTTCCTTGCCTGACCAGTATTCCAACCGCTACTTTTATGGAAAGGGAATCATTTGGTGTACTTGGAGTTTCTTCATCATCTGGTCACTGGCCCAGCAGCTGCTGGCAAGATGAAAGACAGGCTAGGATTAAATCCCCACAGAAGAGAGGGCCCTGAGAAGGCTAACAGTTAACAGGTGTTTGCAAGCTCGCAGGCACTTTCTTGTCTGCCCTCTGGACTCTGGGAAACTTCCTCCCCCCAACCCTCTATGCAACCTTGTCCTTGGATACAGCAAATTGGATTTAGGGATGTTTTGTCCCCTCTGACACAAAACAGATCACTTGCTAAGAGGATATTCTCCGGCAGACAGTGTGTGGAACAGCCTTAGCAGAACCAATCCCATGCTCCTATAGGAAAGAAGCAGTCCCTCTGAAAGTTAGAGTCAAAATAGGTGTATGAGGAGAAACCATTAGAAATCTAGGAAAAGAAACCAGCCATGTAAAGGCTTCTGTGATCCCTGTACACTGTTCATTTTTCTTTTAGTACACTCAATTGCCTCATTTCACACTGGTAGAGAGAGATGTCCGTGAGGGTCATTTGGTTTCTGTAACTAGAAGGGGAATGAGGCATTTCTGGGCTTTGGCTCAGAGGTTAAGGGCAAGGACTGGAAACAGAACATTGGGGGTGGGTTTTTTTCCTTCCTTTGGGGAGGCAGGTGTGGATGAATAGGACATGCAGCCTAGCTTAGGCCTCAGGACAGGCTGGAGTGAAACCCATCCCATCTTGCATCTCTCTCTCTCTCTCTCTCTCTCTCTCTCTCTCTCTCCCTCTCTCTCTCTCTTTCTCTTCTCTCTCTCTCCAGGTAGTCCAGCTTACAGTTATGAACGAACTAATGACTTCTGCTCTGAGGACACCAGCTGAGCTCTGGGTCTAAGGAGAGGCCACTTGTGTAAGTGATGCAATAAGTAACTGATAACTCTAGGTTCCAAAGTGAAATTTTTCCAAGGGTCTTTTCTCCAACCTCACTGCCTACAGAAAT
This sequence comes from Potorous gilbertii, assembly GCA_028658325.1. Classification (NCBI taxonomy): domain Eukaryota; kingdom Metazoa; phylum Chordata; class Mammalia; order Diprotodontia; family Potoroidae; genus Potorous; species Potorous gilbertii. The sequence goes on from CM053770.1 coordinate 93,085,497, forward strand.
GCCCTGGCCATTCACCATATCCCTTCTCCCCTTCTATAGTCTAGAATCCCTAGGTGGAATAGAATGCTGAGCCTGACAATAGGAAAAACCCGAGTTCTAATCGTGCCTCAGACACTTACTAGGTGCGTGACTCTGGGCAGGTCACTTAACCTCTTTCAGCCTCGGTTTCTCCATCTATACAATGGGGTCAATAATAGCATCTATCTCCCAGGATTTTTGCGAGGATCAAATTAGACCATTTTTGGAAAGTGTTTAGCACAGTGTCTGGCACATAGTAGGTGCCTAATAAATACTTGTTTCCTTCTTTCCAAGGTCGAATCATCAAATTCCTGCAGGAGACTTTGGATTCCAGTACCTATTTCTGTGCTCTTGAAATACTCTGCATTACTTTATAGAAACTTCCTATTTGCTTACCTATGAATGTTGGACTTTCTAGTTTCTGTTTCGCCCTTTCCGCAGCCCCCCAGGGGCAGGACTGTTTAATCTTTTTCAATGTCCAGTGCCTAATGCAAAGCCTTATGACTGGTATAACTTACTATTTCAGAGGCAGTGTAGTATAGTGGATAGGGAGCCCTTCTCTCAATTAGGAAGATATAGGCTCAAGTCCTATAAGACAGGACCATGGTTCCTATAGGGATCTAAGGGTCCCTTACCATAAAGGCCATCAAGTTCAAGCCCCTGTTTTTACAAATGAAGAAATTGAGACCCATGGAGATTAAGTTTAGTTTTCTCATAGCTAGGAGGTATTTGAGGTAGCATTTGAATTTGGGTCTTCTGCATTCTTAGTCTAGTATCTTCTCCTTTGGGTAAGTAAATTGCTTCAAGCCCTGTCCCTGACTTTGTGATTGGAATAAATCACTGAACCTCTTAGAACTCAAGCAACTTTCTATGACTATAAGTTGTGGAGCAGTTATTGACATTGGTCAAAGGAGTTGCTTCACTATGATTGGTGAACAGGTTTGGTTTCAAATAATAACCATATGGCTAGCATTTACATGTCACTTGAAGGTTTGCACATGTTGTGTCATTGGATCTTCACAACAGCTTTGAGAGGTAGGTATGATTATTATTCCGATTTTGGAGATAAAGAAACTGAGGCTGAGATGTTAAGTGACTTGTCCAGAGTCACACAGCTAGCAAATGTCTCAGGCAGGATTTGAATTCAGGTTTTCCTGAGGCTAGGTCAAGTGCTTTAAGCAATTAAGTGACTTGCTCAGGGACAGGAAGAATCTGAACTCTGGAACCTGTGTAATCCCTGCTCCTGGGAAGGATGAGGATGGTGGGTGGGTTGAGCTGAGGAGTTCTGAGTTTCTAAAGGGCTAGATGAATCATGGATGTTCACACTAAGTTCAGCAACAATGGGGTAATAGTACCTGGGAGAGACAGAGACGCCCAGTATCCCACCTTGCCCACCTCCCTCCCACACATTTAAACTCATGTCTGAGATAATATTGGCACTTGGCTTAGCAAAGTGTTTGGCATGCAGTAGGTACCTAATAAATGCTTATTCCTTCCCTCCATCCTTCCTTGACTCAAAGTCCAGTTCTCTGTCCACTGTGCCACTCAGCTAGCTATTTCTTTGTTGAATTGAATGGGACTCCAATCTCTTCAGTCTTCTCATTTCTTAGCCATGTTCATAGTAGTAGGTGTTTTTCTACTTCTGGGAGTCCTGGGACACAGCCCCTAAATGAAATCCTGGATACTGGCCCTTTGGAAGTCAGATAACCTGGGTTCATTTACCTTATTACCACTTACTACCTGTCCAACCATGGACAAGTCACTTAAAAAAATCTGTGTGCCTCAGTTTCCTCATCTGTAAAATGAAAGGACTGGATTAAATGGTCCTTCTCAAACATGATCCTAGAGTCCTATATAGTAGTTTTTTTTTTAAAAAAAGTGCTTTCTTCACAATAACTTTGTGATAATATTCTAATTTTATAAATAACAAAAATGGGACACAGAGAGAGGCAAGGTGACCTGCTCAGGGTCACCTAGCCATTATGTTAGTCCTGGGAATGCAGTTTTCTGATTCAGTCTCTTTCTCATTCACATCAAGGTCACTGTCATCCTATATCTCTCCCTTTTTTCTTTCCACTTTTCCTTAAATGAACGTATTAGGAAATTTGATTTTTATATGTTTGTTGCTTCACTGGATGCATATTTGTTTATAATTCTTTATTTTTAAAATGAAAAGGGCAGGGGCAGTTAGATGGTAAAGTGGATAGAGTACTTGCCCTGAACTCTGAAAGACATGAGTTCAAATTTGGTCTCAGACACTTACTAGCTGTGTAACCCTGGGCAAGTTGCTTCCATGGATGGGGAATGTACAGCCTCGAGGCCACATGTTGCCTTCTAGATCCTCAAGTGCAGCCCTTTGATTGAATCCAAACTTCACATAACAAATCTCCTTAATAAAAGGATTTGTTCTGTAGAGCTTAGACTCAGTAAAAAGGCTGCACTCAAGGACCTAGAAAACCACATGTGGCCTCAAGGTCACAGGTTCCCCACCCCTAACTTAAACCCAATTGCCGACAAAAAATACTGAGAAACAGTATGGTATAGTGGTAAGAGATCTAATTTTGGAGCCAGAAAAACTTGGGTTCACCTTTTGCCTTTTGACACATACTAGCTGCGACTGAGCCCCTGGATTGCCCCTAGGCAACTCTTTAAGACTCAATGTCATAGAAAAACTGAATTATAAACTAGAGAAAATTTCTATACCAGTGGTTTTCCACACTGATGACACCAAAGGTCCACAATAATGACAATAAGAACAACACTGAAGTTAAAATACACTTCTCCCACCACCGAGAGAAAAAAAATTGTAGGGGGTGGGAAACAACACCGGATGAATACTTAGATGACTTGAGTTCTAGCTATGATCTTGCACAACTTTGACCTCTGCTTGCAAATCTGTAAAAACCTTTGGTGGTTGGACTAGATTTTATAGAAAATTTTTTTCTGGTAGAGGCAGTGGTCTGAGCTGAATCGTTCTATGCTGTCCTGGCTGCTTGTGAGGCATTGGTTTGAGCCAAGTAAATTATAGTCCTGTGCACAAATGAGCACCCTATCAATATAATTTGATGATGATGATTTCCAGGCTGGCTTGGCTGGGGTGTTCCATTAACATAGTGGCTTCTGGAATTGAGTCTTCTGAGAATATTTGTAACTAGCTGTTGTATACTCAGGTAATGATAAGGTCAAAGACTGATGTCGTTCAGTTGTTTTTAAGTTGTGTCTAAAGTTTTGTGACTCTGTTTGGGGTTTTCTTGGCAAAGATACTGAAGTGGTTGGTCATTTCTTTTTCCAATTCATTTTACAGATGAAGACACAGAGGTAAACAAGGTTAAGTGCCTTGTCCAGGATCACACAGATAAGTGTCTGAGGTTAGATTTGAACTCAGGAATAGGAGCTGTCCTGATTTCAGGCAGGATAGCTGTCTAGATTTTGAGTTAGTTTGCATTTAGGATGGAAGCGAGAAAAAAAAAAATAAAAAAACCCAACAACTCCCAAGGAGCCACATTTTCTTCCTGCTCCTCCCACTTCCTCTCCCCATACTTAAATTCCAAAAGCACTTTTCCTTAAAATTTGCTTATGAATGGCATAGAGTAGGTTGCCAGACTTTAGCTTGCTTCACATAAAGTTGATGTGAAATGTTGTCTGGAGCTGCCATGATTTTCTAGTGGAACTGTCTTCAGAAAGCGAATTGGTAGTCTTGGACCAAATGGTTTCTTGCAAATGTTTCCATTTTTCCAATGGAAGTAATGAATGAAGATGGATGTTTGTGGGATGTTGAATATAATGACATTTCCTTGCAACATTTGTTTCAGTTGTAGATATTGAATCAGAGGCATCAAACTAAATGGTAAAATAAATGTTTGGAATGGAAGAAAAAAGCTTCAGCTGTTTAGATGCATGCCTCTAAATCCTGGTTCACCACAATCAATGTTTTACTGAGGGAGCATCTGCCAACCTGGATTGGGACTTAAATATTCTATTAGTTGTTTTCATTGACTGGAAGACCCATGGTGTCCCTGATCTGATGGCAAACTGGAGATTGGAGTTTCAAATTTCCCACAGGAAGCATTTTCTCTCTTTGAATATTCATTCTCTTTAGGTGATGAATGTGTGAGAGAATTGTGGGTAGAGGGGAGGGTTCAAGCCCAGAGTTATTTGGGCTGTGATCACCTAGAGACACTGTCTGTTAGTGCGCTACTCTCAAACATTGAGCTGGCTGCTTGGCTGCACCACACAATGTTACTCCTTTCCAAAGTGAATAACAGTTGCTAACACACACTTACTAACAAAATTCCCCTGGTGCCCATTCATAAAGCATCGCACTGGTGGTTCTATCAGCATTAAACTGTTTGGTGACTGAGTTTAGAATTATAGGAATTGGAGAAATGAATTAGCAGTAAATCAAGTCCCAGCTGAGTTTGAACCCAACTGCAGCGGGTTTTAAATTAAAAATATTTCACTAAGATGAAGCAGTTGTAAGTCAAGCATGGGAGCTCTGTCATTCTTGACTTTGGAGAAGTTGCAGCCACCCTTTTGAAAGGAAAAACCCTGACAACAGCCTGTATTGATTCCTTGCCATGCAAGGAAATTGCCACTTCATTTCTGCCACAAATCGTTGGTTTTCATAAAAAACCAAAACCTAAAAACCAATCCCAACAGCAAAACACCATAACTACACGTGGGGACATGTGGGCCACAGGGTAGGTTGGGACAGGGTGAGTGATGGGGGAATGGGAGGAGGACGCCTATACTTCCCCAGAAGGAAATCTGGTTTTGTGGGCACTGGCCATGTGGTTTATTTTTCTGCTTGAGTCCTTTTTGATTCTTCTTACTGAGGTATCTGTAGGAAAAGACAACAAAAGGAACACTTCAGGAAGGCTACAAGGCTGTCATGTTGCCAGTGACAATTGCAACACAATGGGAAAGAGTTTATGTAAGTCATAATGCCCTCTGAATGGAGCTCCTTGGGTGTATGTCCACAGCTTCTGTGGTTCCACTTCCCTCCTGTAGCATCCGCCTGAGTGTTCCCCTTCCCATCCACTCATCCATAGATGCTCAGGAATAAGGAAGTCTAGCTTATTATTTGGGCTCTGTTGAAATTTTCCCTGACCTAAACCTCATTTTGCCTCTCTGTCAATTGGGAGAAATCATTCTTGCTTTTCCCTACTGTGGGCATATGGTCCTCAACTAGAGACCTGCTCTGATACATGGAGTGATGGAGAGTCTTGGTTCTCACAGGTAGTGCTGGCAGAGCATGAGCACTGTAAGGTTCTATTACGCTGCAGAGACTTCAAGGATTGGATCCTGTAGTGAACATTAGGTCACAGGTAGTGTACTGGCCTTGGAGTCAGAAAGACCTGAGTTTGAATGTTGCCTCAGATACTTGCCAGCTGTATACCCTGGGCAAGTTGCTTAAACTCTCTGGGCCGTATTGGTAAATTGAAGGAAGAGGGGACACACTGATCTCTAAGTTTCCTGCCAGCTCTGAGTCTGTGATCTTGTGACCAGGCTATCTGGGAGAGGCTTATCGCCAGAAAGCTGCTCCCTCGATTGACAAATTTAACAACTGATAAAAAGTTGTCCCTAAGCTTCAGAGGGGTTACAGTCTGAATGAGTGAGGGAGGATCCATAGCTTCTTGAAGACTTTAAGGACTGAACTCTGGGCATGTTCATTATTAGGAACATTTTCATTGTTATTCCTTGGTCAGTTTCCATAGATATCCTGAACAGGATCCAGAGTCCATAAAGAGAAAAACCCACTTTGGCAGGGACAGAGAAGGAGAATCTTTAGAGGAATGGTAGGGAGGTGGCAGGTCAGGCCATCAGACATCTGAGTAATAGTGGGTTAATCCTAGCTCTCTGGGCCCTGAGGTATACTGGTATTGGGAAGGAGTGGGATGGTTCACTAAGTACCTAACCCCATGGACTTATTCCTTATATTTGTCTTTGAAAATTAGCATTGTGTAATGGGGAGGGGGCTAACCCTAGAGTTGTGAAGACCTGCTAGCTGTGAGACCATAGGCTTAAGTCTCTTAACCTCTTAGTGCCTCCAAATAATATGCCTGAGTCAAGAAGTGATAGATGAGTCATCATCAATATATCCCACTATGGTGAGGTTCCCCATTGGGAATTTCACCCACAAATCCATCAAATGAGGGGTTTGGACTACGTGCCTCTGATTTAAAGCAGATGGGATCTCAAAGGCCATGTAGTCCAAACCCATCATTTGACAGATGAGAAAACGCTCAGAAGGCTTAGTAACCTGCCCAAGGTCACATCAACATCAAGCATCAGACATAAGATATGAGCCTCAGGTCCTTTGACTCTTAAAACCCTCTGTACTACACTGGCTCAGCTAGATGGTGCAATAGATTAAACACTGGACTCAGAGTAAGCACCTGAGTTCAAATCCTGCCTCACACACAAACCAACTGTGTGACCCCTAAACAAGTTGTGTGACTCTGGTCAAGTTACTCGAACTCTCTCAGACTCAGTTTTCTTATCTATAATGATAATAGCACCTACCTCCCAGAGTTGTCATGAGGAGCTTGTCTAAAATGCTTTGGAAACCTTAAAGCACTACACAAGGACTAGCACTGTCATCACATAGCTTCCCTACCGGCTTTCAGTGGTGGAAGTACACACAGTCCCTGTGAGGTGCTCAGAGATCATCAGACAGTGCTGCGGGCGTAGGCAGGAGGGCCACTGTTTTAGCCATTGTTTTAAATGCTGTGCTCTCTCTGTAGCCTCAAAGAGTGTCTTTGGCTGTAAAATTGAAATGAGATTTGGAGTGAGACAACAGGGCTGCTGTCCTTTCTACATCATTCTTCAGTACCTTGGTGCTACTTATAGAAATGGCTTGTACTGACTGCTCTCTGGTTGAGTGGGAACAGGAGCAGGTATCTTTGAGATCTAGCTTTTCAAGAGCCCCCAAGTGATGAGAGGATTTCTGCTTTTCCACCCCACCTCCTCCCGCACCCCACGTCCCCACCCCCACCTGAGTAAACAACTACTTTCAAGAACTTAATACATTTATGTTCAGTGCTTATTGTCCAGTGAGAGGCCAGTTAATTTTCTGTGTGTTATCTGGTGGCAAAATATTTTCCTACTAGTGGACGGTGTCCCAAAAAAGGGAAATGATAAGCATGGTGAATCTATGGCAAGGCCCGGAATAGAACCAGATTGTGTTGATTGAACTGACATGTGCTTTGTCCTCAATCCCGGACTTCCCCTCCCTCAGAAGCAAGAAAGAAGCTCTGGGATTGGTGAATAAGGACTGAGTCAGTTTAGCCTTTTTAGCAGAATTTCCAGTTAGATAGTCTACCCCCACTCACCAATCCCATTCCCCAAACCTTATTTTTACTTGTAATATCTATTTGACTTTGTATTTGAGAGTCTCTGGTCATACCCTTCATAGGATTTAAGGGTCTTAGATTTTGGGGTAGGGACCTCCAAGGTCATGGAGTTCAACCCTCTCATTTTACAGATGAGGAGAAGGAACTCATTACTGCTTTTTGTTCTGACTTGGTTGGAAATGTTTAAAAGGTTTCAGGTTTAGTCTGAGGCTCAAATTGGGAAGTCTAAGAGACTTGGCTAAAAGCTTGTAGTACAGTTTCCTACTTAACCCTACCATGCCCTTTTCTGTTTCTTTTCTGATTTTTTACAGAGTGAGAAATTAACAAGAACTTAGTTGCTTCATGCTTCATGGCTCCTCACTTGTCCTCCAGCTTAAACACTGGGTTTCCAAACTTAAATATCTTATACCCTTGGGTAATAGAGAGTATAATTCAGAATAGCCTAGTGTCTGTTCCTTGTACAACACAATATTTCTTACCTCCATGTCTTTCTGGGGAAAGGGATGCTCTCCCTCCTCACCCCTGCTCCTAAGAATTCTTACTTTCCTTTCAAGGGTCAACTCAAATGCCATTTCCTGCATGATGTCTTTCCTAATGTCTCCAGTTTTTATTTCTCCCCCAAATTATTTTGTGTATGTTTTATATTTAATTTCCTGTACATATATATTTTTTCCCAGCAGAATGTGAACTCTTTGAAAGCAGAGTTTTGTATTCTTATTGCTGAGGACTGTGCCTGGAGCATGAGATATTTAACAAAGGTTGGTCGGATGGAACTGAATGAAATCTAAATCCATTGGAATTAGGAAGAGACTCTCCTTTAAAGAGGGTTGCTAGGTGGCAAAGTGGATGGAGCATTGTCCAAAAGTCAGGAAGACTTGAGTTTAGATCTGTTCTCAGACACTTACTAGCTGTGGAACCCTGAGAAAGTCACTTAACCATATTTGCCTCAGTTTCCCCATCTGTGAAATGAGCTGGAGTAGGAAATGGCAAACCACTCCGGTATCTTTGCCAAGTAAACCCCAAACTGGGTCACAAAGAATTGAAAATGGCTGAATAATAATTCCTTTAAACTCTGTACATAACAGATAGCCGTTACATTTTTTTGATCATAGGCCACAGACCATAGACTGTCAGAGCTAGGATGGACCTAGACATCCCCTAATCCAATTCCTTCATTTGACAGAGGAAGAACAAGGCACAGAGCAACTAAATTCCTCAGCTGCAAAGGTTATTTTGAATTCTATATTTAACTTTCCCGTAGTAACAACAGACGTGGTGTGTGAACACATAATCAGTCAGGGACCTTGACTGCTATACTTACAATGTAGTCTGATCATCAAACAAGAGCTGTCAATATTTTCCTACCATAAGGAAACTATAAGAACTTGACCCCCTTGACAGCACCCCTCCCTCATTGCCATTGACCAGAGGAAAGGATGAAGGAGAATGAGAACGAGGCAAAAGACAAAGGGATGAAATGAGAGGGAATGATTGACATTCAGCAGTTGGCTCTGCAAGCCTTTACTCATCTTCCCTTTCTTCCTCCCTGCCCAACCCCCATAAAGACAGTTTTAATTTTCAGGGTGACATCAAGTAGAAGAAGGTGCCCTTCTGCCTGTTTCCTCTGAGCTGAGTGTCTGTGTTTCAGCTGCTGATTTGGGGACCTTTCGAGGGAGAGGTAACAGCTCAATCTTGCCTGGATATGATGGAGGGCTGTTTCTGTTGTAATTACTTTTAACATTGATTGAGAGCTCATTGCTGGTCAGAGTACAGACAGGGCTGACTCTATTCTCAATGAGATGGAGACAGGGAGGAGGCAAGGAATATTCTCTGTGCAAGGTGGCAACACCTTAGCTCAAGGTCAGGAGTGGGTCAGTGGATGGCTGTTCAGTATCCTGCTGGGGCTGGGGGTAGTTGTCAAGGTGGGCAGGCAGGGATGTGCTGGAACCAGCTCCTAATGGCCCTGGAACCAACTGTTACATTTTCGGTGTGAGCATTTATACCTCAGAAATCAGCAAATGTTGTAAATTAGGGCTTGGTTTATTGTTTTGTTGATTTTTCTGGACTTAAGAAAGTGATGAAGAGAATGTTGACAATGCAGATTAAACTTAAAAGTAAGTTGTGAATACACCCCCTCACCCCTAACTAATTGTTAGATATCTACTAGCACAATTCTGTTTGCAGGATAACCTGAGATGAGACGGAATGAAAAATTCTCAGAAGTGTGGCAAGGTCATATAAAAGCAGATGAGTTTAAACATGTGTCCAGATGACACATCATGGATTTAAAGCTGGAAGAGAACTTAGATGTCATCCAGTCCAACCCCCTCGTTTTACAAATGAGGAAACTGAGGCTCAGAGAGGTGAAGTGGCTTGTTGAAAGAAACTCAACTAGCTACTTCTTGAGCCAGGATGCAAACCCATTAACCTTTAGTGTAGCAATATTATGCCATATTATATAGTATATATTATGTTATATTTTTTCATTTCATATTATATATGACATAAAATTATACCATGATGTGTCTGGAGGTATAGGACAGTGTAAACAGCTGGCAGGAGAAAGGTATTTAGTTGGTGCTTGGATGGATGCAAATAAGGCAATGCTACCAAATGTTCTGGTGTGGTTACAATCCTAATCCATCCTTTCATTGGGTACTAGTTATCTGGAAGCTCTTGGATACTTTGGGACTTTTGGTTTTGCCATTTTTCAGAAGGATGGTCCCTTATGAAGATATATGGGAAGACAAAAGGAAGCAATTTAAGTTTCAATACAAAGACAGTAGCGAAGGGGAAACGTCTAATGGGGAGACAAAAAGTAGAAACCAGAACATACAAGATAAATACAAAGGAGAGAGGAAGTAACTTTAGAGGGGATGGCACTAGTAGTTTGAATGGGGGGCAGCATTAAGAAAGATGCCTCCTGGAGTAAATGATCCATGAACTGATTTTAACAATAGTCAATGAACTAACATTTGTTAAGAATTTATTGTGTGCCAGGCACTGGACTAAGCTCTGAGGAGTCAAAGGAAGGCAAAACCAGTCCCTGCCTTCAAGAAACATACAATCTAATAGGGAAGACAAGATGTAGATAGCCAGGTATGTACCAGATAGGTACAGCGAAGTGCTCTGAGAGGGGAAAATACTGGGAGGTTAGGAAAAGGCTCATGCAGAAGCTGGAGGTTTCAGCAAGGGAAATAAAGAGGCATATTTTGCATTTATCATTTTGTATATAATCTCTATATGTTAAATATGTTCATGTTGTCTCTCTGGATAGAATATAAGCTCCTTGAGGACAAAGAGTTTTCTCTTTTGTAACCTAAGTGGCTAGGTAAATCCGTGGCACACAGTAGGCATATAAGTAAATCCTTGTCGATTGTTTCTTGTGGAAATACAAATCTTAGCCTTAGGCAGAGCCATGACTGTCCATTTTGGTATCCAAGGATAGCATTAAAAAAGTTCCTTAATTGAGGAGAGAGACTTTATACTTTGAGATTCAAAATCCTGGAAGGACTGTGGGACGGGACACTGCTTTGTGGTTAAAGACACAGATACCACGAGGCTCTTCCAGGGAGGGAGGAACTCATGTGAGGTGCAGCTGACAGGGGTGGGCAAAGGACATTTGCCATCTGGTAATTTCTTCTTTTCACTAATTATTCTTGCTAACTAGGTGCTAATCTTATTTATTTCTTACTTCTGAAGAAGTACAACTGCATTCATCACTTTGTAAATTTCAGTGCTGACAGACAAAGCCACACAGTGCCTGGCAAAGAATAAGCCTGTAATACATGCTTACTGACTTGACAAATACCAGGTTGCTCCTCTCCAGTTATTGTACTGGTCTCAGAGATGGCTCCTGGACCATATATCTCTGCATCAGCAGGAGAATTCAGACTGGAAGGAGAGTGGGAAGAAGGTACTGTTCACAGCTCAGAAACTACTCAAGATTGGGGAAGTGGAGAAGGTTGGGGGATTTCATGGTCCAGTTTCTTTGTATCTATTGGTCCTTGGTGATGATTTACCATCACTGTATTAATCATCATTCCTATCTTTTGCCTAGATTCCTGTGATTTCATGGATATAGAAAACTCCATCCACTAGATCAATGAGCAACTTGTGTTCTAAAAGAGGTAACTGAGGGCATTGAGAAATTAAGTGACCTTTCCAGGGTCACACAGCCAAATATTTGATCTGAACCCAGATTTTCCAGACTACAAGGCTAGCTCTCTAGCAAGTTTACCACACTGCTATTACTATTCGTTTTCTGGGCCAAAACATACATATAAGTTTATTTCTGTTTTCATAGGGTCTGTGGCAGCAGTCCCTTGGCAAACAGATTACTCTTACCAGGTGGTGGTGGTGGCTGATGCTGCTACTTCTGGTCAGTTCAGGTACACCATCTAGACCCAAGACCTTCCCTTGGCTTTGGATGGAAGTAGATGGGGAATCTTGGCTCTGGCTCAATGCAGTGGCTGCAGCTAACTATTAGTAAGTAATTATTGCCCGGAGCCTACCTGCTAATTACCCACAGCATTGCAGGTCCAGAGCATCTGCTAATTTACCAGCAACCAACCCGAGGAGCTAAACCAATCAAAGAGGGACTTGGGGTGATGGATCCAAGGTTGGGTGACACGAATCGGTCGGGAGGTATTCTTGGGCATGTGGCAACGATGTTTGTTGAGGAAAAAAACACAACCCTATCTCTGCTATTCTCAACCCCAGATCTCTGGTTGGTGGCAACTTAGCCTCCTGCCCAGTCTTATGGGTCTTTTGTGGTTCTCATGTTAAGTGTCTAGCTTCTCCAGTAGAATTTCTTGCCTAAAGCACCCTGGAACTCTGCACATGCTCAGCTCTCTGAGCACTTCAGTCCTGGCATCAGTGAAATTAAATAACAGATTACTTGAACTTTAAGTATTGATGGATCTCGTGAATAAATGGATGAAAAAGCATTTATTAAGCACTCATTGTGTACAAAGCACTGTGCTGAGCTTTGGGTATACAAATGCCTGCTTCAAGGAGCTCATATTTTAATAGGGGGAGACCCCATATAAATGAGGTTTTAGTTATAAACTGATGTCAATGTCCCCAAATCTTTAGGATGCAGTGGCAAGGTGGGTAGTAATACATCTTTGCAAATACCATTTCCTTTGATAAAATCATTTTTGTAGATCTCTTTCTCCTACTGACTGGGAGAGGAATAGGAAACAAGTCATAGTTCAAAAGCTACTGAAGATTGAGGAAGTTTAGAAGATTGTGTGATTGGCTTATTTTTATAGAGAATAGGACCTGGATCATGGATAGCCTGTGAAAGAGTCTGTCTTTCCACTGAGGGCAGTGCCCTGCAGAGAAAGCATAATGGTTTGTGCCAGACCCTATAGTGTCTAAAGACTAGGAGAGACAGGTTCATAGTATCTAGTGCTGGAAGAGGGGCCTTATGAATCATCCATGTCTGCCATTTTGCCTGCCCCAGGAGAAATTAAACTGGTGGACAAATTGACAGCAAGGAGGTAGTGTCAGGGTAGTATAAGAAATGCCAGATTTGGTGTCTGATGCTCTGCTATTCTGTCTATTTGTTCAACCTTGGGCAAGTAATTTAACCCCTCTGAGTCTCAGTTTCTCCATCAGAAAATAAGAGGGGACTGGATCAGATACCCTCCAAGGTCCCTTTCCTTTCTCCATTTCTACAATCAGGTATTATGTGACTCATGGGAACATGGATATAGAGATGGAGGGGACCTCAGAGAGCATCTGGTTTAACTCTCTCATTTTACAGATAGAGAAAATAAGACTAATAGAGTTTAAATGACTTGCCCAAGGTCACAAAGGTAGTAGTAATTAGAATCTGGATTCTCCGACATCAGAACTAGAACTCTTTGCAGTGAGAAGTCCTTAAAGAGAAAGTGATATTTAACACAAAGAAATGAATCTCTAATTATGGTGGAATTTAAATGGGAAGAAGAAGGCTAGGCATGGGGTGGGAGAGGAGGGAGGGAGGAGGGTACAGATGGCATTTTCAATACCAAAATACATACCATCTAAGGGTTTATAAAGTACTTTATTCCCAACAATCCTGCGTAGAAGCTTGGTATAGGCGCTCTGTGATGTCAGACTCTCCGTGACTCTATTTGGGATTTTCTTGACAAACATACTGGAGTAGTTTGCCCTTTCCTTCTCCAGTCCATTTTACAGATGAGGAAACTGAGGGAAACAGGGTAAGTGACTTCCCAGGGTCACAGAGCTGATGAGTGTCTGAGTCTAGATTTGAACTCAAGTCTTTCTGACTCCAAACCTGTTGCTCTGTCCACCTCACCATTGAGCTACCTCATCGGGCAGCTTATTGATAGGAAGCTGGGGCTCAGAGGCTAAGAATTAAGGTCATACAGCTAGAAAACATTGTTGCTAGCATTCATTAAAATTCATGCCTTTTAACATTAAAACTAATGATTTTCTTATGATCTCTTGCTGCTCCTCCTAGCTCCTCCTGGTTGTAAGACTTGACTCAGCCTTCCCACCACCAGTACCCCTCCACCCTTACTCTCAAACTTTCTTCATACTGAGGCTGATGTGAAAATGCTACATTTACAGGTCAGGGGACTGCTATGCTCTCCTCCAACTTCCTCATAAGTCTGTTAAGGTCTGAGGAAGCAAGAGATTCCATCCATCACAGCTATGAGCCCCCTGGGGCAGAGCACCATTAGCACTAATGTGGTGAAAGGCTGGAGAAAGAAGGTAGGAGCATGGCACTTTTCAGCTGACTTCCTTCTCAAGCATTCACTCAAACTTGAAATCTGCTTTCTTCTCTATATTCTAGTAGTCTGGTCTGGCTTTTGATCATAGGATCTCTCTCTCTCTCCCTCTCTTTGTGGGGGGTATATCATAGCATCACAGAATCCTGATGCAGTAGGATTCTCCAGAAGCCATTTTGTCCTTTAGGCAGTTTAACACCTAAAAGGGCAGGGTCTGGGTACCCCTGAGCCTATAGGAGGATTATGAAGGAGTATTTCCTTTACCTTCTTATTTCTCACTCCTAAGTAAGCACACTCTGTCTCTTCTTCACCCCCACTTCCAGATTGCTGTGAGACAGTGCCTAGAACATAGTAGAAATTCAATAAATTTTTATTTAATTGAATTGATTAGGGCTATCCCTGCCAAATCCTGTCAGGGCAAGTGCACCTGCTTGTAAAGATGGGTGTCTTTCATACCCTGCCAGATCTCTGGGAGGAAAATGTTCTGTGGGCTTTTTTTCAGTCTTGTCTGGAGTTTTATATCCCAAGGGTATCTATCTCCAGAGAGAGGAGATAGGATTCGAAAAGATCTCCTAGGTTGGAATGATGAACTGACACAACTTAATAGGGATAAAGTCCTGAACTTAAGTTCAAAAAATTAATTGCATAAGTACAGGATAGTTCAACAGCAATTAATATGTTAACCAGAGAGTTACAAAACTCTCCTAACTGGTATTCTTGCTTCCAGTAGTGTGAGGTGGCCGCTCATCTCAGGTTGTATTACTAGCATTGCTAAGTCCAGATCAAAGGAGATAAGAGATGGAAAATCACTATATTCTTTTCTGGTCATATCACACCTGGAGCACATTTTAAAGATGGCGATCGACTATACTAGTCAATCTAGATGGCAACTAGACTTCTTGCAAAATAGTATGACCAGGACCACAAATGGCCTGGGAATCACTGTCATATGAAGGATGGTTGAAGGAACTGGAGATTTTGAAGTTAGAGAAGTGAAAGCTTGGGGTGGAGGGGGAGAAAAGGGACATGATAGCTATCTTCATATGTCTATCAAATGGTATTCAAGTGTTTAAAAGGCTGTCATATGCAGAAGGGAACAGACTTGCCCTGTCTAGCTTTATAGGGCAGAACCAGGACTAATGTTTAGCAGTTAGAGGTAGCTAGCATCATAGAGGATATAACTCTGGACTTGGAATGATGAAGGATCTGAGTTTGAATTCTTTTAGACATGTACTAGCTATGAAACCTTGGGCAAGTAACTTTATCTTGGAATGTTAGTTTCTTCTTCCGGAGTCCAGGGCAGGTGCTCTATCTACTTTACCATCTAACTGCCCTTGCCCTTCTCAATTTTAAAAATAAAGAATAGTAAACAAATATGCATCTAGTGAAGAAATAAACATATAAAACTATCAAATTTCATAAAATGCTCATTTAAGGGAAAGTGAACTAAATAAATGGAAAGAAGAAAGGGAGGGATATAGGATGACCATGACCTTGATGTGATGAGAAAGATGACTGAATCAAAAGACTACATTCCCAAAACTAACACAATGGCTAGGTGACCCTGAGCAGATCACCTTGCCTCTCTCTGTGCCCTATTTTTCTTATTTATAAAATTAGAATATTAGGACAATATATATCACAAAGTTATTGTGAAGAAAGCACTTTTTAAAAAAAACTACTATATAGGACTCTAGGATCATGTTTGAGAAGGACCATCTAATCCAGTCCTTTCATTTTACAGATGAGGAAACTGAGGCACACAGATTTTTAAGTGACTTGTCCAAGGCTGGACAGGTAGTAAGTGGTAGTAAGGTAACTGAACCTAGGTTATCTGACTTCCAGAGGGCCAGTATCCAGGATTTCATTTAGGGGCTGTGTCCCAGGACTCCCAGAAGTAGAAAAACACCTACTACTATGAACATAGCTAAGAAATAAGAAGACTTTGAAGAGATTGGAGTCCCATTCAATTCAACAAAGAAATAGCTAGCTGAGTGGCACCATGGACAGAGTACTGGACTTTGAGTCAAGGAAGGATGGAGGGAGGGAATAAGCATTTATTAAGCACCTACTACATGCCCAGCACTGTGCTAAGCCAAGTGCCAATATTATCTCAGACATGAGTTTAAATGTGTGGGAGGGAGGTGGGCAAGGTGGGATACTGGGCGTCTCTGTCTCTCCCAGGTACTATTACCCCATTGTTGCTGAACTTAGTGTGAACATCCATGATTCACCTAGCCCTCCAGAAACTCAGAACTCCCCAGCTCAACCCATGCACCGTTCTCATCCTTCCCAGGGGCAGGGATTACACAGGTTTCAGAGTTCCTGTCCCTGAGCAAGTCACTTAACTGCTTAAAGCACTTGGCCTAGCCTCAGGAAAACCTGAATGCAAATCCTGCCTGAGACATTTGCTAGCTGTGTGACTCTGGACATGTCACTTAACCTCTCAGCCTCAGTTTCTTTATCTCCAGAATGAGGATAATAGTGCCTACCGCAGGACTGAGGGCAGCTAGGTGGCGTTGTGGATAGGGTGCCAGACCTGGAGTCAGCAGACTTGAATTCACTTTTGGCCGCAGACACTTACTGTCTGTATGACTCTGTTTCCCTCAGTTTTCTCACCTGTAAAATGAGCTGGAGAAGGAAATGGCAAACCTCTCCAGTGTCTTCGCCAAGAAAACCCCAAATGGGGTCATGAAGAATCAGACACTATGACTGAACAACAGCAAAAACATGTTCTAGGATTTCTGTACAGGACAGAGGTGGAGAGTAATCTTTAGATGACCTCCAAGGTCTCTTTTCTGTCATCCTATGGAATTTGTACTCTGCATAGAATTGCTGATTCTTTCCCAGTGCACTGAAGTCAAGGTTATCTGACCACCCGATTGCAGCCTGGAAACTCATCTGCCAACTAATGTGCTTTCTTTCCACCCTCTCCCATCCTTTGCCATGGTAGAGGTGTGCTCTTGAAAATCAGAACCTGGAACTGATCCCCCCAAGAGATCCCTCCAGTCTCTCTGGTCGTCCGATTTCCAGAGACCTGCCTTATGGAACCGAACTGCTACCCAGTAGCTGCCCAGCTTGCCAGGGCTTTTGTCAGGGATCAAGAGTCAGGCATCTCAGCTAATGTGGAGAAAAGAATAACTCATTGTAGTTTCATTTTTAAAGCAGATGTTTCTCAGAGAATAAATCAACACCAGCAGCCTCTTCTCTTCTGACATTTTAAAGACAGGCCTGGGAGCTAGTTTTCAAGCATCTAGGTTCTGGCCAGCCTTCCCAGCTGAGGTCCTGACACATTTTGCATGTTTGAATGTGGTTTTTTCATTCCCAATTAACCAGCTTTTTTCTACCTGGGTCACATTCCTCCCTGGGTAAACTTGCCCAGCCAAGAAGAAAGGTGGAAAACAGATATCTTTGCATACACTGTCGTTCTTGTTATGTCTCAGTGGTTTTTAGGGCATTGATCTTATATTTCCTTCTTCAACAAACCTGCTAATAAGATTTTTTTCCTTTTTCTTTTTCCCTTCCCTCCCCTCCCCCTTTCAAATTGGCCTAGACTCTTGGTCAGGCTTTGATTGCATGTCTCACTGATTCCATTCAGCTATTTATTAATGTACTAATTAGTATATTCATTTAAGGGAGAGTGACACAGAGCTATTTTTTTCTTTCAAAGTGTATAGAGGTGCAGGTTAATGGGAATTTCTGTTTATATAACATCGATGTCGGGTGTGAAGAGGATTAGTTTTGGATGTTAAAAGGACATGGCCAGGGTTTTTCCCAGGACTTAAATCTCTTTAGTTGACAGTGCCCAACATCTTAGAAAGGTGAACTCTACATTCTTATTGAATTTTCCTTTACTCTTTAGAAATGTATTTCTGTTTCTGGGGGGAAACTAATGGTCAGGTAGCTGGGGGCTATACACAAACACAGTCCTTCATACTTTCCTGCATTACAGTGGGGTGGCATGGGTGACCTGGTGAATATTGTTATAAAGAACAAATTGGTAAGTCATCCTCACTAATATGTTTATTATATAATAATGTGTCTCATTGCCTTTGGCCTGAAATACCATTGACAGGTTTACTGCATGGTGATTTCTTGTATGGATAACCTGCTGGTTTCTTCTGCTCTATTCCGTATTCAGTTGACCATGCGGGGCAGAGAGGGGCAGAGACTAATCCAATATGTGGATTATTAGTCACATATTGAGGAGCTGTCCATGTGGGTCAGGGGTTCTGAAGGTGAACCCAGGAGTCCTCGGACCTCTCCACAGTGCTTTGTTTACCAGACTGTCTTCACAAAGGCCAGAGGAACCTACAAAGAGACAAAACCAAAAAAGTATTTTTCTTTTATCCTATAGAAGGATAATACTATGAAGTCATGTATACAAAGAAATGTGTTAAGCTTTTCCTTGAAGGCATGTTTATGACTTTGGCATTACTCAATGGTGCCAGAAGGAGAAGTAGTCACTTAAGGAAATCAACAGCTAGGAGAAGAGCTGGGGGAGAGTTTCTCAAGTGAAATAGAATGCATTTGTGGAGGTCATTCATTTATTCTATCATTCATTCATTTGTCAAATGGCTATTAAGCACATGGCTTGGATAATCACAGGCCCATTCTTTTGCCAAGATTACAATCTAGTAAACTCCTTATGTACTAATGGCCTCCTTGTGTGGTTCCTTCTTTTCCCTGAATATTTACCCCTTTGGGGGGGGTCTATGGACTAAGAATCCCTGTAATTTAAGACTAGTAAGATAGGATGATGCCATGGAAAGGGTCCTAGATTTGGAGTCTTCCCCTCCCCTCCAACACATGGCAGGTCATCTGGCTGTCCTCTATCCCCTAGCTGTGAGGAGAATGTCCTCGACACTGGCTATTTGTGCTTCAGACTTCAGTACTTCAGACAGAACTAGACTGGGGCATGAGGATTTTGGACTTAGTAGGAATTGAGCACCTGAGATGAGTGGAGTCACCCGAGTTTCTCCCTCTCTTCTTCTTCTGATCCCTCAGAACAAAAGCTTGAAAGGAAGTCTTCAGGATTCTTACTCAGAGGCAAATTTCACTGGTTTCTTTCAGGGAGTATTTGACACGAGAGGAGGGCAGTGCTTCCTCTCCCCTTCTGTTTGCCAGCTTATTCGGCTGTGTCTGTAGCATTCAAGACTCCAGTTGGAAGGGGCCTCTGAGATCATTTAGTCCAATTGCCTCCTTTTAGAGACAAGGAGGAGGAAAGGTCTTGATCAAAGTTGCACGGAGAGTTCTTGACAGAGCTTGACAGAGCTGAGGTCCTCTGATTCTACTTCTAACTCTCTTTGTATTATCACTCACTCATTCAATCAAAATATTTATTAGCAATACCAGCTAGTATATACATAGTGCCTTGAGGCTTGCAAAGTGCTCTGTGTGGCTCATCTGATCCTGATAACAATGATGCGAGATAGTTGCTATGATTATCCAAAATTTATAGAGGAGGTAACTGAGGCAGAGGGAGGTTGCATGACTTGCCCAAGATCACACAGCTAGTGAGTATGTGAAATAAAATTTGCACTTAGGTCTTCCTGGCTCCAGGTCCAGTGATCTCTTCATTTTTCTACCTCAGTGACAGATATATCAACAACTACTGTATGCCAGGCAGTGTGCTAAGGGTTAGGGTTACAAACACAAAAGTGAAACTATCTCCTTTATTCTATTTGAGGAGATGATATGTACATTTATATCTACATGGCTAATATGTAAAAAGGAACATGAGGCAGTTTGGGGGGAACATAGGGCACCGTACCACCTGCCCCTCAAGGCTTTGTCCCCCACTGTCCATTGGTCATAGCATCTTTTACCATGACTTCAATTATCATGCCTACATAGATAATTCCCGGATCTCTATATCCTGCCCCAGTTTGTCTCCTGAACTCTAGTCCTCAACCACTTGACATTACCTGGAGGAAGGAGGAGTGGGTAGAAAGGAAGAGGAAAGGAAGTAAGAGAAAGGAGAAAAGGAGGATGAGAGGGAAGAGAAGGTTGAGAGAGACGAGGAGAGGATACAAGAGAACAGAAGAGGGCAGAAGGGAAGAGAAAAGACAGGGGAAGGGAGAGAGGGAGGAGGAAAAGTAGAGGGAAATGGGAGAGAAAACGAAGAGAGCCCCAAGAGGTGAGATTTTCAAAAATCTTGGAATAAAAATAGTTTCTTTGTTCTTTTTAAATTGTCTGCCTCATTAAAGACTGAGGGTTTGGAGGCAGAATTTTACGTTTTGCTCATTTGAATGTTTTTGTTGATGGTTATTGATTTATAATAAGATTTTTTAAAAGGGACAACCAAAGATGCAACAGAGACAAGCAATTTAGGGAGGCCTGTGGTAGAGGGAAAAGACCTGAACAGGATAATTTAGACCAAGATACCAAGCAGCAGAAATCTTGGAATTCAGGTGTACACAGTAACTGGGAGAACCCTTCCTTTCTAGCAACAGGGATTGGGGACACCCTTTGTTCATGCAAATTAGAAAAGAACCAGTTGGGGTTTTTTGTTCCCAACCTTTTGGTTTGGAAAAAGGAATGTCTGTTGATCACAAAAGATAGTAATATTGGGGTGATCTGGGACAGAAACAGTGTCAACCTTGAACCCCAGGTCAGGTGCTATGATTGGGGTTGATGAGGGGGGTAAGAAAGGAAAAAAAAACCACAGGTTATTTCTTAATGTATTGCAGGAATGGGGGTGGGGGAAAGTGTCTTTTGAGGTTGGAATTGTAGCAAAGTAATAAATAATAATAGTTAATATTTATATGGTGCTTTAATCTTGGCAAATGCTTTACATATGTTATCTCACTGGATCTTCACCAAAACCCTGAGAAATAGATCTATCATTATCCCCATTTTATAGACCAGGACACTGAGGCCCAGAGAGATGGAGTGACTCATCCTGTTAGCATCTGAGAAAGGATTTGAATTTAGTTCTCTGATTCCAAGGCTACAGGTCTATCCGCCATGCCACCCTGATGCTTGGCAGCTGATGGAGTGCCCTTCCCATGTTGCAGTCTTTGCTACCCACAGAAACCCAACCAACTCACACAAACAAAAAACAGGTGTCCTTGATTGTTGCTTCTCAAGAGATTATAAAAAATGCTTTTCAACGGTCCTGGAACTGGGGGCAGGGGAGGGCTCTTACCAAGCCTCCAGTTAATTTGGCCTTAATTTTATTTAAAAAGAAGAGGGAGGTATAGAATTTCCCTAACCCAGTACATTAATTGAGAGCTATTTCCCATCCAGGGCCCTCCAGGGAACCAAACCCCACCTGATTCCAGCCCTGATTTGGGAAATGGCATTCCTAGAAACTCCCTTTAGCTAAAAGAAACTTTGCAAAAGGGACCTTGCCTGAGCCTGGGCGCTCTGAACCCAGCTCTTCAGCTCGCCCCTGGGACTTCAGCTGCTGATAGAGAGAGCCCGAGGCTGTCGCTTAGTACAGTGGTGCCTTGGGCTTCACGTTTTCTTCCCTTCTTTTCCTTGGATGGCTTGAGAGAGGCCCCTGCCCAGACTCCCCTGGGTCTGTGTGTGCGTCAGGGATGGGATTTCTGGCCTATTTTGGTCATGGTGATCTCTTTGCTTGGGTCTTGTTGTCGCTACAAAGAGAGGAGGCATCTCTTCCACTCAGAAACCCAGCTCCTCTGGAGTTCGGTGCCAAGTCAGGCCTGTCATCCCCTGGGGGCTCATTTTTAAAGTCACTGCCTGCAGCTGAATTCGTGAGGAGGGCTCAAAACATGGAACTGAGAAAGTCAGAGTCTTAGATAGAGATCAGTTAATCAAAACAAAATTAGCCAAACTAAACTATTGCTTACTTTACAGATCTGATCAAGTAACAAGTACTCTTTAAGTCCCTCCTCTGTGCCAGGCACCGTGCTGCTCGATGGGGATGCACTAGCAAAGAATGAAACAATATACTCCAAATCACTTGAGGAAACTGAGTCCCCAAAGGCCAAAGTGACTTAGGAGATCTTAAGCTTCAGAGGGGGTACCAGTCTTAGAGTATTTTCAGCCTAACCCTCTCACAGTAACAAATTTAGAAACTGAGGCTTACGAAGTGTGTGATTTGCTCCTAGTCACACAGTTAGTAAGTGTTTGACTCAGCATCCACAATCAAATCTTTGGATTCTTTTTACTAAATCGGGTGGCTGTATCCAAGCTAACATAGACTAAGGTTGTATGTGTTCCCTTCTCCCTCACTGCTCAAATTCAAACACTTAACTAAGTTTTAATGTCCAGGAAATTTTGAGAGGAGACCATGCTGTAATCCAGGCCATTACTGAGGGGGGCCTCTCTGATTCTTATGGTTGTTTTTGGTCCAGTGTCAAAGCAGCTCTTTCTGGGATGCATTACTCCCCCCCTACTTTCTAGGTGCTCTCCACCCCCATTTCTTGTTCCCCTTTCTGGGGTCCTATTTGTCCTGGGCTAATAGTGTCCCAATCCTTTGACTTCCTTGCACCAGCTGGTAAATGAGTTGAGGATCTGATTTATGGTCCTGCCTCTTTCTTGGAGAGCCCAAGATGAGATGGGGCTCGGATGCACAGCTCCAGACCTGCTCTCCACCCACCCTATTCACCGGACACTCAGCACTATTTGCCCTCAGGAATAGTCCTAGAAACAAAGGCTGGGGTTCTTTTGTGCCATATGGTGCCTTTTGTCAGTCTGAGGAAGGGGTCCCATGCACCCCTTCTTAGAATAATATTTTTAAACAACTGAAGTAAACGTTAAATTTCAGTAATAAGTTAGTGAAAATAAATCTATAATTCCTCCACCCTCCAAATCTAAGTTCATGGAGCCCCTAAAATTTCCCTAGAGACTTCCAAATCATGAAGCCATGCTCTAATGAGCCAAGGGGCCCAAGTTAGGGCCAACCATGACAATAAACATTTAACACGTGCCCACTATGCCCCTCTTCTTTGGTTAATGTTCAATGGAGTCTAATCAAAGTGCAGGGAAGGAGCTGTGATTATACTCTTTAGAAATATTCACGAGGAGAATATGGAAAAGTTGAATCAGGGAAAAGGCAGATAATAGAAATTCACAGATAGTTCAGAAGCATAAGCCTCCCCTTCCGCCTCCATGAGTGACTAAGAAGTCAGACGTTAGACCTGCTTGAGCTCTGCTTCCTTTGCAGAGAGGTGCTAATGAGGATGCAGACAGGCACTGGGGAGATAGAAGGCCTTCTAGACCAGGGGAGCAGGTTCAACAAATTAGTGTGAGACTGAGCTGGGGAGGGAGCACTGAAGTAACCTTTCTGCCATTCCGAAAAACTTCGTTTTGGGTGGCTACTGGGGTGATAAAGATGGGGAGTATGCAGCGTGGTCACATGAAGCCAGGCAAAGCAATTCTGACTCGTTCATTCAATATTTAAATGTTTCCCTGATGCAGAGTACTGTGCCTGGGAGATGTACAAATTTTAACCAAAATATGGTGCACATCCTCATGGAACTGGGCCTACGTAGATGGCAAATGAGACTAGAATGGTCAGGATCTGGTGACCTGATGTGATCTAGCATGTACCATTGTTGTGATAGCCGATGCTAGAAAAATAGGACTGAAATAGTCAGGCACAGATATGCAGGTTAGACAGGCAAGAGGTTAAGTCCAAGGAAGTCAGCTATGTCTGGCAGGAACAGGAAGACCCACCCTATCCAGACAGGCAGACTGGAAGGTCATTTAGTGAGAGCAGTGGGACACCCAAAGTGACCTTGATCCTGGGGAGAAGCCATTGACTTGCTGCCCTGTTTTACCGACCTTACTGGGTATGGGTGACCCTTCACCCTCAAATATTGATTCTAGCCATCAATTTATATATGGGATATTGTGCTGTTAGGAGCAGTTAAGTGGCACAGTGAATAGAGTGCCAGACCTGAAAAACTCATCTTCCTGAGTTCAAATCTGACCTCGGACACTTCCTATCTGTGTGACCCTGGCAAGTCACTTAACCCTGTCTGCCTCAGTTTCCTCATCTGTCAAATGAGCTAGAGAAGGAAATAGCAAACTAGTATCTTTGCTAAGAAAACCCCAAATGAAGAGTTGGACATGCCTGAAAAAGAACTGACCAACAACATTGTGCTAAGTTCAAGGGGGATTCAGAGATGTAAGTCCAACAGTCCCAGCTTTTGGGAGCTTTCAAGCTAGCCCAAGCAGATGTGTACACTTACAGACATTCACAATATAAATTCAAGTTAGTTTTCGTGGTAATGGGTGAAGGCCCTTGCAGCTGTGGAGGGGTGTGTGGGAAAATATTAAAAGTTTTCCTGTAGAATCTGGCATTTGAGCTGGCCCCTGAAGGAAAATGGGCATTCTAAGACCTGGCAATGAGGATGGAATTTTTCTAAGCATTGGGAGTGTAAAGGCACAGGGATGGGGGGTGACAGATGAGAGCGTTGAACGGGAGGACCAGTAAGAAAACCTGACTGGCTGGACTGTATTGTATGCGACGGGGAGGCAGAAAGAGGCCTGCCTGCAAGAGAATTCTGTGCCTGATTGACATGGGAGCAGAATGTCTTGGGACTCGGGGGAGATCCTAGTAAGGAGTCAGTGGGGACCCATTAAAGATTCTTGCCCAAGGGAGTGACTTGATGAATTTGGTGTTTTGGAACTACAAGATAATTGTAGGTATATACCCTCATCCCTCCTTTCCTCCGTTAGGTATGTAAGTGTAAAAACAGCAACTAATATTCATAGAGCGCTCTAAAGTTTGCAAAGCACTTCTCTGTGTTGTCCCTTTGGATCCGCACTACAAACCTGTGAGGGAGGAGCAAGCATCCCCATTTTACAGATGAGGAAACTGAGGCAGGCAGAGGTTGAATGATTTGTGAAGCGTCCTACCACTAGAAAGTGTCTGACTAGGGATGTACACTCAGGTCTTCCATTCCAAGATCAACACTGCCTAGCTGCCTAAGAGGGTAGAACCCATCTTTCTGTGGCATATTCCATTCTTAATTTTTACTCATTCATTTCTCCTATTTGAAATGTCCCCTTTCCCCTCTGAACAACAAAGCATGACCTCATCTTCATGTATTTAATTAAAACCCACCTCCTTCAGTAAGTCTACCTCATTTAGTCCTGATAATATGCTGATGGCATCTTACAAGTGTATAAGCACATATGTGTATATGAACACACACATGTATGACTATGTGTGCATATGTGTATATATGTATGTGTACATATGTAGTCATCATTTTTGTATTTACAGGTATAAGGATGGGGGGAGGTCTCAATCAAAGAGGCATTCTCACCTGGTAATGGTATCAGCACAGGTTATCTTGTCAGTTACATTAATTGAAGTGCTGGTGATTAATTTACAAGGCTGGCCTTTTGTGTTTAATTTGGGGGTGGGGGTGGGAGGTGGGAGTGGCCATCTTTACATATGACTTCTCAAGTTATTTCATGTGAGTATTTTTAAAAAATATTCCCCAGGTTAATTGCTAATTACTTGAGGACTAAGACTGTTTCTTTTGGATCCACCTGTATCATTTACGAAAGGGCTGTGTAAATTTTAGGCCCCAGATAAATGTTGGGTTAATTTGTTTTTCATTCTATGGTCAAAATGGGTCACCAGCAACACTTCTGTTTTTTTTTCTCATGAAAGGAAAAATAGAGTAATAGTGTATGTATGTGAGTGTGTGTGTGCGTGTGTGTGTGTGTGTATACATGTAAAATTTTAAGGTTTTCAAAGGGTTTTACCTATATAATCTCACTTGATTCTGACAATTGTGTGATGCTATTACTAGGCATATTTTATAGATGAGGAAGGGGGGTTCAGGAAGAACCAAATTCAAATTTAGTCTCAGATACTTCATAGCTGTGTGACCCTGGGCAAGTCATTTAACCCTGAAACTTAACTAAGTTTTCTTATATGTGAAAATGAGCTGGAGTATTTTTTGCCAAGAAAACCTCAAATGGGGATATACAGAATCATATACAACTTAACAACTGATGAGGAAACAGGGACCCAGATACTTACTTGCCCAGTATCATTGACCTGGTTATCATCTAAGGCAGGATTTGAGCTTGGATTTTTGACTCTGAGATAGACGCTTTGTTCACTCTACAGACCAGCTGCTTGAACAAACTCTGCAGATGCACCTGGTATTTCCTTGGAGCTGATGGGGAGGAGGTAGTAAAACCAAGTGAGTCAGTTTCACAGCTTATTAAAGAAAAAGTTCATTTTGGTGATTTCCTAGGCTGGATTAGTGTGACTGGACTTTTTGTATGCTCATCAGGAAATGTGTGTGTGTGTGTGTGTGTGTGTGTGTGTGTGTATGTCTAAAAATCCCCTTAAAGCTTGTATTCATTAATGGTTGGTCCCATCCATTCCCCAGTATATCTGAACAAATTCTCTTCCTATGGTGAGCTCACCATTGGCCCCTTTTACTCTTGATCCTAAATGTCTGGGCCTGAGTTAATAGTCTCAGACACTGTAGGCCCTCTTATCTGGAGAGCTGTTCTCACAGATACCCCTGTAAATGGCTTCCACCTGAGAGCTCCACTCTGGGAAAGCCACTGACCACATTTAAGACTTTTCTTCGGTTACATTTCCTTCCTTTTCCTTTCGTCCAACAGACTCCAGCTGTGAAACATGTGGAACTCATAGGCCTGGCCAAGCAAGGAGGGAGCCAGATCAAGGAAGTGCCAAGTAAATTCAGGGCACGCAGGCACAGGTCCGTCTGCTTTTTCCTCCTTAAAAGGTCTCTCTCTGGGGCTGTGGTACAGGGAAAATGGATGGCTCATGAGGGGAAAGAGGCAGAATCTCATATGATTATGTGTTGCTCTCCTTACCATAGCTTCTCCCCCAGCCTCCCTCCCTCCTCCTCATCCTCCTCCTTTTTTTCTTCCCTTTTGCCAGAGTGAAAAATAGTAACACTTGGGTCGTGGTGTTTATTGGCTCCAGCAGACTCAATAACATCCTCTTCTGTACTGATCTTTCCAGGGAAATTCTGCTCAAGGACTACCTTGATGTTTGCTAGAGTCCCAGCAAGCAGAGTGGGGTTTGAAAGAACTACAAAAAGCACATTTTTTTCTTCTTGTGTTACTTTTCAAGGACAGGGTTTAGACATGTGCCAGTGATTCACATCCTCAACTTGTGTGAAAACCTTACCTCAAGTAACCTCTGGGATCTCTAAGTCCTCTGAAGCTTTTTAGTATTTGGCATTGCCTGAAAAACTTTAAGGAATTTTCCCAAACCAAATTCTGCCTGCCACGGAAAGGTGAGGAAATAGAGAGGTGGGGGGGGGTGGGGCTTGGGGAAGGCACGTGTGTGTGTGTGTGTGTGTGTGTGTGTGTGTGTTTGACACTGAAAAAACACCTGCTGTCCTAACTCCTCAGTAAGTGGAAAATAGAAAGATGAGACTGATTCACATGTGATAATAGACACAAATAGGTTTTTCCTCCCTCTTGTCTGAGGAAATGGAAAGCTAAAGTTGAATAGACAGAAGAAGATCCTGGGATTGTGAGGTAGCAGTGGGTAGTGTTACTCATAGAGTTAGGAAGGCCTTGGTTCAAATCCTTCCTTCAGATACTTCCCAGCTGTATGACTCCTGAGCAAGTCCGCCTCAGTTTCCTTATAAAGAAAATGGGGATATTAATAGTATGTGTCTCACCAGGTTGTTGGGAGAACCAAGAAATATATGTGTGTATATATATATATATATATATATATATATATATATATATATATGTATATATATATATGCATATATCAATCACTTGGTTCTATATAATAAATATTTCTATTATATGTTATATTTTTCTTATGTACTTACAACTAATAAATTATATATGTTTGTACACATATATTAGACACATAAGGCTTTACAAATCCTAAAGTGCTATATGACTATACTAACGATTGTATATCATGGATTTACATTTTTTTGAGCTGTAAGGGTATGGGTGAAAAGCCAGCTAATCCACCATCCTCCCATCTTTTTGCAGATGAGGAGAGAGGTGGAAGAACTTTGCTAAGGTCACACAGGCTACTTAAGTGACAGAGGAGGGAGGGAGTTAAATCCAGATCCTCTGACTCTAAAGATGGTGTTTTTTTCCTCATTGTACCAAACTACTTCTCCGTTGTAATTTGCTTTATCTGTTCCTGGAAGCCTGAATGAAAAGAAATTTCCTTTGTTTTCTAGAGCTATAAAGGGTCTCTAAAGTGAAAGTCCTTAACCTGAACCCCTTTGGCAGTCTTGGGAAATCTATGGATCCCTTCCCAGAATAATGTTTTTTAAATGCATAAAACAAAATACACAGAATTACAAAGAAAACCAATTTTATTAAAATACAATTATAAAAATACTTTTAAAGAAATAAGTTCATGGACTCCATATTAAGAACTCCCACTCTAGAAGTTCTTTAGGTAAGGGTAGGTTCTCATCTTTTTAAATAGACTGGGAAAATGCCTATGATCGAAGTGACCAATATTTCTGATTAGTCAACATACAGTGTGAGTAAGATGAAAGAAACCATCTCCTCTCTTTTTCCCCAGCTCCCAGCCTGAAGTTTCCTGTTAGGGGATGACAGGATGTGGTTAAAAGTTCTCCACAGGCTGTGCCTATATATTACAATGTCTTAGTGTGTTCATGAATTTGCATTCTGTGTATATATTCCAAGTAACTATTTATAGATATTAGCCCCAGGACAGTATGGTGTAACAGATAGGGTGATGGATTTGGATTAAGGAAATTCAGTTGTTTTTCAGTCATGTCAGACTCTCTGTGACCCCATTTGGGGTTTTCTTGGTAAAGATACTAGAGTAGTTTGTCATTTCCTTCTCCATCACGTTTGACAGATGAGGAAACTGATACAAACAGGGTAAATGACTTGCCCGGGATCACACAGTTAGGAAGTGTTTGAGACTGGATTTCAACTCAGGATGATGAGTTTTTCTGATTCCAGGCCTGGTGCTCTATCAACTATGGCGCCACCTAGCTTCCTACTGGGTCTCATAAAAAGACCCAAGTTCAATTTCTGTTTCTGACATTTATAGCTGTAAGACTGTGAGCAAGTCTAACTTCCATGGACCTTCAGCAGCTCTGTACGGTTATTAATTATAGATAGGAGGCAATACAGATATGTTACAATATGCGACAATGCAGGGAATTTCCCAAACCAATTAAAAAATGGCCTAACAATGAGAAGAATAGTTACTTCTTATTGAAATCTAAGTGATAAATACATTAACATGTTTAAAAAGTATTTAAAATGATATGATAAGGATACTAAGGGGAAAACTACTTTGGAAGGTAGTTGGTTCCTACTCGTGTTGGCTTAAATGTTGTTGAGGGTTTCTTGTTCATGCGCAGGTTGACCTAGATCTCCTTTTGGGCCCATTCCAGAGCTGAGATCATGAGAAATGAGAACCAAGTGATTCTCTAGACCAACTAGGAGAGTGAGAATAGTGGTTCAACCCTTTTAGATTAAAAAGGGAATTTAGACTTCCAGAGTAGAGGAGCTAGATTGTCACGTAATGAGAAGAAATCATTCATGAGAAGATAGAGTTTAGAAAAGACACACCACTTGTAGGTCAGAAAAATAAGGTTGGGAGTATTGCTGGCTGAAAAGACTGAGAGAAGAAACTGCTGAGTCTAGGTTATATTCAGCATCCTAGTGTTTCTTTTGGTGACTAAAAGACACATAGGAAAGATGACCCTGGACTAGAAATGGGATCCTTGTAGAACTAGAAAAAAGACCAATGCCTTCTTGAAGAGCCATGGAAGGAGGACTTGGACTAGTCAGGGGTTAAACATGAAGCATTAGGCAGAAACACCTAGGATCAAGAGATTTCTAGGAAGTAACATTGGAAGTTCTAGACCTACAAGGGACCAAAGGAGTCCTAGAGGTCAATGCCTTTATTTTACCAATGACAAGAAGAAAAAGGCCAGAAAATGAAATGACTTGCCCCAAGTTACCCTAGTACATGGGTCTTTTGTGTCATGGACTCTTTCACAGGATGATACTTTTAAATATATAAAATACATAGGAACTAATTATATTGAAATACAGTATTTAACATCTTAAAAGAAGTCATAGAACGCAAGGAAAGAAGCTCTGCTCTAGTATGTAGTAGAGTCAGAATTCAAACTCATATCTTCAGATTTCAAATCTAATGCTTTCTCAACTATTGGACCCTATATCTTCTCTACCAACCCGTTATTAGGTTCAAGTTCTCTTTTTATAGGGTGAGAGTGGTGATAAGAGATTTCATTGGGGTAGAAGAGCTCTAGGTGAGAAAACTTGCTCTAAACTTTCAGAGCATAAACTATTCTGAGGCTTATAATCATTTTTACAGATGAGGAAATTGAGGCAACTAGGGTTAAGTGACTTGCCCAGAGTTACACAACTAGTAAGTGTCTGAGGCCAGATTTGAATTCAGGAAGATGAATTATAGGTTGCCTGGGGACACTGAGAGGTTATACGACTTACATGGGGTCACACAGTAAGTGTATGGCAGATGTTTCAGAGGCAGGACTTGAATTCAGATCTCCTTGACCCAGGAACTAACTTGCTATCCACTGTACCAGGTTTCTCTTCTTCAAATCCTCATGCTTGTTGTATGTGGTTTTGTATTCAAGATATAAGTAAAAGCTGGTTACATTGTGGCAGAGATATTATAGCCATGGGATTTTAAGATTTCCTTATTCTGTGTTGTGGTCAGAGACTTTCTAGGAGATTCATAATGTCCTTATGACCACAGTACAGGGGTCTTATCCACAGGAAGAAGTCCCAGAATATAGAAGCAGAAAATAGGAGTCTGACTTTGATATCACAGAGGGCCCTGGGAAACCAATGGGTTCAGTCAATGCAAATACTCACTCCATACAGGGCTCTCAAAAGCTTTGATTAAACTGGGTTGGTTTACCCAAGACTGTAGACCATTTAGCCCAGATCCAAGGGTTGGTAGGTCATTGGCATGTCTAACAGCCCTGCCTCAATTCTACAGGTTCAAGTTTGCTAAATTAGCTACTAGGCAAATAGGTAGTAACTCCCGGTCTCATGCGTGTCTAGCAGCACATAGTTCTGCATGTCTATTTTGCTGTGCTTAAACAGTAGCCTCAAATAAGGCAACCTTTCCCCAGTCCATCCC
This sequence comes from Potorous gilbertii, assembly GCA_028658325.1. Classification (NCBI taxonomy): domain Eukaryota; kingdom Metazoa; phylum Chordata; class Mammalia; order Diprotodontia; family Potoroidae; genus Potorous; species Potorous gilbertii. The sequence goes on from CM053770.1 coordinate 93,116,711, forward strand.
TACTGCTGCTTTTCCTTGGTTTCCTTCACTAGTCATTCTTTTTATCACCTTGGTCACCATTATCACCCCTTTCTAGTTCTTGCTTGTTCTCACCTCTCCTCTGGAGAAAACACAGCAAAAGGTGCTACTATTGATTTCCCTTTGTTATAGGAAGAGAAATCCAGTCACAGTTTTTGGATAGAATGATGGATATTTACAATGAACATGGGGGAGCATATACAGTGGAAATACTCAGAGAGCTTAGCATGCTAAAGTCAGAAAAAATGGCTTCACTAACCTTAGACTTCTTCCCTCCTCCACTTCCGCTCCGGTCAATTAGTTTTCAAGTCCTACTTATTCCTTTTCTACAAAACCTCTTGCATCTATTCCCTTTCTTTCTATTCTCTGGACCACCATCTTAGTTCACGCCCTCATCACCTTGCTCCTGGAGCATTTCAATTACCTCCTAATTTGTTTTTCTTCCTCCAGTCTCTCCTCTAACACACCCTTAACACAGTTGTCACAATAAGCCTCCTAAGGCACAGGCCTGACCCTGTCACTCCTTTACTTAAGAGGTTTTATCAGGATCCCTATTGCCTCTAGGATCAAGTTCAAACTCCTTAGTCTGTCATTTATGGTGCTCTATAACCTGGCTCCAATCTACCTTCTTAGCCTTATTTGACATCATTCCTTTTCATTCACTTACGCTCTTGTTAAACTGGACTACAAGTTCCTTTAACTTGGCATGTCTCCACCATACATTCACCTAGGTTACCCCTGATGTTCATAATTCATTTTCTCCTCACATCTTTTAGTATCTTTCTCTTTTTTCAATAGTTGTAAATATTATCATATGAGATATTTCTAAAGTGCTTTCTTGCGTAGAGGTGGTATAGTAGATAGGACCTTGTAGTCAGGAAGACCTGAATTTGAATCTGACTTCAGATAATCACTAGCTGTATGATCCTGGGCAAGTAACTTAATTTGTTTGCCTTGGTTTCCTCAACTGTACAATAGCTATAATAATAATACCTACATCCCTGGGTTGTTGTGAGGATCAGATGAGATAATATTTGTAAAGCACTTAGAACAGTTTCTGGCACATAGTAGGTACAAAATAAATGTTCATTCCATTCCTTCCCTAAACTATCTATTAGGGGCAGCTAGGTGGTGCAGTGCATAAAGCACCAGTGCAGGAGTCAGGAGGACCTGAGTTCAAATCTCACTTCAGACACTTGATACTCACTAGCTGTGTGACCTTGGGCAAGTCACTTAAGCCCAATTGGGTCATCTCCAGTCATCCTGATGAATATCTGGTCACTGGATTCAGATGACTCTGGAGGAGAAGTGAGTCTGAGGAACTGCACAGCCCTCCCTCACTCAAAACAAAGTCAAGTGCAGGTCATGTCATCATTTCTCTGATAGCATGGTCTTCTTCAGCAATGAAGGACGAATACACAAACTACTATTCTGTATATACTTAGTTATATATAAATGTTATTTCCTTCAGATAGAATATAAGTTCCTTGAGGGTTAAGAGCCTTTCATTTTTGTTTCTATCCATAGTGCCTAGCACATAGTGGTTGCTTAAATATTAAATTGATTCCCTCCCCAGTTGAAAGTGTTTTCTCCTCAAAATTTTTTTTTAAATATAATTGTTTTGTATCTTTCCTTTTACTTCATCCCACCTTTGCTTACTAAAGTGAATTAATGAATGGGAAAAGCATTTATTGTTTACTATGTACCAAATATTTACACACATACATATCTACATATACATATATATGACCCTAGGCCCAAATACATAGATATTTTTGTAGTTCATTACCACTGGAGACGTATAAAAATTTCTATGCTTTATATAGGTATATATTTATCTTTTATATGTACATTTTTGTATTTGTGTAATATTTATAGATATATGTTTATATGTATATAAAGAATAACAATTTTGCTAAAAGGCATAGATATTTATATGTATAGATGTGGATATGTATATAGTATGTGTGTATATGTATGTATGTAAGTGTGTGTAGTAGAATCTGAATTCCTTTAAGGTAAAGACAGTCATTAAAAAAAAATGGTAAAGCCAATAGCTAACCCTAGTACCTTACACATTGTTTTTGGACTGGGTCTTTTTCCTTGGTAGACAGAACCTTTTCTACTAATTCGCACCATTAGTTCCTCTGTAACTCAGAATTAGAGAGCTTCCCAGGGTACCATGGGGTTAAATGTTTTGCCTGGAGATTCTCAGCCAGTATGTGTCAGGGACTGGAATTTTCTTTTTTTCTGATTCCCATGCCAGCTCTCTATCTACTAGGACTTTTTGTCTTACACATAGAGGGTTCCTAATGAATGTGTTTGTTTATTAATTGAACGTGTTAACTTCAGGCTTTCTAGTCCTCAAGATTCTTTGAGTAGGCTTATAGATCTACAATGACCTGAAGTTTGTTTTCCTCCTTAGATACTTAAGTTCTAGGCATAATGGCATAGAAATGAAAGGGACCTTATAGGTCACCTAAATTGAACTTCCTTATTTTGTAGATAAGAAATCTGATCCCCTCATCCACCTCTTCCTTCCCAATGGGAGATGACTTAACCTAAGAGCATGCAAACAGTGGGAGAGACTGGGAGAGATGGTCTCTTTCCACTACAGCTCACAGTTTCCTCAGACAGACCAGATCTTCCATTCCCCTGAGGTTAAAGGAGGTCTCAGATATCAGAATTGGTAGCAGGCTGTGAGTTTCCAGCTTCTATTAGTCAATAGCTGGTTCTGAGTAGACACAAAATCTTTCTGAAAACACTGAAAAGTAGAACTTTGAATACAGGATCCTTCCCTAGGTTGATGAAGCCAATGGTCCCCTTCACTGAATAATGGTTTTAACTCAAGTCAGCACGCATTCATTCACGTGCCAGGATCTGGGGACTCACAAAAAAGGTCCAAAGAGTCCCTGCCTCCCAGGAGTTCATGTGCATAAAATAAAACATAAATCTGTTATCATGAACGTTTTGAAAATGTGAATTTGTTCAAACTTGGTTGATATGTTAGGAACATTTGGGGCATAAAAGGTCAAGAGAACTCAGAAAACTACTTCCCAATAACTCACAAGCTACAGCCCTTCCAGTCTTGTTTCCACAAGCAAATGTCAGGCCTTCGTCAAGGTAAAGCATCATATTCTTTGCATATCTTCTGGTGCAGTAGGAGATGTAGTCAGAGAAACACTGGTCTATACTAACCCTGACCTAACCCCTTCCCTCATGGCCCGACTTGGAAGGCCCAAAGTGAACCTATCCAACCTGTTCCTGAAGCCGGGAGTACAGGGGAAGCAGCGGCTGGAGGCCCCCAACTTCACTCATTATTTATTGTAGCATTTGTGTAGGTTTTTCTTAAAACCCATTGAACATATATAAAACTGTTACATCCCTTTTCAAAATTAGATTCCTATCCTTTTTTTAAAACTGTATCACTGACAAAGTTTTTGAGTGCTGTGTCCCAACCCCATTTCCCCTCATAAGTTGGGTGGTTTTTATTGCCACAATTAATAGCTCGGGTCTTTTGGGAATGAATAAAGTTGAATAAAGCTCCCTTCCATAGGATTACAAAATGAAGTCAGTTTACATTGACATAGAGTTATCTAAATATTTAAGAAAACAGTTTCATAGACCCTGGATTCAGAGGGATAATTTTGAAATAGGCAATTTGGAATGAGGTTTTCAAATGGCCTGGGAGGTGGGCAGGGAGGTAGGGATAGCACTCCTGAGTTCCCATGCTGAGGAAGGGGATGCAGTTGCAGGGAGATATGTGTTTGCTTCCTGTACAGCTCCCTGATTTGCTCTTGACAGTTTAAGAATAAAGGAAGAGGGGTACCCGAATTATGAGCAATCTGCTCTAACAGGTATGGCTCATTGTTACCACTCATAATGGAACATGAGTTATGGAGCAGATACATGTCAAACCCCATCATTTATTGATGAAATTCTGCAGTTCCTCCTGGAGAACCATTTTGCTTTCTGAGAACGTCTCTCAACCCTCTGTAATGAAAGCAGAAGTGATGTCTTCACAGGCAGCTAACTTTTGACACAGATATTAATGGAATGGAGAAGAGGAAACACATATTATCTCTGCATGTAAATCATATAGAGAGGCTGCATCAAGGAGCATATATGGCTCAGATCCTGATGTTGGTGCTCATTAGTTGTGTGGCCCTGGGCAAGTCATTTAACCTCTATCTGGCTCAGGAAACTCCCTACTACTTATTTACTCAGTGATAAATGGGTAAGGATCTGAGCTGGTGGAAGGAGATCTATATTGAAAAAAATGACTTCTTCCATGTACATATACATGTATTTATATGATGTTCTTTGTTCTTGAAGAGGATCAATGACCTCGTGAGAGTGCCTCATTTAAATCCAATTCTTACATGTCACCTGTGTATGTATACACATGTATGCTCATGTGTGCAGGATGTCCTCAAAGTCTTAGTGCAGCTTTAAGCTTAGTAGCTTAAAACTTTACTAAGACTTTTGGGACACCCTCTATACATGGGTGTTATCTTTCTTCAGTCTCCCTCTGATGCCTGGTTGTGACCTTGGATTCTCATCAACTATCAATTGATCACTGTTAATCAGAAATACTGATTAAGTATATAGGCTATATGTTCTAGGCATTGTTCTAGGCAAAGGAGTGGCAAAGTAAGATAGGCCTTGTCCTTGAGGAGCTTATGATATCATCAAAAGAGGCAACATATACCTATATAAGTATACACAAAATTGGGATGTAGTGTGATCTTTTCGGGGGGTGGGGTGGGAATGGGAAAGGCACTAGCGGTTGTCAGGGTCAGGAAAAGATTTATGCAGAAGATTCATGAGCTGAGCCTTGAAGGAAACTAGGTATTTTTTTTAGTTAAAATATTTTTTTTTAAAGAAACTAGGGATTCTTAAGAGGTCAAGGTAAGGAATGATTGCATTCTAGGCATGGATATATCCTGTGCAAAGGCATGGTGATGGGAGATGTACTGCTTCATATGAGGAACAACAGGTCAATTTGGCTGAGTCATAAAGACAATGAAAGTTATAGTATGAATGAATGCATGAATGAAGCATTTATTAAGTGCTTTCTATGTGCAGAGCATTGTTTGATAATGAAATATGTAATAAGGCTGGCTATGCCAATGTAGCAAAATCCTTTCATGCTGAAAAGATTTTGGCAACAGACTTAGTGTCATTTAAAGATCAACCTAGCCAAGGTGAGAAAGGTTATCACCCAAAGTCTGACCTTTAGTGATGATCTTTTTTTTGGCCATAACAAGTCACATGCTATAAAAGTACAATGAGTTTTCATTATCATGTTGGTGTTACTCACACCTCAATGAGATCGTCAATCTTTTGGAATTTTTTAAGAGTATCTATCTATTGACCCATGGACAGACAAACCCCCATGTACATGTAATCACTGTGTAATACACCTATGGCATGACAAAGAGAACTTTTTCAGGAGATCATACTTCAAAAATCTAAGTTCCCATGCAGAAACTGGAGAGATTCACAGTAGAAGACAGCACCACTCCACTTACAAACCCATTAGTCACAATATACTGGAGCAAAAGCTTTGGAAAACATGAGTAGACAATGATAGCAAAAGTCTCCCCGTAAAAGATCATCCAAGCTTGCTTTTCTGTGTGACTGTTTTTAGGTGACTTTTTTTTCATGCACAAGTTTATGTAGTGTAAGCTGGTAGGTGGGTCATTTAAGGTCTTCTTTCCATGAAGGCTGTTGGATATCATTTGGTAGCATGCAAGAAGAGATTTTGGAGAGCACCATGACTTGGAGGATAAAGTGCTGGTTTGGAAAGAAGGGGAATGCTGGTTTCAAATCCTGCTTCTGACACTAGTGGAATGACCTTGGGCAACTCAGTTAACTAAACCTTAGTTTCCAAATATCTGTAGTACTTGCCTCATAGGACTATTGCTGAGATCAAATGAGATACATATAAAGGGACTTTGCACAGCTATTATTAAATAGCCTCCTTGTTACCTTTTGTAATCAGCATGATCACTTCCCACTTTTCCTTCATTCTCGACATGTAGAACCCTTTGACTTCTGACACAGTGCCCTGAGTACCTTGGTTATTAATAAAACGGAGTCTGGGAACTCCTGAATTTGCCAGATCTCACGGTCACTTTTTTTGTTTTTTTGAGCAACATAGCTTTTGTTGCTCATAGCTTTTGCCCGCAAAACGAGGAACTCCTAAGCTGTTTTCTCCTGATTCATTTGTGTTGTTGGCCACTCCCAGAAACAAATTAATCTTGTCCTTACACAAGGAGACACACATCCCTCTTCTCTTTCTTTGTGGCAGGAAGTATGATGTAGACTCATGAGGATGGTGGCCTTGGAGTCAGGAAAGACCTGGATTCAAGTCCCATCTCCGACACTTACTAGTCTTGTTACCATGGACAAATTACTCTGAGCCTCAGTTTCTTCCACTGTAAGTTGGAGATGATAATAGAATTGCTGTAAGAATCAGAGGAGAGAGTGTATGAGAAGTGCTATTTAAACTTATCTTAGTTATCATCACCATTATATATCTTCAATTGCTGGGGCACCTTCCCTCCTTGTTACTGAACAGGTTCTGTTGGGTAGGATGACCACTGCCAGACCCAAAACTTGCATTCTGCTAACATACCTAGATGGGGACTGGACAGTCCTTCCATGAAGTACCACATTATAGCTCACCAGGGATAGCCAAACCATAAATGATTCCCAGTGAAGAACTTAGTACACATAAGTCAACTACTTATCAATGACAGAGGCCCAGAGGAGATACCCCTGTTCCCCCTCCAAGTTGGAATAACATTCTGAAAATATTCCTGTGAAAGTATGCCCTTGGGTGTTTGTTTTCTTTATTCCATAAGAATATACTGAACTCTATCTTACTAATAACCTGACCAGAGAAAGCCATGAAAAACATTTTGTTTGAAAAATGGGATTAGAATTAATTTGTAGATAAATGTAAAGTCCTGTACTGGTTAAAAAATAAATGTCACAAGTACTAAATGAACAATACATGTTAAAAAAAGAATTGATTGCAGGAAAGATTTAAGTTTCCCAGTAAATTTCAAGTCTAAAATATTAGCAGTATAATATGACAGATCAAAAAGCTTATGGAATCTTAGGTTGCATTAACAGGAAGTTAGTTTCCAAGACAAGAGAGGTGAGAGACTCATCTATACTATCAGTGGATAAGATGTTTAGAGTATTGTGTCTTGTCTAGGGAAGCTTGGTGGCACAACGGATAGAGTGCTAGCTCTAGAGTCAAGAAGACTTCTCTTTCTGAGTTCAAATCTGGCCCCAGATACTTGCTCACTGCATGACCCTGGGCAAGTAACTTAACCCTATTTGCCTTAGTTTCCTCATTTGAAAAATGAACTTGAGAAGGAAATGGCAAACCATTTCAGTCTCTGCCAAGAAAATCCTACAATGAGGTCAAGAAGAGTTGGACATGACTGAACAAAAATCATGTTCTGTTCTGGACATTTTAGAAGGGACATTGACAGGAGCATGTCCAGAGGGTGATGAGAACACTTGAAAGTGTGGCATGTGAATTAACTGTAGGAAACAGAATATTGAGCTTGGAAAGGAGTATCAGTCTTGGAATATATAAAGGCTTGTCATGTGGAAGATTCCGTTTAATTCCAGAGAGCAGATCTTGGGCTGATGCATGAAAGTTGTAAAGAGGCTGATTTTGGTTCAATATAAAGAAAGATTATTGCTCAATCAATAGTGACAGAGGGTAATAGTTCAGCACTTACACTCAGACTTAAGAATTTTCTGGGGGCACTAAGAGGTTGTCAGTCATAAGTATCTATGAATTGTTAACTATGTGCCAGGCATTATACTAAGTAAACACTAGGTATACTAAAAGTGGTAAAAAAGAATCCCTGTCCTCAAGGAGCTCACATTCTAATGGTAGAGACAACAAATGAATAACTAGGTACATACAGGATATAGACAGAGTAGAGAGAAGGTAATCTCAATGCAGAAGGCACTAGTAGCTTGAGGGTTTGGGGGATATGTTTAGAAAAGACTTTCTATAGAAGTTAGGCTTGTTGGGTCATGCAGGAAACAAGGGAAGCAAAGAGGAGGAGGTAAAGAGGAAGAGCATTCCAGGGCATGGGAGTAAGCAATATAAAGACACTGAGATGGGAGATGGAGTATTTTGTTTGAGGACTAGACAGTGGGCTGGTGCAGCTGGATTCTAGAATTCCTGGAAGAGATTAAAGTATAATAGGACTAGAAATGTTGTATGTGGCCAGGTTGTGAAGGATTTTAAATACAAAACATATGATTTTATAATGGATCCTAGAGGTAATAGGGAGCCACCAGAGTTCATTGAGCAGGAGAGTGACATGATCAGATACTTTAGAAAAATATTACCTTGGCAACTAAATAGAGAATTGATTGAAGTGAGAAGAGACTCGAAGCAGGGAGACTAATTAGAAGGTTATTTTAACTGTCCAGGTAAGAGATAATAAGGGCTGTGTGATGAATGGATACATATATATATATATATATATATATATATATATATATATATATATATATATATATATATATATATATGAGAGATGTGTTGGTGATAGAAATCAGATTGAATATGAATGAGAGTGAAGAATCAGAGATAATACTGAAGTTTGAGGGACTGGGTGACTGGAAGGACAATGATCCTTTTGGCAGCAATAGGGGAGTTTGGTACAGGGGAGGATCTAGGCAGAAAGATAAAGAGTTCAATGCCTATGGGACATCTGATTTGAAATTTTCCAAATACATTTGGTGATATGGGATTATTGTTCAGGAGAGAGTCTAGGACTGGGTATATAGATCTGGGGATCATCAGCATAGAAATAATAATTGAACCCTTTGGGAGCTGATGAGCTCACCAAGTGAGACTATATAGAGTAAAACAAGAAGAGGGACCTTTGGAGAGACCTGTCTTCATATAGCCAGTGGGACTCGTTTCCCATCTACCAAACCATACTGCCTCCCATCACCATCATCCTCATCCTATAATTATTGATTTTTTTGCCAAAGTATATATATCAATGTGTTCTCTGTTTTCATAGTGCTGAAGAAATCTTTTTGAATTGAATAGAAGTGAGTTTCATTTCTCTGATCCTCAGTTTTCTCCTATGTAGATTGGGAAAGTTAATTGTACTGTCAACTTCATAGAGTTGTTTAGGGAATCAAATGAGATAATGTACATGCAAGGGCTACACAAATGTGAATTTGTATTACTTTTAAAATGATGGTGATGATATTTAGGCATTTTGGAAAGGGAGGGAAAGATTTGGATGTGAGCCAATATAAAAGGGAAGAGGCATGTTAATCCTCTATTTTAACCTTCCAAATTCTTGGTGATTATGGGATCTCAAGATCAAAGGAGACCACTAGAAAGGATTGGCTCTAGCAGGTATGGCCTCCAGGAGTGATGTTTTCCTATCTGTCAGCAATTTCAAAGTGCAATCTGTGTCATTAAGAGACTGAGAATTGAAGGCCTGAACTCCAAGTTAGGGTAGTGAGATTCCCACTATCCTAAACTATGAAAAAATTAAGTAGAGGAGGCTTTGGAGTCAGAGGACCTAGGTCCAAACCTCACCTCTGCTCATGGACAGGCCATTTCACTCTCAGGGATCACAGTTTTTTCATTTATAAAAATGAGTGAATTGCAATAAATGGTTGAGATCTATTTAGGTCTATTATTCTATGACCTGATGAGACAGATGGGGAAGCTTAACAGTCAGACCAGATTCAGTAAGGAAGACAATTAAATAACTTATCTGTCTGTCTGTCTGTACATCTGTCCATCCATCAATCCATCCATCCAATCTATCCAATCTATCTGTCTGTCTATCTATCTATCTGGAGTAAGGCTTTCTACAATGGCAAAGCCTGCATTTCCTGCCACCATTAGAGTAGCATCCCTGTATACCTGAACTCATGGCCTTTTGGTTTCATAGAGAGACAGGGAGAAGAACTCGTTATTACAAAATTGTATTTGATAAAAAAAAAATGAAGGGTGAACATTGAAAGAGATCCTAGCTATGCCTTGGTTTCCACAGTGGATCAGTTAAAAAGTCTGAGCAGGCCCATAGATCTGTGAGCCTGGCCTAGCACTCTGTCACCCCCACCTGCCTCAACAGTTCCTGTTCACACATTAAATTGAAGTCAGCCACCAGTGCTCTATTTAAAGTGTCCTCAAAAATGGTACTCAAGTGTGTAATACACCTAGCTATTCTCCTGTTGTGGGCAAGGTATTTATGGAAAGTTTTTTTCTTTTCATTTCAATGGGGGTGGTGGTGGCGGTTATACCTAGAAACCATTACATGTCACCTGTGTGGATGATTAAGAAAAAGGAGAAAAAAAACCCACCCACTTCTCTGTTATCTACCTCTGTCTCTCTATCAAGACTTAATCTTCCTGGTTATTTCCCATATCAAGCTATGTCTCCTCCATCAGCATCCAAAGATCACAAAATATAACCTGAGGCCAATAAAGTTGATGCAGGAATTGTCCAAAACCGAAAGAATAATTGCCATATTTGCCATTAGCATTCCAGCCCCGAGCTCTCGCTGGGTTTGTTCTCCACCTCAGTTTGACAGTTTAATGGTTTGTGGGAGAAAGAACATTTTAACATGCTTGTAGTTACCTCTTATGGGAGGAGGGACTGGAGTGAGGGGGGAGGAGGGGGAGGGCAGAGTCTGCAGAAGGGAGTGGGGGAGATGTAAAGGAGAGCAAGGTTTAAGGGAGGGAAAATAGGCAGTTTGGGAAGGTATGAAATGGGAGGTCAAAGCAGGTGCTTTGGGAAAATAGTGATTTTTCCTTTAAGGGTTGTTATTACCATGTTCTTGCTTCATCTTTCTGCCCAGTCACCTTTCTAGGTATTCTATGAAGTCCGTAAGTCCATACGTTGGCTCTCTCTTCTGCCCTAAAATCTCTTCCCCAGACACGACCACTTTTAGCTTCCTAATACCCCCAGTTTTCTGCTCGCTTAACCATCTCCTGCTTAAAAAACCCCAAACTCTGTTATAACATTTTGCTTTTGTGTCTTTGTCATTAGAATACTTCCTGTAATGCCTAGCCTGTTGTGTCTAGGCTATGATTCCTGTGTGACACCTGAGTCAACTCATAGGTAGTCTCCCAGATGACAATAATGTGAAATGTTGGTAGATACCCTGTGAAAGTGAGTGTGTGGCATATGTACTGCTGGGCAACAGCAAGTGTGGCCTGGAGATCTCAGCGGAGCATCCAGTCCAATCCAACAAGTGTTTATTAAATACCTACTGTGTGTACAGCACTGTGAATGCAATGACAGAAAAAGCTCATACCTTACATTCTTTTGTCTCTAAACAGATGATACAAATGATAAACAGAGGAGGGAAAGGTAGTCATAGAGTTAGAGCTTGACGGCTGTGTCCAGTCCAATTCCCTCATTTTTACAGATGAAGGAACTGAGACTTAGAGAGGTTAGATGACTTGACAGGACATTATCCACTATACCATAGCTTCTTCCAAAATCAAGAAGGGTCTTACTCAGGACCAGGAAAAGTCAAAGTCTCCCCTCAGCCTCCTTCGTGCTATGTCTGGTAACCTGAGGAAAAACTTTTGTAGACCTATAGAATGTGGAAGACTTGCAGATCCATTATTCTAGTGATAAGGAAACTTAGTCTCATGTATGTATGTATGTACATATGTATGTATGTACCTACTATTTATCTGTCTCTTTATATATGTATATACACATGCACAAAAATTTTTCTACAATTTGCTGATTCAACTTTTGAATTTGGGTAATTGGTCTAGATCACTGCATGCTTCCATCAGCAAAGATTCACTGGCTGGTTGAGCTATCTTAGCTGATCATTTCTGATCCTTGGGGAGTGAGAAGAGGACACAAACAAAATGTTCCAAGCATCTTCTAGTATTTCTTCCCAGTTAAACTTCGAGGTACCTTGAATGTCCAAAGATATTAATGCCAGATGAGAAAACTGAGTCCTCATCTGGGAGATCACACAACTTCAGAGGTAGATGGAGGTTCAGAGGCAATCTGGTCCAATCCAAACTTTAATAAGATTCCTTTTTATAATTCTTTACCTCTGCCCAAAAGAGTGGTCAGTCAGTCTTCTTGGAGAGTTAAAGGGAGGAGAAACACATTACCTCCCAGGGCTTTGAGGTTAATATGTCTTGAAAATTTGAGCAAATCAACTCTGCAGAAACTGCTCCACTTTCTCTCAGAGGCAAGAAAGAGCACAAACTCGTTCCCTTTCTTTTTCTACAAGTGTGAGGAAGGCTACAATCTCGTTGTTGAAGTTCTCTGGGCTCCCAGGAGGGAAGCCACTCTATAAATACCAAGTAATGGTGTTTTCCCCCTACCTAGAAAGCTGGCAGTAGAACACTACTAGAAGGATAAAAACTGCAGCTGCCTCCAGTGGTTCCAAACCCCAGACACACAGCTTTCTTTCCACATGTGTGGGTGGCAGATGTGGATCAGTTGGAGAGGGAGATGACTAACCCCTTGACATCTTTTCTAGGTGGAAATGAAATGCCACAGAGGCATTTCAGGGTCAGGGTAAGATCAATGTGTTCCATATCCTGAGTAGAAGCTGGTCTATCATGGAGGATTTTCCCCTCTTTTGGTCTGATAAATGGTCCAAGGGCAGGGATCCAGATTCCTAGCTGTGACAGTGGCTCCATGAAATTGACGGTGGGCACTCTCCAGGCTTAGAGAATGGCTTGATCCGGAGGAAAGTGGTCCCCTTTTATCTTTCATTTGCTCCTGAGTTTTCCTATCTTTCTTGATTTGTAGCTAGGTGGTATAGTCAACAGTGCCAGAAACCAGCAAGAACTGAGTTTGAAACTTGTTTTCGATACTTACTAACTGCATGACCCTGGCCAAGTCACTTAAGCTCATTGATCTCACTTACCTGATCTGTAAAATGGAGATAATAGTAGCACCCATCTTAATAGGTGCTCTTATTACTTCCTATTAATAAAAAGAGGGATTGTTACCTCTTGTTAATAATAGATACTATTATTATAGTTAATGATGTGGGTAATATAGTAGGTATTTGCTACATATTTACTAATTTACTATATATTTACTAACATAGTAAGTAATTACCTATTATGATAGGAAATATAATAGGTAATATTATAGATATTATATGTAATATAATAGATATGTAATAGATCATAACAGCATAATAGGCAATATAATAGGTATATAATAGGTGATAAATGATGCAGTTATAATAATAGTAATATTTCTAAAATAGTAATAATAGTATAATAGGTCATAATAGATATGTAATAGAGACAATATTAATATAATAGGTAGTAATAGCACAATAGGTTGCAATAGGTGTAATAGGTCCTAATAGGATACATAATAGATTATATAGGAAATATGGTAGGTAATAATAGGAAATGTAATAGATAATAAGTAACAGGAATGCTGTTCACTCCTATCCAGCTCTTCATTACACCATGGACCAGGGGGTTTTCTTGGCAAAGATGCTGGAGTGGTTTACCATTTCCTTCTCCAGTCGATTAAGGCAAACAGGGTTAAATGACTTGTCCAGAATCATCCAGTTTGTAAGTGTCTGAGGCTGGATTTGAACTCAGGTCTTCTGAAGCCCAATGCCTTGTCCACTGAACTATCTAGTTACCCTAAATAGTTATATAATAGATAATAATAGTACAATATTGTGAGGATCAAATGAGGTAATTTTTGTAAAGTGCTTTGTAAATCTTAAAGTGCTACATATGTACCAACTGTTGCTGTTGTTACACATCTCACTCTCATTCATTGTATTGGATCTGGACTCAGAGATTCCGGACAAAAGTATCACCTCTGCCACTTTGTGATACTGGAAAAGTCACAGTATCTCTGTAAAATCCGGGGACATATAAAACAGACTAGATGACATCTAAGTTCTCTTTCTGCTTTAAATGTATAATCCCGTGATGCTATTTTCAGCGAGCTCTATGACCTTGGTTTTTTCACGAATCTGTTACCATCCTGTTTCCTGGTCTCTCTCCTTCCCTTCTCTTTCTCCATTCCCTTTCCTAACCAGATAGTAGTAAGACTTGAGAGTGAAAATCTTTTGATTCCCTTAGTTCCAGTCTTGGCTAGGTGGATGGTTCCAGGTCATGAACACCTTGGGGTCAATAGTCATTAGCTCTGTAAACCAGCTGTCAGGAAACTAGTGTGGGATAGCAGAAAGAATCCTGAATTTGGAGTCAGGAAGTCAGCATTTGAATTCTTACTCAGCCACTAACTAGCTTCAACCATTTATTGACTGAGTGACCTAGGACACATCCCTTTACTTCTTTAGACCTCACTCAATCCTCTCATCTATAAAATAAGGGTATTGGATTGGATAAACTCTTCAAATTCTACTCTATGACCTTGTCCCAAATTCTGAGGCTTGGGTGAATCACTTGAAATGCTTAATTGATATCTTTTTAAAAAAAAAACTTTAATTTCCATATATCCATCTTCCTTCTTCTACGTTGTGACAAAGCTTTTTTTTGATTTAAAGGTGTGTGTGTGTGTGTGTGTGTATGTGTGTGTATGTGTGTGTGTGTGTGTGTGTGTGTGTGTGTGTGTGAGTGTGGAGCAGTTTCACAAAACCAAAGGATCAGTTGGACCTGACAGTGTGTGTAGTATTCCAGACCCCGCAAAGAAGAGAGAAACATTTTTTCAGCTGTTCTCCAGGGCTAGCCTTCTTTCTTGTTACAGTTGTGGAGCACTGTTTTATATTTTTTAAATGGTTAATCTTTCCATTGACATTGTTGAAGTCATTGTGTATATTATTTCCCCTGCTCTGTTTACTTTTTTCAGTTTATATAAAGCTTGCTATATTCTTCTGAATTCTTTATATTTATTTTTTGTCATAGTGTGGGGATATTCCATTATTTTCGTGTACCACAATTTGTTTAGCCATTATACAATTAATAGGCATCTACATTGTTTCCATTTCCAGGCTTTTATTGCTACAAAATATTGCTATGAGTACTGTGGTGTATATGGGAACTTACTCTTTGTCTTTGGCTACCTTAGGGATGTACGCTTTACAGTGGGAACTCTGGATCCAAGAAGATGGACATTTTAATGATTTTTTGGTTCATACATGTAAATTCTGAAATATTTCTTAAAGTTCTTTTAATCTTGTGTAGGCCTAAGGTAGCATTTAGCCATCCCTTTTCAATGGAGACGGTTAAGAGGTACCTCCAAAAGATGAGATCTGTCTTTTCATCAATGGACTGGTATTTTGTTTGAAATTCACTTCCAGGAGGTTATTTGGGGGGGGAGAAGTATTCATTTTTTAAGCCATCTTTTTTAACAGATCTGATGAAAACAATTCATCTCTTTAGGGTCCCGGATAGATAGATAGATAGATAGATAAATGGATGGATAGATGGATAGATGAAAAGAATAACTTCAAATCACTGAATCTTAGGCCATTTGTTAATTTGGTCTTACCTTCCTCTTTAATTTCTCACTGCAGTAGGATTTTCCTTACTCTTTTGTCCCAGTCAAGAAAGACTTTTTGCCCCTGGTCATTCCATAACACTTTATATTTCTTCAATACACTAATGGTGTATTATTTTGTATTACAGCTACCCGAGCATGGTTCTCACTTCTCTACAAGACTGTAAGTTCTAGGAGTGTAGGGTCATGTCTTAGGGAGGTTGAACTAGGTCAGGGATCAGAAACCTGTGGCCTGGAGGCTACATGTGACTCTCTAGGTCCTCAAGGGCAGCCCTTTGATTGAATCCAAACTTCATGGAACAAGATTTACAACAAGAAACAAGATTTATTCTGTGAATCTAGATGTTTTCTGAGATTTTTTCTAATTCTATGATGTTATGATTTATTTATGAGCTACTGTGTATCTCCCCTAGCTCCTAATATAGTGCTCTGCATATAATTCACAAATCTTAATCAGATTAAGGAAAAGTGTTTTTATTTCTTGCTTATATTTGAAAGGCTGGGGGAATCTGAGTATCCCAAATGGAGATGGAGACAATGAAAACTGAGGGGCTGCAACCCGAAAAAATCTGGGATCTGGGTCTCTTAGACTGTGGGAACATCCTTATTGAAAGTGGTCTAAGGCTCAGCCATGAGTAGTAGAAAAATGGGGTGTTTACTGAGCTAGGCAACTGTACTTTTGGAGGGCAGTGGGAAGAGCAGTGTCTCTTGGCTCAGAGAAGCTGGGCTCAAGTCTTACCTCTGATGCTTAATACCTTTGCCATCTTTGGCAAGTTATTTACCCTATGTGGGACTCAGTCTCCTCATCTGTAAAAATTAGGAAGTTGGATTCTACATAATCTCTGAGGTTCCTTCCAGTTCTAGACCCATAACTCTAGAACTTATAGGATCATTTTACAAATGAAGCAACTTATCCGAGGTTCTGTAGGTGGTCAACATTATGGCCAGGATTCAAATTCAGACTATCGGCCCCCAAATCCATCTCTCTTTTCACCATACCCCACTCTTTCTTTCAACCATAGTCCTATATATTCCTCGAGGTCTCCATGATTCTAAAACCTTCCAGTTTCTCTCAGCAACTACTTCCTGGTTGGTTACTCTGGGATGCTTCATTAAAGGACTGGCTTCCTAATTAATCTCCAGGTGTCTTGAAGCCTCACTAGAGCTGCCTATATCTGGCATGTTTACTGTGATTGGAAAGGGATCCTGGAGTCTCTACCCACGTATTTCAGAGAAAGTTCATCCCCAAACTCCTTCCCTCCCTTTTGGACTATTTAATTTGTGCAATTTCTAAATGCTGGTTTCATCATCCTGAACTTGAGTTGGAAAACTAGAAGCAGTAGCACAGCAGAGTGTGTGTGTGTGTGTGTGTGTGTGTGTGTGTGTGTGTAGGGAGCTGTGAATGGGACAAGGAACTTGATTTTTCTTTTCTTGTAAATTGTGGGCAATTCCTCAAAGATGAAAAAAGTGGAAAAGACAGGACATGGAGAAAGTGGAAGGGATAAAGACTAGAGGCTGGAGGAGAATTTCTAAGGGGAAGTAATGAGGATTTGGGACTCATGTTGAAAATACCTTGATTCTTATTTCAAGTGTGTGTTTGGAAGGGAGGGGAATCTTGGAGATGGGAAAAAGAAGAAAAAGGCAAACATGCAGAAAGTCCTGAAAATACACAGAAGAGATGGTGAGTAAAATATATTTGGAAATCTGTAACTACTGACCAAATGGCCAAGGAGCCACAGAAGCTCTGCACCTGTCGTTAACTCTAAAAAATCCCAGAGAACTCACACAGGTTAGCAAAACCACAGGTAACTCTAAAAATAAAATAAAATAGAACCAAAGAGTTAACAGTGGTTGTAAGTAAGAAACTTTCTTTATTCTATCAGAGGAGGGAAACTAGATAAATATGTGCCGACCCTCCTATAGTAGGAGACTGGCTCTAGTGCGGGCAAATCTCAATACCTATCCTAGTGACTGTGCAGTGAGCTGTAGTGCTGACAGGGAGAAGTGATAGCAACAGTGAGACCAGTGTGATTCATAGCAGGGCTTCATGACTAGAACCCGGGTACTGCAGATGCTTGTCCAAGCTCAGGGACCACCTGATACTCACATGAAACAATTCTGGGACTTAGCTGTGGCTGAGATCATCCAAAGGGTGAGTTCAAAGGATTGTTGTTATGCCAAGCTCAGGACACAGCTTGCTTGCTGGGCCTTAGCTCTGGAAAACCGAGTATCTCCTAATAGTAAAATGATTGGAGAAAAAAAGAGAGGAATAGTCTTGGCATGGCGAGCCTGATACTAACAAGGGGAGACAAGCAAATAGAGAACTGGCTTCAGAGTCATGGAGACCTGGGTTCAAGTCATGCCTTTGACACATCCTGACAGTGTGATCTGAGACAAATCATTTCTCAGTGTCCCAGGAGGCTCTCTTAGACTGAAAGTGACATGTGAATCCCATAGTATATCATTGGAAGGAGTCACTGTATTTGGGGTTCGTTATACTGATGAAATTATAGGTCCTGGACTTAAAAAAACAATGAAGCAAGCATGAATCTTGGAATCTGGAGGAATGGGTCTTCTAGCTTTTTCACTATTTCCCAATGCATCTTCCACTTCAATAAAATGGGACAGCTAGATGTGAATCTTCCCTGAAAACATGAATGGGGAAAGTTTACAGAACAAATGTGTCTCCTTGGAGGTAAACACCATCATGGTAGCCTAATTAAGGCAATCCTCAAAAGAAAACAAAAACCCTCAAGCACTACCCTCTTCTCCCTTATGACTTAAGCTGAAGAGGACTTATCACAATGGTGAGATGCCAGGAGGACAGCAGAGGGGAAGCCATTATTCAACTTAAAGATCTTCATCATGGAAGAACAATAAATCAATGTCACACCATTCAAGGTGCAAGTGTTACAAAGATAAAAGGATATGGTCCTTGCACTCAGAAGGTGGAGGGATGGGAAAGGGACCATTGTAAAGATGAAACAGAGTATTCTGGGGTTCCTGAACTACCTATTTTTGTCCTTCCTCAATCCTTCTCCTCTTCTTATCTCCATTCACACCAAACCTACTCCTCTAATTTTTCTGGAATACCTTTTTTCAGTGTAGTACTCCAGAAAATTCAGAGGAGTTGGTGCTGGTGTGAAACAATGAATGAGACCGGGGGGGCCCATTCCACCAAGCAGGGAGACCAGATGGTATGTGCAACCAACTTTCGACAATGCATCTCTTGATTAGGGATCAAGGTGTCAGTTTCTGATGAATAGATGACCATTTGTCAGGGTCAAGTAACTTGGATGACTTAGATGTAGGCATAAAAGGAATGCTTATCATATTTTTGGATGACATGAAGCTGAGAGAGATAGTTGATACACTGGATGACAGAATTGGGATACAAAAAGAAACAGACAGCCTGGAATAATGAGCTCACTCTTAACAAGATGAAATTTAATAGGGTGAAATTCAAAGTCCTTTGATATGGAAAAAAATGGTCAATTGTCCAAAGAAAAGATGATGGTGATGTGGCAAGGAGACAATTCATGAGAAAAAGATTTAAACATTTTAGTGGATTATTACTTCAATGTGTGCCATCAGAATGATATGGCAGCCCCCAAAAGAAATTTGATCTTAGGGTGTATTAATAGTAATAGATGTTTCAGAATGAGGGAGCTGATGTTACTACTGTCTTTACTGGCCAGACTACAATGGGAGTATTGTTTCTCCATTTTTAGAAAGGCTAATGACAAGAGCAACATGTCCACAGAAGAATAGCCAGGATGGTGAAGATCCTGGAAACTATAACAAGTAAGACCATGATGTCACTGAGGATTCTTAGCCTGGAAAAGAGAAGATTTAAAAGATGACATGATCACTATCTTCAAATATTTGTATTTTGAATGGGGGGAGTTAGACTTGTTGGGTCTGGCACCAGAGGACAGAAGTAGGACCACTTGACAGAAGATATGTGAGAGGACATCTAATAGTTGGAGTGGAATTGGTTACCTTAGGAAGCAGTGAATTTCCCAATAGTGGAAGCCTTATTAGAGGGAATTCATGTTTCATCTTGTGAGGATGGATTAGATGGCCTCTGAACTTGTAGAACTCTAGGCGTTTTTCTTGGTGGTGGATCTTGAGATTTGAGGAAGACCTTCCTAGGAGGAGTAGTTCTTCAGCCTGAACCTTCTCTTTACCATCATCACGCCACAGTCCTTGCCTCCCTCCTTGTATTCCCAGCACATCACCTTGTCCTGAACACTTTCTTTCTTTGATTACCTTTTGTTCAGCCTGCAGTGATGAACTAGCATTTATAAGGTTCTTAAAGGTTTGCAAAGCATCTTACAAATATTAACTCGCTTGATTCTTACAGCCCTTATAACCCTGGGGGATTATTGTATTGTTCAGTTGTTTCAGTCATGTTGGACTCTTCATGATCCCATTTGGGGTTTTCTTGATGCTGGAGTGGTTTGCCATTTCCTTCTCTGACTGATTGAGGAAACCGAGGCAAACAGGGTTAAGTGACTTGCCCAGGGTCACACAGCTAGTAAGTGTCTGAGACTAGATTGTAACTCAGGAAGATGAGTCTTCTTGGCTCTAATCCTGGTGTACTAGCCCCTGCATCACCTAATTGCCTCTTCTGTCACTGTCTTGTAGTTTGTTATTACTTCCCCACATTGTTGCTTCTCAACTGTTCTTTCCCTAGCCTATCCCATCCACTCCCATGGCTTCAATAGTAATTTATACTATTTACTACTATTGTAGTTTACTACCATCATCTTAGGCAGGCATTGAGGTACAGTGGGAAAAGTGCTAGATCAGGAGTTAAAGGACTTGAGTCTAAACTCTGGTTCTGCCACTTATTGCCTTTGTGACTTTGGACAAATCCCTTAAGCTTTATGAATCCTTTTCCTCATCTGTAAAATAAAGTCCACTTTCAGAGAGGTCAAACATGTGATGGGCCACATGCAGTCTGCAACACTACAGATCAAAATGTAATTAGAAAATACTTAGCAAAATAAACAAAAATATAATAAAACATAGATGATGTTAATTTGTGGTTTTCTAAATCAATATGCAGCCCTCAGAGATCTTTACGTATGGGCTAGTGACTCTGTTTCTATTTGAGTTTGACACAATGAGCGATGACCTCTAGAGCCCCTTACAGCTCTGAAGTTGTGATCTGCTTTCTCCCTTCCTATTTCTAAGATTGCTAAAGGAACACGCGGAGCCATCACAACTGCACTAATGAGGTTGACCACAAATTCAGGCTCTCTAACCTCAAATGGGCTTTCACTGCTTAATGTTAATCATAGGATCATAGATGTAGAGCTGGAAGAAACCTCAGAGGAAATCTAGTCTAACCCCTCATTTGACATATTAGAATATCAAGTGAATCCCAGGAAGTCTCACAGGTGGTAATGGGTAGAGGTGGGATTCACACTCAGATCCTTTGACTCCAATGTGTATCGAACTATCCCCTTTTTGTTGCTGTACTCTCTTTTTGATTCCCCCTCACATTTTCCCCAGCAGCCGTCTTTCAGCTCTTAACTCCATCTCTACTCCCTGTGTCTTAGCAGAAGAGCTCTCGTTGCTGTGGTTCAGTCATGTCCACCTCTGTGTCCCCATTTGGAGTTTTCTTCACAGAGATATTGGAGTGGTTTGGCTATTTTCTTCTCCAACTTGTTTTCCAGATGAAGAAACTGAGGCAACCAGAGTCAAGTGACTTGCCCAAGGTCACACAGCTAGGCAGTATCTAAGGCCAGATTTGAACTCAGGAAGATGAGTCTTCCTACTCCAGGCCTGGTACTCTATCCAAAGAAGACCTCTGCTTCCATCTTAATGAGAAGACAGACCCCTTCCCTCCCTTCCCTAGAGCCAATGCTCTTTTCTGGATCACTTCCCTTTCTGATCCTTTCTGCAATGTCTCTTTCTTCCTCCAAAGGGGAATGAGGAGAACTGGGGAAATTTCTTTTCAACATTCTGCCAAAGACTTCATTTTGTCTTTTGGGATCATAAATTTAGAACTTAAAAGGACCTTAGACATCATCCAGCCCAAGCTTCTCTTTTTACAGATGAGGAAAGTGAAGCTCAGAGAATTTAAGGAACCATTGCCATGGTAACAAGATAGTAAGTGTTAGAGGCATAATAATTTGGACCCAGGTTCTCTGACTGTAGATCCAGTTCTCTCTCTCTCTCTCTCTCTCTCTCTCTCTCTCTCTCTCTCTGTCTTTGTCTCTCTATGTCTCTGTCTCTCTGTCTTTCTCTGTCTCTTTGTCTCTCTCTGTCTCTGTCTCTGTCTCTCTCTCTCTCTCTCTTCCCTACATTGTTGCTTCTCAACTATTCTTTCCCTAACCTATCCCATCCACTCCCATGGTTTCAATTATCACCTCTGTGCAGATGAGTTCCGAATCTGTAGCTGCAATGCCTGTGGGACATTTGACACACACTCAACATGTCCCAAAGTGAACTCATCATTTCCCTTGACAACCTTCTCTTTTTATTGATGGAGCCTTCATCCTCCCAGTCACTGGGCTGGAAACCTTGACTTCATCTTTGATTCTTGTCTCCCTCACCATCCTGATATCCAATCAAATGCCAAGTCCTGTTGATTTTGCCTCCAATATATCTCACTTCAATGCCCTCATTTCCACCTCTGCTGCCACCACCTTGGCTTAGGCCATCATTATCTCACACCTAAAATTATTCTAACAGCCTTTCAACTAATCTCCTTGACTCTAGACTCTTCTTGCTCTGAAACATCCTTCATCCCATTTCCAAAGTAACCTTCCTAATTTGCAGGTTTGATAGCTTTATTTCTCTGCTTTAAAAAATGAAGCCCCACACATCAGCTATTTCCATATTACTTGCCAAATGAAGTTCAGCCTTCTTAGCATAGCCTGCCATTCAAGGCTGCTCACAATCAGGTTTCAGCCTACCATAGTAGTCTGATCTTATACTCTTCCCATACTGTCCTTGGCCTTCCAGCCAGATCTCCTCATCTCTTTCTGGCTTCTTCCAACACCATACATGTGTGTAGACTTCCTTCATGTTTGATACTGACTACCCACAATGTCTTTGCCTAATGAAATCCTTCCTTTACCCCCTTAGGGACAGCTTTCATCCAAGTTAGAAGTGAAATTCTCTACATGTAACTCTTATATGACCCTATTTGACCTCTCCTATGTATTTATACTACTATGATTTGGATCATAGCTATGTACATAGGCTGAAGTCAGGAAGATCTGAGTTACCATCTGGCCTCAGACACTTACAGCTGGGTGACCTTGGGCAAGCCATTTGCCCTCCATATGCCTCAATCTCCTCATCTGTAAAATGGGCATAATTACAGCACCTACCTCACAGTGCCATTGTAAGGATCTAATAGTGATAATGAGCACCTGGCACACAGTAAGTACTCTATCAATGTTAGCTCTCATTGACTATTATTATTATATATTATTTAAAAAATTCATGGGCTCCAGGAAAAGAACCCAGGCCCTACGGGATTATATCATAGCCCTTCCAAATGTCAGCAACACTGGCCTTGGAAAGTCAGTCAGTTAATAAGCATTTATTAAATGCTTACTGTGTGCCAGGCCCTATGCTACGTGATGGGGATGTAAAGGGAAAAGGCAAAAAAAAAGTTAGTCCCTGCCTTGAGGAGTTTACAGTTCAATGGAGGAGACAATATGGGAAGAAATATGTACCAACTATCCCATCTCCCATGTTAACTCTTTGTGCCACCCTGGGCAAACTTCTCTGAACCTCAGTTTCCTCATTTGTATAATAGGGAAAGTTCTATTTACACAACCCACTTACCTTATAGGATCGTTTTGAGAAAAGCTCTCTGTAAATCCAAAAGCACTAGATAAGTTGTTAATTACTAGGTAATTTCTAAGACCCCCTATTTTTAAAGTTATCCTACATATGAAATTAAACTTTCCAAGGGACTATCGATTTGTCTGAAGTCATAAAGTCTGCTGCTGTAAGGAAGCAGTGAACCTGTTTAGCCAAGCTAAAACTCAAATTATTTTCTCAATATTTCAATGGATCATGAGTATGGAGATTCTACCTCATCTCTACCCCCTGCCTTTTCATTCATGGGTCATTCATTCATGTACCTAAGAGTACAAAAAAGTCTAAAACCCAATAAAATTTTTTAAGATAAAAAAAGGTATCCTATACTGATGGCAATTTCAGCCTAGGAAGGAGCAGAGGGGGAGAGAACCAGCATTGGGACAAATTCTTAGTCCTGATATTTTCGGGTAGGGAAGGACTGTTTTGCTGGTTAAATAATACCTGGTGGTTACACTTCTGCCCAGAAATCACCAGAGGAAAGGCATTTACTTCCTCGTTCACTTTGGGTGACCCACTCCTTCTCGGCAACAAGTGCCCCATTCTGTGGTTCTTAATAGCTTTGTGTTTAGAACAGTTTTTTTTTCTAAGTAAGGCCAGGCCCAGGCAAACTTTCCCACTCTCTGTGGTGCCCTCCTTTCTTTTTCTTTTTCCTACTTTTCCCTTTCCTTTTCTTTCTTTTGGTTTTCAGTACCTTGGTACTCTCTCCCTACTGTCCTGTAACTGAGTAATAATTTCTGATATTTTTATTCAGCACATCACACAGTGCCTAGAACAAAACAGTCGATAAAAGTTTGATTAAAGTTTGCAAAGAGTTTTATGTATGTTATCTCATTTGAAACTCACAACAATCCTGAATTATGTCACCCTCTTTTTACAGATGAGGAAACTGAGGCTCAGAGAAGTTAAACTTGCCCTATATCCAGGACAAGTCAAGAAGTATTTATTTAGTATCTATTTTTATGAAGCATCTAAAAGTATCTATGACAAATCAATCAATAAACATTTATTAAGTATATACTGTATGCCAGGCATCATGCTAAACTATGAAGGTACAAAAAGAGGCAAAGGATAATCTCTGACCTCAAGGAGATTAAGTGTGTTGGGGTGGGGAGAGAGAGAGAGAGAGAGAGAGAGAGAGAGAGAGAGAGAGAGAGAAAGAGAGAGAGAGAAATAACTTCAGTTTGAAAAGTAGTTCAAATAACAGAGATCCAGATATCTGATAACCTGTCCTCTGGGAGGATTCTGAACTCTGGAACTGGAAGAAATGTAGTTATTTTCTAGTTCCCTTTATTTTACATCTCCCCTTGGGGAGACTGAGGCCAAGAGAAGGGATGGGACTTGCCCAAAGTCATCCAGTGAATTATTTACAAGATGGCATTTGCACCCAGATCCTCCCTCTTGTGCTCCATTGTTCTTTATGTTATGTGTAAAGGAGACTATTTCTTTTGCCCAATCTGGCTGCCCCAGAAAGTAAACCAAAATAAATCACCGTGGGACACCTCTCCTACTCTGTTTCCAGCAAAGCAGCCAAAACTGTATGAGATAAGGACTTCAGTTTTACTGAGACCCTAGAGTCCACACTTTCCCTGTAAAAGATGAAGGAAATGAGACTTCATCTGTCCAGGAAGAGGAGTGAGGTGTCTTGGGCACAAACAGGATGCCCAGGCTGGGCCCTGGAGGTGGGGAGAGAAAGAAGGATCAGAGGGACGAAAGACTCATCAGAAGGGGACCCAAAAACCCTGGAGAATTCTAGGGTTGGGTAGATATATTTGTGTGCTCCTGGAAAGAAGAAGTTGATGAGTCCAGTGAGCTCAAACTCCCTAAGGTAGGAAGAGCAGCTGCAGGGCCTTAGTCAGAGAACAGAAAGAGGAAAGCGGAAGCCCAGGAGCATCAAATGAGAAAAAAATAGTATTGTCTGAAAGCCAGGGCTTTTTTCTTTAAGCAAACCCCTGGGAGTGATGATAGAGAGGAGGACCTTTGAATGGCTGCGAGCTCATCGTCTCTGAGTGTTCAAGCTGGAAGGGACCTTAGAGGTTCCCTGCTCCAAACTTACACCGTTCAGAGGGAGGGTAATGGAGGCGGGGGAGCTAGCCCCTGCCTGATTCAAAGGATTCCTTTGAGTAATGTAACTGTAGGGTAGTAGCCTGAGTACTAGAGTCTTCTGCAGTCAGAGGGCCTGGTCTCTACTGCTTATTACCTGTGTACACTGGGGAAAGTCACTCACACACTAATTCAGAAGCAGTGGCACCGGGTTCAAATCCTGTCTTTAATGCTTCCTACTTGTGTGACTTTGGATGAGTTTTTTAATTTCTCTGGTTCATGATATAAATTTAGTTGGACTAAATGGTCTCTCTGTTCTCTTATAGCTATATCTATGATCCTTCATTTCTGAGTTCAAATCTGACCTCAGGAACTTACTAGCTGTGTGACCCTGGGCAAGTCACTTAACACTGTTTGCCTCAGTTTCCTCATCTGTAAAATGAACTGGAGGAGGAAATGGCCAACCACTATAATATTTCTGCCAAGAAAACCCCACAATAGCCCTCAACTTACCTCTGCTTCATGGTATCTTTATACAGTCTTCAGATCCCTTCTTTGCCTTTTAAGGGCTTTGATAGACAACAAGAATTTTCTTAGTGACTGGAAAATGGATGACATTCCTTAAACCACTTCTTTGGGGAGGAGTCAGGAATGGTCTTTTGCTGTTGTTCAGTTGTGTCCAACTCTTCATGACTCCATTTGGGGTTTTCTTGGTAAAGATACTGGAGCAGTTTGCCGTTTCTTTCTTCGACTGATTTTACAGATGAGGAAACTAAGGCAAGCAAGGTTAAGTGACTTGCCCAGGGTCACATTAAATAAGAATCTGAAGCCAGATTTGTACTCAGGAAGATGAATCGTCAGGCCTGGCACTCTATCCATTGTGCCACTTAGTTGCCCCATAGGAAAGGTACTAGAAGAATTCAACTCTTCCCCACTGTTCCACACTGTACCCCCAATTATCATAGAGGAGGGAGAAAAAGAATTAAGTATCAGCCTGGTAATGCTACCTTCCACTATGGCTCCATTGCTATAAGTGGGTGTGCAGAAGCCAGCTCCTACTGGCTTTCCAGAGCCAATTGTCAAATTTTCAGTATCTGCATTTACAGCTCACAAATTGGAAAATTCTACCAATCAGGACTTGATTCTTTACTTTGTCCATTGTGTGCTCTTAAGAAAGTGATGATTACTGAGCAGATTAAACTTAAAGTGTGTGTCAGTAGATTCTCCTCCCACCCAAAGCTGGTTGTTAAACGTTTGCTAGATCATTCCTCCATGGGCACCAGCACTCTCAGAGGCTCCTTATCTTGATTCCACATGTACAAGCAGTTCAAGTTTTTCTTTTAAAGGTAAGAAATTTTATTTGGGGCAGGACACTTAATGTGGTGGTCTCTGCACTGGTAGGGGTAAGCTACCAGGACATACAGCCCAGTCGTCTGAAAAAAGCAAGGCGTGTTCCACCCAGGTGAGCCACAAAGCATTTATTCATAATATTCCTTTGCATTAGTGTTAGCCCGATATGAGAAAAAAAAATCAGTAGATACATTTTAGTCTTCTTTCTGACGTAAGCAAGCTGTGTGACCTTGGGAAGGTCATGTTACTTATTTGGGCCTCATTCTTTTGTTTCCTCATCTGTAAGATTAAAAGTGTTAACATTCTATGATTCATATAGCATATATACTGCTCCAAGGGTTTTAATTTGTAATTTCACGTAATAAAGGAGTTTCTCCCTCAAATGTATCCTCACAGGAACCCAATGATATAGACAGGCTAGTTATTGTTGCTCCAATATTAAAGGTAGATGCAGAATGGACAGAGTTTGTGCTTGGAGTCAGGAGGATATGAATTCAAATCCTGTCTCTGACAGACCTTCATTTTTATACCTTTGTATTGGCTGTCCCCTTTATCTGGAACGCCCTCTTCCTCACCTGCTTGGTTTACATCAGGACTCAGCTCAAAACACCGCCTTCTTTCTGTGTACTGTCTTTCAGGGGTCTCTGGATCCCCCTCCAAGGTTACATTGTATCTGTTCTCTACATGTTTTGTACATTGAAGGTGTCCCAAATATCCTGGTGCACTTGTCAGGCTTCACTTTAGCTTAAGATGTTCTGGGTGCCATATACATGAGCAAGTTGTCCCCCCATTAGAATGTAAAGTCCTTGAGGGCACACGCTGTATTGTTTTTTGTCTTTTAATGCTTCCTGGCACATGACAAGCGTTGAATGTTTCTTGCTTTGATTATAAACTAAGTCACCTGTCTTAGCTATAAGCAACTCCCTAGAACTTCCCAATTAAGTTGTAACCAGGTTGTGGAAGTCCCCTAAGCTGAAATCACAAGCCCTCCATATTCTTAGAGTTTAAAAATTAGGACAGTGGGTGAAGATGAAAACAGAGAGGTGGGGGGCTTGCCCAGTGTTACACAGCTATAGAACTAAGGCTAGAATTCAGGTTTTCTGACTGTGGTGGATTGTACTTTCCGCTGCTTGTCCCCTAGGACTATTTGGAAACTTCTGGTTGGGATACTCAAGCAAGGGAATGTGTCAGAGTCACAGGGCAGGTGGCCTGGGTGACTTAATCAGCTACAAATACAAGAGGGAGTCCAGGTCATTGGTTACTTGTCATTGATTTCCACAGGCCAGTCATTTTTGCCTCTGATTCATTGCTGACTGCTCCTGGTTTGCCTGGTCATTAGAAGTTGTTTCATTTTTGTTTTAATTCTCTTTTGTTTTGTATTTATTTGTTTGGTCCTTTGTGGCATGAGTGTATCACTCTGCTCGCCAGGATTGATTGCCAGCCCTTTCCTCCCTTCAAGTACTTGAACCCCTTCTTCTCCCTATCCTAGTCACTCTTGTCAACCTCATTATTCCTATTGGTAAAATAGGGATAAGTAATGTTTCAACTCTCTCTTTCATTGGGCTGCTGTTGGCATTAACTGAGATAATAGATGGGAAAACCCTTTGGAAGTCCATGCAACATTAAAGTGTAATAGACTCAGAGAAATGACCTTAAGTCACCTTGCTCGACCCCCTCATTTTACATGAGGAAAGCCGGGTCTAGAGAGATGGGGGAACTTTCCAAAGTCACCCCAATGAAAAGTGACAGAACCAGGATGGGAATCCAGGCTTCTCATGGCTCACTTCTGGGTGTCAAGGGCTCTCCTTCTTCCATATAGTCCCTTTATGCACTTGAGTCAGTTGCCAGGAAAACATTTCTGGTTCATCTTCCCAGGTTTAAATAGTCTTCAAATATTTGAAGACTGCTTTTCTTCTCCAGGCTAAACATCCCCAGCTCCTTGAACTGTTCTCCTGGCAGGATTTCGAGTGGCCTCATCGTCTTAGTTGTCTCCCTTTGGACACCATCCAGCTTGTCAACGTCCCTTCTAAAATGTGGCACCCAGAACAGTGTGTTTCCTAAGCATATACAATTTTCTTCTCAATGAAACAGATGTTCTTTAATAATTCTTCTCCCTGGGGCACACATTTTAAACTCCCAAGCCCTCAAGCAAAAATTATAAAGAGACTTTTTCTGCCAAGTACCCCTAGGCTCTAGTCACTCACCATAGGAAGTATCACCCTTTCTTGAATCTCCAAGCACTCAGGGGGATTATTTTCTGCCTTCCTTCCTTATTTCTCCCACTCTCTGTTTCCTATTGCTCTCACGAGCACTCAAAATAAAGAACATCCTAATAGAATGATCCAAAATATAGTAGGATGTGTATTTTCCACTGGAGATCTTTAGGGAGAAGATGGATGACTGGTCCCAAGGATGCTGTAGAGCGACCCCCTGCTCTGATAGGATAGGATTAGTTACTCCCTAAGGCCCTTCCAACTCTGAAATTATCTAATTCTCTGCCTCCCAGTGCCTGACACACAGTAGGCACTTAATAAATGTTTGTTGATTTACTCAAATACCATATTCTATATCAGAGTTCTTAATCTTTGCTATGTCATGGATCCTTTGGCAGTCTGGTGAAATCTAGACAAAACAATGTTTTTAAATGAATAAAATAAAATACATACAATTACAAAGGAAGTTATATTGAAATAGTTATCAAAAGATTTAAAAATTTAAAGTTCACAGACCCCAGATTAATAACCTCTGTTCTGAATGAAGCTTTTCTTGATTCTCTACAACTGCTTGGTCCCCTCCCTTCCAAATTACCTTTTGTTTAATGTCTTATATTTATTTTGTACGTTTATATATGGTACCTATTGTCTCCCCCACTAGAATGTAAAGTTCCTTGAGAGCAGGGATTGTTTCTCTTTTTAATATCTGTATTTCTGGCACCCAGTACAATGTCTGACATTTAGTAGGCAGTTAATAAATGCTTATTGATTGATTTACTCCTCTGAGAGAACCTATGGCAATGATTTCAAGGTTAAAAAATATCCCTGTGGCCTACATATTGACTTAGAATATCACAAATTAACACTATGTTGTATTTTTTTTTGTTGAAAATTTTCTAATTACATTTTAATCTAGTTCCCTCAGCACTCAGGAATTAAAGCCTGGAGGCCACGAATCTGACCCTTCTGATCTAAGATCATTCATTCACTTAATAAACATGTATTAAGTACCTACTAAGTCCCAGGCAGGGTAGGTAGATGGAGTATGGGGCCTGGAATTAGAAAAATTCATCTTAAGTTCAAGTCTGGCCTCACACTTACAAGCTGTGTGACTCTGGGCAAGTCAGTTAACCCTGGTTGCTTCATCTGTAAAATGAACTGGAGAAAGAAATGGTAAACCACTCCATTGTCTTTGACAAGAAAATCCCCAAACGGGGCCATGAACAGTCAGATACAACTGAAACAACAGAACAACAACGAAGTTCCAGGTACTGTGCTAAGGGGATACAAAGGCAAAAAAAAAATAGTCCCTGCCCTTAATAAGCTTGTTTTCTCCTGGGGCAGAAACATCTTCACATAGATATGTAAATATGAAATACATACCAAGTAATAAAGGGGGAAGGGCAACAATGAGAAGAGGGGGTCAGGAAGGGGCTGCTGAAAGGTGGCAATTGTGTTCAACCTTGAGGGAAACTTGAGATTCTAAGAGTAAGGAGGGAGTAGGTTCAAGGTATGATGACAGGTTGTTGTTTGTCCTTTGTTCTCCAAGAGGACCATGACATCAGGAAGGTGGTACCATGACTTGCAAGTGAAGTGGATTTAAGTGAGGGAGGACTGTGCAAAATCACCAGCCTCACTTTCTCCTCTGGAGCCAGTGACCAGATATAGATCAGGATGACTGGAGATGGTCCCCATGACCAAAGGATAGTCTATGCAAAGAAACATGAATAGGAGGTGGAATCTTTTATAGGGGGAACAATAAGAAGGCATGATGGCAGGAACGTACAGAATGGGAAGGGGAATATTACACAATACTTGTGGAAAGGTAGACTGGTAAGATTGCAGAAGGCTTAAAATGGCAAACAAAGGAGTGGGGATCTTACCTTCACTGAAGAATCTGGAGTAGCTAAATGATGCAGGTAATCTTGTGCTAGAGCACTATTAATTTGACAGCTGGGTGGAGTCATGATCTTTAGCTCATGGTCAACCTGATGCAGTCATGATTGAGGCAAAATTCGCCCTCCTTGAGATCTTCTTACTTGTCCCAAGAGAGGAAGTTTCAGAGAAAGGACAGGCTGTTAGACTTGGGGTCAGGGGTCCTGGATGTGAATCCCAGCTCAGATACTGAACTAGCTGTATGACTGTGGCAAACTGAAGAACCTCTCAGAGCATCACGTTCTTCATCTAAAAAGTGAGAATAAGCAATTTCTTCATGGAAACTTCCTTGTTCTGTAATGGATTGGGCATCAGGAGACCCTATTCTGCCGTTTATTGACTGTATTCTTGGGTAAATCACTGCTCATCTCTGGACTACAGTTTTCTGATTTGTAAATTGGGGATAGTGATACCCCTCCTGCCTACTTCGTGTCATCCTTGGTGAGGATAAGCCAGAAGATGGATAGAAATTCACCTTGAAATTTATAGATGCTGCTGGACAAATGTACAATGTTGCTCCTGCTAATTGCAACGACCACCACCAATTCTTTACCTCATCAAGTCAGGCTTTCCATGCTTTTCACATGGTGATAATTAGTCTGATTAGTTTAGCAGATGGACTAAAATGCTGATGAGAGGACTTTGTTCTCCTCTCAGATAATAAACCTCTATTTTCAGTGGCCTTTGGGATGCAATACTCTTATTGTACAGAATTTCATAATGAAGAGAATGTTGGCCTTTGAGTTAGGACATGGCTGGGTTTGAATTTAGTTCCGATCCTGATTGGCGTTGTGATCATCATAAGTTATTTAATATTCTGAGGCTCAGTTTTATTATCTGTAAAATGGGGATATTACTAATGTAACCTACCTCACAGGGGTGTTCCAGGGAAAAGATTATATCATAAAGTATCATGGGAATGTGAAGAATTATTTTTATATACTCCCAAGAAATAATTCTAGTGTTATGAATTTCAGACCAGGTAGGATTGAAGGGGTTGGCAGAGTAGTCAATTGGGACCATGTGGATGAGTCCTTATGCCCCCCTATGGAGGCAACTGGCTCGTCTAATCCCTGGGTCATGGGCAGAGAGAAGGCACAAAGGAGGAATTGCCTTGAATCCACAGGTTTATACAAAATCCTCTTGCTTTTTACCCCAGGATACATAACTTCATGGCATGACCTTGGGCAGTTATTTACCTTCTTCCATCTCCATTTACACAATTCTTGAGCAGGCAGAAGTGAAGTCCTGCCCCCTGAGAGTCAAGGTGCTGTGTGGATCAGCAGGTCTCTAGCATTAATCTAGACTCTGAACTAACCTCACTCTAGGAGGCAAATCAAGTTACCTTCTCTCCTTGTTCTTGCTCTCCTCCTCTGGAAAATGAGAATCCCACATATTCATCTCTCTAGGAGGCTGTGGGAATGAACCAGTGATCTGGAGAGGACTAGGAAAGAGAACAATGTTTAACACTTTGGGTGAATGATTTTTATCCAGCTGGACGATGGGCTACAGGAGCTACCAGGCT
The DNA here is from genome assembly GCA_028658325.1 of Potorous gilbertii. Classification (NCBI taxonomy): domain Eukaryota; kingdom Metazoa; phylum Chordata; class Mammalia; order Diprotodontia; family Potoroidae; genus Potorous; species Potorous gilbertii. The sequence continues at coordinate 93,149,157 of CM053770.1, forward strand.
TAACAGAAGGGAAAACTGGAATTTGAGACTGGAGACCAGCTCCTTTTTCACTATAGTTTTATTCTCTCAACTTGTTGACCTCGGTTTGCACATCTTTGAAGGGAAAGGGGATATTAATTCATGTATGGTTTTTTTTAAAGGATATTGTGAAGGTAAATAAAGAAAATGTGAGGACACGAGGTAGGAAGAGGGAGGTAGAAGTATCAGATAAATTTGAGTATGACCTTTGATTGCTCCCCAGCTTGTCAAGTGTATGTGTCCTAGAAGCAATCAAAAGAGAAAAAGGAGGGAATATATTTATTTGACTTCAACTTTCCTCTATTCCTGGAAATATAGCCCAAAGTGAATGCCTTGCATGTAGCAGTAGGAAGAGAGAAATCAGGGGGATCACTTTATGGAGGATGACAGGTTATCTTTTTGAGAACTGACAAATGATTTCATTGGTCGGAAGAGAGGAAGCCCCTTTTACCAAAGAGGATGGTACTTTGGCCCCTACTCTTTAACTTATCATTTTAGAGTGTTATTTGGGATGCTGAAAAGTTAGATGATTTGCCCAAGGTAACAGACAGTATCTGTTAGAGGCAGGATTTGCATTCTGGTTTCAAATTTACCTCTCCACAATGCCTTTCCTAGGTACTTAATATATTTTAAAACATTTTCTGGGTAATGAATTACTTTTACTAGACCTGTTTTTTCATTGGTGTAGAGAAATCACCATGTAGAAATGATGACCTCCACCCTCCCCTCAGGGTTGATAATTGGATTATCACTTACAGAGACTTTGAGAGTGGTCTAGGAGTTAAATGAGTGGTTAACAGACTTGCCCAGTTTTACATTGCTAATATGAATCAGAAGTAGAATTTAAACCCAGGTCTTCTTGACTCAGTGATCCATCCTTCCTCCACTAAACTGGCTGTGCAAGCTGTCTCTCACTTGATAAAGGATGCTTTGAAAAAACACAACAAAACCACAAACCTTCATTGGAGTGAGGAATTCTCTCTAGGGACCACAGAGATGTCAGCTCCTTGGTTCTTAGACTTTCTTCCCTGGATCCTTTCAGGAAGGAGTGCCTGCCATGAAACTTTATACTGATTAAAATTTTTTTTTTAAATTAAGGAGCGAATATAACTGGTTTCTGCTTCCGGCTGGAGCAGAGACTCCTGCCAAGATTGGAGGCATGCAGCTGAAATATGTTTTGTATCTTATGAGTCTTGGCTCATCTTGGAATTAAATAGCACTAATTACATGAATATAGACCAGTGAGGGAGACAACTGTTCACTTCCTGATTTTCCCTAGAATTAAAAAGGGAGGCGTGGAGGAGGAGAAAAGTAGTGGGGGTTGGTGCAAGAGCTTACCCACCAGACATTAGATGGCAACTGAAACTCTGTCATTTGGCCTGAACAAACACCAAAATAGCCTGCTCCCTTACAGTGCTACTGTTTGGTGGAATGATAGGTTCCTTGCAATGTAATCCCCCCTGGGACTAGAAGACTGGAAGCTTAAGGATGATCCCCAGGGGTACAGGGCAGCAGTGGCAGAAGCTAGGGAGACTCTAAATGGGGTGGGATGTCCAGAGCCCTGGAAGCTGGAGTTGGCTTTCAGAATGAGCTCCCAGCTTGCTTCAACACAAACATTCTTCATTTAGCTTTATGTCCAAACCTACTGATTTTCTTTTCTTTGTTTTTCTTTTGTTGTTGTTAGTAAGGGAAATGTAGTTAAAACTTCACACCAGCCTGAGGGGTAGGTTAGCTTGCCAGAGAGCAAATGGACTGCTGGGTGGAGAATCCCTCTTGGGTTTACATTAGGTCCTTAGTAGTGGATGGTAGAAGATGGGATCTTCTGTGAGGGAGGTGTCTTGGTGATCACTTAGTAAGCTGAAACTCCAGTATGCTCAGGGGTACCCTAGAGATCTGGAAGAAAGAGTCAGAGAAGTGAAAAAAAAAAAGGATTAATAGTTAGAAAACCTAAACTGGATACTGGTCCTGTCTATAGTTAACTTGTTGTATGACTGTGAAGAAATCTCTTCATCTCTCTGGACCCCAGTTTCCTGATGTGCATAAGAGGGAACTGGTCTGAGAGATACCTAAGGTCTCTTTGGACTCAAAAATTCTATTGTCATTTTTGAGGTGGGCTGAAAGCCTGCCTTAGCTAAACTTTGCATTGCGCGTGGTGATTTTGAATAAGCCCATTCCAACCCTTTATTTCTTCAGCAGAACTGATCTGCTATCTTTCTCTCTCTTTTTTATTCTCACTTTAAGCCTGACCAGGAGAGGTACTGTGGCATCATAATAATGGTTAATGTTTGTATAACACTTTAAGCTTTATAAATATTATCTCATATGATCCTTACAACAACTCTTTAAGGTAGGTGCTACTATTATTTCCATTTTGCAGATGAGAAAACTGATAGTGTGTTCAATCTGAAGATAGGAAAACCTTGGTTTAAATCCCACCTCTACTACTTACGTGACTAGACAGGAATCTTAACCTCTCTGAGTTAGTTTTCTCATCTGTTAAATGACAGTGTTTTACTTGTTGGTCTTTGAGATCCTTTTCAGTTCTAGAACTATAGTACTATCTCATAGAAGTCTTAATTCACCAAGCCAAGATCTGTCTCTATTTGTTCATAAGCCCCCATTCCATTTTCTACCTGCTGAATTCCTATCCGTATTTTAAAGGCCAACTTGAGATGTTGCTTGTTTCGTGAAGCCTTCCTTGATCTACCACAGTAAATAATGGTTTCTTGCTCCCAACTTCAGACCCTCACATATTCAAGTCATCAACAAACATTTTTAAGTTCTTAATATGTGTCAGAAACAAAGAAACGCAAAAACATGGTCCTTGTTTCCAGGAACTCATGTTTTAATGGGGAGCTATTTCAACAACTATGTACATAAACAAGATGTGTGGAGTAAATTTAAAGTAATCTCATTGGCAAGGCACTCATATCTGGGGGACTAAGAGAGGCTTTCTGCAGAAGGTTTGGGATTGGGGCTAAGTCATGAAGGAAGCCAGAGAAGCTGGGAAGTAAATGTGAGGGAAAAGATCATTTCAGGCATGAGGAAAAACCACTGCAAAAGGACAGAGTTGGGAGATTGTGTGTCATGTTAGAGGAGCAAAAAGAATTCTAGGGTGTCATGCTGGAGATTAGAGTAACATGGCAGGGAGTAAAGTGTAAGAAGACTGGACATGTGAAGGGCTTTAAAAGCCAAATTGATTTTATACTTAATCCTGGGGATAATAGGGAGCCACTGGAGTTTACAGAGTAGGAGATTGGGTGACATGGTCAGATCCTGTGTTTTCAGAAGATCACTTTTGAAGCTGAATGCAGGATTGATTAGAGAAGGGAGAAAACTTGAGGCAGGGAGAGCAACCCAAAGGGCATTGTAATTGTCCAGGCCTTTTCTGATTAGAGCTTGTACCAGGGTAGGATGGCAGTTGTGTCAGAGGGAGAAGAAACTTAAATAAGAGATGGATGTGGAGAAGGTAGAAAGGACAGGAGTTGGCCACAGTTATGTGTGATTAATGAGAGTGACAAAAGAAGGGACACCTAGGATAGGAGTCTGAGTCACTGGAAGATACTTCACTTGCATCACTATCGTATACTTCTATACTATTTTATACTGTAATTATTTAGGAGTTTTAATGTCCCCCTGCTAGATGGTAGAATCTGCTCTAAAATTATGTGTTTTCCCTTAGTGCCCGCACACAGTAGGCACATTAGGTGCAGTGGTCACCTGATGAATGAGCAGAATTGCTTCCAGAATGGGCCAATACTTGTATTACCAAGTTCCTCCTCTGCCCTCCTCCCATTTACAAGTAATAGCCCGAAGGCCAAGAAGAATGTATGGGGCCACTTTATAGAAGACTGTGCTGAAGAACCAAAGAGGCAGGCTTTGGAATCCCTGCATGGCAGTCTCTCCCACTGCCAGGTTCCCAACTATTTAGACTTAAAAGCCAATTAAGTAGAGAAAGAAAAAGTCACAGGAGATAAGCTTCTCTCAAGGGCTTTTTTTGTTTGTTTTCAGGGGATTATCACCCCTGAAAACGCAGTTATGAGTATCAGCATAGCACCTTTTGTATACTTCATTCTGTAATCCTGCAACATCGTTATTGCTCAGGCAGTCAGTATTCCTTGAAGGCCAAGGGCTTCGGTTATTTTCTTCCATCTATCCTGGGAAGGAGGATGATACCTTCCTTTCTTGTCTTTATTCTTCTCATTTTACCAATGGGGAAATGAATGCTCACCAAAAAAGGAGATAATCTAGTGATTTTGAGCCAGATAAGTGTAGTGAGTAGAAAGCTGGTCTGAGAGTCACTAAGACCTGGGTTCAAGTCCCATTTTTGATGCTGTGTGCTTACCCCTGGGCAAGTCACTAACATCTCAGGTTTCTCAGCTATAAAATGAGGTTGGTTTGTACCTTGTGCATGGCCTCTAAGATTCCTCCATCTTTATCCATGACCCTTTAAGCCACTGAGGACCTAGAGCCATCCTGGGCACAGACATGTATCACTACCAATCCCTCTCCCTCTCATCCCTCATCCCCCAAACAGAAAATACCATGCCACAGTCTTGGGAAGCACCTGTTGGTGCCCATTTCACCCCTTGCCGTGAATATGAATTTAGAGGACAGGTCCCACTCCTAGTCTCATCGAGGTGTCTGACCCTGAATCTCCAGCAGGACTGTTTCTTTAAAAGAAGCTGGAGAGGAGTCTCCGATTTTGCACTCTGACCCCAGGCCTCCATTGAGAGTGTTGTGCTTTAAAACCTTCACAGCCAGTCCTGGAGTAAAAAAAAAAATCCATTGCTTAGTGACTCTACTACCCAGAGACAAAAAGTCCCTGGAATATAAAGGCCCGTATCGATGCCATAATAAGAAGTTTCATCCTTGGCTCCCTGGGATAGTGCTGTAGTTTCTACTCTGCTCTGCTGGGGACTGAGGGCTTGGCTAGGGGAAGGTAGCCTGACTCCATAGGGGAGCTTCCTTAAGTCCAAAAACAGAGAAACTGAAGATGGATGGAGGGGGATGGGAAGTGAGCAGGGAGAGGAGAGGAAGCTGTGGGTAGAGCATGAGAGGTCTAGCTAGGCACTGATTTCTGTCTGATCTGCTGACAGAGTACCCCATGGAGACTCTTTCCTTTCCACAGCCAAAAAACCCTGTCCATGGTAATCACGATTTATTAAAAGGAGCCAGGACTAACAGAGAAGGGAGATTAAGTAGCTGAGCTTGTTGCTGAATTTCTCTGGGAGATGGTTGGTTGCTGGGAGGCGGTGGGACTCAGCATCTGTGCCTGGCTCCGGTTTCCCTCTTTTGAGTTCATCCTCCCCTCTTGTCTGGCCTCTTCCCCTCCTCCTCTCACATCTCCTGGATTTTTATTGTTGAGAACACTAGGGCAGAAGTAGAGGGGGGAAAAGTGAATGGAGAAGGGGGTGAGTGGAATTGCCTCATATACTGATTGACTCTTTTGTATGGTCTGGTGACATTCTGAATTTGACCTGTGTTTTGACTTGGACCTAAGTCCCATGTGATTTTGAACAAGGCAAACTTAGCTTCTTGGGGCCTCAATATCTTCTGGGTGTGACTTGAGGTTTTAGACTAAATGATCTCTCAGTTTCCTCTCACCTCTTAATCTTAGGATCCTTTGAATAATAGTTATGAAGTGGTCACCTATTCTTCACCTTTGTAGACAAAAGTAGTGATACCTACCTACCCTCAGGAAGACTTTTGTCTTGAATTTTGCAGATGGAATGTGAAAAGTCTAGTGACACTCTGGTCTCTAGTGTGGATGGCCTGTAGTGATAAACCACACTTCCTGATCCAGTCCCCATCATGATGAATGGAACACACTTTACAGAATCTTAATGTTGTTAGAGATCTAGCCAAACCTTACTTGAATGGGAATCTTTTCCAGAACCTCAAACAAGTCATTATCCAGCTTTTGGGGCACCTGGCTGAGGTGGTCAGTGTATTTATCATTTATCATTCTGAATGTTTGGGATCAACCATGGGATGACATTTCTGAATTTTTAATGGCATTAGCTAAAGCCTCTTTTGTGGGAGAATGATAGAAAATGGTTGGAAGTTCCTATTCAGAGAAGTACCAGAAACAGAAGACTTGCTCAATATCACCCATTTAATAAGAGGCAAAGACAACAGAGATAGATAGGCCCTTGCTGTAGAATTGCTCTCTAAGGAAATGGTTATCTTTAAACAGTTTGACAGGGTTTATAACAGGGCTAGGAATTGTGGTGGGTAGCCACAAAAAGCTCTTGCCCATTTTGTTTTCTGGGAGCCAATTTAAATTTTGTTTCTTAGATGAAATAGAAAGAAGAACAATGTTCTCTTTGAAGGTGAATAGTAGCGGGAACTTTTTTTTTTTTTAAGAATTTTTGTCTCCTACATCTGCCTCCTGTGGTGTAAGAGCATGGCCTCTATATCCTGAAACCTTGAGGGCAGTTACTGATGGGAATTGTGACTACTTTTCTACCCTGGACAGCGCCAACCCTGTCCTTTTACAGATAAAAAAAAACAAAGTCCCAGAGATGGTAAGTGATTTGGGTTGTAGAGTTAGTGTCTGAGGTTAGATTTGAACATAGTTCTTTATGACTCCAAATCCAGTGCCCTATGTACTATGTCATACTTTGTAAGAAAAGCATATTCCTTGGGACATCCTTTTGTTTTCAGACTAAATTAGCCATAATAACATCTCCATCATCAGGGAAGATTACAAATGAACTGAATTCAAAACTCAGTACTGATCTATACAAGGTCAGGACCTTGTTTATCCATCCTCTGAGAAGGAAAAATTCTATAATCCATGATACATGGGACGGACTTGCTCAAGGGCAAGGGATGAACTAGCTAGCTTCCAAAAGACTGAACATAGAAGAGCTTGCCACTGATTCTTAATGTCCTTAGAAAGGAGACCAGATTTTTAATATGCTTTGTATTTTGGGTGGATTAAATCTTCACTTTTAAATAAGCCCTTGTAAACCTCACTTGAACTCTGGCTTGTATAAGGCAAAGGACGAAATTGATGCTGGATTAGAGATCCCAGATGGTAACCTTGATTTTGGATGATAGAAATACTGACCAGGTGTGGAAACAACATGTGGCTTCAGGTTACTTAGGGTTTATAATTATTTAGAGAGGAAGATGTTTGTCCAGTAGTGAGGTAACATAGTTTCATGGTAGAATTCTTCTAGCTTTATTTCCCACCTTCCACGCTGAGGTCCTATTCCCCTAGAACATCTAAGTGTCCTTTTTTCTCTACTAGCTTTCTATCTAGCTTTTCTCACAGTGTGTCAATGATATCATCTTTGTATATGACAGACAAGATCTTTTAAAAAATGTCTATCCGAGGTAGAACCTCAAATATTTAAGGGTTAAAATATCCTCACTGGAGTAAATAAAGAGGTCTTTGACTTTTTCATGCTTGAGACATTTTCTTTTCCTTGATAAGAAAACACTAAAATGGTGAATGTAACAAACTTAACCTTAGGGCTGAGATTGTGTGTGTGTGTGTGTGTGTGTGTGTGTGTGTATTGGAGTTCCTACTATCCTTTAGCAAGGGGCAGGGAACCAGAGAGCTGCCCTTCAGGCCAGGAAATGCCAAGCCTGCAACTGTTAGGGGACTATTCATGAATGCTAACCCACATTATGAAAGCATTTAGCCATGTATAAACCTATATTGCATGCTGCCTAGGAAGTGTAGCAGCAGTGACCCATGATCTTTCTTACCATAATATCCACAAATACTGCTGTATTTGCTCAAATAATCACAGTTGTGGCACCAAGGCAAAGTTAGTCAATCAGAGGTTGTAATTTTTGGTTTTGAAGATACAGTTGTTATAACCATGGGCCTAATGGTCCTCCTGTGATTTTTTAAATTATTTTTTTCTGCAATTACATGTAAAAACAATTTTTAACATTCATTTTTTATAAAGTCAAAATTCTATCTTTCTTTCTCTTCCTTGCTCCCTTCCTGAGATGGTAAGCAATCCGACATAGGTTTTACATGTGCAATCATGTAAAATATTTCCATATTAGTCATTTTGTGGAAGAAAACAAACCACAAAAACAAAGAAAACAAGAAAGTAAGTGAAAAATAGTATACTTTGGTTTGTATTCAGATGTTATCAGTTCTTTCTCTGGAGGTGGATAGAATTTTTGATCATGAGTCCTTTGGGATTGTCTTATTGCTGAGAAGCGAAGTCTGATCATCATACAATGTTGCTGTTGCGGGTACAATATTCTCCTGGTTCTGCTCACTTCACTTTGCATCAGTTCATCTAAGCCTTTCCAGATTTTTCTGAAATCCTCCTGTTCATCATTTCTTATATAACAATAATATTCCATTATAATCATATACCACAACTTGTTTGGCCATTCTCCAATTGATGCCTGCCCATGTTTTTTATTCATTTAATATTTATTGAGCAACTACTATGTGCAAGGCATATAGAGGCAATGCAATACAATGGCTAGAGTGTCATGCTTGAAGTCAGAAGACCTGGATAATTCTGCCTCTGTCATCAGCTGTGTAACCTTAGGCAAGTCACTTAATCTCTATGTATCTTAGGAAACTCCCTAGGAATGATCTACTCAATCACAGAGCTCATTATAGAGTTACTACACTGAGAATTCCCCCAATATACAAAATCATGGATCTTCAAATATTTATATATGTTTAAGGCACCGTGCTAAGTGGTGGAGATGTGAAAATAAAAGGGATATAGTTCCTGTCCTCAAGGAGCTTAGACTCTGATCTGCTCTCTGGGACTTAGCAGAACATATACAGGGCATCTCAACAGTCTTAACATAGTTTTAAGTTTCTATAGCTTGTTAAAGCTTTTAAGCCTGAATATCTTCAAATGGTACTAATACCTACAGGAGCCTCCACACGTGTGCTTCTTTAATAGCTTACCGGAAAACTCTCTCTTCCCCAGGATGGTCCTTCAGATACGGGAAGGCTGCTATTGTTTTTCATTTCATCTTTCCCTTCTCTGTATTAACTGTTTTTAGAGCCCTTCACTAAAACCTCATGTGGCATCAGCACTATGACAGGGGGACTTTGCATCTCTTGGTCATCTGCCAGTTTCCAAGATAAATACGTAAACAAACTGCATCTTCCCCAGGTGATGGGATTTCTTATTAGGACTAGGTTTAAGTTTTCTCACTATCCTGTTTGTCCTCCTCTGTACATTCTATCCTGTCAGATTCTTTCCAAAAATATGACATCCATGACCAAGTACAACACTCCTAATGTACTCTGACTGTGGCAAAGTGTGTTGGGAATATCACTTCCATGCTTTAGCTACTCCACTTCTATTAATGGCAGGGAGGAAGGAAAGGGGACAAGTGCTGCCTACTACATAGTAATGGTACTATGTGTCAGGAACTCCACTAAGTGCTTTGCAGATATTATGTCATTTAATCCTCAACACAGCCCTTCGAGGTAGGTTGTATTATTACACCCATTTTACAGTTGAGGAAATTGAGACAGAGGTTAAGTAATTTGCTCAGAGTTGCCCAGCTCATAAATATCTGAGGCTAGATTTGAACTCAGTTCTTCTTAGCTCTTCTTCCAGTGCTCTATCCTCTGCACCACCTGGCTATCCCTCTTAAGGGTACCTGACACTGAACTAGCTCTTCTGATGCTTTTAGCAGCAACTAGGGCCAGTTGGACCATCAAGAATGACATTACCCAGAGTAGAGGGAGCACTGAGTACCACTCTTACAATGAGAGGGCTCTACTTGGAAGCCTCTGTAATGAGGAGAGCCAGAATCCATACCCTTGTTGTTTTTGTTGGGGTTTGGAGGGTTTTTTTGGATCTGTTTGCTTTTTCTCTGTACTTTGCTTATCTCTGGCTTCCCCCATTATTTGTTTTTTAATCAGTCTCTTTCATGTTGTGAGAAATGAGAGACTGGATATTCCTATCACACATTATTGTTTCTGTGGATTTCTTTCTTCCCCTCCCATCTCTGTAATTTCCCCATCCCCAGATGAGGGTGATAAGTGTTTGAGATGCATAACTGTGTCTCGTTTCAGTGCCTAATAGAAGATGGAGAATGAGCTGAGGCACCTTTCTGCTCAGTAAATTCGTAATTACAGGCTTTCTCGTCTCGCCTCTTCAGAAACTAGAGAAATGTACATTGGTTTGTTGAGGTTTTGTGTGTTTGCAGTGAGGGTGGGTAGTGGGGAAAGCATCTTTCCAGAAGAATAGTGACAGATTGTGTCATGGCTTATAGAGTTTTTACATCTAGAAGGATGGATGAACCAGGTCCTGACCTTGTATCGATCACTACTGAGTTTTGAATTCAGTCTAGTTGTAATCTTCCCTAATAATGAAGATGTTCTGATGGCTAATTTAATCTGAATACAAAAGGATGACCCAAGGCAAAGTATGATATAGTGAATAGGACACTGGACTTGAAGTCATAAAGCCCTGTGTTCAAATCTAACCTCAGACACTTCCTGTATGACCCTGGGCAAATCACTTACCATCTTGAGCCTTTTTTCCCCTTATTTATAAAATGAAGAGATTGGGGTTGGATTTGATGTCCTCAAAGATCCCTTCCAGCTTTAAATCTATCATCCTGTAAGTCACTTAACCTCTCTTGGCTTCAGTTTTCTTACCTGTAAAAATGAGAGGGTTGGACTACATGGCTTCTGAACTACCTTCCTATGATGAGTAGAGGCTTGAAGTGAGACTGGAATCAGGTTGGAAGCGAAATGATGGAAGAGTGATCCACTGGTAAAAAAAGAAAGAAGAGTTAGGAAGAGTGGGTCCTAGTTCTATGTCTGCCATTACTGAGCTGTGTGACAATGGGAAAATCATGTTATGTTTCAGGGTCTCAGCTTCCAGATCCTAATGAGGAGGAGGTTGAGTAAGAACATACCTTAGGTCTCTTCCAGCTGTGGAAATTCTATGAACTTTTTAAAAGTGGACTGAAAACCTTCATACTTGCATTGAGTAAATGTGAATGGATCATCCTAACTCCCTTATGTTTTCAAGTGAACAGATCTTCTGGCCTTCCCAATCCTTTCTTTTCCCCTCATTTCAGTCATGTCCATGAAAGACGGGAAGACATGGTGGTTAGACAGTCAGGAAGACCTGGGTCTAATTCCCACCTCTAATCTTTATTCCTTGTGTGACTTTGGTCAAGAATCTTAACTTCTCTGAGTGTCTTACAGTTTTTCCAACTGTAAAATGAAGGAGTTGGACAAGAGGGCTTTTAAGATTCCCCCACCTCAGATGATAAATCTGTATTATATCTATATTATCTGGTTGAGAATGGGGGTGGGGGAAGGTGGGAACATTACATTTGTGGTGATAACCCTGGAATCCTGTGCTTTGACGGATCCCTGGAATGAAAAGCATTTATCATTTGCTTGCTATTTATTACATACTGTGATGAGTGTTAGGAATGCAAATAAGAAAGGGAAAAAATCTCTTTTCCCAAAGAGTGACCATTCTAACTGAGCTCTGTTGTAAGGCAAGATCCAGGAATCCTTAGGGTGGAGCAGCAGGATATATGGCAGGATATAAGTGGCCAAGTACCCCCTGCAATCAGGGTCCCGAGGTGTTTCAAGTCAACAACTTGTCAGGTTAGATATTGATTGGAATCTGAGTAAGAGACTAATACATTTAGGGAAGGAGTCCAGTGACTGTCCAGTTGTTCTTCCCTCCATCACTTAGTGTATGAACATATGCCCCATCTCTTTCTCCTTCCTATAGCAAACACAACCCCTTATGGGTAAGCAGGAATGCAGGTTTTAGGAGTTTAAGCACTGAGGAAAAGCAGTGCTGGTTTATATATTTCTAAGGACTTCTCCCTTTGGATTTGTGCCCTTTGTCTATGGAATGATTGATGTGTGTGTGTGTGTGTGTGTATGTAAATCTCTTTCTTTTATTAGATGTTATCTCCCCCACCCCTACCACCACCATAAAGTACCCTCATCATAATATTGCTGGGCAGTTATGGTTCCTCCATAGCCTTACCTTTGCTAGAAGCCTTACAAGGCACCAGCTGGGTTGAGGAATTTGTGTTTCTACTTCTGTGCCTTTTGGGTTTTTATAAATTAGAAGAGGGTTTTCTATACTCTCCTATCCCAGGAATTTGAATTCAGGCTCCAAGATAGGAATAACCCTCCCTCACATCCAGTGGTGGGATAATTATATCATCATAGATTTAGAATGGGGAAGAATTTCAGTGGCCACTTAGGCCAACCCTTTCATTTGATACATGAGGCAATTGAGACCCAGGCAGGGAGACCAAATATGGCCAAGTTATACAAGTAGTGTCATAACTGGGATTTTGACCCTTGAACTAGCATCTTTCCCACTTGTATGATGAATGTCAAGACAAAAAGTAGTGAGAATATAGATTTAAAAAGGAAAAGTTTCTTTTCCCAAAGAGCTACCCGTCTAATTGGAAGAGACATCCCCCAATTCATTCCATTCCAAGGATCCCTCAAAGTATGGCATTCTATCACAAATGTAATAAACCTTCCTTCATGCCCAGTCTCAACTAGATAACATAAGATCATAGATTTATCACTGGAAAGGACCTTGGAAGCCATCTTATCCAATTCTCTCATTTTACAGATGAGATTTTTACCCAGGGTAGCTCAGGTAGTAAATGACAGAAGTGGAAATTAAACCCAAGTGTTCCTGGCTCCAAGTTGAATACTCTAACCACTAGACCATCCTACCTCTCATGGACATAATTGAAGTGAGAAGAGAAGAAAGGATTGGGAAGGCTAGCAGATCTCTTCACTTGAGAAAAGAAGGAGTTGGGTCATCTAATTCACGCTCCATACTGTTTTCTTCATGTGATCCAAATTGCTGTCCTCAAAATCCCTTAGGCCAATACCTTTCCTTCCCAGCAGTGCAGGGGTCTCTGCTGACTTCTGCTGATGACTCTCTCTCTGGCAGTTTAGCCTATGGAATCCCAGGATTTACAGCTGGAAGGACCGAAACAATGATGAAACATCATCTTTTTATTTTATAGATGAGGAATTGGAGACTTTGAGAGGGAGGGAAGGAAAGAAAGAAAAGGAGAGGGGAAACAAGCTTTATTAAGCTCTTACTGTGTGCCAGCCACTCTGTGCCAAGCACTTTACAAATATTATTTCATTTCACAACAACCCTGGGAGGTAGCTGCTGTTATCATCCCCACTTTATAGTTGAAGAAATGGAGGCAAAGGTCAAGTGACTTATCTGAGGCTGGATCTGAACTCAGATCTTCTGGACTCCTGGCTCTATCCACTGTGCCAATGTGACTGAGTTCACAAGGGTAGTCAATGACAGAGCCAACGTTTGAACTCAAGTCCTCTGATTTCAAATCTCATATTATTTTTGCCATGCTGGAATACCTCAATTTAGTACTGTGAATTCATATTTATTGGTGAAACTGGAGGAGGAAGGGAACACTTCCATTTACAAGTCCTGAAGCCCTATTCATTTGTGTAACAAGATCTGCACAACTCAGACTTTGGCTGAGGTTGTCGCTTCTCGATAATACTATCTTTTTCTTCTAAATTCTCTACTTCTGTTCATATTTAACTGCAGTACTCCAGCCTTCTGCATGGCCTTTTTAAAGCATTTCTTCCTGAGCCTGAGGCTTCCCTTCCCGTACCCAGTTTTTGGGGAAATTCCACAGTATTAGGACTCTTCCCTGATCCCCCTAGCCCTTTGCAGTTTCTGCCCAGAATTTACATAAATTGGAAGTAAGAAACAGAGTCTTCTGGAAACTGGCAGAAAGCATTTTGAGTGGACATGAATTGGGTCATTAGAACTGAAAGTTTTCCCTACAGAGGGAATTATTTATTTATTTACTCCACTACTTCTTAAGGCATTTTCCCCCTTTTAATGAAAACCTCTCTGAGGAGGTCCTACAATGGGACGCAGCCAAGAGCTGCCTTGTTATGATGACATTAGGGCTGGAAGCCCGGCAGCCTACCCAAAGGACTTTGTTTGCTTGCTGCCACAATTGAGAGGGTTTGGGGATTTGGATTTCCAATTTGGCTCTTATTGGTTGGTCAGAGGAGGGCGGACAAGAAAAACAATGGTGCTAGAGTAGAATTTGTGTGTGTGTGTGTGTGTGTGTGTGTGTAAAAATTCATTCATTCTTATAGCAATTAAATGCTTGCTGTCAATCATTCCACAAGTATTTATTATGTGCTTGCTGTATGCCAAGCAAGCAAAGAAAAAGCGAAAATAATTCTTGCCTCCAAGGAGAATACATTCTAATGGGGGAGATGAAATGTAAATAACTAGCTGGTGTTGTTTAATCATTTTTCAGTTGGGTTCCACTTTTCATGATCCCATTTGGGGTTATCTTGGTAAAAATACTGGAATGGTTTGTCCTTTCCTTCTCCAAGTCACTTTACAGGCAAAGAAACTGAGGCAAAAAAAGGATTAAGTGACTTGCCCAGGGTCATACAATGAATAAGGGTCTGAGACCAGATTTGAACTCACAAAGATAAATCTTCCTGCCCCAGTCCTAGCACTCCATCCAGTGTGCCACCCAGCTGCCTCTGAATAATTGGCTACCTAAAAGTAGATACAAGGAAAACCTTAGAAGGAATAGTTCGAATATCTAGGATGAGACTATCTAGAAGGATCTTCTGCAGAAGTTAGCTATCTGAGCTAAATTTGAAGGAAGTCAGGCTTTTAAGAGCTGGAAGGAAGGGGGAAAAGTACTCCAGGTACAGCGACAGTAAGTCCCAAGGCACTGAAACTTGATAGTTCATCACAGGTGAGGAACAGAGCACTGTGGTAGGAGGCACTGGGAGAGATAGAAAGTATTTAGGACATGGTATATACATGCAATGGGTCAGGGGATAGCATTTTGGGCTTGCAGCCAGTAGGACCTGTATTTAGTCTGTCTCTGATACTTCCTGGCTGTGAGAGGCTGGGCAAAATCATTTAACTTTTATATGCTCCAAGTTGTTCAGAGAGATTTATCTACTAAATTGGAGTTAGGGCATGGACCTATTCTTTTCCTCCTGCCTCCACTTTCTCTCATTCTCTCTCTTTATGATAGAGAGACATAACTTTTTTTCTCTGTCTCTCTATCTCTGTCTCTTTATTTCTCTTTGTGTCTTCCTCTCTCTCTTCTACCCTGAAGAATGAACAGATTTTCTATGTACCTACATAGACTATATACATACACAAAAACTAGCTCTCCTACAGTAATTTCTAGAGAGAGGCAGCATCCTCTGGGGGCCTGTACACAGCAGATGCTTAATGTATGTCGGTTCAACTGAATTGCTCTATTAATAACCTGATAGCCTGGGAGCCAAGGAAGAGAGTTTGAATTTCCAGCTTTCACTGTGTGTGTGAGAGCAGATTTCTCTTTCTCTCTGTAACTCTAGGTTAAGCTTCTTGTATATCATCTCTCAACCCTGGGCCCCTGTTGATGTGACTATCCAGTTATGGCTGCCCTCGTCATCAATGGTGGGAGTGGAATCAGCCAGATTCTACTCAGAGAGGGTATAACGGAAAGAACACTGGGTTTAACAGTCTAAAGACCTGAATTCTATCCTCATCATGCCCCCTCACTAGCTGTGTGACCTTGGACAAGTTGCTGGATTTCTCTGGGACTGGGTTTCCTCTTCTAGAAAGCGGGAGTATGTCAGCTTGACTTGCTTGGCTGAAAAAGTCACTGTGAGATATCAATTAAGGTAATGCATGAGATCCAGTGCTTTGTTATCGTAAAATGCCCTGTAAGTACAAGACATGTCTGTTTATGACAGTGATAATAGCTAGCATTTATACAGCATGCTTAAGGGTTGCAAAACACTTTATAAATATTTTCTCATTTGATTCTCATAATAATTCTGGGAAGTAAGTGCTATTATTAGTCCATTTTTACAGTTGAGAAAATAGAAGAAAAGAGACTTGAAGCAATTGGCCCAGGGACACACAGTTAGTAAGAATCTGAGGGCAGATTTGAATTCAGGTCTTTCTGAGTCTGTCTAGGGCTTTATCCAGTGTGCTACCTAGTTGCCTCATTCTTAACATACTTACCTACAAACCCTACTTCAGTGTGTACTAAATGCTCTGAGAACCCAAATGATAGGCTCTAGAGCAGACTCAAGCTCTGTGCTTGTTTTCCATCCTGATTTGTCTTTTTTTTCCCTATTTACAGGGGAAAACCCATCCTGGGTCTGGAATCTTTGAAGTTCCTCTTGGTGTGTGACTTTTCCTGGGGCCAAGAGGACCCATTTTTGAGATGAAGGCCATGCCTTGGAACTGGACTTGTCTACTCTCCCAAATCCTGCTGTTGGGGATGGGTTCTGCAGCCCTCCTCTCCCGACAGCCCCCGTCCTCACCCCAGAAGCGGTCTTTTCTCACGTTCACTGCAGACCCCACTGAGGGCTTCAACCATCTTGTAGTGGATGAAAGGACAGGGCACATCTACCTAGGGGCTGTCAACCGTATCTATAAATTGTCCAGTGACTTGAAGGTCCTGGTGACCCATCAGACAGGGCCTGATGAGGATAACCCCAAGTGCTACCCACCCCGAATTGTCCAGACCTGCAATGAGCCCCTTACAACCACAAATAATGTCAACAAAATGCTCCTCATTGACTACAAGGAGAACAGACTGATTGCCTGTGGGAGTCTGTACCAGGGTATCTGTAAGCTTCTTAGGCTGGAGGACCTCTTCAAACTAGGAGAGCCATTTCACAAGAAGGAACATTACCTGTCTGGGGTCAATGAAAGCGGCTCCGTCTTTGGCGTCATTGTCTCCTATAACAACTTGGATGATAAACTGTTCATTGCCACTGCCGTGGATGGGAAACCAGAGTACTTTCCTACTATCTCCAGTCGCAAACTGACCAAGAATTCTGAAGCTGATGGCATGTTTGCTTACGTCTTCCACGATGAATTCGTGGCCTCTATGATTAAGATACCTTCTGACACCTTCACCATCATCCCTGACTTTGACATCTATTATGTCTATGGATTCAGCAGCGGCAACTTTGTTTATTTCCTGACCCTCCAGCCAGAAATGATGTCCCCACCAGGCTCCACCACCAAGGAACAAGTTTATACCTCCAAGTTGGTGAGGCTGTGTAAGGAGGATACAGCCTTCAACTCCTATGTGGAGGTGCCCATTGGCTGTGAGCGCAATGGGGTGGAGTATCGCCTGCTGCAAGCCGCCTACCTTTCCAAGGCAGGAGCCTTCCTGGCTCGGACCTTGGGAGTACGATCAGATGATGACATCCTCTTTACTGTATTCTCCAAGGGTCAGAAGCGGAAAATGAAGTCACTGGATGAATCTGCCCTGTGCATCTTTGTCCTGAAACAAATCAATGATCGCATCAAGGAGAGGCTACAGTCCTGCTACAGAGGGGAGGGCACTCTGGACCTTGCCTGGCTCAAAGTGAAGGATATCCCCTGTAGCAGTGCGGTGAGTCAGGGCTGGCCTTCAGAAAATCTGACGAGACCAGTGGGACATCATAGCAGTGGGGAGTATTAGCAATAATTTCTCTTGTGGCATTCAGAGCTTCCCTTGCCCAAGAAAACTTTTTCTTCTTTTCTTCTTTGAATTGACAAAATATTTATTGATTATTATTTGCACAAACTGCTCTGTGAAGTAGGTATAATTCAGATAATGCTATTCTCAGTTTATACTTGAGGGAACCAAGGATAAGTCCTCGTATTTTTCCAAGACTCAATTTCCTTGTTTGCAGAAATGATAATAGTATTGCAAGAGAAGTAAAATGATGTCCCATATCACACTTAGTGGATATAGAATAGAAACTTTAGACATTTTCCTTCAAGTCTCATGTTCTTTCCACTACATTCTACCATACTGCCATACTGTTTGTGCTTCCCTCTACCCAAACAACAACAAAAGATTTTGAATATGTCTTATATTTAATTATCTGTGTATAATAATAATATGGCACTTATGTAGTACTTTAAGGTTTACAAAGTGCATTACAAATACTATCTCATTTGATCCTCACAACAACCATGGCACGTGTTACCGTTATCCGCATTTTATAGATGAGAAGTTAAATGACTTGCCCAGAGTCATACAGCTGGTAAGTATCTAAGGCTGAATTTGAACTCAGGTCTTCCTGACTCCAGGTCCAGCACTCTCTCCATGGTACCACCTAACTGTATATACATTGTTGCCTCTTCCCCGAGTAGAATGAATGCTCCTTGTGGGCAGGGAATAATTCCCATTTTTTTTCTTTGTATCCTCAGCACCTTGTATAGTGGCACATAGTAGGTACTGACTAAAGGTCTGTTGATTCAAATTATAGAATATTAGGAATTGCTTGTAGAGTGTAGAATCATTTATTGGAGAAATATCCACCTATGTTTGGTCCCATTCCAGACACTACAAAGACAGTAGATAATATGCTAAGCAGGAAAAGCCTGGAGAGTGAGTAGAGAAGGAGATGGTGATGATGGTTAGTTTAGGTTCTAGTTCAACAAGTAAAAGAAAGACATACCTATCCAGTTTATAATCGTAAACAGTAAGGCAGTATGATGTAGTAGATAGGGCACTGGACTTGGAATCAGGAAGACTGGAATTCAACTCCTGCCTTAGATACTTACTAGCTGTATGAGCCTGGACAAATATCTCTTGGTCTCAGTTTCATCATCTGTAAAATGAAGGGGTTGAACTCCATGTGGCCTGAGGGACTTTCTAGATCCAAATCCAAGATGAATTTTTTCTAGAAGCTTAGAATGAAGCAATCAATGGGTGAATGAGCATATTAAATTTGAGATCTATAACTTTGGGATACTTACCTTTGTTCCTTTCTTTTTCCTCTTTTGCCCTACTGATTGAGTTCCAACTTCAGAGAAGTCAGTCTGTAAGAGTTTTTTTTTTTTTCAGATTTGAGGAGACTATGGCTTGAGTTGTAACTAAATGTTTTGGTACCTGGGGAAAACTTGCAAAAAATATGACCTCAGATCAGCTGTGTAACTTCTAATGTTTAAAAACATATGGGAAAAAAATTAAGATAAATTCAGTTGAAAGAGAGTCAGTGGGTATCTCAGGATGCTGGCCCCTTTTGAGTGAGACCTTAGTTACTGGCCCATGATGGGGTTGATCCAGAAGCCATAGGATACTCTGAGGCTGCTATGAGAAAGGCTGTCTTTCTAGGAAGGAACTGTGTGGGGCAGGACCAGCAAAATGCCCTCCTGGGATGTCATCATAGGATCAAGGATGATGAAACTTATAGCTCCCTAATTTAA
Source organism: Potorous gilbertii (assembly GCA_028658325.1). Lineage (NCBI taxonomy): Eukaryota > Metazoa > Chordata > Mammalia > Diprotodontia > Potoroidae > Potorous > Potorous gilbertii. Next base: position 93,168,398 of record CM053770.1, read on the forward strand.
CTAATTCTTCATAAGTAGGTTTTATATCCAGTTGTTTCTGTGTCCCTGAAGAAGTGAAAGTGCTGTCAAAATGTAAATATAATAGAATGTAATATTGTATAATATTGGAGAAAACATCACTGAACAGTTTTGACCTCCTCTAAATTTTGATACCTTGGGGAAAGTGTCAGTCACCTTGCCCTAGTAATGACTCTGCATTATTTGCTCCCAGGTGAATACAGTAAACTCTAGGTACTCAGTATAGTACATCATCACAAATATATTTAATTTAATACTTAAAGGATCTGTGATTTCATAGTTGTGATATTCACTCAATTTATAAAGATCATAAACCCTTCCATATCTTTAATTGATTGTTTCATGAGTTGCTGGGGCTAAAATAAGTCAGCATTAGAAATGGCGATGAGCCTTTCACCTAATCATAGAGGCTGGCTCTCTGACATCCCTCCCCCCCTCCATCACATGCATAATTTCATCAGGTTCGTAGTCAAAGCTTTTCCAATTTGATAGGACCTATCAGAGTTTGATCCCTATGGCTTTGTTCTCTTTCTCAATAGATCTCAGGAACCCAAGATTACTTATATATCATGAGAAGACAGTAGGGTGGGACTCCAGTGGCATATGTGTGTGTGTGTGTATACATATACATATATATGTATATATACATATACATATATGTATATATATACACATATATATATGTGTATATATATATATATATATATATATATATATATATATATATATCTGTAAGACCTTTCCCTTTTTGTTCCATGCATTTTTATTAAGGTCCCATTGGGAACAATGGAGATGAAGACAGGAAAACCTGGAGAGAGACTAGTTGGAGGAGACCAGAGCTTAGAGGGTGATGTTTGTTAGTTTAGGGTATAGTCTGTTCAACAAGCATTTATTAAACTCCTATGGTCTACTCAAACATTCCTCTTCTTTGGGAGGACTTCCCTTGTCCCCCACCCAGCCACTTGAGTCTGAAGTGGACGTTATTCCTCCTTGGGCCCCTAGATTGAGAGATATCTGTCAGGTTACTGCGCAGGGTTGGATAACCTGCCTAGTAACAGGTTTTTGTTGGGCCCCTGTCAAAACATTATTCCCCTTTGGGTTGTGAAATATCTGATGAATTGTTAACAGTCATTTTTTGTTTAGTCCATTTGCATTGTAACCACCTGTGCCCCCCATAATGTTAGACCCCCATTGCCAGGCAACTACATTCTGCTGAGCACCCCTTCCTTCCTGACAACTACTTTTTGTTGAATGACAACCAGTCTTTGATTGGACCAATCCTGGCACCTCTTCTCTGTTGGAGTCCTCTGCCTAGCAGTACCCTGACAACCCCCTTCTGTTTGGGGGCTCTTGCCTAACAACAAGCCCCGCCCCTGGCTCTGTCAGAACTGTTTGTTGTGGAAACCGCAAGACTGTACCAAGTCGCGCCGAAATGCTTAAAATGCACTCACCCACCTCAGTTCGGGGCTTTCTCCTCTGGGTCTCTACATGAGGCAGCCGCCAGCCTGGCTAGTAAACGACTCTCTCAAAATTCCTAATTGATTTTGCCTGTGAATTATTCTTGGTCCATCCATTTCAAGTCATCCCTCTCTAAGGTTATTATCTATCTTGTATGCACCTCTACATCATGTATGTACATTGTATCTACATATTTGTTCATCAGTTACCTCTCCCATTTTTGTACATATGCTCTTTGAAGACAGGGATCTTTTTTGCGTGTGTTTTTGCTTTGCTTTGTGTCTTGGTACTTAATACGGTGCCTTGTACATTGTAAGCACTTAATAAATGCTTGTTGACTGATTAACTGAGTATAAGACAACAGAATATTTGCTCTCAAGGAGCTTAAGTTCTATAAGGGGAAACAACATGTCTGTAAAAGTACATCCACAATTAATAAAAAGCAATTTGTTTTGGGAGGACAGGTAGCAACTGGAAGGATTGGGAAATGCTTCTTGGTAAAGATGGTGTTTGAGCTGAATTTTGAAGAAAACTAGGGATTTTAAGAGAGAGAGGTGAAGAGAGAAGGTGGAGGAGGACAACCTGTGTATGTAAAAGCATGGAAGTGGGAGATGTGATATGTATGAGGAATGTCAAGAAGAGTAGTTTGATTGGACTGAAGAGTACATGAAAGGAAGTAATAGAGTTTAGAAAGGCTATAATGGAAGTTGGAACAAGGCTTTTAATCCCAGGGATTTTCTTAAATGTCCAGCTGGCTATGGTCCTGGACTAGGAACTTAGACTGTTGATTTGCATTCCCAATTCCAGTTGCTGACTGTGTATTCATTAACAAATGGGTTTATAGAATGTGTGTACATTTCTCCTAGTGCATCCTCAATCTCTCTATGCGTGACTGTCTAGGAATTGACACATATGTGCTTTGTAGTTTCTTTGATAACACCAGATTCTTGTGAGATCTTTAGACAATGGAAATGCCAAAGAGCTTTTAGAGACTGCTTTTCATCAGAAACTTGACAGGAGAAGTCGTTTAAAGTTATGATTCTAGGAGCAAGAGTGGTTTCCTGGTGATCCCTTGGTGTGCTGGGGCGGGGAAGAGGGGAAGGGTGTTGCTGTGTCCTTTCTATCCAACATAAAGTAAACTCAGATTCATTGAGGGTGTCTATGTGGCTCAGTGGATAGATCTTTGGGCCTGGAGCAGGAAACCCCAAGTTCCAATCTGGCCTCAGACACTACTCTGGACACAAGTCCCTTACCCTCTGTCTGTCTCAGCTTCCTTAAGTATAAAATAGAGATAAGAATAGTTACTGTATAATAATTCTATAGTAATAGTTAATCCTGCTTCACAGGATTATTGTGAGGATTAGATGAGACATATTTATAAAGAGCTCAGCACAATACCTAGCACATAGTAGGTACTTTATAAATGCTCTCTCTCTGTCCCTTTTGTCGCTTCCTTCTCCCTTCCTCTTCCTCCTTCCTTTTCCTCCTTTCTTCCTTCCCTTCCCTTCCCTTCCCATGTCTTTCTTTCCCTTTAGAGTGATGGAAACTTTTATAGAATAATCAGGAATATGCCAGGCCTGGACTTAATGGAGCTAGATGAGACGCTTTGATTTTTCTTCTGGCCTTGATGAGCCCTTTCAAGCTTGAGGCAAGTTCAGGGCTGAGGCAAGAAGGAGGCCAGTGGAAACCCTACACAGGGCTTGGAGCTGTCTCTTCAGCCAAGCTTTCTAAAAAGGCTGAGTCAGGTTTTGACGCATAGTATCAGTTTCCTTTGATTTGACTGATAGCTAGTTTACTTTCATTAGATGCTCTGACTGTAATTTCCCTGTGCTCAGTTCAGACCACACAGGTACCGAATAGTGACGTTGAAGAATGCAGACATTCTTGAGAAACTCAGTTTTGTGGCACCTATTCCAGTATCTACTTGTTAAATCCCCTCCCTTTCCTATTTCAGGTGGGGGGAATGGATCTATTAGAGTTCTGCAATTTCCTCAAGGGCTAAGGGGTGGAAGGCAAGTTTCACTGATGGTCTCTCTCCTGGAATTACTGTCTCCAAAAGAAAGCAAGAAGGAAGATTGAAGGCTAGGACGCTTACCTTCAACATTTCAGAAGACAAGGGTCACCTCTAGCCTTTAATGCTCTGGTTTTGTCTAGAGCTGCTTAAAAAGGGATAAAATCAGCTCTTTATTATTTATTATTATTTGGTCCTTTCTGTTTTGAGGTAGCTTGACATTTCATGCTATGATGCACTTTCAAGAAATAATTTTACTTGACCACACCCCGTCCTTTCCCTGCTCTAAATTCATCTTACCCTGAAGCCAGAAGGGTGGGCAACTTGCCTGTTAACTCTGGTTAGCAGTGGGAAGGTGACTGTGAGCTGTCAGGGATGGATCGACCAGCTACACTGAGTATGCCCTGCTATAAGCTCTGGTTCTGTTGAGTAGGAAGACAGAGCTGGCCTAAAATGCCCATGGGGTTTCCCCCTGTACAGTCAAAGGTCTGAAGTTCAAGTAGAAGGGAGAGGAGGTGGAGCCTGCCATTCTGGGGGACCCCAGAGGGCACTAATGGCCTTTTAAAAAAATCTGAAGTCAATTGTGGTAGGTTAGCTCTGTTCCCATCAGAGATAAGGGCTAGCGAGCCAGCTAGGAGAAACCATCTCCTGGGACTGTGTCGTGTATTTCTGCTGCTGTAAAAGTGCATGTTGCAAATGTGAATCCCAAGATGGGTATAGGGTCTGGTGCCTGGGGAACAACATGAAGTGAACAACAGGTATGATGGAAAGAGGCAGCTATCTGACTTCGTATGCTTTCTCTGACGCCCTGCCCTCCTTTCCCCACTGGCTCACTAAGTAAGGGGAGGCACCCCAGAACAAGCAGCTCAGTGCCTGTAATTCTCTTTGAGAGCAAGCACCAGGGCAAGGAGACAGGCAGTATTACATAGCTGGAATTAGTCATCAGAACCACTTGTCTTGGGACAGAGCTAGAGGCTCCAGGGAGAGTGAAGTGAGATGTGTGTGTGTGTGCATGTGTGTGTGTGTGTGCATGTGTGTGTGTGTGTGTGTGTGTGTGTGTGTGTGTGTGTGCGTGTGTGTGTGTGTTTGGGGAGGGAGTAAAGGCAGTCTTTGGGATCAAGTGTAAGGATGTGGGTCTTAATGTCCCTGTCCCATGCATGCCTTTTCTGATGCCCTGCCCTGCCCTGCCTCCTCATATTCCAGAACAAACATATGAGTTCCTGTAAATTGTTCTGATCCTCTCAGAAGAAGAGGGGTGGAAAGGTGCAGTATTATACTGCTGGAGCTTGTCACCAGAACCATTTGTCATGAGAACCAGGGGCACCTAAGAAAAAAACAAACCCAAACACAACATCCCAATTTCACTAATGATTTCACTAATGATAGTTCAGGATGCTTAATGATATAATTATTTAATTTCTATTCCTGAGAGGGGCCTTGTTTGGCCTCTGAGGGCCCCTTAGGGTCTAAATCTGTGATCCTCCAGGTCTTAAGTTTATTGCCCATCTCCCTCCCCAACCCGGTCCCAGCTGAGCCCCTCTGCCTTCTCCTCAGCTGTACATCTCCAGATGCCACTTGGGTAGGGGACCATGCTGCTGTAAGTGATCTGAAGAGCACATTCAGATCATGTCTGGGCCCCCTGGTCCCAGATGAGGTGGGCAACCTCCTGACACCTGAAAGCCCCAAAGTCCTTACGTTCTTGGCTATTGGAAGGAGCTGGAGCCGTGAGTAAGCCAGAATGATGGGTCTTAGCATGTCCATCTGACACACTTACTCACACTTAGCTACTCAGCTTCCCCTCCAGGTTTGGAGGGGGGGTGGCCTGGGATATTCTTCTGCATTAGAAAAGTAGACTAAGACACCTCCTGGGCCCTTCTTCCAGTTCTGCTTTCTGGAGCCACATCATAGTCCACCTGTCACATCATTTCTTTTTTTCATTGTTATTCTTTTTTTTGTAGTGGGGGAAAGCAAGGCAATTGGGGTTAAATGGCATGCTCACAGTCACACAGCTAATAAGTGTCCAGTGTCTGAGGCTGGATTTGAACTCAGATCCTCCTGACTTCAGGGCCATTGCTCTATTCACTGTGCCACATAGCTGCCTTTTGTCCCACCATTTCTTGAATCATCTCAGTCCTCTTGCTGAATTCAATTAATTTAACAAGGTTTAAGCACCCACTGTGTGCCAGGCTCTGGTATTACTCAGAACTCCTGAATAAGGAACTTCTCTCTGCCAATGAAGGTCTGTATCTTCTCTGGGTCTTCGTCCAGGGGGCTCAAGATCCCTCTGTACTTAGAGAGTTGGCTTGAATATTAAAGAGGTAACAACCCAGGGTCACACAGTATGTGTCAAAAGTTTGCTTAAACCCTGGTCTCTCTGGCTTCACGGTCAGCTCTCTGTCCACTTCCCGGGGAACTGGGGATGTAGAGACAAAAATGAAGCAGGCCTTGTCTCCATAATCTTACATTCTATGGGGAGAAACAGGTAGGTGGGGGAGGGAAAAGAAAAGGAATAAGCATTTTTATACAGAGGCTGCTATGTGCCAGGCCCTGTGCTAAGAGCTTTGTAAATATCATCTCACTTCACCCTCCCAACAACCATAGAGGTGGATGCCGTTATTAATTCTATTTTACAGTTGAAGAAACTGAGGTTAAATGATTTGCCTGGAGTAGACAGCTAAAATACTTCTGAGGTAAGATTTGAACACGGGACGTCCTGACTCTAGCCCACTGCACGACCTAGCCATCACCACTTTTGCCTTAATATCCCCCCAAACTAGAACACTGCCCGGCATATGGTAGGACAGTAATAAAGACTTATAGATTATTAGTGCCCTACAGATCCACTCTATCCTCCCCACCCCCTTCCCAGCCTATAGCAGGACCAGGAACATGAAAATCCAGAACGAACAAAAAGTCACCCGAGACCAAAGGCTCTCCTTACTTTGCCTTATCTAGGAAATCCTAACTAGTTTTGGCTGTTTCCTGTTGTGACTGAGTTTAGTAATATTAATATTAGTTATTATTTGAATTATAATATATGTATATATAATTTAAAATATTATATATAATATAATTATGATAGTAATATAGTTAATATAATAATATATTATAATTGCTATATTAAATAATATTATTGCTAAATAATTATTTGCTAATATTAATAAAAGTAATATTAATAACAATAGCTAGCAGTTATGTGGCACTTTAAGGTTTGTAGGATGCTTCTGAATGTGCTATCTCAGTCTACCCTCCCAATAATTCCGTGATAGACGCCATTATTACCCCCATTTTACAGATGGGTAAACTGAGGCAAGCAGAAGTTAAGTGACTTGCTTAGGGTGTCACAGCTAGAAAGTGTTTGCGATCTCTCATTCTCATCTGCAGTTGGAGGCCTTCATGCTCCAGGGCCCTCTTGGATGCCCTGGCACCACGAGCCCTTCACAAGAAATAGGATGACGGGAGTGATGCGGCTGCCTAAGAGGAGTGGGCTCCATCACCACCTGATCTTTCTGAACCCTGGGAGCACCAGTCCTCCCGTTGCCAGCTCCAATTAGCAATTGGCATTTCTCTTGTCCTGTGGTTAGCTAAGTGCTATGTCTTGCTCCCTTAATCCTTGTGATTCAGAATTGCTTTTTGCCTCAGATAAATTCCTTTCCTTTTCAGCCTTTCCCTGCCCTCAAATCCTAGTCCAGTTCAACCCTCTCCCTCCATGGTCCCGGAACTCCTCCACCCTCCCTCCTCCACCATATCCTTTGAGAACTCTACTCAATCATCAACAAACTCCCTTTCTTCCAAGAGCTTATGTTCTCAGATCCTTTTCCATTTTCTGGTTCTCACAGAAGCCTGACTCCCTAGAAGATGCTTTATCCTTGACAGTGAAAAGAGTGCTGGACATGAATTCAGGATATCAGGGTTTGTGACATTTCTGATCCTGGGCAAGTCACTTTAACTCTCAAGCATCAATTTCTTTCTCCACCTGTAAAATTCAATTCCGCAAGCATTCGTTAAGCTCCTACTACAGGCACTGAGAGAGGCCTGGGATACAAATACAAAAGCACCACAAAACTGTTCCTACTATCAGTGGGCTTACATTCTGTTATTCAGTTCGGTCATGTCTGGCTCTTTGTGACCCCATTTTGGATTTTCTTGGCAAAGATCCTGGAGTGGTTTGCCATTTCCTTTTCCAAGTCATTTTGCAGATGAGGAAACTGAGGCAAACAGGGTTAAATGACTTGCCCAGGGTCACACTGCTAGGAGGTGTCTGAGGGCACATTTGAACTCAGGTCCTGTTGACTCCAGGGCTTCTGTTCTATCCATTGCACCCCCTAGCTGCTCATATAGTATGAACACCAGTAAGTTAGATAGGGAGTGAAGACCAGTATTAGGGCACACACATGCGCATACACACACCCACACTCACACACAGAGTTGTGGCATAGCTGTACAAGGGCTTCATTACTCTCACCTCATGGAGACATATGCACAGATACATTCCTGTGTACTTGCATATTCATATGTACATTGCATACTCCTGAGGTTTCCTCTGTTGTCATCTCTTAATCTGTCTCTCTCTCCCTCTCTCTCTCTGTCTGTCTCTTTCTCTTGTTTCTCCACACACACACACATACACATGCACACATACACAAGTATGCACACACACACACAGAGTATCATGATGGATAGAGCACTGGACCTGGAGTCAGGAAGACCTGAGTTTGCACAGGGCTTCAGATACTGATTTACTGTTGGACCTTGAGTCAGTCATTCCACCTTTGCCTCAGTTTCCATATCTGTAAACTGGGGAGAATAATAGCACCTATCACAAAGAGATGTTATGAGGATTAAATAAAAATATTTGTAAAGCACTGTTCAAACTTTGAATTGTATATATAAAAAATTGTTATATAAAAACTATGATGAAGAGGTAAGGTATCACATACATACTAGCTCAAGAAAAATAGGAAATCAGATTGTAGGATAATCTGGTTTCTTGCATCCTCAACTTTTATCTTCTTTTTAGACCCCAAGATTCTTTTAGTGGGGTCTTCAAGCTAGCTCCTTCGACCTGGGCTATTGGGTCTCATTCTTACCACCAACTGCTGGGTAAATGTAAGCTAGGAGTTTTTAGGACAATAGGTTGTCAGAGCTGGAAAAGAGCCTTTGAGATTAGCCCACAGCAGCATAGACTTTGGAAGGGGCCTCAATGGCTGTCTACTTCAACCCAGACGTGAACAGAGACTAATTTTGGGTTGTAATGACAAAGAACTGCACCTCCAGCATCACTCAATCCCCCAGGTTAGAAGGTACCAGAGCAATAACAACAAATGATAAGAATAGAAATTCTACATTGTGACTTTCCCTGTCATGGTTCTGATATATCACAAGTTGGCACAAGAAATTAAATGGGAATTTGGGGGGAGTTTTGTGGAAGCCACAGATGACCCACAAAGGCCAGCTGACAACACAGAGTCTATGACCAAACTCAACCTAAATTTGACAATAAGGTGCTGTAAACACCCCATAAAAGAAAAAGACAAAATTCAGAGCTCCTCTGGGATGAAGGGAGGGACAAAACATTTTACAAGGATTTCCCAGATGGCAGGAACACTGCGCCCCTAACACCTGAGATCTGGAAAGGATAACTGTAAGAAGAATCCTTTCTAAAAACCACCCAAGAAGTGGTGATTTAGCCTTTGCACAAAAGAGCTCCCATGACAGATGCAGCTCATTCCATTTTTGGACTGCTCGGATTGTTCTCTAATTATATAGCTCGGATTTCTTAGTCCAGCCCACTCATTTTACAAATGAACCTCGGGCTCTCTCTCTGTAACATGAGGGTGATAAAGTCTTTTGGAATAGTAGACCATCTTGGTAAAATGGCTTGATTGAAAAATCAATCAATCGATGAACCAGTATTTACTAAGCTCCTGTTAGTGCCAGGCATTACACTATGCCCGGGACACGAAGACAGAAATGAAGCAATCCCTGCCCTCAATAAGCTTGTATTGTATAAGGGAAGATGGCATGTACATAAAGGAAGCATATGTGAAATAAATAAAAGGTAAATTTTGGGAGAGAGGGTACCAAAAGCTGGTGAGACCATGTATTAAGTAGAAAGTGTTGTTTCTACTTGACTTTAGATAGTGATTAGTTGTGTGACCCTGAGCAAGTCACTTAACCTCTCTCTGTCTGCCTCAGTTTCCACATCTGTAAAACAGGAATAATAATAGCATCTTCCAGAATAAAATGTTTGACAAGCAGAGTTTTGAAAGTACTGAGGAATTTCAAGAGGTAAAAGTGAGGCAGGCATGAGGACAACCATTGCAAAAGAATGGGGATAGAAAATGGAGTGTCATGTGTAAAGAAGACCTGAATTCAAATCCAGCCTCAGACAGAGCTCTTAAATTCTGATTGTTTCAGTTTCTTCATCTGCATAATGGGAAAATGATATTACCTATCTCCCCGGATTGCTATAAGAATCAAATGAGATCATATTTATAAAGGGATTTTCAAGTATTAAAGTGTTATATAAATGCCATGAGGAAGATGATAACAGCAGTGGTTTGGCCAGACCGCAGAGTGTGGGAAGGGGAATAGGACGTAATAAAGCTGGCATGGAAGGTTGGGGCAGGTTGTAAAGGCCTTTAAAGGCTAAAGAAAAGAGCTTAAATTTGGTCTTAGAGGAAATAGGGAATCATTGGAGTTTTTGAGTAGAAGAGACATATGGTTGGACCTGAACTTTAGGAAATCACGTGGCGGATGAATTGGAGAGAGAAAAGCTTTGAGACACAGAGACCAACTGAGAGATGACAGTAATTGTGCTGGTGAGAGTTGATGAGGAGAGCTGATTGGGGAGAGCTGATTAGGAAGTGATCTAGGCATGGTAGCTGGGTAAGTATAGACAAGGGGTCAGATCCTAAGGATATTGTGGAGACCGACCATGACAACTGGTAACCCAGTGTGAGGAAGCGTGAAGGGTCAAGAGGAACGCTGAAGTCTTGTACCTGGAGGAGCAGAAGGATAGTGATACCCGCAGAAATAGGAAAATTTGGACATGGAAGTGGAATTATTCCTTAGGAAAGAAAATCTACAGATGATTACTACCGCAATGTTACATTCATATTAGTACTTCACAGTTTTCAATGCACTGTCACATAAACTGTCTCAATTAATTCTCAACTCTGCGAAATAAGTAGAGGATTATTAATATTAGTAAACTCAGGATAAATTCACACTTATAATACACCCTGATTTATAATTCCCACCTTCCCACCACATCTGCTTCTAAAAGATCTTCCTCAAGTTTCATGTAGACCCACATATAATGACTTTGGAAAATTATTGGATTTGGAGTCAGGGACTGTGGATTTAAATGACTGCCTATGGGATTTCAGGCAAATAATTTTCCGAACTCTTTGGGCCTCAGTTTTCTGATTTATAAAATGAAAGGAGTTAGCCTCTAAGGTCCCTTTCACCTATAAATTTATGGGTCTATGACCCTTTTGTTTTCTCCCCTTGCATAATGCACATGTTATGGATGTTAAATTATGGTATTTTGAATGGGAGGCCATTTTCCCATTAAAATTGGAACATACCTGCTTTTAACTTAGGCTAGCACTTAAAGTAAGGTAGAGTGTAATGACAGAACAGTAGTATAACAAGCATATTTTTTTCTCATTACTGTCATTATTGGGAAGGATAAAAGGGAACTACCAAGAAATTCCTTCTGTATTTATTCTTTAGTTTTAAAAAATTATTTTCCCTCTAGCAAATTTGGTCCAATGTGCTACCTATGTAGATGACACAGGCATGAAAACAAGTTCACATCTTTCCCTGATTTCATAGTCATTATCATGTCTCTGTCAGCATTCCGAGACATAATGGGATGTGTTCAGCTGATTTATCCAGCAAGCTAGAGACGTTACCTCGCCACACACGAACCTAAGGAGCAAGAGAAGAAGACACATGGCGGCAAGAGTGGGGCTAATAAAATTTATTCGCACTAACGAGGGAATGACCTATGCCATAACTCAACCTGAGGAGCTGGGCCACTGCCTCCAAGCTCCTGCTAGAACACACAAACTTAATCATTGTGGCGTTCCCCACCTTCAATTACAGTCCTGGTGGTGGCTGAGGTTTTATGCTATGAACTCTGGGAAAGAGAGTTGGAACCGTGGGATTAATGGGCTGTGTGGGATTTATCTTCCCTTGACAGAGGATCACTTCTAATGGATGCACCAATAAAGAGAGGCAGATGTTGGGGATTTTTTGGCTAGTATCTTTCTTTCATGATACTGAGAATATTTCCCTATTCTCTTTCCCCGTTGGAAAAAATAGTCTCTGTTTGGTTAATTGAAGGGAAAAAACAAACTTGAAATCCTATTTGATCAATGTGGACAAATGCATCTTTTGAATCCTGTTTGTCTTGCTGACCTAGTCCTGCAGAATGCTCAGAAAAATCAGACCCTTCACAGGTCATTGTAACACAACTCTTGGCTTGTCTGGGCCAGTTAGCTCAGCAGGTTAGAGTATGGTGCTAATGAGGCCAAGGTTATAGGTTCAACTACCACAGGAGCCAATTAGTTTTGCCCTGTTTTCTCAGCCAAGGACAGATTGTACCCCTATTCCAGTCAGTCATTTCATGAATATAGGCTGTTGATCACAACAGGGACTGGATAAAAGAGTGTGGCTGGCTCAAGGAAGCCCATCCCCACTACTGATTCTTTTTCATTCAAAAAGCATTTATTAAACCCCTCCCCTGGATAAGGCACCATGAAAGGTACTTCCTGGGGGTACAAAATGTGGTACTTGCTTTCAAGAAGTTTGTGATGTTATAGAAGTGATGAGTGCATAAATAACCCTTGTCTAAGACAGAAAACAAGAGGTGTCCTAAGAGAGAGACAGACGTAGCTCATGTCCTACTTAGGGTGGGTCAATAGCATTGATTTCATGAGTGAAAACAGGATGTTAGCATTGTTACTGAAAGATCATTTAGGGAGGCATGCAGTTGGGTCACAGATGGTCATGAAGAGCATGTCAAAAGCAATATATATGTGTGTGTGTAAATGTGTATACGTACATACACTTACGTATGTACATATGGATACATATGCGTGTATATAGGCATGTGTCTATATAGGTCTGTCCATATATCTCTGTGCGTGCATATGTATGCATATATGCATGTATATATACATATACATGCATATATACGTGTGTATATACATATATATGCTCGTGTGTGCATACTATTTGAGTAGAATATTTAGTGGTAGCTGAGTGTGTGTATTTATGGGTCCGTGTTGGCACAGTGAGCAGGGTGGTTCTAGAATCAGGAAGACCCCTTTTTCTGAGTTCAAATCTGGCCTTGGACTCTTTCTAGTTGTGTGACCCTGGACCAGTCACTTAACCCTGTTAGTTTCAGTTTCCTCATCTCTCAAATAAGCTGGAGAAGCATGGCAAACCAGTCTGATATCTCTGCCAAGAAACCCCAAATAGGGTAATGAGGAGCCAGACATGCTGAGCAACCACAACATTTTGGCAAATGGCAAACGGCAGGACCAAAATGTTCTTAAAATGCAATGGCTGTTGTTTTAAATGTCCATTTCCCAATTGAAGAGTTGGGGAAGGAAAGGCAAAGAGGAGAGAATATTGATGTTTGGACAGCTTAGACTAGTTAAGCAAGTGACAAGCATGTATTAAACAAGCTTATGTGTCAGGCACGGTTCTAGGTAATGCGCATGCAAATTTAGAAGCTAATTTCTTCCCTCCGGCAGCTTATACTCTATTAAGATGTAATGTAATTTGAGTTGGATATATTTTAGTTTTATGTGTGTGTGTGCGCGCAAGTGAGTGTGTGTATGTGTGTGTGTGTAATTCCCAAGACACTTTTGGCTAAGCTTTTTCAATAACCAGTTTGTCTAAGGAGGTTACCGTGGCTGTGACTGTGGCTGGCTGGCTCTCCTTCCCTCCACATTCATTTCCTCCACAATCTCATTGAGAAAGACACAATAAAGAATCATCCCGAGATAATGCATTAGTAACTAAGTGGACTGGCTCTTCAGTCACAACTTTCATCTCTTCTGGGCAGTACACACACAGCCGGCAGATCTTGGCGTGTGACTCCGAGAGGAGGAGTCTCTATGGTTTCAGCAGAGGAAGAGGGAGGTCAAACATAAGGAAAACCTGACATGTGCAGAATGATGTGGCCAAGGGAGTCCCCCCTCCCCATGTTTAGGGTTTTGTGTCTCTCTGTCATAGGAACCTGGATTTTCTTTTATTCCCCCAGAGAGATGTCATCGTTCTGATGAGCTAGAAGCCTAAACGCATTATTTTGTAAATAATGACAATAAATAGCAATACTAATATTTGCCTCAATATTATCAAGGAGGATGATGATACTGATGTATAGGGACTGAATAGGTGGTTTCATTGATCTAAAAACTTGTAGTAAAGAAAACTCCTATCAGTGCAAAGGGTAGCTAGGGTGATGCAGTGGACAGAGTGCCAGTCCTGGAGTCAAGAAACCCCCTCTCCTTGAGTTCAAATCTAGTGTCAGACACTTACCGGCTGTGTGACTCTGGGCGAATCACTTCACCCTGTTTGCCTCAGTTTCCTCATCTGTAAAATGAGCTGGAAAAGGAAGTGGCAAACCACTCCAGTATCTCTGCCAAGAAAGCCACAAAGAGTTGGACATGATTGAAAAAGAACCAAACAACAACCTTCGCTACAACTCCAAGTCTTAGATTAGAGCCCTTGGAGCTTTCCTGGGATCATACAGCCAATAGTGGTCAGAGGGAGGACTTGGACCCAGATCATCCTGGCTCTGAGGCTTCATTGTACCATGCTGATGGAGATGACCCACGGCACACCCCCCACCCCGCCACCCCGACCATGCCCTGTGTGCTCTTCCTCTGCATTTTTACCTCTGACTCCTCAGCTACTTTCAAGGCTACCTCCCACCTTAACTAGTCCCTATTCCCTATTGTTAATACTACCCCCACATTATTTTGTATTTATTTTTAATTACTTATTTTTGCACATATTTCTTCCCACTAAGTAAAATATGAATTTCTCAAAGGCAAGTTTTATTTTTGACTTTGCATCTCTGGCACCCAGCAGATGTCCATAGTAGAAACTTAATAAATTATTCTTGAACCAAACTGAATTCTATAGTCCATAATACTTTCAGATTTCCAAAGCACTTTATGAGTCAATCCCTTCTGATAAATACACCTCTGTTCTCTAGAAGACCCTTCTTCTTTCAAGGGGCCCAGCATCTTCTGTTATCCCTATGAGGACTGGTGCTTGGCAACGGTGCTGTGGTAGCCTCCCAAGAGGGGGCTGCATTTTGGGTAGCTGCCTCTGCTGCCAAGTATATTTATGGAATCCATTGGGGTCAGTGGATGCATGGGAGATATGATTTCCCATAAATGGGGGATCATTGTCATTCCCCACCACAGAGAGCTTTACAATTGGAATCTGCACTTAGACAAGAAAGGTTACCGCTTATCTGATCAATACCTCCCTTTTAAAAGGAAGTCCCCACATGTGCACTTCCCTGATTAGCCAATTACTAGGTAGGTTTGCTGTGGTGAGCTGTGAGTGGGCATATGAGTGCATGTGAAATAATGAAGAGAAATATGAGGCTACAGAGTGGGAAGGGCCTGAAGATCCTACCCCTTCCCTCATCCATCCTCTAGGAACTTAATAAACCTCATTCTCCTTCCATCTTCCTTTCCATTTCTCCTCCATGTTCTCCTATCCCTAATTAAATTGCTTCAGGGTAGTATGACCTTGGGCCCTGAGCACTAGCCTGTTATTTTGAGCCTCATCCCATTGTCTTTCTTTTGTCTTTGTACCAGTAGTCATAGAAGGCCGAGATATGTGTAGAATGTCTACTCATACTTCCTGCCTTGTGACCCTGGGCAAGCTAGGGTCCCTGAACCTCAATTTCCTATCTGTAGAATGAATGGATCAAAGCCTATGACTTCTAAGGTTCTTTCGAACTCTAAACCTATAACCCTATGATTAATTAATTTAATTAAATAAATAATTAAACCTATGATTAATGATGGGATTGTTCATGAAGGAGTGATTACTTCTCTGAGTTTTCTCTGAGTGTTCCTTTCCTTGATTCTTTTTCTCCCTTGTATTCTAAATCTGCTGAAAGAGTAAGTCTTAGAGTCTTATCCTAAGGTGAAACCCTGGCCTGAGTTCAGATCCCGTGGCTTTTTGTTTTTGTTTTTATTTTTATTGTGAAGGTGGCCTGGGAGTTTGTGCTTGACCTCATTCAAGCCACCACCTCCCTTGACCAGTTTTCCTCCTTGTAAAATGAGGGTGTTGGAATAGATGATTTCTGGAGTTTCTTCTTCCTATAAATCTATGATCCTGTAAATATGGGATTCTAGTCCAGACTCTGATAACTAACTCTGTGGCCCACACCACGCAGTGTTTCCTACCTTGGGGTTTTTTTATTTGTTTTGTTTTGTTTTGGTCTAGCATCTGCAGTCATCTACCAGTATAGGGGAACTCCAGATAGGAAAACTGCCTCCAGAGATACTGATAGGTAACTCCTCTGTAACACTTCAGCATCTTAGAGTAGGAGTTCTTCACTTTGTGTGTGTGTGTGTGTGTGTGTGTGTGTCTCGTGGGCCCCTTTGGCAGTTCGATTAAGCTATGGACCCTTTCTTAGAATCATCTTTTTAAAAGCATAGAATAAAATTAAAAAAGGATTACAAAAGAAATCAAATATATTAGGGGAAATGTAATTTTCCCCTTGTCCAAGTTCACAGATACCTCTAAAATCTATCCACAGATCCCTTGGGAATTCATGGACCCCAGGTGAAGAACTCTTATCATAGAGATATAGTTACTTGTCCACTAACATAAGTAGCATGTGTAAGAAGCAGGGGTGGAACCCAAGTTTTTCTGCTGCCAAGGTTTCCCCGTGTGACTTCCTTCATTTCCACCCTTTGCCCAGGGTGCACAAATGCTTTGTCTTACCACTGTCTCCCATGTTTTCCCTCCATGGCCTCAGGGAATGCAATGTCTCTGTCCAGGAGCCATGGTCACCTACACCAAGTAAGATGAATCTCTGCACAGAATAAGGACAGGCTTCTGTAACTGCTGTACTGGAGAGCCATCAAGCTGTTCATCTTCCATTGTCCCCTCAACCTCAGCTTTTTATTGTCCTGGCCAGAGGCTAGGAGCCAAGAACCAGGACTCCTTTACTGGCGGAACTTGGACAAGTCCCAATTCCCTTTCCAACTATAAAATGGGATGGAGACAATTACTCCCAGGCTCCAGGGGCTCAGGACAGGTGCTCTGGCTTTTATGTTGATGGAGTGCTTTCAGCTTCCCAGTCCTCAGGACAAACCTGGGCATTATTAATGTCATTATCAGAGAGGGCAAGATGAAGCTTACTCGGAAGAGTGTCTCTTCATTACACTGGGCAGCCAGGAACAACCCAGGCAGCAATAAATCCCCTCAAAGATCAAGTTTAGCTTTGTATGTATTACCCTTGGGTGAGAAGATACGTTATTTGCTCAGCACCAGTAATGATGATGATGTTACTAGTAACAGCTGATTTTTATAAATCACTTACTATGTGCCAGGCACTGTGCCCAATGATCTCATTCATCTTCCCAACAGTCTTGGCAGGTAGATGCTGTTATGATCCCCATTTTACAGAGGAATAAACTGAGGCAGACAGAGGTTAAGTGACTTATCCAGGATCACACAGCTAGTAAATGTCTGAGGCTGGATTTGAACTCAGATCTTCCTGATTCCAGACCCAGCACCTTTATCCACTGTGCCACCTAGCCATCCAGTTGCCTCTATCACTTACTACCCTCTTGACTTGGGTTAGTTACTTAACTTCACTGGGTCTCAGTTTCCTCATCTGTAAAATTTGGGTCTAAGATCCCTTCCAGCCCTATGTCAGTGATCCCCTTTGACCCATGCTTTCTTACATTCCACACTCCTTTTGACTCATCATAGTAGCATACAATATTATAAGGCAGCTTGGGGGGGAGCAGGAATATTGCCCATGGCTGTGAGTATACCTGGGTATTTCTCTGGAGGAAAACGTGACTAGACTCCATGGATGCAGCCCATGACTGTGACCAGGTTGATTCATTGACCAGTTCAGACTGACTTTCCAAAGACCTCTTTAGGTATGGGTTGGACTAGTCGACCTCTGAGGTCTCTTCCAAATCTGAAATGATGTCATTGTGCTGCTGAGGCCAGTAAGCAAGGGTGTGGTAATTTTTTGGGGCCCAGGATGAAACTCCCTGGTTTTAGGATAGAGAGGTGAGACTAGGACCAAGTGGCGGACCTGGGAAATGGGCCAACTGGGGAGAGGGAGGCTGGAGATTGAATAAAGGAGAGGGTCCTGTCTTCCCCTCCTTCCCCATCCTCTCAGATGCAGGATGACTTGAAGGATGCTCATTAGTTCCTTTATGACTGCAACCAGAGCAGGGGCTCTTGACCTTGTTTATGTCATAGATCCCTTGGACAATCTGGTGAAACCTATGAAATCTTTCTCAGAAGAAAAAATGTTTTTAAATAATGGAAGGAAATGCTAAATTTCAGTTAAAAGTTAGTGAAAATAACGATGTACTTTTTTTCCCATCCAAGGTCATAGACTCCTGAAATCTCTCCATAGACCCCTTGAAAGACTGTGGACCCCAGGTTAAAAAGTCATAGACTAGAGCTTTCAGATCTCCAGGGAAGACTCTGCTTGTCCACAGCCTCCATCTCACAGGGTGAATGCCCCAAATATGCTCTCTCCAACCACCTTCCTGAAGAGAGTGCCGAGGGCACGTTCCACTGGGACGCAGGTGCTCTTCCTTTAAATTCTGGCATTGATCCTGTAGTCATTTCTCAGCTCTACCCTTGAACCCTGCATGGCTACCACTGGGGAGTAGCATTGCCTGCCTTTTAAATCTGGCTCTCTGATGGTGGAGGTTTTTGGAGTGGGAGTCTCTCAGCAGAGTGGGAGCAATTTCCCGGTAATTGGTAAAGTAACCGTAACAACTCTTGTCATTTGTATGTAGCAACACGTAATTGCACGGTAACCTTTGCTGCTGAGGCAGGAATGAAGCGAGGTAAGCTATTAGATTGTCATTCCGAGGGTCAGCTGGCTTCTCTAAGCTGCAGCTGCTTTGGCTAGGTGGGCTCTCCGTGGAAAGATGCTCCAGTGGGAGACCCTCTGGGACAGAAATAGGCCTGGACCTGCCTGGTGGCCAAGTGGCTAGCTGCCAGTATGGTCTCTTGTCCATATTGTACAGAATCCCTAGCAAAAGGGGATCTTAAAGGTCCTTTGGTCCATTCCAGAGCTGGAAGGAATCCGGGGGCCATGTAGACCCACTGAGGACTTGACTATGGTTATACAGCATGTGAACCACAGACACAAGATTGAACCCAACTTTTCCTGACTTCTACACTAGCCCTCTAGCTACCATGCCATACTGTCTCTCATTTGAGCTTGTTTATAAAGAGTTATCATCAAAGAGATTCAATTCCCCTGATGCAGGTGAGAGGGAATGACAGAAGGGATTCCCAAGTCCTAGTAGTCATTGCAACAACTCCCCATTGAATTGAAGTTCACATAATAATTTCCTCAAAACTCTGTGATGTAGGAAGTAAGAGTTAGTCAATACTTCTCTACCGTCAATCTGTCATCAAGTATTTTATTCTTAAAGTAGTAGTTCAGTCCTTGGCTTGAGATCTTGTCAACTTGGACCTGCCCCATATGGTGGGAGGGGTGGGCCTCTCATTCCATGGTGGTATTATTCTAAGGTAGCTAGGTGACAAACTGGATAGAGTGCTGGATCTGGCTTGCATCAGGAAGACATGAATTCAAATCTGGCCTCAGACGCTTACTAGCTGTGTGACCCTGGGCAAGTCACTTAACCTTGTTTGCCTCAGTTTCTTTATCCATAAAATGAGCTGGAGAAAGAAATGGCAAACCTGTTCAGGATCTTTGCCATGAAAACCCCAAATGGGGTCACAAAGATTTGGATTAAATAAACAATTAAAATGACTGAACTACAACCAATTTCTTGTTCTCCATACAGAAGTTACCTAATCTAATGAAACCTTTCATGTAGGTCAGGTCATATAGGTTCCTAATCTTGAGTCTACAGACTTTTCAAGAAAATTCAATAGCTTTTTCAATATTTCAATAATAATAATATTTCAATATAATTGAATTCTTTTGTAATTCTATGGGTTTTATTTTATGCATCTAAAACATGATTCTAACAAGGGGGCTACAGACTTCACCAGACTCAAGGAGGGGTCCATAACATAAAAAAGGTTAAGAACCTCTGTTCTAGGTCTTTTCTGTCAATCCATTAAGGCTTAGTCATTAAGTATTAATGTTCATTTGTACCATTGGAACATTCGCCAGCGGTCATCTCTCTCTCTTGTCACCCACTCTTTTCTGACGGCACATTTCTTCAGGGATGATCCTTTAAACTAATTTTTGTATAGAGATCATCCCTCAAAACCTGCCATAGTTTAGTCAAACCTCTGTCTCTCCATTGTCCTGTGGGGGTTTCAGTTCCTAGGAGATTGTGATATTTCAAGATTTGAAATACAACAGTATGACTTCAAGAACCTTTGTGTTTAAGGAGATGAATCTTTGCTCCAGGAATTTAGAATGACTAGAAGCATTATGCATTTTCCTAAGCACAAATCACCCAACTTCTCTGACTGTATTTCCCCTGCCTGCAACATGTGAGATCATGATACTAGTGTTGCCTGTGTCATGTGGTTCTTATGAGGAAAGTTCAAAAAGAAAGAAAGGATGGCATAGTATATGAATTCTTTCAATGCACATTTAGATCCATTGTCTCTTTTAAACCTCATATAGTTCTCTGAGATGGGCATTATAATTCCCTTTGACAAATGAGGAAACTGAGGTTTGGGGTAGGATCATAGGATATTTGATTTACAGGTAGGAAATATTTCAGAGGTCATTTAGTCTGTCCCCTTCATAGGAAAGATATGGACATTAAAGCGTGTTTTGCCCAGTTGCCCCACTAATAGAGATCAAAGGTGGGGTTCAGACACAAGTCTTGACTCCAGGTCTAGTGCTCATTCCATTTTCAAATGATTCCTTTCTACACCTTAAGTTCCAAGAAGAAATACAAGTTATTATTTTCTCACAGTTTTCAGATGAGGAAACTGAGGCTTGGAAGAGCTTGAGAACATATTCTTCATCACATAGCTAGTAAAACTTCTGGCATTTCTCAGGTTGTCCCCCATGCTGGAAATGCTCTCACTCTCACTCCCAACTCTTCCTCTTGTCTTCCTGAACTTCTATTAAGCCCTAATTAAAATCCTATCTTCTGCAAGAAGCCTTTCCTCACCCCTCTTAATTCTAACGACTTTCCTCTATAATTATTTCCATTTATCTTGAATATTGCTTGTCTGTACATATCTGTTTGATTGCTCTCTCCCCATTTGATTGTAAGTTCTTTGAGGGCAGGATCTGTCTTTTGCCTCTGGGTATCCTTAGCACTAGCACAGTTTCTGGAACTTGATAGTAGGCACTTAATAAATGTTTATTGATTGACTGAAATATCAGAGCTGGAATTCAAATCCTGACTAATCCTTAGTACCAGAGCCTTCCATGCTCAGATTCTGCGATTTATCCTGTATGTATCTTGTTTATACATAATTGTTTGCGTGTTTTTTCCTCTAGGAGCCTCTGAAGTTCTGGACAGCAAGAAGCACTTTTTTTTTTGCCTTTTGAGCTCTTTTGCCATCGAGCTTAACACAGTGTCAGGCACATAGTAGACACTTAATAAAGGCTTATGGACTGACTGCTAACTACAAGTCCAGCACAGTTTACATTTTAATGTGTTGCCTAAAACATCTGTGTTGAGGTCGTCTGCATCAGAGGTACTCCTGGCTTCCTAGAATGGGGCCAAAATGGACACATGGAGTCTATGCTCATTTGTCATCTCTTTTGCAATAGATGTTTCCCCTGATAAATCAAAATTATACTGTGGAACATGGCCTCATGGCTTTCATGGCCGCATTATCCTGCAATGACATTTTCCTTGCTAAGGGGCATATGTGGGGGAGCAGGAAACCTTGGCTGGTGCTGCTCCATGTTGAATCCACTGGGGTTACAACAGGGAAATGTGAATGCTCTTTGCCTGCACTCTGTGCTTCTTACTGGGTTGCATTTTTAGTCTGTGAGTTCCATGTTGCTGCCCTCATCTTGTTACTAATGGGGATCTTTGGGTGGGGCTGCACCAGGGTCAGTAACCACAGAGGACTGTCTTCCTCTCTGCAGTTCTGAGCAGTTCCAGCCTGTGGAATGATGTGACTAGTTAGTTAAGCTGTGTTTCTCAGCAAATAGAGAGTCCAGGTGTTTGCAAGCCTGTGCCTCCCACAACTGGTCTATGAGCATTTTACTCACTTGGCCACTTTGACCCTTTCTTGTGCTTAAGAGCACTGGCTCTGAGTTAGAAGACCTGGATTTAGGTGCCAGCTGTACCATGGTACAGTGGCAAGTACACTAGCTTTGTAGTCAGAGAACCTGGCTTTGAACAACACCTGGGATATTTACTTCCTGTGTGACTTTGGGCAAATCATTTTATATCCCCAGGTCTTAGTTTCTATGTCTGTAAAATGAAGAATCTGGATTAGATAGCCTCTGTGGTCTAGAGTTACTTCCCTAAAATCTTATTTACGACCTGTGTGATGTGGGGCAGTCACTTTATTTCCCTACCCATAAACTGAGGGGTCTGTCTAAATGATCCCTGAACTCCCTCTGAATGCCCTGAAATCTAGTTAAACTCTTGATTCTGTCAACTATAAACCTATGGTCAGTTTATCACTTGACTCTTTAAATTCCCCAAAGGCTACTGACCCAGACTTAGTGATTCACCTGCTTTAGTGGGAAAGATCTATGGATCTTAAAGGTCACATCAAGACGATTCAGGGCTGCTTCCTTTGTCCTCCTTCTCCTGGGCAAGGAGTTGATTGTCTCTCTGTCAGTGTCTGTCTGTCTGTCTCTGTCTCTCTTCTCTCTCTTTCACCTCTTTCTGTCTGTCTATCTTTCAATAATCCCACCAATGTTTATAAAGGCCCTACTATGTACTTGGATCTGGAGATACAAAAATAAAAACAGTACTGCTCCTGGGCTCAAGGAATTTAAATTTTTTAGTGGGAAGTTTGAGGTAGGGGGTGCATGACATGAACAAATATAAAACTATAATCCAAGTTTTGACTGAGCTAGGGTAGATCTAACATCCCAGATTGTTAGAGCTGGGAGGGACATTAGATAATATCTATTGTAATGTTTCTCAAGTTGGGCTTCAAGGGTTGTTGGGTTTTTTTTTCTGAGCCTTACATTTTTTTTGTTAGCATTAAAAATAATCATTTTAGAAGATTTCTCCCACCAAAAAGTTTCTCCAAAGTTCTGTTTTCACTGAAAGGTTCTAACTTTGCAAAATGTTTGAAAGTCACTGGCTCTAGTTCAACAGCCCCATTTCACAGATGAGGAAACTAAATTACTGAATGATTTTGTTTATTTGTTGCAAGATTTTGTTTTGTCAGGACCTGCTTAGCAATTTTATTGGTAGAGGAAACCCTCCATGAGGAAATTTTCTCTACCAAGGCAGAATGATATGTCTTCTGAAATCTCCTATACATACACATACACACACACACACATATATATATATATATGTGTGTGTGTATGTGTATGTGTATGTGTATATATAAGTATGTATATTTATATGAGGTAGGACTTGAACCCGAATCTTCTTGATCTGAGAATGTCTCTATCCTTTAAACACAATGCTTCTTCCTAAGGCTTAGTTTAGGTAATGTCAAATTATTACCTGTTAGCTTCATAATGTCAATCATACATTCATATAGCACTTTCAGGTTGGCAGAGCACTGCCTTACAGCAATCTTGTGAGAGAGATAAGTAATATTATTACTGTAAGTATTGTTATAGTAATTATGTTATAACTATTAATTATCTCATTTTACAAATGAGGAAACTGAGGCTCAAAGTTTAAGTGACTGGCCTTTGTGACATAGCGCAATTATCTGAGGCAGCATTTGAACCCAGGACTCTAGATGTAGCACTTCCCGCTGTCGTTGTCCAGTTGTTTCGTTTCAGTTGTATTTGACTTTTGCCATTTCCTTCTCCAACTCATTTTACAGATGAGGAAACTGAGGCAAAGTTGTGACTTGCCCAGGGTCACACAGGTAATCTGAAGCCAAATTTGAACTCAGTTCAAATTTGACACCAGTTCTGGTGCTCTATCTGCTGTGCCATTTAGCTGCCCCTCTTCCCATCGCCTCATTCTTGTTATTTCCCTGGTGCTCTGTTCACCACTGAGTCAGGATTTCCTCTTACAAGAATTGTGCATAAACTGGGGGTTTTCATCCTCCTTCTATTCAGGGACTTTATTGTTAAGAAAAAGCTCCTATACATTGAACATTTGTCTTCCCCTTCCTCAAGAAAGTTGCAGGCCCTTATGCTGACCCACATCATTATCCTGACCAAGCATACTTTGTTCCATCTTTTCCCATGCCCAGCTAGCAATACCCAAGGCTGTCTTCTCTATGGCCTAGTCCAGAAAGACGGAGGCGCAGATGAACCTGGCAAGTTGCGGAGGGCCTTATGGGCAGGGGATCGCTGAGAAAACTGGGAAGGGAATTCCTATACAACAACTTTAAACTGCCAACCCCGAGCTTTGACAGATGGCTTCCCTTTGATGCAGTGAATGCTTTACAGGCTGCCCACAGAATACAGAGCCGGGTACTGTATTGGACGCACAAGTCCTTGAGGTCCTGACCTTGAGCAGCTGACAGTTTAACGTGATAAGTGGTTAAATGTATCATTCTCTTTTTACAAGCTCTGTATTTATTAGTCTGTTTGTTTCCAAGCTGAGGGAAGGTGAGAATCTCAGTCCCTGTATCCACTCAGAAATGGAATTCTGAGGAAGGTTGATTTCAGGACAAGGATAGGGAGCTGTCTTTCCTCATGCCTCAGTTTCCCTTATGTGTAATGTGAAGAATCATTCTAATCCACCGATTTGGATCACAGGAGAAAAAAAACCTGATATAAAAGCCCTTCTATGGAACAAAGTCTAGGGTTAATTAAGACTGTTAGAGTTGAGGTACCAGCCTAACTTTGCAGAAATGGGGGATGGAAAAATTTTCAATACAGAGACTCTTAAGTCTTTCTCCCAGTGTTGGTCTGGCTACCCTGACAGTCACGTCTTCCTTTCACATAAGATCTAGACCTGCAAGGGACCAATTCTGTATTTTATTTTGTCCAACCCTCTCATGTTTCCTATGAAGAAACAGGCCTATTGAGGTTAACTGATTGCCCAAAGTCACACGGTCAGTTAGTAGAAGAATCCAGAATCACTGCCAGTTCCTCTGACTCCTAAGCCAGGGCTCTTTCCACTTCATGACCCTCTTTCTTCAATCATACCCTTATCACTCATCTTCTCATTCTACCCTTGTCCATTTTCTTCCTCCTTTTCCAATTCCTTATTTTGAAAGAAAGATCCATACTGTCTCTTATAGAATTCCCTAGTCTCCCACATGTCACTTTTGGGACAGTGGTTGGGGGAGTTGAATGTGTTTCCTTGGAGTCTTGAAATAATCCTCCAAGTTTTACCAAGAGGCTGACTTTCTATCATATTGGCGAAGGGGAGGTCACAGAGAGGGTTTTGGTGGGAAATTTTTCCAACCCTATGCCCCCATGCCTACTCAACATACAGAATCTTCTGGGAAGTTGGCTACTCAGGTGTGTGTTATTTTGCATGTGTGTGTGTGTGTGTTTGTGCATGTACACATGCATATTAAGAAGGGATGTTGCTTGGGAATTTGGAAAATATCAAGTTGTCTAATGTCACACCACTCTGTTGGCAGGATCCCTCCCACTGTTCTCCAGATGCCTTTTCATTTGGCTCAACTGAAGTCTTTTGAAAAATGACAACTTGTATTTTATTTCACACCTCTCCCTGAGGAACTCAAAGATTTTTTTTACCCATGATCTCCGTAATGTTTATGGGAGCCCCCATAGAAAGTTTAGATACTTCTCCTTGTTTTTACAATGTAGAAGTCATAGAAAGGTTAACTAATTTTCCTAAGATCAGTGACAGGGCTAGGAAAAAAATTCTAGTCTCCTAAGGACTAAGAGTGCTTTCTGCTAGATCAAAATGGAGGACTTTGAGTACCAGAGCAGTTGGGTACCTTCCAAAGGCTAAGACTGAATGAAGGTGGCACAATGATTAGAGGACCAGGCCTCTAGTCAGGAGGGCATGAGTTCAAATGTGGCCTCAGATACTTGCTATATGACCCTGGGCAAGTCGCGTTACCATGTTTGTTTGTTTATCTGCAAAATGAGCTTGAGAAGGAAGTAGCAAACCACTCCCACCCATTATCTTCCTCAAGAAAATCCCAAGTAGGGTCACAAAGAATTGGACATGAGTGAAATGAATGAATGGCAATAACAAAAAAGAGTGAATGAAAACAGAAGGCTGAGGCAATAAGTCCTCCTTCTTCCTGCCATGCTATCCAGTTTGGATATGGATACATACTCCATTAAAGTTTTTCCTTTAATATCAGAGAAATATGATTTCACATGTGTGTGAGTTTCCACCACCTGTGAAGATGGAAATCTCTCTATGCTTCCGAGTTGCTTTGGATGATAAAGAGGAGGAGGATGAGGATGATGATGATGATTGATTGATACTCTAGGTCACTGAAATGTGGAAAGGAAAGGAGGAATTCTGTGCTCTTTCTATTACTCTAATTTCCCCTAATTTTTCTCTTTTGCCATCCTCAGCTCCTAACCATTGATGATAACTTCTGTGGCCTGGATATGAATGCACCCCTTGGCGTTTCAGAGATGGTACGTGGCATGCCCATCTTCACAGAGGACAGGGACCGAATGACCTCAGTCATCGCCTATGTTTACAAGGAGCATTCACTGGCTTTCGTGGGTACCAAGAGTGGCAAGCTGAAAAAGGTAGGAACTTTGCCAATGGAGTAGTTCTGTGATTTTGAACTAGATCATTCCTAGTTCTGCAACTGAACTGCAGTGAGACCTTCGGAAAGCCCCTTGACCTATCTGTGCATCTCTTTCCTATTTCCTAAGGACACCTATAGTCCTAAAGTTATCTTGCTTTGTGTCTTATGGAGCTATATAGATACCTTGAATCAAGAAATTGATTCCAAAGTGTCTGAATGGTTATTATCTGTTTCCTTTGTCTTCCTGCCATGGAAAGGTAGGAGATCAGATCCATAGGTATGTAGAGATAGGAGAGCAAAACTTGGCAGTCTATTATGTTGCTAAGGAAATAGAATGATTGAAAGGGGAGTATTGTCAGTCTCAGAGAGAAAAGTGTGGTGCTTGAGACCAGGTAGTTAAAAAGAGAGATGAAGAAAAACCTGGGAAACACATGGGAGAGATAGAAGAGGGCTCTGCTATCATCGCTGACCTTGCAAGGCCCTGAAAGCCTTATTGTGCTGTCTTTATTTCTGTTTCCTCTTGTATATGAATAGATAAAGGTTGGCTACCAGGTGTTTATTTATTTTTTGCCCCAGAATTCCAGAAAGAACATCTGCCAAAATGTGACAACTTGGGACAGGTGGTATTGATCTGCATCAGGAGGTGGGTAGCCCACTGATAAACTTAGAGATCCTGGAAGGATGCAGGAGTATTTTATGCATGCCTAGTTTTTGAGTAGTAAAATGTTCCATTGATCCTTCATATCTTATGGGAGTTCTTTGGGACAAGCAGAGAAGAAATGTTTGTCTTCTACCTAAGAAGGGTCAAGGAAAAGTGGATGGTAGTCTTGGTTTGAGGAAAACCTCTGGAAAGTGAAATTGGGGCAACCCCAATAAAACATGAGCCCATTAAGGAGGTAGGTTCAGGAACCTAAGGCTGGTTACACCCTAGGGTCTGTTCTTTTTTATATCTTGTTCCTGGTTGGCCAGAGGCTGGCCTAAGCTAAGGAAATGGGTTAATGATGTCATGATAAACAGTGGTGACCCTCTGGAGTAACTTTATCAGTCTTGGAGCTGGAAGTAGGCATCACTCAGCAGCCATACAACAACCATTGCTATTTTACTCTGTCCTTTCTTGGACCCAGAACATGCTCTCTAGGTTTGGTTACAGGTGATAAGGTGTTAGAAACTAACTGAAGAGGGCAATTCTGTGATTGCAATGGTTTGATGGGGCCCCTTTTTCTCTGACT
>CM053770.1:93196644-93303937 GCA_028658325.1 Potorous gilbertii
GGTATTGACCCATTTTTCATGCTTTTCTTGCATCTCTCTCATTTCTCTTCCCAGTTTTTCCTCCACCTGTCTAACTTGATTTTCAAAATCCTTTTTGAGCTCTTCCATGGCCTGAGCCCATTGGATATCTATTTCAGATGTTTGGGATACAGAGGCCTTGACTCCTATGTCTTTACCTGATGGTAAGCATTAGTTCCTCCTCCTCAGAAAGGAAAGGGGCTAACATCTGTTCACCAAGAAAGTAACTTTCTATGGTCTTATTTTTTTCCCCCCTTTTCTGGGCATTTTCCCAGCTAGTTACTTGACTTCTGAGATCCCTCTCCACCCCCGCCTAGATCTGCCCAGCTAGTGCTTGGATTCTGAGATTCAAATGCTACTCCCCAGCCTTTCAGCGGCTGATTGGCTGCTATTCAGGGTAAGATTAAATCAGGTTCTCAGGTGGGGGCAGGGCCACCTCCCAGGCTCAGTTCCCTCAGGGGGTTTATGCAGAGACCTTCCATAATGGAGCTCCTCCTGAGCTCCTGCCTGCTCCAGGAGCCTCTGGCAGCCACTGCCTCTGCTGCTGCCTCCCACGGGGGCCTGAGTTATTGAGACACCCCACTCCCCTCTTGGCCAGCCTGGAAGTCTCTCTCACTGACCTGTGTGTCTGTGGGTGGAGGGACCTCCATGGCCACCGGAGATTCTGTCCCTGAAGCCTGCTCAGATCTGCTCCTCCCGGGGCTGTGTGGCCAAGGTAGGGCTGGGTTACACTCTGGTCCCGTGCACGATGGACCTTTGGTGAGGGTTTTTCAGGTCTTTCTGGAACAGAAATCTCCTCCACTCTGTTGTTCTATGGCTTTCACCTCTCCAGAATTTGTTAGGCGTTCTTTACATATATTTTATAGGCTGTGGTTTCAGAGCTAGCATAAGTGTGTCTTTCTACTCTGCCATCTTGGCTCCTCCCCCTTCTGGTCGCATCTTTCTTGCATGATTTGATAAACTCTGTGTGGTCTGTCCTTTGTTCTTGAAGAAGATCATGACATCAGATGATGCCATGACTTGAAAGTGAATTGGGTTTAAGTGAGGGAGGGCTGATTTGATAAATTATATCTCAAGGAGAGTAGGGAGTTCATGGTTTTGGGTACCAATGAACAAATGTTGATCCTCGAATCCTCCAATGTAATTCAAGGTTGCTTCTTCCAGCTCTTAGTCATTTAGGTAAATACTAGAAAGTTGAACAAGCATGTAATATATCTGCACATATTAGCTATGATGTATAATATATGGATGTAGCACTTCTATGGTTGGAGAGCAGCACTAGCATGGAATCAAAAACATTTGATAATACATCAAAAAAGAGAAAATTTTTATTTGGATATTGATTGAATGCTAGACTTGGAGTGAGGAAGATCTGAGTTTGAATCCTGTTTAGAAATTTACTTGTTTTATGATCCTAGGCAAATCATTTAATTGATGCTTCAGTTTTTTCATCCATGAAATGGGGACAGTTGTAGCTTGTACCTCCCTGGTTTGTGAAGATAAAATGAGATAAAATGCTTTGCAAACCTAAACGTTCTCTATGTCTTAGCTATTATTATTATGTAATATGCTTTCTGCAGATTTGACCTTCACATTTTTCTTATCTTATTAAGAAAATAAGCTTATATTTATCTCTATCTATCTATCTATCTATCTATCTATTCCCTGAGCTCACACTACCACAAGTGTCTTGGATGACAAAAGAGAGGTGACCAGAAAATTAAATTTTATTCCCAAAAGTATTGTTTGTAAGTGTGTTTTTATATAAGCATATCTTTCTTCTATGTCTAAGCCAGCGACCAGCTCCAGTCATTCAACACCCTAAATGTTCCTGGTTATTTCAAGAAATCTCTTGGAATTCTTTCTAAAATCTCTCTAACTTTATTGTGTATTAATTAAAAAATAAAGACATGCCATTTAGGGCAGCTAGATGGCATAGTGCATAGAGTATCAGACCTGGAGTCAGAAAGACCAGAATTCAAATCTGTCCTCAGACATTTGCAAGCTGTGTGATCTCACTTAACTCTACGTGCCTCAGTTTCCTCATCTGTAAAATGAGCTGGAGAAGGATATGGTAAACCCCTCTAGTATCTTTGCCAAGAAAACTCCAAAAAGGTTCACAAAGAGTCAGATATGACTGCAAAATGGCTAAACAAAGGTAGCATGTCATTGAAGGTTTCTTTTTTGTTTTGTTTTTAGGGAAGGAAGTAGATAGGTGACATCACATCAATCCATTGGCAGGGTGTCCAAATTCCAAAGAGCAGGAATGTTGAATTGGAGCACAGGACCCATGAAGGCAAGGTTGGACATGCGATTCCCATGTGAAGCAGTTAGCTTTGCTCTGTCTCATATTCACAGATTACCCTTCACCTTGTCCTGACAGGGTCTTAACCATCCTGGCAACTGGTACAATGAGTGCAAACCATACTCACTTCTGTAGACAAACAAACAACTGAAAGTCTGTCTTGCATTTCCAACCCTTCCCCTGTAAGAATGAAGGACCAGGTCTAGATCTGAGGTTTAACTTGTGGAATACAAACATGTATTGGGTAGAATATTCAGGGAGGAAAATTGTTGGGGTGACTGGTGTGTGTGTAGAAAGTAGTTATCTCTTCCGTTTTATCGTGACTTTCCCTATCTCAGTTTTGATATATCATGGGTTGGCATAAAAAATTAAATAGAAATTCTTGAGGAGTTTTGTGGAAGCTGCAAAAGTCATGTGAGAGCCAGCCAATAACACAGACAAAGTTTAGAAACTCAGAAATGCATTATATATATATACATATATATTAATTTATATATTATACATAATACATATTCATATATATAATGCATTTCTGAGTTTCTAAACTATGTATATATATTTCTAAACACTATATATATATTCATGTTTGTATAGTGTTGTATAACATTAACCCAAATTTTAAAATAAAGTACTGTAAACACCACATAAAAGAAAAAGGAAAAAGTCAGACTTGGTATGAAGGGAGGGAGGGCCAAAAATTTGTATATGGATTTTCAAGAGTATGGGGTGCCATGCCCTTAGCCCCCACCTTGTGGAAGGTATAATTATACTGGCCTTCCTTGATCTTATTGAGGTGTACATTCTCCTTTCCAGACTCTAGAAATAGGCAGCTTCTAGAGAGAATCTGTTTCTAAATTCCCCAAGCCAGAAGATTTAAAGACTTTCTGGCAGACACTTCTATCATATAATCTATTTATTGACAAAGTTCTTCCTCATTCTTGATCTCAGTTCCTTCTGTTGCAAATTCAGTTTGTTTACCCATTTTGTTCTTAGATGAAATAGAGAACAGCTGGTCACTATTCTTTTTTTATAGACATTCATATTCTTGAAAGCCTTTTTAAGCTCCCACTCAATTCCTCTTCTTCCAGTTAAATAATAATTTTATTTTTAACTTTTCCTCATCTATCCTATTTTCCCCCGATTTTATTTCCTTTCATCACTTTGTCTTTGACCCTTCTGATTTATTGTATGTCTTTCAAATTGTGCCCTGCACTGAACTTGGTTTTCTAATAATAATAGAAATATGGAGAGTGTTCTTTCATGGTATTTGCTATTTCTCCTTCAGTATTATTGTAGATTATTACAACAGATAAGCAAACTACATGAAGAAATGAAGTGACTGGTCTAAGGTCACATAGCTCGGGTGCCTGAGAGTTCAGGTCTGAGCTAATGGAGAGAAAGAGAGAGAGAGAGAGAGAGAGAGAGAGAGAGAGAGAGAGAGAGAGAGAGAGAGAGAGAGAGAGCGCAGATTTTTACAGCCAGGCAGACCTGAGTTCAAGCACTGCTCCTGACACATACTAGCTGTGTGACCCTAGGCAAGTTAATGAACCGCTCTTCGAACTTCAAGGAATCCTGTAAGGTTCTCCATTTTAGGTAAGGGGCTGACCAGTAGAGTTTTCTGTCCCTATGAGTGTTCTTAACACCTTTATCAGTGGGGCTCAGGTGGAAACAGTCTGCATCCTATAGCACTCCTGATCTTATCATGGATACAATTACAGAAGATTATCTGCCATTATTACCCTCCTAATAATAACCTTGCAAAGTAGACAGATCATGCATTATCTTCAATTTGTAAATAAGAAAAAAAAGCCCAACCTGATTTGTGATTCCATGGCTGATAAGTTTTAACTGTCCCAGCCAGGACCCAAACCCAGGCTTTCTGACTCATGAGTCCAAAATTTTTCTTTTTCTTTCCTTCTTTCTTTCCCCATCCCCATTATACCATGCTATCCTCTGATAAAAGATGTTTATGACTTAGAACTGCATTAAAACTTTTGGGAAACTTCGTGTGTCTGCGTTTTGCTTGTGTCCCAAAGGTGAGAGTAGGGCAGTTAGGTGGTACAGTAGCAGGAGTCAGGAGGACCTGAGTTCAAATCTCACCTCAGACATTTGACGCTCACTAGCTGTGTGACCTTGGGCAAGTCACTTAACCCCACTTGCCTCATCCTGGGTCATCTCCAGTCATCCTGATGAATGTCTGGTCACTGGATTCAGATGGCTCTGGAGGAGAAGTGAGTCTGGTGACCTGCACAGCCCTCCCTCACTCAAAACAAAGTCAAGTGCAAGCCATGTCATTATTTCACTGATGGCATGGTCTTCTTCAGCAATGAAGGACGAACACGCGCAAAGGTGAGAGTAAAGAATGAGTGTCCTTCTACTTCTGGAACCATGCTTGGAGATGTTTCAAGAGAGAGAGAGGACCCCCTGAAACAGCCCCAGGAAACCCAACTGTTCCCCAAGTGATCAGCAGCAGCACACGTAAATCAGGGAGATCATTTCAAAGAAGCCTTGCCAGTTTAAAATTTATTGATACATGAACCACTTTTTTTTGAATCATGTGTGTATACATATTTTTGCATAGAAAGATCCAGATCATAAATTAAGATGCAAAGACATTAAAATCAGGGAAAGTGCTGTGGAAACACCCCGACTCATACGGCATACTCAGTCAGCTGATACACAAATGTCAGACGTGCCGGAGGAATTTATCCAGTGACACATGCAATTGAAGTAAAATATTGTGCTTTACAAGAACATATCATTAAAATGAAAACTAGCAGCATATCAGGAGTCTGGCCATGTAACCAAGACAACAAAGCAGGAAAAAGGGGGTGGGGAGGAGAGACATGATAATCAAGGGAAAGAGGGAGAAGAAAAGCAAGCCAGATGAGGATGGACCCGAGTTGGAAGGGCACCTTGCCACATTGACTGGGGTAAATGTGCTGGGGTAGGTTTGAATATGGCTTGGGGATAAAATCCTGACTTTTTTTTCGTCTATCGGCTATTGTCAATAATGCTTCTTAGGAGATAGAATTTGGAGAGGTCT
This sequence comes from Potorous gilbertii, assembly GCA_028658325.1. Taxonomy (NCBI): domain Eukaryota; kingdom Metazoa; phylum Chordata; class Mammalia; order Diprotodontia; family Potoroidae; genus Potorous; species Potorous gilbertii. The sequence goes on from CM053770.1 coordinate 93,202,014, forward strand.
GAACTGTTTCGAATTGCTCTGGTTTCCACAGCGCCTCTGGGTTTTATTGAGTCTTGGCAACAGTGCCTGCTTCCGCATCGGTGGCTTCCCTGGATGGATTTCACGTTGAGGTTTCCTTCCTTCCTTGATATGACTGGGGTGTGTTTTATTACACTGCCATTTCCTATCACAACACGAGAAAGTTATTTAAAAATGTTCCCGGTATCTTAAGTTGCTCCACTCCTCCAACTTCCTGCTGTACAAGGTCCTAGCATGTCAGCTCATCTTCTTGAAGTAAAGAAAAAAATGAATAGAATGATAATAATATTATTATAGAGATTTAAGTTGGCATAATATTTTATATATGTTATTTAGCCCTTGAGAGACATGAGGGAGAATAGCCCTCACATGGGCTAGACCTGAATGCCATTTAGGATCGTGGAATATAGATTTGGAGCTGAAAGAAAATGTAGAGACCATCCTCCAACTCACTCATTTACAGATGAGGAAACTAGGGCACAGAGAAATTAGATGACTCACCCAAGGTCACACAGCCCAATGCCGTAGAGGTGGAATTTGTCACTAGATCTTTTTCATTCAGAGTGCAGCTCTCTATCTGCCTTGCAAGCGTCTTCTCCCTTTCCTAAATTCCTTTGGCATACCTTGACACTGTAGTCTCATCCCAGTACTTGTTCTGGCTTCTCACTTCCATGAATTTGACTTAGCTGGAACTCGCAGCTAAATTTTGCTGTCCTCCTTGGCATGGTTACTCACTCTCTTGTGTTCCCTGGTTTGCAGCTTGGTCTAGGCTCTGACCGCATCATTGAATTTCTCCACTTCTGGCTCACCCGGCACTCTTCCCCCTTCCTTTCATGCAAAGCATGAATGAATGAATTTAAAAAAAATCATTTGTTAAGCACTTACAGGTGAAGCCCTCTGTCAACCTCTAAGATGCAAATAGGAAAACAAGACAGTCCAGAGCTGTCAAGGAATGTTAATTCTAATAGAGGGAGACACAAATGAGTAATTAAGTGGCTGGGTGAATATAGTGTTAGATCCGTCATCAGGATGTACTGGGTTTAAATTCAGCCTCAGGCGTTTCCTTTGTGTGACCCTGGACAAGTGACTTAACCTCTGTCTGCCTCAGTGTCCTCGTTTGTAAAATGGAGAAAATAATAGTGCCTTCTCCCTTGGGTTGGTGTGAGGTCAAAAGAGATATTTGTAAAGTGCTTTGCAAACAGTAAAGCGTAATGTAAACGTTAGTTGTTATTGCTACTGTTGAAGTTTTATCTGCAAATCAGATAAAAAGACCCCTAGTGATCCTTAGTTTGCAAAGGCTAACCCAGAGAATTATGTGTCTTCTTTAATTTTATTTCATTGATACAAACTTTATCTATTTCTGATGCTCAGTCACTTTGCTGTGCCAAGGACTTCCCTGGCAAAAACTTTTTTTGTAACTGTGAATATGGACGGAGAGGGGGAAGGAAGGAGGTGAGGTGCTACAGCACCTGCAGAGCCAGTTGCTGGGTCCCATCTCCTCAAGCATTAGCAAGGAATGGCTGCGTCTGATGTGCCAGCCTGTGATAGGGTATCCTAGAAAGTTGGAAGGGACCTCAGAGGCCATCTGGTCTTACCCCCTCTTTTTACAGATGAGGAAACTGAGGCCTAGGGAGAGTATGTGATTTGCTCAAAGTAAGCGTAAGAGGCAAGATTTGACCCTAGACGCCCTGACTACAGAAAAAATGTTCATTGAATTATTCCTCAGTCAGCTCTTTAAAAACCTGAATATATGAAACCTTTGTTGGTGTTGTTATTAGCAACATGAAACCTAGAAGCAGAAAAATAGTTTATAAACACACATGAGTATACATATATAACCATTTTGTGTATAACTACATATCTATATGACCATATATATGTATATGTGCTTGTGTTGATATCCAGAGATTTCAGCTTTGGAGAATTCCTGGTATACAAACCTCCCTCACCCAACACAGTTTGACCTCTTGTCTGTGATTTTTTTTAGAGTGTTTCCTAGGTTACTTACAGACAAAGTGGCTTGCCCATGGTCCCACAAACAATTGTAAGAGACCGGACTTGAACCTGGGTTTCAGGTCTCTAAGGCTGCCCTTCCACCTCTTACACCATGTTGCTTCTCATCATGTAAATGGTCTGCCCTAGAGGACCTAAGGTACTTGCATTTATAAATATGTTCTGTCCCTACCTATATGTCAAGGAAAAATAGTCAAATTGGTATTCATCAAAGAATTATTAGTACCCTGGGACACATATTAGAAATGGAATATTTGGTCATTCTAACCATGCTATTTATGTTTCTAAATATATAAAAAATCTTGCTCTCAACCAATGTCAGCTTTCTAGGAAAAGTTCATGTATATCCTATCTTCTCATGGAAGTCTAGCAGTTAGGGCTGGGTGCTCATTAACTTTGACTGAAGGCTGCATGCTCCTTTCTTTCCTTATGTCTACGAAAAGGGGGAAAGAGAATAGAAACAGAGGAAATGAAGTTAATTTAAAGTGTGCTTCTTCAATAGAGTTGAAGGATCTGAGATACTGGTGTGGTTGCTTCTTTCACTAATACAGATCTAACATCTCTATACCTTAGGAGGCTATCTTCATGAATTTCTGCACCTGGACAAAATCATCACAATAGCCATAGGATGGCCATCCCTCTGATGAAAAGGTTCTATAAGTTTAGCCATTTTAGTCATAAAACAGACTTTTAAGCCATCACCAGACCAGTGCTCAAAATCTCATAGTAAATTTCTTTTTCATCCTTTCTTTCTCTCTCTGTCTCCCTCCTTCCTTCCTTCCTTCCTTCCTTCCTTTCTCTCTCTCCTCCTTCCTTCCTTCTTTACTTCCTTCTTCTTATTATTTTTATTATAGGTTAGTAGAAACTGAGCTTTTGTTGAAACATAGCTTTTGGAGAATTATGGATCACCTCTGTACCTTGGTAAAGACAAGAAAAAGTAGAATTTTAAGTGGAAGAATTTTTAATGTAACCCACTTGGAAATGGCTGAAGAAATTATGACATATGAAAAGGGATAGCAATGGGGATTGGATTTATGATTCCATTGGTACAAGAAACTCCAGGATAAGGAAATGCTCTCTACCAATGCAAGTTGGTACCTTCTCTTCCATTTATAGTCTTAGAAGTAGAACTCTGAGAGGTTCTGACCTGCACAGGGAAACGAATTGACATACGAGACAAGGTAAGAAAAAAACATTTATCAAGGGCTTACTACATGCCAAGCACTGTGCTAAGCCTTGAGATTACAAAAGATCAGACACACACACACGTACACTTTCACACACACGTACACTTTCACATACAGAAACCATACCAAACCTAACCTAAAGCCTTCTCTCAAAGAGCTTACATACTATAGAAAACATGTAAGACAGTAGGTATCATCAACAAGACTTGATCCTAGGTCTTCCTGACTTAGAGTCTATCCTTCAGATCCATTCATTCTGGCATGTGGTTTTAATTAGAATATCATTGTGTAGCAAATATGACAAATATAAAGGATTCAGAGAAATATGAGATTTGTGTGAAATATTGCTAAGCACAATAATCAGAACTTGGGGAACAGTATACCCCCAAAATACAGCAGTGAAAATGAGAAGTTCACCAAAAGGAAGTTGAACTATGAAAAACCAATGAAGGTTCTAGGGAAGAGATGATTAACATAAGGAGGTATAGTTAATTATACTTCCTCATCTCTCTCATGATAGAGAGGTGGCAGACTTACAGGACAGAAACTTGTGGACACTGTCAGACAGGGTTTCTGTATTAGATGCGGTGGTTTAATTGTTTTTCTTTGTCACAATGGAGAAAACAGTTTGAAGGTGAATGGGGGAGTGATAGTAATAGAAAGGTAAAAGATACTTCTAATGTGAATTTTAAAAATATAACCAACTTTAAAAGTATTATTGAGGGAACAGGGACTATATTTATGAATCTTGGGGATAGGGGAAACTTGGAGATCATTTACAATATCCCTGAGAGATGCTCATTCATTTTCTCCTTGTTTTTCCACCTTTTGCTCTGGGGATAGTGATAAAATCCAAATTAATACCCATATTGCTTCTGGAAGAGACATGTTAAAGGCCCGCCCTGTGGATCTACTCACCATTCTTGGTGGTTCCTCTAGAGAAAAAAACTCTTTTCCCTAGCCACCAATCCCCTAAATTTGTTATCTATTCCTACTGGAATTTAAGCTCCTAAGGCCAGGAACTGTCTCACTTTTATCTTTATATGCCCTGTATTTTTGTATCCCCATTCTGTTGTGTCTATCACAAGGACTGGTATATAGTAGGTACTTAATAAATGCCCATTCATTCATCCATTAAACCTCCACTGATGAGGAAATCACTAGTCTGTAAGGCTGCCCATTCCACTCATGGTTTGCTAAGTTTACACTGAGTCTCTCTGTGGACATTGATTTTTCTCTCAGAAAAAGGAGACTTGTGGTCCTGCCGGAGGCAACGAGATTGACTAGATGATGCCTTACTATCTCTTCCAGCTCTGTGTTACTATGATTCTTGCCAGCCCCTTGACAAGACAGGAGATGAGATGATGCTTACAAAGTGCTTGGCGTTCCTAGGGGACCCAAAGTGCAGTGGCCTGTGTTTATGAGGCAGGTTTTTTTTGCCAGGCATGATAAGCTGACATCTCTGATGGAAACCCTGAGGACTTGCCTGTTGCTGAGGCTGGGGTTGGCAATGTAGCTCTGTTTTAATTGGGCAGATGTGTTAGAGAACACAGGAGATTTGAGTGAAAAGAAACGTCCCACCACAGCCAAAGTGGAAGTGACAAACTGTGTGGGAATGCATCTGAAGGGCCCCAGAGTGCTGGGAGGGGATTCTGAGTTGTCCCCTGTTCACTTGGCGAACTTTGCAGTGGGTTCGGATGCTTCCCCTTCAGGTGATTTGAGTTTTATATCTTCAAATTATTGAAAATCTGGCATTGAGTTTGAGTTCTATCTCAGGGAACTCACGTTGCCTGTTGCCTCTATTTCTCCTTACGCAAACCTGGTTTGTTGAGAAGTTTTCAGGTGACCTGGGCTGGCCCAAGAGCACTCTCTCATCCCCAAGTGCTGATCTCAGCCTGGAGTAGTGATTTCCCCACTCCATTCATTTTTCCCACCTGGTGCCCCAGATGGGAGATTGTCCTCTCTCTTTTTTCCCTTTGTTGAATATGCTCAGAGCATTTGAAGATGCTCATTTCACCCTGTTGCTGTATTCATAACCACCATTCTTCCTAGTGTACCCTCGTTGGTTTTCTCTGCTTACACAAATCCGTGCATCCCCTATGGGCTTATGTTGTCTTGCTAAAGAGAGCTGTAAGCTACTTTTCTGGGGTGGGAGCCAGCACTCATGGATTTTCTTCTCTATTCTCTTATGAACTTCTTTTAATAACTGAAAAATTATTTCCCCTTTCCTTGAAACGTGGTTTCACTACCTTTATTTTTAAAAAGAAAGATTTGCTCCTATGGGAGGTAAAAAGTTCTCTTTAGAACTGTTGGCTGCAGTACTGCAGTTTGGGAAGTGCAGACCAGAGTCAAGATGTTCTTTGCCCCTGGGGCAGCCCCTGTGGCCACAGTCTCTCAGAGGCCCTGATTTCTCACCCTGGTCTAGCAGCTCAGCCGGGCCTCTCTCCTTCCTGGAGGGCTCTGCCTAAATTTAAATGCCAGGGAAGAAGTTCCCACCCGAGAAACAATGGGTTTCCCACCCACACTGCAGCTCTCAAACCACCAAACTGCCTCTATGGGCAATTTTCTCTGTTCATGAGCAATTATGCTGAAGCATGCATCCAGCTCTGAAGGTGTGGGGGTAGGGGAGAGAAAGTTGTGATAACAGAGGGGAACAGAGAGGGCTATAATTGGAGGAAGGTAGGTAGGCCTAGTTTTCCTATTCAACCATTATCTACCTGTCGAAAGTCCCAGTAATTTCTTTGCCTCTATTTTTATCCTGAATTACTTGTAGCCTATGTGACCTTATCTGGTGGAGCTTGGATTTATCCTCCTACTGTGGACAACTGGCTTTTCTGTTTGTTAGTTTTTGCTCATTGTGATTGTACAGGATTGAAAACTGGCCCTAGAGTCAGGTGCACCTGGGTTCAAGGCTTGGCATTGATGTATATTGACTGTGTGACTTTGGGCACCCAGACGCTTTGTGCTACTTGCCTCATTTGTGAAATGAAAAGAGCAGGATTCGATCCTATGATCCACTTTCAGTCTTCTCTGCAGTCTTACTCATTCTTCCTGGACAGACTTGGGCATCATTTAGAACTTTCCCGAGAAAGGCAGAATCCTGAAAAGATCATAGGCTAGCAGGAAGGCTGTTCTAACCCATCATTCTCATGACAAATAGAGAAACTGAGGCTGAGGTAACAATGAGAGATCACACAGTTATGGAGAGAGAGGGTCTGGAAAAGAAAGGAATTCGTTCTCTCAAGATGATGCTTGGGCCTGGAACTAGAGCACTTCAGTATAAATGGCTTGATTGCAGGGACTGTCTTTTTTATGTATATTCACAATGCTTAGAACTGTTCTAGGCACAAAGTAGATGCTTAAATGTTTGTCTATTGACTGTAAACCAATAGGGAGCAATGCCCTTAGAGTGGTGCCACTCTCTCCTATGATCTCTCCTCACCACTTGCATGGTTTTTCTGCACTTACATACCTTTATTCTACTGATACTTATTCTATCTTTCCTACTAGATTGAAAAGTCCCTGAGAGGTTCTGTATACTTACCTCACAGGAAAGTTAGGAGATTCTGAAATGGTATAGGCTACACCATTTACCAATCTTAAATGACTCTGTGAATGCCCACTGTTTACATATGGTAGGACCTAGTAAGTCTTTGTAGGACTCAGGGTATCACCTGCATTTTTTTAAATACCCCAGGTTCAGTTCAACTTTCTTTTCTGAAAGAGAATTATGGAGGAATCTGCCCAGCAGATTGGTTTCAATACATATGGTTGTAATTCTGACCAATTTTGCAGCATGTCAAATTTTCATCAGTGTTTCCCAAATTTGTGCCATTGCTGGACTTCAAGAGAAGTCAGAGAACTTCCCTAACCCTACAAAGGTATTTGTTTGGCTGAAGTTCTGATCATAATAGTCCTAGCAACCAAATGGAGCCTTCTCAATCCTTGCCTGGCACATGTGTGCACACTCACACATGCACACACTGAATAAATACACATTTGTGCCCAGGCACACTTTTTTGGGGGGAAGGTGATATTTTGTTTTCTCCTGATTACATGTAAAAATTTTTGAGTTCTTAATTTTCTCTTTCAACTCCTTCCTCTCCTCTCATTGAGAAAGCAAGAGATTTGATATGGGTTATACAGGTATAGTCATGCAAAACATATGTCCACATTAGTAATATTGTCATATATACTTCATATGTGTTACATATTCATGCTTACATATGCACTCATAAACACAGTCTACTTCTTTTGGCACTCTTCCGTACACATGCTTGCTTGTACACATGCACATACTCTTCCTGACACAAGTTCATGGCACTTGTACATATATAGCCCACTTCCTTTGTAACCCCTTGCCCCCCTCTGCATACATGTACAAACATACATGTACACATATCTACTGGCATATTCATGTATATGTGAATATACAGTGTATATGTAGATGTGTATGTACATGTGTGTATGTATATGTTATATGTGTATGTATATACACGTGTGCATGCATAGGTATATATATATCTGTAAATGTGACTGTATGCGTATATATGTATGCACTGTGTATATGTGCATATATATGTATGAATAATCATATGTATGTGCATATTTTTGTGTGCACATATATAAATATGTGCCTACGCATGCATGTACATATATTATGTGCACATATATATTTGTATGTATATATGTGTGTATACATGTCTATATATGTGTATCTATACATCTATATCTATATCTGCATCTACTTGTCTCCCACATCCTTTACCACCATGGCCCCCCTCTCACACTCATTGGTTCCTGAGCAGCCCTAGACCCTGTGGATTGCTCCAGCTCCAGTCTCTCCCTCTCTCCTTCTCCGGGAAATTAGCCTCACATCATCTAATCTGACTCTGACTCCACTGCTTTGACTTCGTGATGATGACAGAGTGGAGCTATTCAGCTGTCAAATGCTCAGCTTATTGCCCAGATGGACAGCACCTTGGAAACCTCAGAGAGACTTCTTCTCCCCCTCCCTTTGCTGAGGTAATGAGTCTCCCAGTTGCTTTTTTAAGTGCCCCTCACATCTGCCTTTAATTTTAATGCCTCTTGCCTGCTGACCTTTCTTCCCGGCAGGCAGCCTAAGTGCGATTCCCATAATTAGCTTAGTGATAATTTAATCTTTTTCTTTGGATCTGATTGTTTTTGAGGGGCTCGAGTCCAGGGCCAGGGTAAAGGAGACCTTTGCTTTCTCTGCAACCTTTGCCTTTGTTGACCCTTTCTTTGTTAAACACCGGGTTAGTGTTGGAGGGAAGTGATGGGGGTGTAGAGGGGGAGCCAGCGACAGAGGAGTGTCTTAGACTAATGGATGGCATTCACAGCTGGTAGTTAAGATCTGAATCCTATTCCTGTCTCTGACTTCCAGGATGTCTTGAAGTTACTGCCTCTTCCTGGTGACTCAGTTTCATCAAAAGAGTGACTCAGTTTTCCTGGATGTAGTTATGTGAGTGTGGGTCATACAAAGGGCTTTGAGAGCCTTAGGTGAAGGGTGATTAGAAATGCGAAATTTACTTATTGCTCTCAGGGGTCCTGGCAGGTTAGTTAGCTACCCTTTAAAGGTCAAGGTGGGGAAGATGGAAGAAAGGGAGTAATTTTCTATTGGGTTTCTCCCCTCCCCCTCCTATCTTATTCACATGATTAGACGACATTGAACTTGAACTCAGTATTGCCTTTCTATGCTGATGTGTATCTGACCTCATCTATGCTGGGGAGTCTCCATGTCAGGTCTATGTAGAAATAACCATGGTGAAGTGGCAAGAACCTTAGATTTGGAATCCGAGAGCCTGGGTTTGAAGACTGGCTTTGCTATTTGCTAATCTAGTTTCCTTATCTGCAACATGAGGGTAGCAGTAGGACCTCCCTCTTAGGGTTGTTGTGAGAATCAGATGACATAATACTCAGAGTTTAGCACAGGGGTTGGCGCATAGTAGGCAGGCACTTGGCAAAAGCTTAATCAGTTCTCTCCTTTCCTTTCCCCTAAGAGGCAGTGGTATTTGCCAGTTTAAGTTTTTGATTGACAGTGGAGAGATCTCACCTCTGTTCCTAAATTATTGCCTCATCTTTCCCCCTCCATAAAATGGGCACTGCAGTGCTTCCTTCTTTGCTAGACTCACAAAACAACAAAGGGCCCATAGGAGAGCAGAGGATCCTGGGGGTTCAGATTTGTATTGCACCCTTGGAAAAGAGAAGCCAGGTGAAACTTGAGATGATGTGAACACCGGGATTTCATCCATCTCCCAATAAATGCATAAACAATTCTGGCACTCTAGACTTTTGGAGAGTGGAAGGTGGGAAGTTACTGAGCTAGAGTTCTCTGGAGGAAAACATCAAAAAGTCCCTCAAAGAGGAACTCATTTCTGTGGGATTTAATTTTGTGTGATCAAGTTTTCTTTTTGGATGAAGAACCAAAAATATAAAGATGATGGGGCGGGGCGGGAAGTGGAGAGGAGGAAGGTAGGTAATTTAACTAATCAATGGATATTTACTGCACATAGAGCCCTGTATTGGTATGAGTAACCTGGGTGAGAGAGGGAATAATGGACCAGTAGTTCATGGCAGGCAATAGAAAGCGTAGGTCCCTCTTTGCCTCCTCCTGCAGCCTAGAAAACAAGGTCTTTGATTTATGAGCTAACTTTTAATTAAAAGAACGGTGGGGGCATAAAAAAAAAAGAAAAATCTTGTCTTGCCTTTATAGGATGAATGGCTCCCAATGTGAACTAATTTAGCTTGTCCCCCAAATGCCCCAATGCTGGTGTGTGTGTGTGTGTGTGTGTGTGTGTATGTGTGTGTATGTATGTGAGTTTGCATGACACTGCGATTGCCATCCTAGTTAGAGCTCCTTTCCCCCTGCTGCTGCTGGCTGCATCTCTGCCCTCCGGCTGCTCCTAAGCATCTCTGTCAACCTGCTTTCTTGGTGTCAGTTCCTCCCCTATACCTTGCAATTTATTTTTTGCAGCTTCCTCTAAACACTATATTTAAAGGGACACTGTCAATTCCACTCCTGGTAGTCTGGAGGTGTTTTTGACGGCCTCTTTAAGTATGGCAATGTTTATACCATCAGCAGCGAAGAGGACTTTTTTCTCTATGGTTCCCTAATCCTCTCCTTAGTAAGTCTCGATTCCCTGTCACCCATCACCTTCCATTGACACTCCATATATCAGGTGCCCTGTGGAATTCATCAGACACATAGCCCTTGCTCTCTAGGAGCTGATCTTCTATGATATGACTGGAGCTGACATGGGCATGAACAGTATATAGTATGTTCAGATTTAACCTTGCCATCCTAAAATCCTAACATTTGTGCACCTGGGCTGACAACCAGCTCTGGCAGGGAGGGAGCTCTATGACTCTTGTTTTCCATAGGCCCTATGGCATGTGATTAGGATAGCTTATCACTTTCATACATATTTCTTTGTGGACTAGAATCAAAGATGTTTAGAACTGAAGATCTTAGGTTGAATGAAGGAAGTCTTAGTAGTGCTATTTATTATTTATGTAATCTTCGGCTGGTCATTTGATCTCTGCTGGCCCTATTTCCTCATCTGTAAATGGTTGTTCTAGGTAGACCAATAATGCTATGAAGGTACCCTAAAATAATTGAATCCTACTACTTTATCTTGGAAATAGGGAAACTGCCATGCATTGTGGTGCACTCCTATAATCCCTGGTCCTGAACTAGTGAGTTCTCAGCCTCAGTGAGCTAAGCTTATCAGCTGTCTGCACTAATGTCAGAGCTACCAGGTTGTCTAAGGAGGCGTGAGTCAGCCTGGGTAGGAAATGGAACTGGTCAGAGTTCTCATCCCCGTTAGAGTGGGGTTAGGCCTGCAAAGGCGTAACCCCTGGATTTCCATCCTGGACAAGATAAAGAGACTTAGGCTTTTTTATAAAAAGAAAAAAGAAACAAGAAAACTTGAGTCCCCAAGGGAAGATTGACTTGATTGATTTATCTTTGTGATGTCTTTCTAGAGTTAGTATTATTTTTGTACAGCTTTCTCTTGTAGGATCTTGGTAGCCTGTCCCTATCACCCAGGAACCAGAGCTTTGTGATGGGAATCAGCGTGTGGGAGCTTGGTACCTTGAGTCCCAGAGGAGGGAAAAATCAGCTCCCTTCTTATTGGCATCAATGTACAAAGTTAAGGATAGTCTGTGTATCCAAGAACCCAAAACTAAAAAGAGTGGAGAGCTTGTCCATGAAATAGACCCAACCCCACCCCCAACTCCAGGGAAATAGGCCAGCAAGGTTGCAACAACTCAAATGAAATGCAAAACTGATAGCAAGACCCTAGGGAAGCAACGTGATCTGCTTGCTGGGATGGTGTGTCCTGCTGAGCTTGAGAGAGTGACAAACACTAACCCCTTCTCTGCCATTGATTGAAGAGTTAGGGGCAATAACTTTCTTTTACTATTAATCAGTTGCACTTTTTATAATATTAGGAAGTGTGGGCTTTGTTTCTGCTGTTTATATACATCCTATCATGAATTGTTCTACAACAGACACTATGGAAAGGTCATTGGATCATAGATTTAGAACTGGAAGGAATCATAAGACTTAGAATATGGAAAATACGGGCTATTAGCACTGTAAGGGACTTGGGGATTTAGATTTAGAACTTGAAAGGACCTCAGAAATAATCTTGTTCAGTTCCATCATTTTTCAGATGAAATCACCTAGATGGTAATAGTGTTTATCTGAACTCAGGTTCTCTGATTCCAAATTCAGTGCCCTTTTAACTGTACCATGCCATCTACACTTCACCTAAGGCACTGTATGATAGCTACCTGCAATCTAAAATCATGGCAGAGCCTTGATAATTCTCCAGACTGGCACTGGGAAGCAATGACAAGCTAGGTCTGAATCCGAGTCATAGGAGGAACATAAAGTAATAGATTTAGTGATAGAAGAGACCTTGATATCCAACTCCTCCCCTTTTGTTGTAGACAAGGAACTGAGGACTGGAGATGTTAAAATACTAGAAGGTCCTGGAGTGTCCATTGGTATAAAAATTTGCTTGGTCCTTAGAAGTATTTTTAAATTCTCATCTTCTTATGAAGTGATTTTCCCATGTTTATACAGAGAATAAGGTGTAATATCCAGATTCAAACTCAGTTCTTCTATTTCCAGATCTAGTCCTCTTTCCATTTCTTGACACTATTATGTCCACTAGGATATAAGTTTAATTGAAATCACAACTGAGCTGTTGATGACCTTTTCCTACTCAGCTATGACCCAGGAAGAATTGTCATCTGTGAGCTCATCTTAAAAAATGGTCTCCCCAATCCTCACAAGAAGTCCTTGGGGTTACTGGGAACCAGGATGAAAACAGAGTGGTGGAGTCCCCCTCTTTGGAGGTCTCCAAGCAAAGTATGGATGGACACTTGGACATTTTACAGAGCATGTTGAGTGAGACCAGGTGACCATTGAGTTATCTTCCAGCTCAAAGTTCAATGATTATATCCTATCTCTTAAGTCCTGAGTATAGTATAAGCTTTGAATTTTTCTTTTTCATCCACTGTAGCACCCCAAGAGGCCTATGGAACCACTAGTTGTTAGGTAGGCTTTAATGCTGATACCTTCTTTTTGTGTTGGACTAACAGTTTACTGAGGCAGCTGATAGTGCAGTGGATAGAGCATTGGATTTGGAGTCAGAAAGTTTCTTTTTGTTCAGTTCTTTGTGCCTTAATCTTCATGATCCTTTTGGGGTTTTCTTGGCAAAGTTACTGGACTGGTTTGCCATTTCCTTCTCCAGCTCATTTTACAGATGAGGAAACTGAGGCAAACAGAGTTAAGTGACTTGCCTGAGCCCTCTATTCATTGTGCCACCTAGCTGCCCAGAGTCAGGAAGACCTGAGTTCTAATTTGACCTGACACTTCCTCGCTGTGTGACTCTGGGCATGTCACCTAACCTTTTTCTCCTCAGTTTCCTCAACTACAAAATTGGGATGACAGTAACTTCTATCTCACAGAGTTGTTGTAAGGATCAAATGAGATAATGTTTGTGAAGCTTTTGCACAGTGCCTGGCATAGAGTAAGCATTATATAAATGCTTCTTCTCTTACCCTTCCACCTCTCAAATTCTGTGATTTTGTGAACATGTTAAACCATTGGTGTAAAAATTTTCTTGTCCTTAGAAGTATTTTTAAATTCTCATCTTCTTATGAAGTGATTTGCCCCTGTTTATACAGATAATAAGGTGCATTCTACAAACATTTACGGGGTACCAACTATGTGCAGGGCATTGTGTTTGACAATGGAGACACGATGATGAAAAATGCCAGACCAGGCCCCTAAAAATCTTATATTCTAGTGGGGTGAGACATGAGATGTACACAAACTTAGAATTTTTGATACAATTGATAAAAATTAGAAAACAAGGGCCTGGGAGGGGTTCCAGTAGTGACGGACTACTTCGGGTTGAGAAAGATCAGGAGAGGCTTCCAGTTCTTCAGGCTCTTCCTTTGTAAGAAGAGTAAGAATCTTTCTAAACTTTGATTCAGTCAAAGGGCCAACTTTTGAGGCCACAGGTCCCCCTCCCTTGCCCTTAACCTTCACCCCACAATCATGGAGTCAGGAACCCTGTTCAGTTTCTACCTTGGGGAAGCGATAGTGTTTCCCTTTGAGTCTTAGCAGACCAAGGACTGGTATGCAAGATGACATCATTGGTGCTAAATTTGTCTATGCTCAATGGCAGCCCAGAACAGTGTTGCAAGGCTCTTTGGCAATCTTGGTATGTGAGTAGATTGGGGTTTTCTCTCCTTGCCTTCTCTGCTCCTCCCACTCTTGAATATAGGCTTTCCCCTGTTTTGGCCTGTTCTCTCTCATTTGCGAGATCTCCTTCCTTTGCCTCTGAGTCATTCTCTGCTTCTTACATCTGGTTCTGAGCAATCCATTCATTTACTCATTCATTCACTCAATTTTTCTTAAGTGCTCACTATGGGCCTGGCATTTGCTCAGTGCTGGAGATATAAAGACAAATGCCCCTCACCTGACCTCAAGGAACTTATATTTTATGGGGAAAAATAATTATGAACATAGAGAAGTAAATTCAAAATATACACAAGCAAATTTAAAGTAATTGTAGGAGGAGGATACTAGCACCTAAGGATATCAGGATGTACCTCATGTTGGATGGCCCTTGGGCTGAGTCTTAAAGGAAGCTTGGGATTCCAAGAGGTACCAACAAGAGGGGATAGACTAATTAAAAGTACAGAATTTTATTATATTGAATTTTATTTTATTACACTGTGTGATGGGAGTGCTTGTTTTATTCCCTAAATTTAAAAGAAAAACATAGAGACAGGACGTGAAAGAAATAGCAGAAAGGTAAATGCAACTGAAGTCTATCCTTATCTTAATAACTGCCAAGCGTTGTGGTATGTCGTGGTATTCTAGGCTGTGTGGTGTGCCAGAAATATCTCTGGATTCAAACTTATCAGGCTGAGGTTAGAAGCCTCTTTCCTTTGCTTATTAGTTGAGTGGCTTTAGGCATATCACTTAACTTTCCTCAATTTCCTTATCTGTAAAAAAACATAATAATTGGTCTATTTGTATTAAAGGGTCATAGGGAGGACTGAAATAAGTGCTTTGCACAAGGTAGGCCTGAATCAATGTTTGTTGCATTGCATTGAATAATAGATGAGGGATATTTTAAAAACTCCATAGGGCTACATAAATGTGAGTGATTATTGCTTTTAGGTTCTTGGTGGGGTCTCTGGAATAAATAAAATAAATAAAAAACTCCCTAGGACAGTTCAGGTTCATAGAACAAGATAAAGTCAAGTAACATAAAACTATCCACAAGAGCAACTTCAACCCTAAACAAAACATAAAAGGCAGAGCAGCATAGTAGATAGAGCTGTCTTGGAGTAAGGAATACATGAGTTCAAGTCCACCTCCTGCCCATATGAACTAGATGACCCTGAGTATGAGATTTAGCCTCTCAGTGCCCCAGGTGGCAGAGTTGATTTGATCTAAATTGGCAGAAGGGGTTTTCTTGTTGGAAGTTCTATATATCACTGAAATTGCAGGTCTCCTCCATAAAATAACTGTGATCCCACATTTGTATGATGGGTGTGTGATGTGGACTGGTAATACATCTGAACAATGAATGTCTTGGGAGAGAAGGAAGGAAAAAGCAAGAAAGAATCCCTTTTAGACTAAGGTCTTTTCAGGGCTGATGGAAAGACTGATTTGTGGGTGGGAGCAAGGCAGTTGTTCAAAGTTATGGACAAGCAGATGGAAGGCACTGTTTGTGTGTCTTCTGGATAAATTGACCTCCTGTAGTTTGAAGTGGCTGAAACTCCCCAAATCCTGAAAGATAATGAGTCAATGAGCATGACTTCAGAGGATCAACAGTGCACCTATTTTTAGTGTGCATAGAATTTCCTATATACTTTCATACTCCTTCCTGCCTCTCCCCTCCCCAAATTCACCCTATTTATCAGGAAGAGTATAAGGCAAGTGGGAAAATTGAAATCCTTGGAGAGGAAATGAACTTGACCATGCTCAGCCAAGGCAGGTAATGACCTGGAGGCTTCTCATCCCATCCTATTCGGTCCCACATCCTCTCTGGGCCCACAGGCAAGGAAGTATGGTAGGGTGGAAAGAACTGTAGGCTTGGTGCAGAATCTTCTGGCTTGCTGTCCCGCTTCTACCAGCTATGTGACAGTGTGACAGAACCTCAGTTTCCTCACCTGCAAAACAGGGATACTTAAGCTTGCAGTGTCCATTCCAGAGGAGGAAAGAAGCTACTGAGCCTCAAAGAGCATCTTTGTCCATACTGCCTACTGAAATTTGCATAGTACCATACCCTATTTAAAGTATTGATTTCGATTTCGTTTGGGGTTGCGAAAATGAACAGCTGCTTTGTTACATAATTTTTTCCTTCTCTGAATGAATATATACGCACCACTCTGTCTACGCAGTGTAATCACGGGGTATTCCTCGAAATACTTGGGGAAGGCCTGTTTGCCATTCATTGACATCAACGAGAGCATCTATTCCTGTGCTTTCCTCCTCTTTTCCTCCCATCTCTCTGCAAAGGAGGGTAGGAGAGGATACCAAGTACAAGAGGCATCTAGCTCCTGTGAGGGCTTGGGGAAGCATTGATGGGCTCCTGATAGATTCTCCCACTTTTAATCAAGAGAGCGAGAAACTTCCTTGCCTGGCCTGTGTTTCACTGGCTTGTCAGAAGAGTAGTCTATTTATTCTTTATGGTGCGCAGGAACTAATCAACAAAACAAATACATTATTGATGCTGAGTTTTTTGCATTCTTATACATTGTATATGTATATGTGTACATACAACTCACACACAAATACACACATATATACCTTCAGTTTTGTCCTTGGCTAACTCATTAAGGTTTCCTAGCCCTCACTTTGCTCACCTTTAAAATAAAGGGGATTGGCCCCTGAGGACTTTTCCATGCTCAGTGAATTGAGCTAGCCAGGCAAATGACCTAATTTCTTTCACTAGAAGGGAACTCAGACACCATCCAGTCCAAACTCATCCGATTTTAAAGATGAGGAAACTGAGCCCTGGGAAACTTAGTCACATGGTATCTGAGGTGAGATTTAAACCCAGATTTTCCTGACTCCATTTCTATCGCTCTGTCCACTCTACATACTGCCTCTCAAAACATCAATAGTGTCCAAGGTGGAAGAAAGACCTACGACCCTTAGATTAGGCTCTTACACCACCAATTGAGCTAGTTTGGAAAGAAGACTCGATTTCATCAGAAAGAGAAACTCCCTTGCCCAGCAAAGATCTCAATCCTTTCATGACTTACTAGATTTTCTTTGTGAGTTTCTATAGCAAAAAAAAAAAAAAGATTCATCACCACATGGCCAGCCTTCTGGTGATAAGACTTCAAACTTCATTAAATTAGTGCTTATATAAAAGGCACACTTTGCCTTGCCCAAGTTTGTACTAGAAACCTTCACCTCCACATCACAATGAGGTATTGGAGGAGGGTTTTCGGGGAATATGTACTTAGTCTTTCCAGGAATTTAGTGGAAAGAGTACACATGTACACATACATATGGAATCTTCCTTTGAAGCCCCATCATTGTCTAGAGTCCTCTATATGTTTAGTTGAAACATCACCTCCTACATGAGATTTTTCTTGATCACTCCCAGCTACTAGTTGCCTTCCCATGATTACCTTGGGTTTATTATATACATATACATATACACACATATGCATTGTAGTCTTTTCCAGTAGAATGTAAGCTCCTAGGGGCAGGGACTATCTCCTTATCTCTGTAATCCTCAATACCTAGTATAATGCCTGACATTATTCATTTTATAATTGCTTGTTGATTGATGACCAGTGAAGTATGAGTTGTGGTGAGCCATATACCTCAGGAAAAATTTTGATTAGAAATCAAGGATAGTCTCTGTGACTCTTGCCTGATGACTGACTGACTAAGTTTGGAAAAGGGTAATCAATGGAAAGTGGTTATGGCATGATAAAAGTTTGAACTTCATCACTTTGGAGGGAAACTTCATCATTTGCATGAAGTTTGGAAGTTTAGTACAGAGGCAATCAGGGTTTTGTCCCAGGTCGATGACATCGCAGGGGCATTTTTCTTCCTGTAGTCTAGACATCCTGGTCCCCTATATTTTCTGCCTTGTGGTCATAAGCCAGTTTGTATTGTATGATATAACCTTGATCTCTAGCCTGACATCAGGTTGACACCTCCAAGGTCATGTCTCTTAGGCACTCACTTTCCGGAGATTACCTTCCCTCTAACCCCTCTGGGGAAATTGGCTGGCCTATCTAGGGGATGGTTCTCTCCTTTCAGTGCTAAGAATTCCACTATTCTTTGGTCTGCTCAACTGCTTTTCACAAATGAGCAGTTTCCTAGTTATGATCCTGCCTGCCAGCCTCCCTTCTATACCCCCTAACTTCAGTCTTTGAGTTCGCAGCAGGCTTAGATTCACTGGTTATAGCTGTCCCCTTCTTTTGGTTACAAGACTTCATGCTCCATGTACGTAGGGGTTTCCTTTTCTTTATTCCCTGATCCCCATAAAAGCATGCTGACCTCTTAAGTAATTTAAAGGCAATTTATCAGGAAGCACTAAAAGAAGCGTTCAGTGGTGTTTAGGTTTAATAGTAACAAGAAAAGGTTAACAATTTCACAGTTTGCAAATGGTCTTGGTGTTAATCCTGGCTTTCAGTACCAGCTATGGGACATTTACCTAATCTCTTTAACTTCTCACCCTCTTTTCTGACTTTCTTCTGCCTGGTGTTGAACTTAACATCACCTTAGTTCTGGTCCTTGGCCATGATATTTGGCTGTCTCAGACTTCCACTCTGTACCCACTACTGATACATCAAAAGGTCAAGAGAGTCTGAAGACCTTCATTTCTTTCATCTTAGACTATGAATCCAGTCATTTCCTTAACTCAGGGAGAAGAGTGCTTGGTTCTCTCCTTCTGAAGATTCTCTCTCTGTCTCTTGTCTCTCTTTTTCTCTTTCTCTCTCTCTTTTTCTCTTTCTTTCTCTCTCTGTTTCTCTCTGTCTCTCTTTTTCTTTCTCTTTCCTTTTCTTTTTCTCTCTTTTTTTCTTTTTCTCTTTCTGTCTCTCTTTTTCTCTTTCTCTCTCTTTCTCTCTGTTTCTCTGTCTCTCTTTTTCTCTTTCTCTCTGTCTTTCTCTTTCTCTTTCCTTTTCTTTTTCTCTCTGTTTCTCTCTGTCTCTCTTTTTCTCTTTCTCTTTTTCTGTTTCTCTCTTTCTCTCCATCTCTTTTTCTCTTTCTGTCTCTCTTTTTCTCTTTCTCCTTTTCTCTTTCTGTCTCTTTCTCTCTTTTTCTCTTTCTGTTTCTCTCTGTCTCTCTTTTTCTCTTTCTCTCTGTCTCTCCTTCTCTCTGTCTCTCTTTTTCTCTTTCTCTCTCTTTTCCTCTCTCTCTGTTTCTCTCTCTCCCTCCCTCCCTTCTTTTCAAGTCCTTTTATTCAGATATGTACATTAGTAAAATGGAGACATAGGATATGAAATTGGCATCTTCTCTTCCTTTCCCCTCTCTTTTACCTCCACAACAAACTTTATGACATTTTGGGCAAATCACTTCACCCTTTGGGACCCTGTTGCCTTACCTACAAAATATGGGCAATACTTTCCTAGCTGGAGGGGCAGGGGGTTGGGCTCAATCTCTTCACCTCCTTGAAGTCAAGATTTGCTTTTTCACACAAGATATTCCTTCTCTGTTTGTGCCTTTGGTACAGGCTATTCCTCATGTCTGGAACATACTCTCTCTGAATCCTTTGAGCTCAGAACAAACACTACCTCATTTGGGAGGCCTTTCCTTCTACCCCAAACTGTTAGTGCCTCTTGGCACCTGCTTATAGGTCTACTCATCTCGCCCAGGATCACGTAAACTTCTTTAGGGCAGGAACCGTTTTATGATTGTATTTATATTCCCAGAACCTAGTACAGTGCCTGGCATACAGTAGCCATTTAATAAATGCTTGTTGAATGATTGTTTCCTTTTTGCTGTTATGTCCCCATTGCCTAGCATCATACTTGGCATATAGTAGGGGTATAAGAAATGCTTGTTGAATAAGTGAATGAAAGACTTTTCCAGAAATGAGCTCCATCATTATAAGAGCTTTTCTTTTTGCCTCCTTTTACCCACCTCCACCTTCGACCTCTCACTAAACCATGTGATCTTTCTAGTTATGGTAATATCTTTGAATTATTCAGGAATTATTGTAACTGATCCCCATATACTCTAGTTTTAAAATTGCCTAGAAAGAGATGGATTCCTTCAGGAACTAAAAACTTCTCTGTAACCATCTCTGTGACCCAGATTTCCTTGCACTTTTTTTGGCTTTATGACCCCATCTGTCTGGCACATACTACAGTAGAGATGCCAAATAGTGGCCTTGAAGGCTGAATCAGCTAGAAATACTCCCAGATTCAGTCTGAGCCAGATTAAAACATAATCCAGAAATATTTAAAATAAATGAAAACAATAGAAAATAGATAATGGTCATAAGTTGTTTTCTAGGTCAATATGCAGCCAGCAGTTCCTTATGAACAATGTAGTAGAACCCCCAATCCTATTTAAATTTCATGACTCTGCTCTAGAGTTTTAGATTTGGGTGTGGGTGTACAGGGGTCTATACCTGTGTGCCAATTTATGGAGGGGTGGCTGGATAAGAAGGGAATGTATGGAGCATGTTGTATTTTTGCTCCATACATGCACTCAAGGAGCTTAAATTTAATTTTCTATCATCACGTTTTATGTGTCCTCATATCTTTTAATTCTAGCAGGCAACTGATTTCTAGCTGTTAGCTTAAATTCCTTAAAGAAACAATTCTTGTAATACTGGTGTGAGCCAACTGACTTACTTTGTCTTCTTGTCCTTGCTGTGACCCGAAAAGTTGGTACTCCACGGTGGTTGAGAGCAAGGCATTGTTAGATTCTGGGACACCGGTGGGTTGTCTGCTGTCACAACATCAATTTGTCAGCCCACTGTCACACTCTCCTTTAGCTTACCTGCTTTCTGGGGGAGTGTGAGCATGGCCTTGCTGGCATTTATTCCATTATTATTTTACATATTTTAGCATCGCCCCACAGGCCCTACTATTTTCATCCTGCATTGGAAACTGTTAAATGGGGAAAGATGTTAATTGGTATCATTAGAGCAAACTGTGTCCTAGTAACATTGAAATTCAGATGTACGTTTCTAAGTTCGTCTTTTGCTGTTCCAAGTCTGGTAGATATGTTATGCTTGCCACTAATGGCTAGCCCTGGTTTCAGTCACAGGAGCCTCTTCTGGTGGGGAAATGGGGGAAGGGGTACCGTGGAGAGAAATGTTCTTGGTTCCATTCCCCACTAGGCAGACTTCTGGATTCCCTCTCCCCTTGTGGCTCAGCGCACAAAGGAAAAGTGAGGGGGTGGATTGAAAAGTGGTGAATTTAGCTCTGTTCCACCCACAGGAATTAGACTGGAGGGAAGTAAGTCTGATCAGGAGGTTCTCGCTGTTTGCTGTAGCTTAGGCTGGGTTACTGCTTGGAGGGTTTTTGTCTCTGGATTTTAGGGATTTTCATTCATGGTCCGGGCTGAAGTCACAGACAGCAGTCCTCACAGCTAAGGGCCTCTGAGCCACAGTGAAAATGTGAATAGATTCTTAAAAATAATAACAGTGATCCTAATTCAATTCAGCAAACTGTGGTTAATTTCCCAGAAGATGAAAAAAATCTTCTTTAGTTTTTAGAGGTATTCAGGTAAGCCTTAACACTTGGAAAGAAGGACTGGGGAAATCATGTGAGCTAGATTATGGGATCACAGATTCAGAGGCTGAAGGGACCTTAAAAGTCACTGAGTGTGGACTCCCTCATTTTACAGGTTAGGAAATTGAGTATCAGAGAAATTCAATGACTTTCCCAGGAGCCTATATCTAATAAGTTATTTGAGGTGGGACTTGAACATAGTGTTTCTTATGCCAAGTCCAGTGCTATATCCACTATGCTATGATGCCTGGGTAAGTTATGAAGTTCATTCTCATTCTTTCTCTATCCCTGTCTGTCTTTGCTTACAATTTCTCTCTTCCTTCTCAACTTTGCACTCTTTTCCCTGCCTCCTCTCTGTTACCTCCTTCCCCTTCTCTGTTTATGTAATAGGAATAATCATCTTTTACATTTTGTACCATGGAAGTAAGTCAGGATTGGAGGGCTCATGTGGTCCAACCCTCTAATTTTACAGAGACCTAGACAGCAGAAGTATCTTGCCTCAGGTCACACAGCAAGTCTACCTTGGAGCTGCAAGAAGAAGCTTAGGAGTTTGGATTGCTAGTGGAAAGCTGGTATCCTGGGTTCCATGCCCACCCTGGAAGAAGACCACAGCAGTTTTCTGACTACTAGAGAGGGCTAGAATGCTGCTCATCTATTTTTTATGATGCTAACTCTGTCTGCCCGGGGAGGAAAGGCACATGTAAGCTATTTTTTTCAGGCACTTAGGAGAGCTTATAGTTTGAATTTCTCTGGCAAAAGATGTTCTTGGATTTCATATTGAAATGTTGCATATTTCAGGAGGCTAAAGTGAGAATTTCCATATCCAAAATACCCTTTTTGAAAAAAAGATAATATATTTAGGCTGTCCCCAATCTGAACTTGAAACTTTTGAGTAATAAAGCTAGATGCTTTGGGAGAGTGGAATTTTTCTCATCACAACTATCACAGGACTGATGACATGATAGTAAGGATTATATATGTGTGTGTACACACATATACACACACACATAAATAGACATATATACATGCACACACATACCTATATATATGCACATATATACATACATATTAATATACCTATATACACACATGCACATGTATATATGCATACACACATGTACATATACATAGACATACATAGACACATATACATGTGCATGCATCCATACACACATTAATATACATATATACTTGTATACATATGGCTTATACACACATGTAAGTGTGTGTCTGTGTGTGTTTGTTGTATGGGAAGGCGCCCCTCTCCAGCGGGTCAGTCATCTCTCCCAACATTGGGGGATGAAGCTCTGAAAGGATTAGCCATGTGACTTTGAGGCTAAATTTCTAGGTCACACTGTCACTGCTCAGATTTCCTCTGGCATGTACTCATTCAGTATTCTGGCTCCCAATTATTGAACAATCATAGAGCCATCACAGAGCTAGAGTTAGAAGGGATTCTAGAGGTCGTTTAGTCCCACCCCTTCATTTTACAGAGGTCCACAGAGGTTAGGTGATTTTCCCAAGGTCACACAGCTAGTAAATGACAAAGATGAATTTTGAACCCAGGTCCTGAGATTCCAAGACCCACTCAAATTCATAAAGTTATTGTGAGGATCAAATGAGTTTATGGATGTAAAGTGTACCTTACATATATATAAATATATGTATATATATGTGAGGCCATATATATGAGTATGTAAATATATATCTATATATGTATATGTGTGTGTTCATCCTTCATTGCCAAAAAAGACCATGCCATTAAAGAAATGATGACATAACTTGCACTTGACTTTGTTTTGAGTGAGGGAGGGCTGTGCAGGTCACCAGCCTCACTTCTCCTCCAGAGCCTTTTGAATCCAGTGACCAGATATTCATCAGGATGACTGGAGATGACTCAGGATAAAGCAATTGGGGCTAAGTGATTTGCCCAAGGTCACACAGCTAGTGAGTGTCAAGTGTCTGAGGTGAGATTTGAACTCAGTTTCTCTTGACTCCTGCACTGGTGCTCTATCCACTGCACTACCTAGCTGCCATATGTATATATACACATGTATATATAATATATAAATATATAGGCATGTTTATATACACACACACACACACACACACACACACACAAACACACACACCATATATATGGTACTTAAAGTATCATATAAATGGTAGCTATTATTAGCTATTGAGGGCAGGGAATGGCTTTTGCTTTTCTCTATATCCTCAGCACTTGGCACAGTGTTCAGATGATAGTAAGTACTTAATAAATGCTTATGGACTGATTGCCTATTGGCCATACATCGTACTAGACCTCTCAGGAAAATACAGGCGCTGTCCACAAATCCCTGGTTCACTTTCCTCCTAAGGGAGGAGCAGCCTGAGCCTAGAATAACCTCTTCCACTCAGGTAAATTCCAGCCTTAAAGTTCTGTGATTCTGTGACACCCCCCACCCCCTCCAGCTGAGGAAGATGCAAAGGGACAGCACTGGCCTTCTATGACCTACATAGTGGGTGCAAGCTCCCTGCAGCCTTTTTTGCTATGTATTCTACCCCTTCTTTCACGTACTGCCCTGACGTCCATTTGACCAGGGTCCACCAACACTGAAAATGGGATGAAGATGGCTTCAGCGCTTGTTGGATCTGGGAGGTGGTCCTGGTACTTATCTCCAAGGGATATGCAGCACCAACTGAACTCCATTCCCTGTTTGTTGCTAAGCGAGGTTGGCTGAGGTGATATGTGTATGTTACAGGTGGGGAGAAAGGGGGAGGTGTTTGAGAACATATAATTTTCAGAATTGGACATTGGAAGGAGAAGATGCATAGGGTCAGCTCCAGACCTCCAAATATGTAGAAAACAGCAGTGACAGATCATTGAAACCAGCCAATAATAATCCCAGAATTATCTGTCCTTTGCTTTGGAACACGTCCTATTGTTTGAGGAGGTTGCTTCCCCCCCCCACCCCCACCAGGTTTGCCTTCATAATTACAATTCACTCAGGCTGATGTTCACATGATCCTAGGTTCTCTTACCCCATGCTGGCTAACCAAGGGAAGAAGTAGCCCAGGAGTGTAGCCACTTAAGGCCAGGCAGGGGAATCTGGGCTTAAAAACCTTTACTCTAGATAATCCAGAGCCTCTGAATCAAGAGCTGCTGTATTTGTTTTCTTCCTGGGGTGTCACCAAGCCCCTGATATTCCTCACAGTGAGGAAATTTTACAAAATCAAATTTACTTTAGACCACTTACTGCTCCTTGATTCCTGCCTGGCATTTCTCTCTGTACTGCCAGAGAAAGCAGATTGCTACATTTCACCTTTGTTCCCACTCAGTTTTGCTTTTGAATGACAGATAATGACCAAGGAGGTTTAATTTCAAGTGGAAAAGGGAAAAAAGATCCATTTCCAAAAACATTTCCCCATAAAATTAAAAAAAAATCTTTCAGAAAAGTCTTGAGCTCCCTCATTTTTTTTCTTCTTTCCTTTTGTTTGGGGAAAGGGTGGAAGAGGATCTGTCATTTTATTGGTCCTGGAAATTCCTGGTGTGGAAATTCCCTCCGCAGATTCAGGGAGATTGGTCTGTAATTTATAGTCTCAGGGACTTACCTGGGGCACTGAGAAAGGTTGCCAGATGACACCAAAAGGAATGATTTGCCCCTCATTGCAGAGCTAATATAGGTTGAATGTAAGGCCAGAGGCAGCTGTCTGTCCACAATCTCAATGAAGTTTTTGTCCTGCCATTTGGCAATTAGGGGAAATTTGCCCACTATAGTCTTGGCACTCTTCTGCTAATAGGTGGTATCCGGGTGATGTGCCCAAAGGACTCTATATCCAGCACCCTTCATTATTTAATAGCAATAGGTAGACTTGGCGATATAGAGCCGTCTCTGACAAGGCATGTCATTTAAACATACAGGCAGGCTGCCCCTAGACCTCTGTGTATGTATGTATTTACGTCTGCCAAACTGTATATTTCACGGTTGTAATTGCATCCCACATTCTTGCAACATTACAGACATGAAGTGAAAATGAGTGCTTTACATGTTCCCAGAGATATAATTATGGTAATACATAGACGGCATTTGTGCCGCTTGCCCCATCAGGCATTCAGAACTACTCTCTGCTGAGGACAGCCCTGGGTAAGGACGGACTCTGGCAAGGGAGCCCATTCCAAATTCTCTCCTTTCTATAGGGTTGCTTTGATTCTATGGGGTGGTTTGACTTATTCTTTCCGGTTTGCAGCAGGAGGGATGTCTCTGTTTGTCATTCATCCTGGGGGAATGATCTAAGTCAAGGGAAGTTAACAAATATTATTAAATACCCATTGGGTGCTCAGCCTTGTGGGTGATGAAAATGGAAAGTCAGAAGACCTAGGTTTCAGATCCCATATCTGGTACTTACTTTTTGTGTAACCACTTGTAATCTCCTTGGACTTTGCTTTGGGGAGGAGGTTGGACTAGCCTCCTCTGTGGCCCCTCCCCACTCTCCATCTATGATTCTATGAGGTAGAACAACAGGATTCTGTCCTTGGGGAAATTTTCAATCTGTTACAATAATAAACAACTACTTACATTTATGTAGCACTCCAAAGTTTGCAATGTACCTTCCAGTTGAAGAGATAACATTTTTGTGTTGAGGGATGTAAAACAAGCAGAGAAGAGGGACAGAACAACCATTTACGTAGGACTCACGATGTGCTAGGTGCTGTGCTAAGTGCTTTGTAATTATTATGTCATGTTGATACAATAACACAATAACCCTGGGAGGTATGTGCTATTATCATTCCACAGTTGAGGAAACTGAGGTAGAAAGAAGTTATGTAACTTGCCCAGGACCACACAGCTGGAAGTGCCTGAGGATGAATTTGACCACTCAAGACAGTGTTATACAGTGCACAGAGTTTGGGATTTGAAATTAGGGACCCTGGGTCCTGGTTCAGCTACTTCCTACCTGAGTGACCTAACCTTTGTTGTCTGCAGTTCTCTTATTGGCAAAATGAATTTGAACTAGAAAACTCCTGAGGTTCCTTTTTGCTTTAAACTCATGATCTCTGGACATCGGATCAGGTTCTAAATTGTGTAGTAGTCAAGAGGGGTGTTTTGGGAATAACGCCCTTTGAGTCTTCCTGGAAGTGCTCACAATTTTGGCTAAGAATGCCAACTCCATACTTTCAAAAGTGCAAAGTGTCTTCACAAGTGTTATCTTCCTTTGACGCTCGTAACAACTCCTTAATGTTATCTGTGGGCAGATATTGTTATCAGATAATAGGAAGTCTCCATCCCAGTGGCTCAGAGCAGGGCTTGAATGGATGAGGGGAAGGGGCAGAGTTCTCTGTGTATTCTTCGATAAACATGTGCTACCCTCTTTTCCCATGCTAAATTTAAAAAGGGTATTGCACTCAGGTGACAGTGCTGCAGCCAGAACATTTTTTGATCATACTAACCTGAGACCTACCCTAAGCACCTTCCATTGGTACAGTTACCCCTAGCTCTGTTCTGCTGGTTCACAGCACCTGCCTTCAAATAATATCCACCAAAGTTTCCCCCACTGCCTCCCTTCTCTGCCTTTGGCTCCTCCAAGGAGAGAGGAGCTCATGAGGTGAATTGGACCAAATACTCTTAAAGGACCTGGGAGTCCTGGCTTAAGTGTCAAACCCATCTGTTAGTAGGATGGCAGAAGGCAGGACCCAGAGGCAGCAGAGGATCTGAAAAGAGATAACAAGTTTGGCTTGTTTGCCTGTTTTAGGTATCAGTACCGAAGATTAAGATGAGGGGATGGAGAGATAGATAGGATAGGTACTTCTGTGGGACCTGGTGTACCATCCATTTTAAGGCTTTGGTGGAGGCTGGTGTGCCCAGGTGGGAGAGATGTGTCTGGGGAGGGAGTGGCCTTCTTCCCATTGTCCTGCTCTCAGCCCCTGTGATTGACTCATCAGACTGCTCCTGCTGCTGCTTTTCCCAGCTCCATAGTCAGGATGATTCTGTTAACGTCTCCCAAGTGGCCAACCCGGCTCACAGCTGAGTTGTTATCAGCCCGCCACACACTTATCTGTGCACTGTTAAAGCTCCATAATAAAATTTGTCACCGGCTTTAATCCTATCACTGTCCAGACCCAGCTGATTAGCCCCTCTGGTCTTTTTGGCTTTGCTCTCCCTGTCCCAGCCCCCTCCACGCAAATTAACCAGGATGGGAGTTCAGAGGGAAGTTTGAAACAAACGATAACAAAATCACCAGAAGAAAGAAGCCTTATTGAAGCAAGCAACACCCCCACCCCCAACAAACAAATGAAATATAGCTTTAGTCTCCATCCTGCCTCCTTCCTGGCAGTTTCTATACCTATCAGAATCAGAAACAGGAGAGGGAAACATCTTCACTGTCATCTTAGTGTTGTTTTCAGAGAGTAACTCATGCTAAAGGGTTATTTCTTCTCCATACCATTTGCAAGGCTTATTCCCACCCCACCTCTATTATTTCTCATAGACATCCTTAATTCTGGAGAGAGGATGAGCTGGACAAGTGTAGGAGAGGGGAGAGAGGAAGACTAGAGTTTCCAAAGTTGTTTCTCAAAATCTACAAACACTAAGAAATATGTCCTAGTGCCCTCACTCCAAGAACCAAAGGTGATACATCTGGGCCACTGACCCAGTCTCAGGCTGAATAGACTTTGTGCTTTAGGCTTCTGTTGATTGAATACGTTTACTCCCCAACAGCTGTACTCCTGATACACTATTTTTGAGTTCATGAAAGAACATGTTGTGACAAAGGCAATGAATTGTGTTTCCATCTAGAGACTGATCTATGGGAGCCTCCTGTCTCTCAGATGTTCTGTGCTTTCTGCACATTGGGGTGCGTATGTATGTAAATGCATGTAGTTCCAGCACATGCTTATGAATGATTTTTGAACACACAGATCCATATGGGCACGTTTTCAGTGTCTATGTTTTAGTAGTCTGGCATTTTTCCCCTTCCTCTTTTCCTGCTCTACATCACTACACAGCTGCTACCTGTCTCTCTCTCTTCCTCTTTACATAGTTCTGTATTCAGGGTGCTTTCCTTCCTCCCTCCATCCCTTTCCATTCTCAGGAGATAAAGTTTTTTTCCCCCTATAAATACGCACTTTCCTATGTCTTCTCCTCATGCACCTGTCACGAGATAGGCAGACACTGAAGCTGCTTGAGAGGCTCTGGCAGTGGATGAGTGTGGAGACACACTCTGAGAAAAATGGGGTGGCTAAGGGGCAGGACGACTTTCCTGATTTCTAGATCTGCTCATCTTCACAGAAGCACATCAGTCTGTTTGTAGCAGGTGGCTTCTCCGCAGACTGCATTCACCTGCCTAGAGGAGACAGATTCAGCCTTCACTCTCAGGAAGAATCAAGAATCCCAAAGTTCCTGTTTATTTGGGGAAGGTAAGCAGGCTCCAAATATAAGAGGAAAAGCTTTCTTCTTCTATATCCTAGCCTCCCCTTATCCGTGTACACTACTCATCCTGATCCTGTTCAGAGTGGATGGAAGGATACTCAAAGGATTGCAGCTTTGTTTTCTTATTGGTGGCCACGAAAATAATATTGTCCTATCTTTTATTTTTATTTTATAGTTTTCAAAATGCTTTGACATTTAATATTTTATTTATTCCTCAAAAAAACCCCAAACCAAAACAACTGTGAAGTAAATGGTGGAAATTATAATAATTTGACAGTTGGGGAAACTGAAGATGAGAAAGTATACTGACTTCCCAAAATCACATAGGTGGTAAATGCCAGAACTCTGACTTCTGACTTCAAGTCCAGTTCCTTTTCTGCCACTTCATAGTGAAACTAGATTGTTCTCTGTTTTACTAAAGAAAACGTACCTCCCAAGAATTGTCAAGCCTGACAGCCATTTCCCACTTCTGGTGATTCACACGAGGACAAATGAGGCTACCAAAAGGAACCCAGAAGATATTGTTAAGGATTTTACTAAGGGGTACAGGTGGTGTTTGTGTGTCAAGGGATTCAGAAGAGAAGTGGAGATTTGAGAAGTGAAAAATTGACTAAGAAGATCGTGGTTGAAAATGAATTTAGTTTTCTGGGTGATGACTTAAAAGACAGGTATGATGGGCTTTTGGCTAGGTTTAAAGGAAACCTAAAAAAGACCAGGAAGAACATATTTGTTTGAAGTTGGGAAGTTCAACAAAAAACGTGTTAAGTTGGAAAGGGAAGAAAAGAGAATAAATTGCTCGTGTAAATCTGCCAAGTCTAATGCTACTAATGGCAGCTAGGCTACACCATGGATAGAGTCCTGGGCCTAGAACCAAGAACACTTGAGTTCAAAACTTGCTTTAAATGCTATTAACTATGTCGCCACCTCTGTCTGCTTCAGTTTTCTCATCTTTAAAATTAGGGTAATAATAGAACCTACCTTTGAGAGTTGTTATGAGATTAAAATAAGACAATATTTGAAGAGTACTTGGCAAATTATATAATTGCGATATAAATACTTATTGTTACTGCTAATAAACTGTTACTACTGTGACTGCTGCTGCTGCCACCACCACTACTACTACTACTACTACTACAACTAACTACTACTACTACTACTACAGAGACTAGCAGAAGAAAAAGCCAGTAACTCATAAAAACCAATATCCAAAATGAGAACTATCGGCAAAGCTCACGGTCTCAGATGCACAAATATACATGTATAAAGTATGGGTAATAGGGTAAACTAGAGAGTCTAATGATGGAAATCAATCTGATTTCATAGGTACCCTTGGTATGACTCTGTAGGATGAGACTTGTGCTTAGAATTTGACTTGAAATAGTGTACCTTAGAAAAATAATTCAGACTAAAATAAAATGTGAGATGGATTGATATTATATCTCAATAGAGGTACATCAAGAAGAGGTAGTGTGGTTCAATGGAAAGAATACTAGATCTCAGTTCAGATCCCATCTCCATCACTTGGTACCTGTGTAAATGTCATGAGATTATATAATCCTGCCTTCACTTGTAAAGTGAAGGGGTTGGATTAGATGACCTCCGAAGTCCTTGTGAGCTCTAAATCTATAAACCTCAGGTCCCAGGAATATGAACTCAAGTGAAGAAATCTAGAAACCTGGGAGGGAAAACATGATTGAGGGTGCTTAGGTGATGATAAGTGGGAGTATATACAAAAGCAGTACTGTTATGGGTTTCTCTACAGGGGGACTGATATAGACCACCTAGACAGAAGGAAGAATGAGATGAGGTGTTTGGGAGACTGATCACAAACCTGGCCCAGACGCATAATACTTTAGACCTCAACTATGTCAAGTCTGATGGAATTCTTTCTCTTCCCAAAGAAGAAAACTGACCCTTTCATGGCTTGCCTTAATGATAGTTTCATTCTTTACAAGTTTACTGCTAATAAGTTCACTAATACTTATTCTGGACACAATTCTGACTGAGGAGGAGGAATTGGTTGTTGAAGTTTTGAAAGAAGTTTGGAATGGAAAGAAATTTGGGAGCAAGGGATCTCTCCATCATAAAGTTCATGATAAAGAAAGGCAGGAAAACCAGGCATAGCCTGACACATTATTGTATTAGGTATTATAAGAGTCTATTTTAAAGAATTCAGATAAATAGCATTCAATGGCCTATTATTTGAAAGCAGAAGAAGGCCAAAGAGGGATGGGAAACCTTCAACAACAGAAATTCTGAGAATGGCAGAGATGATGAAGATGAGGAGGGAAACGGATCTAACTAAAGAAACAAAGGTGAATGCATAGGGAAATCATCAACAAACATATTTTTAAATGTTTGGAAAATAAAATCCAGTGCAAATAACAGAGAATGAGAACAAAAGAAGAATCTGGTCCTATTAAAATTGTGTCAAGAGTTGAGTATGGGTTGAGACGAGTGACACATGATGCTAAGCTATATGTCTGTTTCATCATTATTCTTGTTGGGTTATGTTGGGAATAAGTAAATGATCAAAGAAGAGATTAGATTATTGAGATTATTAGAATGATGGTGGGGGAAAAAAAGAAATGAGAAACCTGAGAAGATTTCTATGAACTGACTCAGAGTGAACGGAAAAGGACCAGGAGAACAATTTATACAATAGCAGCAACATCGTAAAGACAAGTAACAAACAACTGTGAAGGACTTAAGAGTTCTGATAAATGCAATGACCGACTATGACTGCAGAGGACTGAAGATGAAGCATGTTGCCCACCACTTGGCAAAGAGGTGAGGGACTCAGGGTGCAGAATGAGACCTGTATTTTTGGACATGGTCAATGTAGGAATTTGTTTTGCTTATCCAAGCATAGTTGTTATAAGGGCTTTACTTTTCATTTTTTCAATTGGTGAGAGGCAGGAAGAGAATGCATTTAATTAAAAAATAAAATAAAAACCAAAAAGACTGAAAGAAGAATAATGGTGAGAAGGCTGAACTGCTCAACTTTTAATTTGCTTTTGTTTTCTTTTCCAAGTAGAGAAATCTTTGGAATGAAAGCCCAGGATAATTAATGAGGTGGTCAGGCAGAATTTAATTGACATGGATTATTTTATGTCAGCAGGCCCTGGTGAAGAGCATCTCACCGATGCTGAAATAATGGATAGTTGAGATTGCAGAATTTCTGTCAGTGATCTTTCAAAGATCCTGCAGATGTTCCCCAGAACGGAAGAACACATGTTTTCACTTTCTAAAGTATGAAAGCAGGAAGAGTTTGCAAACTATAGAGCAGTGACTTTGACATATTCCAGGAAAAATCCTAGAACACATTATAAAAGGACTGGCTTGCAAAGGGTGAAAAGCCAATATAGCTTTGTCAAGGACAACTCATGATACAGTAACCTCATTTTCTTTTTTTCTGACAAAGTTATCAGACAGGTAGATTAGGGGACTGCTGTAAGAAAAGTGTCTCATGCTACATTTGTGGATAAAGTGTAGGGCAAATGCCAAATGATAGAAGAGTTAGGAGGGTTAAATTCCCTGGTTGAATGATCCAGCCAACTGAAGAGTCATTAATGAGAAGATGTCAACTTCAATGGAAGTCTCTGGTGTTGAGCCTCAAGGATTTGTCTTTGACCTTATCAGCTAGAGTGTTGTATGTCTATATCTGTATCTATACCTATCTATCTCTATCAGGCCAAGGAGGGGTGAAGGTGACTTGCCCCAGCTTATATTTTTGTGTTGGAGTGTTGGAAGTCAAATTGAAGCACAGTGTACTGATTCTAAGCCCAACTCTCTTTCTACTGCATCATGTTGCCTCAACTTAGAGGCACCCTTGCCATATTTGCCAGTGAGATGAACCTTTATTCCTTGAGTGTTCTGTGTTCAGTATGGGGTAGGGACTGCATTTTAGGAAAGCCATTGACAAGTTGGAATGATTCTGAGAGGGAAGCAGGAAATGGATGTCAAGAGAACTAGATAAACATGCTATTTGAGGAGTAGTTGAAGAAATTAGGTATTTTTAGCCTGGAGAAGAGACTTAGAACCCACAATAATTGTTATGTAGAAGAAGGATTAGGTTTGTTCTGTTTGGTCCTAGATGGCAAAACTGGAGCAGTGAGTGGAAAGTGAAAAGAGTGAGATTTAGGATTAATTCGGGGGATAACAATAGTTCTAAAATCACAGTTCTATAAAATTGGAGTGGGTTGTTTTGGGTTCCTCCTCTGGAGATTTTCATGCAGACCCAGGTGACCCCTTGCTGAGGAAGAGGAGAATCAAAAAGCTTTTGATGTCCCTTCTAAACTCTTAGATTCTCAGATTCTGTATTGCTGAATTTTGAAGGCAGTTGGATTGGAGTAAATAACAACCTTAATTCAAAGAAACCAAGAGGGTTCCTTTGAACTCTTTCCTTATTTATGGGAGAAGGATATTTGTAAATCATTTGGGATTGGGGTGATAAGGAAGGACAGCAGGGGTAGGGACAGGTGTACTGGTGGTATGAGTACCTGGGAGAATATGTAGATGTTGTGAATTGAGGGAATATTATGGTATAGGGAAGAGTTACGCATGCTGAATGCTTCATAGGTAGGTTGTATATTATACGAGTAATCTGAGTATTCCTGTTTAAGTTAGCGTATGATGTGTGTGTATGTGTGTACATAATGACCCAAAGGGCAGTGCAAGTTTCTGATTAGAACAGGGGGCGAGAGAGTGGGAGATAACTTGGTGATATAGTATTATCAGTCACACTGTGATGTGACAGCTGTCCAAGGTGCTGGGCCTTGAGCTCATGAAATCTCCAGAATTAATCAATGGGAATTCTGTTTCTGATAACAGGAAGAGAGGCAGGTAGAGAGACATTCATGAACATCAACAAAGCACTGGGCCTTTAGATTAGGGCAAATTTTCTTCACTTTTTGTGTGTCATGGACCATCGAGCAGTTGGGAGAAGCCAATGGATCCTTTCCCAGTTTTTAAATCCATAAAATAAAATACATGAGATTACAAGGAAAACAATTAGATTTAAATACAATTATCGATTCTTTTAAAAGTTCACACATGCCAGTTTAAGAACTCTAGGTAGATAGACCTTGACTAACTGTTGGTTCAGTGAGTGAGCCTCACACTAATTAGGACAAAGACTTGGTCCTTGTTTGGGATAGTTAATTTTATTCTATTTCATGCTTACCAGCTATATCTCTAAACCCTATTAGCCCTTTTGAAGATATAAGTATCTTTGGTCAAGAGGGGAAAAATAGTTCAGGTGGGGGATGGGAATGGTTCTATGCAATTCCATCGTTACTACTGGGGGAAAAACCCTCATAGGGTACAACTTAGCACCAAGAATAACGCTTTCACTAATAATACGAACATAAGAAGTAATATTTATATAGAACTTGAAGGCTTGCACAGCATTTTACATCCGTTATTTCATTTGTTCCTCACAGCAATCCCATGATTTAGGTGTGAGCCTTATTCCTGTCTCACGAAATGAGAAAACGGAGGCAATCACACTAGTAAACATCTGAGGTAAGATCTGAACTCAGATCTTTCTGACTCTAAGTTCACAGCATGACACATTCTTTTGGGGTAGCCCCAAATGTTTTCCTATAAGGTGAGCACCACCCAGATCAAGCTTTGGAAATAAAACAACAATTCACATTTATTTATAAAATCTTTTAAATTTAACAAGGCACTCATCACACAACAACGCTGTGAGACAGGTAGTATAAACACCTTCATATTATCCTACACTAACCTTGAGATGCAGTGGGAAAATTCCTGGACTTGGAGTCAGGAGATAGCTCAGTTCGAGGCCCGCCATTGACTCTCAACTATTTGTCTGGCCTGGGGCAAATCACTAAACTTCTTTGAATCTTAGTTTCTTCACCTGTGGAGTGGGGATGATAATCCCTGTAGTTCACAAGGTCAATGTGAGGTTCAAATATGAGGAAGGGTATGTGTAAGGTGGCTAGAAATGTCAGCTGTTATATCCATTTTACAGATGAATGAATGGGGGAAAAGTGCTGACTGTACAAAACATCGTGGCAGATAGAAAAGTAAGACAGTCCCTCATCTCAAGAAGCTCTCATTCTAATATGGGAGACAAGATTCATAGGAAGTTTTAGTTGTAAATCAGATGGAAAGAGTAAATGCGTGCGTGCGTGTGTGTGTGTGTGTATGTGTGTGTTCATCCTTCATTGTGGAAGAAGACCATGCCATCAGAGAAATGATGACGTGACTTGCACTTGATTTTGTTCTGAGTGAGGGAGAGCTGTGCAAGGCAACAGCCTCACTTCTTCTCCAGAGCCATCTGAATCCAGGGACCAGATATTCATCAGGATGACTGGAGATGATCCAGGTTGCGGAGGCAAGACAAATGGTGATGCATCTTCATCAATATCTTTTCCACTGATAAAACCATATCTGTTTCTGAGGCTAAACCATTCTACAGTGTCATGCACTTTTAGTGACAAGAACTATTTTCTGGGTCTTCTCTAGCTGTCACTGTAGCACCCGAAGAATCAGGGGCCAAGTTGCATCTTCATAGGATGATGGAGGCTGACTCAGCTGGAAACAGGACTAGTCAATTTCTCGGAGGTGCTGCTACTCCCAAGACTCTTGGGTTTAGCTCACTGCAGACCAATGGCAATTGAGTAGCAGTTGTGCATTAGTGTTAGTAGGGACATTGGGCCTCTCCTCCACATGGGTTGCTCCCACCAAAGATGACTGCAAGGACCATGCTAGAAGACAAGTCTAGTGGTATGGGGGCATTGCTCTTCTTAAGATTCTTGGGTTCAGGTCCTGGACTATCTCCACTGGAGCATGAGGGAAGGTGTGGTCAATAGTTTGACTTGCCTGGTATCTACATCAACAAATAAATGAATTGAACTATGTGCACTCTGCTAAGGCAACTGAGGCTCAGAGTAGCTTGACAACTTGTTCAGCATCACAGAGGTAGTGTTTGAAGGAGACTGGATTTGAACCTGGTATTTTGGCTCCAGCTTTATTGCTCTTTCTGCCCTTCAGGTTTGAGACAGGGCAGAGAAGAAGGAAAGAACAAGGGTTTATTCACCACTTACTCTGTGCTAGGCATTGTGCTAATAAGTGCATTACAAAATATCCCATTTGACATTCACAACAACCCTTCAGGGTAAATGCTATGATGACCCTTGTTTTACAATTGAGCAAACCAAGCCAGAGGTTAAATGACTTGTTCTGATTCGCCCAGATAGTAGGAACCGAGGCTAGATTTGAAATCAGATCTTTCTGACTATCTACCAAGCCACCTAGCTTCCAATAGGGTGTCATAGGAACAGAATAGAGCAGATAATTTTCAAAATCACTTTTAATCTTGAATAAACTATCCTTAGTCCATGCTACCTGCCTTAGTTTCCCATCTCCTTGGACTTAAGTATTCTCTTGCTTTTAATTTCTCCACCCCCACTCTAGGGGGTGGCCAGGATTTTGAGGAACATTAGCAGTTGTGGAAAAGAAGAGTTCCAAAAGAAGAAAGTTTAGAAAATGACTGTTTCTTCAGCGCTCCTCCCTGATTTTTTCCTCTTCATTGTGTCTCCTTCCCCCTTCCTATATTTCAGCATGAAAATATTTTGACTGGCTGTTAAGGAAGAAAAACAACTCAGATCTGCCAAGCTCTAGCCTTGTGGGACTGCCATTAGGAGGGGGCACATAGAGAAAGGGCATTTTCTCAATTGCTATCACAATTTTCTAAACTAGAGGTTCTTAACCTTTATTGTGTCACTGGCTCCTTTGTTGAAGGGGCCTACGGACCCTTTCTCAGAATAATGTTTTTAGATATTAAAAAAATGCATAGAATTACAAAGGACACCAATTACATGGAAATGAAGTTATCAAAATATTTTTTAAAAATAAATTCACAGGCCCCAGGTTAAGAACTCCTATTTTAAACTCATATGTCCTTCTAACATGTGTCCCTTTCAGCCTCCCCCACATTGAAATCCCTCCTCACTTTGCCAGAGTAAATAACTACTGGTGTGTGGTGACCCAGGGTCACAGCCAATGGAGAACTGTAATTGGGCCCTTCTTTTCTGACCATCTAGGGAGAGGCCTTACAGCTGATATTCATTCCTCTGACCTCTCACATGAAATTTCAGTCCTTCCCTCTTACCAGACTATATAGATTCTAAGCCAGTGGTTTTGTTGCCAAAATAGAGAGGGAAAGAAGATGAAAATGGTAAAGTTTCTCTTTCATTTTCCCAGAGATATGAAAGGGTTGGCCATCCTTGGGATGTCATGGAAAGGGATGTGTGGGGCTCTTTAAATGGAAGCATTCAGCTTTTTTATTCAGAATATTTTTCGGATTATCTCATTTGAAACATGACAAGAGAATACAATCTCCCTGAGAGCAAGGGCTGTTTGAATTTTTTTCTTTGTACCTGTAGCACTTGGTGTAATACCTGGCCAAAAAGGATAGGTGTTCAATACATTGCATGGTACAGTAGAAAGGATATTCTGGAGTCTGCCTTTGGCTCTGGAGTCAAGGAACTTGGATTCAAATTCCTCTTTTGAGATTTAGAGCAGTGAGGTGGTGCAGTGGATAGAGCTCTAGGGCAGGAGTCAGGAAGACCTGAGTTCCAATCTGCCCATAGACATGTACTAGCTGTGTGACCCTGGGCAAGTCATGTAACCCTGTTTGCTTCAGTTCACCTAATTGTGAACTGAGGATAACAACAGTGTCTATCTCAAGGGGTCATCATGAGGATAAAATGAGAGAATAGCTACAAAGCACTTAACACATTACCTGGTATCTATGTGACCATGGGCACGCTCCTGGGCCATGGTGGACATAGTGGTTTACAGGTTACTCTCCCATTAGAGTCTAAGTTTTGTGAAGACAGTGATTGTTTTTTCCTTTCTTTGTATTCTCAGTGCACAACACAATCCCTTGTACATAGTAAATGCTTAATAAATTCTTGATGACTTGAGCTGGGCCTTAGTATCTTCATCTGTACGAAAGATGGCCTCTGACATCCCTTTACTCTCTTTTGTGGTTGTTGTTCAGTCGTTTTTCAGTGATGTCCAACTCTTTGTGACTCCATCTGGGGTTTTCTTGGCAATGATACTGGAAGGGCTTGCTATTTCCTTCTCCAGGTCATTTTACAGATGAGAAAACTGAGGTAAATGGGGTTTAGTGACTTTCCCAGGGTCCCCTAGCTATCAAATGTCTGGAGCTAGATTTTTGCTCCAGATTTTTAAACTATGAATTGTCTCAAACTAAGTTCCTGCTCAGGTGTGAGTTAGACTAGGTGTCCTCTAAGGTCTCTTTCAACTGAGATTCTTTGCTCTTGTGCCCTCATAGAGAACTAGAAATACTCACCAGTCTTGTGTCTCCTCCTAGGGTGTAAACCATCTAATAACAAGTTTGGAATGGTAGGTGGGAGGAAATGAGCCCTTGATGCTATGCCAAACTATTTTTCATAAGCTTCTGAAACTATCTTCTACCCTTTCATAGCTACCCCCAACCCAATCTGTATCTGTGGATAAACCTTTTTTCTCCAAATGAAGTGCTATGTCAATCTCTCTCTCTCTGTGTCTCTCTCTCTGTCTCTCCTCACCCCCGCCCCTAGGATAGAGCTCAGGTTCCTTGGTGTGGGGAAGGGTAGGTGATGTTCTCTCACCATCAAGGGAATTATCTTGGGAAAGAGGAGATTTAAGTTTTATTTCTGCAGAAAACTTTCCTTCCCCCCTCCCCACCCTGCCTTTGGTCAGAGTCAAAGACAGCTGGCAACAATAATGTGCTTTGGGCTTTTGTGAGAAATTCTCCCTTGCTAGAATAGCAGGGGAGAAAAGCCACATTCACTTTGCTGCTTCTTCCAGGCCAGGTCCTGGTTCTAAAATCATTGAATGGAGATGGAAGGAAGGGCTCCTCCTATTAGAAGTTTTGTTTGTTAAATTTCAAATTATTATTAATATTATTGTCATAAAAAATTCTGTAACCATGGAAATGATGGCTCCAGAGGTCATCATTTTTCCTGATCTTACACTATGACCTACTTGCCTGGAGTGGTACTGTGTGAAGAAGGTGTATCCTGCATCAAACTCAGTTCTCTACCAAGGCAAAGAGAGCTCAGTGCTTCTTGCCCTGGCTCTCACCTCAGAGAAGGTCATCCCTGTCTTTAAACTTGTGTTCGTGCCCCTGGGATTCTTCATAATCGTTCCTGTGCTGACCCCAGCCCTTTCTTTACATTTCATCTCCTTTCGGGTGGGACCTCTGAGACCGCTTAGGATTCACAGAGTATGCTCTCTGCCCTCCTGTCTGCTTCATGGACCTCCTTCATTAACTTACCAGTGGCCCCATTGGTCCTATTAGCCAGTTGCTGAGCTAGAAAAGAGATGCTCTGTCCCCAACCCCAAGGAACCCTGGTGGCTGGTGAGTACCTCATGTGTCCTTGCATGCTTAGACACTCGTAGGACTCTTCTACAGGCTGATAGCACAGGTCACAGATTCTTTTGAAGTATTTCTTTCCCCTGCAGGAGATCTGTTTACTTGACAAAGGGAGTCATGGAATCATAGACTTGGACTTGAAAGGGATCTTAGATCATCTATTCTAAGCCCTCTATTTTATAGATGAGAAAACTGGTTTGGAGTGGTTAAGGGATACACAAGTAGGGAGGAGCAGAGCTGGGATTTGAACCCTGGTGCTTTGATACCAAATCTAGCATACCTTCCTATCCCGAGGCTAGAGATTTAGAAATTCAGCAGCTAAGGTTAACTAGGTGGTTGACGTCACTCTGTGTTCCCTTGTATATTGCTAGATATATCACTTTTATGTTCATTTGTGTGCATTGTGGATCCGCAGCGAGCTCATTGAGGACCAGGAGGCATGATGCCCTCCTTACGATTTGCCAGGGGGTTAAGCCCCCCATGGGTAGGCATTCAAGTCATAGTAGTTTTTATTTTCCTTAATAATGGAATAATGGAAGATTTTGTGAAGAGCTTTCCTCACAACAACTCTGTAAAATAGATAGGACAGGTATAGTTATTCCCATTTCATAGATGAATAGTAATAGCATTTAGATGACCCTTTAAGGTTGGTAAAGCCCTTGACGTATCTTATATCATTTGCTCCTTCTAACAAGTAGTCAGATCAATAGGTATTTTTAAGCACCCACTTTAAACCTGATGCTGTGCTAAACACTAAAAGGGAATTGCTGTTATTATGCCCATAACACAGAGGAGGAAACTGAGACAAGCATAGCTTAACTGACCTGCCCCGGGTCACTTAGCAAATAAGTGTCTGAGGCTAGATTTTTGACTCAGGAAGATGGGTCTTCCTGACTCCAGATCTGGCACTCTATTCACTGCACCACCTAGCTGCCCTCATTCACTAGACGTCTGTAAAGAAAGGTTTGATGGGATACCATAGAGGGAATTTATGAGATTGAGCTAAATAATTTCTAAAATTGATATCATTATTTTTTTCTTGTATTCTTCCTCCTCCCTTACTTAGAGTACTATCCCATGTAACACAGAATTTTTTTTCAAAGAAAAAAAGAATGAAGAAAAAAAGAAGTAGCAGCATCTCAAACCCTGAGAAGTTCTGAGCACTGCAGGCCTTATCCTGAGCCATTTCCTATAGGCTAGTTCAGATGACTGGATTTAGAGGAAATAGAAATGGGTTGGAGCCAACATCTGCTACTTGCTTCTTGTGTGACCTTGGCCTCAGTTTCCTTCTCTGTAAAATGTAGGATTTGAACTAGATGGTCTGTAAAGTCCAGTCCAGCTCTAAATCTATTATCTCTTAAGGTGGAGGTCCATGAACTTGTATCTTAATCTTTTGATAACTGTAGGCAGGAATTGCCCTGGCTTCTTGCAAAGTCGATTGGGGCCACCTCAAGGCTGTAGGGTGCTAATTAACACTAAGTCTTTGGCTGTCGGTGACTCTCAGGGTGCTTTGCCTACACTGAGATGTCTGAGAATCTTTCCCTCCTCTCACCTGGGAATTCTGGAATGTCCCCCAACTCCACCAGGATTTTGGTGGTAGCTTCTGTCTTTTCTGGCTGGGACTCTTCAGCGGCAGCAGGTTGTAGTGGGTGGGGGGAGTGGGGGAGGATCACCATCACTTGCTCCTGATAGAACAGTAATGAAATTAATGGGCTCTTAAAGCTCTCCCATTAACAATGGAGTCAGTATGTCAGGGGCATTTACAATATTGGTTCTCCAGATGTCAGCCGGGGACATACACCAATAGCTGCCTGCTTGCATTTCCCTATCTCTGTGGGAAAAATCGGAAACTCAATCAATCTCCCTGGAACCCCTCCTCCTCCTTCCCCCAGCCTTTTTTGAGACTTCTCAGAAGTCAAAGCCTAGAGGGAACTCACAGATGACTGAGATGAGGATGCCACTGGTATTGAGTGTTATTGAAGTGTCTTTAACTGGATTCAGTATGACATTAGGGTACAGTGGAAAAACCATTAGCCTAAGAGTCAGGAGATGGATGTCCTGTTCCCAGTTCTGCTAGAAACTAGGTTTATGGCCTTGAATAAGTTATATCAGTGCTTTATATCTCTTCTATAAAATGAGAGACTTAGACTCCATGAAAGGAAGGGAATAAGCATTTATATATTGTGAAATCTATTCTTATAGTATATATTCTTATAGTATCTATTCTTATAGCAAAGTAGAAACTGAAGAGGAAGGAAATAGTACCAGCACGTAAATTGTGTTTTCTGTGGTCTTCTCTAAGTACTTTCTGATATTGGGAACAATTGGTCTTATAAAGCAAGAGCAAAATGAAACTTTTCCTTTGGATTAGTTAAAAGATTATGTCCTCTCCTTTTACAAATGATGTTCCATCCGTCTTTTCACATCCTTCACTAAACATCCTCTGCCCCAGCCTAATCCTTTACTGAACAGTGTGAATCTAATTTTATTTCACAGTAACCTTTCCTTAGCAGCCAGAGTCATGGTTGAGGCTCCAATGTGTTAATTGGTTAGTGACTTAGAAAATGGGACCACTTAGGGGTTAAAACCAACCAGCTCTTATCTCTTGCACAGGCCCACCTGCTTCCTTTATCCACCCACTTCCATCACAAATTTTGAAGCTTTTCTGGGAGGTTCCTTGGAAGAGAGTGGGTGAGCCCAGCAGCCTGGTTGTGTTCAGATTTGAAGGCTGAGCCTTGGAAAGGAAGGACCAGCTAATACAGGTGTTGTGCTACCTCTGCTCCTGGGCCCTGGCAGGAGACTGGTGAGGAAGGAAAGGAAATTGCCAAGGGAAGAAATCAACCAGCAATGTCAGTCAGGCAATGGAGCGGTGCTAGGAAAATCAATGCTGAATTCCAGATGAGACGCAGGTGGGGAAAAAGGGGGGTGATGTTGGTGAAGTAAAATGAGAATATTTGTTTGCAATTCTAATATAATGAATCAACAGATCATGGGCAAAACATGTCTAATAGAAATGCGCATAATGGATGTGGTCAAATGGAGAGAGAGAGGGAGAGCAAGAGTGAGAGTGAGAGCAAAAGAGAGAGAGAAAGAGAGAGACAGAGACATAGAGAAAGAGAGACAGAGACAGAGAGAGAAGGAGGGAGTCAAATGTAAGAATATGCTAAGAAATTCAAAGTTTTCATTTCTCTTGGAAGATAGATAGATAGATAGATAGATAGATAAATAGATAGATGGCAAGAGAATAATGGGTAGACCAGCCTTCTTCATGCGGCACATTGGAATAAAACCAAATTCTTCTATTTCCCCTGGAATGCTTCTGTTTCTCACGCATCTGTTATAGAGTGCAGTAGGGTAGTAGGCAGACCAGCTCTCCTGGGAAGCTAGAGGCCTAAATTTCACTCATGTTTCTGTCACTGACAAAGTACAGGCTTCTTTGAAGAAAATTTTTTCCTGAGTTTCACTTGCTGCCAGGATGATGATAATGGTTTTTAAGATTTATGAAACAATTTCAGGTGGTATTCTTTCTGTGAAAGAAACTGAGGCCCAGAAAGGACAAGGGACTTTTCCAAGGTCATCCATCTAAGAAATGCTAAAGACAGGATGATGAAGTCTGTCTTTTCTTAAATTGACTCAAAAAGTGATCTTTCTCAGTCATGTTACTACTTTATGGTATATTTTAATGGCTCTTGGTTTGTTACGTGTGAGATAATAGTGGTTATGCAAATGTGAAATCGGAGACTTACGGTGAATAGGATTTTTTAGCAAGGCAATATAGCAAAATTCTTGAATTCTTTTCCTTTCCCCTTTCCTTTTTTTCCCCTCCTTCCCCATGATTTTTTTCTCACGTTACATGAGATTGAAAGAATATATCATATGATCATGGGACTTTAGATTTAGAGCTTGGATGGACTTTATTTGTGTGTATATGTATATGTATGGCAAGTGGGTTTAAATGACTTGCCCAGAGTCACATAGCTAGTAAGTGTCAAGTGTCTGAGGCTGCATTTGAATTCAGATCCTGTGTTCTATCTACTGAACCACCTAGATGCCCCCTGAATGGGTTTTAGAGGTCATCTGATCTATTGGAGATCCCTGAGGCAAGGGACAGAGACTCTGAGCTTCTAAACAGAAAAATTGTTTCTTAGAATCTTTCAAGTACACCTTGCTGATTGACCTCCCAAAGAAATCTAAAAGGTCATAAACTGCCAGTGTCCCCTAAAAAGGACCAGTTTGAGTTGGAAGGAGATTCAACTATAGAGAAATACATAAGGTTTCTTTTCATATATTCCTCCCCTACCTGCCCATGTTTTATTTCTCTAATAGGAAGTGAAAAATTGGAACTTACCTTGCTCATGTAATTGGAAAAAATTTTGCATGTTATTCCCATGTTCGTCTTCCTTAACCCAAATATTTCAAGTCCAGAACCAGATTCTGGAAATTTTTCATGGCATTTTGAAAGCAGAAAAAAAATTGCTCAAACTTAACTTTCATTCCCAAAGTTCAAGTGTAACAGTTATATAATACTGACTTGGGTAAATCAGCATAATTTCTGGTTAGCACCCTGGAGAAAAATAGCATGCCTTGCTGTTCTCCTTTGATACCAGGCAATTAGGACCCTGATTCTTTGGGAGACATTTGTGATAATCAAGGAGAATTTGAAATTTAATTAGTGGGTACAATTGCAGGTATATTGGCAATTTGATATTAAGGAGGGGACTTGGGGACTTGAAGCAGGGAAGTAAAGTAAGTGGTTCAGGAAGAGAGAAGTCCTAAACAAAACTCTCCACTTTGGTCCTGGAAATAATCCACAGCAGTCAGCCAAAGTAGAGAAAAATGAAGATTAGGTGTCCCCTGTAGCTTGCTAGGTCAGGTGGATTAAAGCAGAAATCTAAGAAAGTTAAAATGGCAGATTGCAGAGGAGTATGGGCTGTTGGTCACATGTGTGTCTGGGTAAATCTATCTGTTTATTGGAAAACTTTTTAAGGCAAAAAGCTTACTAGTCACTGAATCAGTAGATCACTGTCCTATCAACAAAACAGTGCATTCTAACCATTCATCCATCTTTCTATAGGTAGACAGTGAAGATCTTAGTACCAGGTGACTTGAGATTGGTTTTCTGGCTCTGACAAGACTATTATCAATGATTCTGAAGTCCTGCAAAAGAAATTAAGATCATAGGGGAACAGGCTGCCTTTCTTCATCATCCCTTATTGAAGCCAAGGGATTAAGAAGAGAAAATTTGGAGAAGTTGACAGCTAGTTAATAAAATGGTGTCTGAGAATAGGATTTGG
This sequence comes from Potorous gilbertii, assembly GCA_028658325.1. Taxonomy (NCBI): domain Eukaryota; kingdom Metazoa; phylum Chordata; class Mammalia; order Diprotodontia; family Potoroidae; genus Potorous; species Potorous gilbertii. The sequence goes on from CM053770.1 coordinate 93,246,637, forward strand.
ATGACTGTATCATGGCTTATAATATGGGTTAACAGATTTGGAGCCAAAGATGAAGTACACCGAACAAAAGCTAGTAATTATGTATTAGACAGGTGTCTTCCAAATCTAATCAAAAAGACTCCAAACTAAAAAGGGAGGGAGAAGATTGCATTTACCTTTCCCCAGTGTTAGATATCATAGTGAATAAGCCTCAAAGAAGGAAGAAAAATAACAACTTAGATGTCCCAAAATTCACAGGAGATAAAATCCAAAAAGAATCCAGTAGTAAAATATTCAAAGTTCAGGCAGCAATAAGAGGAACTAATGGTCCTAATAAAAAGGCAAATTTGATCTCATAAGTATCAGTGAGACATGGCGGAATGAATTTTGTTACTGGACCATGGCTCTGGACAGATAAACTTTATCCAAATGAAGTAGAATAAATAAAAGTACTACCCCAATTGGGGTAGCACTGTTGATTAATATATTTACTAACTTGAGTTAGTGATAACTAAATCCTCCAAAAGGTGGAAGAACCAACTAGAAGAAATTCAATTCTGGATCAAATTCTCACTAACAAAAGAGCTGGATGTTGAATTGGACATGATAGGAACCTTGTGGGGAAGTCATCACTCTATTCTCAAGATTCTGATAGAGAAAAGGAAAACGGAGAATAATCTCACGTGCATTCTGTATTTGGGGAGAGCAGATTTCAGTGGGTTTGAAAGAAAGATATGGTCCCAGAGACTAAAAAGCTTCAGTAGAAGTCAGCTTAGAAGGAATAAGAGTCACTAGAGGATAAAATTTCGAAGACATAAAGGGAAATAATTCCCAGGAGAAGGAAAAATGGCATTTGTTTGAAGAGGCCAATGTGGATGCATAGGGGACTCTCTGATCAACTTAGATTTTAGAAAAAGATGGAAAATGGAAGGTCAGTGATCAAAATATAAATATGAGTATCTGGCATGAGCCTGTAAAAAAGTGTCAGGGTTGCTAAAGCTCCGAATAAGTCAAGGCTGGTGAGGTAATCTAAGAACAATAAACAGGGCTTTGTTATGTTGGGGAAAAAAAGAAGGATCAAGGAAGAGTTAGGGATAAGACTTTTGCCTGAGGTGAGTAGGGTAATGACCACAAATAAGAAAGAGAAGGCAGAATTGTTCAACAGTTATTTTGTTTCTGTTTTCTCTGCAAACCTTTATACTAGAAATAACAAAACAAAAAATAACTAATAGGGAGTTGATGGTAATAAGATAATAAGAGTTTATTTAGCTGCCCATGATGAATTCAAGTCACCCTGATGAATTCAGTTCAAGGACAGATGTACTATATTCTTGGGTCCTGAAAGAATTGGAAGATGTGTTTATAGATCCATGGCATGTGATATTTGAAAGACCATGGAAAACAGAGGAGGTGCAACAAGACTGGAGAGCGCAAGTATTGTTCTAATTTTCAAAAATTGAAAGATCTTCTAAATAAAGGGCAAATGAGCTTGAGTTTGATTTTGGAGGAAATTCTTGAGAAGTCAGAGAGATGGTTGGCAAAAATTTAGAAAGGGAAGCAGTGATTAGAAAAAGCTAGGATGGTTTCATCAAGAACAAGTCATGCCAGACTAACCTCATCACCTTTTTTTTTTTTACAGGATTAGTAAATTAGTGTGTTTAGTAGATTAGATTAGTAGAGAATGTTATGACTATGATTTACCTAGAATTTAGCAAATTTTTTTTTATAAAGCGTCTCATGCTATTTTTGTGGAGAATATGGAGACATATGGATTAAATCAGTTTTCAAATTTTTTGGTGTCAGGACCCCTTTACATTATTAAAAATTATTGAGGACCCTAAAGAGCTTATGTTTTTGTGAGTTGTATCTATTGATATTTACCACATTAGAAATTAAAACTGATGAAATTTCAAAATATGACTATTTTTAAAATTGATTTAAAATGACAATAAATTCATTACATGTTAATATAAATAATTCATACATGAAAAACAACATATTTTCCAAAAATAATAGGGAGAAAGAAAATCATTGTTTTACATATTTTTGTGTCTTTAATGTCTGACTTAATAGAAGACAATTGGATTTTCATAACTGTTTCTGCCTTCAATCTATTGGATTATGATGTGTTCATTGAAGTGTATGGAGAAAATCTGTCCTCACATAGATATGCAATTAGAAAAGGGAGGAGTGTTTTCATAGGCAAATATTGTCTTAGTATTATTACGGAAATAGTCTTTTTCCTCATGGACTCCATAAAAGGGTTTGCAGATCACAATTTAAGAACTGCTGGATTAGACAATAATGTAATTGGATAGATCCAGAACTGGTTGAATAGATGGCTGGATTTAAGGGTAATTGTTAATGGTTTAACATCAACATGACAAGAGGTCTTCTGTGGAATACTCCAAGAATTTCTACTCTGCCCTATACTGTTGAACATTTCTATCAATGATTTGGAGAAAGGCATAAATGGCATGCTCATAAGATTTGCAGATGATGCAAAGTTGGGCGGCATAGCTAACACGCTGGATAATAGCGTCAGGATCCAAAAGGCTCTTGGCAGGCTTGAGCATCAGGCTGAAGCTAACAAGATACAGTTCGGTAGGAACAACTGTAGAGTCTTAAAACTTGGGCACCCCAAAATCAAAACCACAAATATAAAATAGGGAGGCATGGAGAGGCCACAGTTATTTTGGAAAAGATCTTAGAGTTTTAGTAGATTGCAAGGTCAATATGAGTCAGTACTTGATGTGGCAGCCAAAAAAAAGCTCATGCAATGATGGTTAGTTCATAGCACCCTAGTTTAAGGGCATTGATAGGCTGGAGAGTGTCCCTGGGAGAGCAGTCAGGATGGCCAGAGGCCTCAAGAACAGGACATATGAGGATTAGTTGAAGGAAATTGGTGTTTTCTACAGAAAAGAAGACTCAGAGTAACCTAATCACTGTGTTCAAGTATTTAAAAACATCATATGGATGAAGAATTAGCCTTGTTCCTTATATAGCCCTGGAAGGCAGAGAGAGGAGCAACAGACAGAAATTGTAAAGAGTTTGATTTAGGAACAATGGTAGGAAAAACTACCAATTAGAGCCAATGAAAGGTGTACTGGATTTCCTCCAGAAATGGTGGATTTCCTCTCCTTGGAGATCTTCCAGTAGTAACCAAATGACCATTTGTCAATGATATCATAGTGGAGGATTCTTTTTTTTTTGAATCTGTTGGACTAGGTGGCCACTGAGGGTCCTTGCATCTCTCAAATTTTATAGTTCTGTGACATTGACTAGCTGTGCAGCCCTGGTCAGGTGATTTGACTGCTCCCTGCCCCAGTCTCTTCAGCTGTAAATTTGGGGTGAAAAACTTCACTTTCCATCTCACAGGGATGTTGTGAGATAAGTGCTTTATAAGCTTTGAAGTACTATGTAAATATGAGCAATTTTTATTAAATGATTGATTTATGATATAGAGATGCCTAGGATTTGAATCCCATTTCACATATTTTCATTCTTAACATAATTTTTAAAGATGCTTAAAGTGCTTTTCAGATTTCTCCCATACATTTCATTTTAAGTCCTGGAAGGCATTTTGCACTCCATTATACAGACAGAGAAATCAAGGCATCAAGAAGAAACAAATTGTTCAGAATACTCAGTGAGTTAATGTCAAAGAAATTTAACTCTTCTGATACTCCCCAAGTCTAGGGTTCCAATTATCAGACAATGTTCTTATGCCCCCAAGAAGAGGAGAAAGACCTCAGAACTAAACCAGTATCTCATATCTGAAAACAAAGAAACTCTGATGTGAAAATATGTTTAATAGGAATGTCAGATTGCATCCTGTCTTGGGGAGGTGGGAGGGAAGTGGAGAAAATTTAAAACTTTTGGAAGCAAATGTTGAAAACTAAAAATAAATAAATTAAAAAAGGAAAGAAAGTCTGGCAATGAATAAAACTGAAGGAAAGCAAAGAACTTTTGTGAACTTAACATGGAAAGGGTGTAACTGTGAGAAAATAAGTCCCTTCAAATGGGAGGGAATCAATTTGGAAACTCTGACAGCTCCTGAGTAGGGAAACTGGCACTAATTAGCTAAATGGGTTTTTTTGTTGTTTTGTTTTGTTTTTTGGTTCATTTCTAGAGAAGTGAATGGAGGAGAGAAGTGTGGTTTCTGTCATCAAAACAAGAGGAGTAGTTGGTCCCAGATATTCATGGTCATCCCCTAGGATTCATTTTTACTAAGATCTGAGGGCAAAGAAGTATAGTAAATAAGTACATTGAGTTGATCTCAGTTTGTGAATGGGAGATTTGGAGGATGGAAAGTCAAGTAGATGGGTTCCTCTGCTCACCTTGAAGAGAGGTATTCATCTCCCCAGGTACCACTTACCAAATGGTTGTTTCAGTGCGCTAAAGACTACCCAGAGTTCATATGTCTTCCCACTCCCTGGTAGGGTAGGAACAGGTCTATTATTGAGCTTCCTGGAAGCACAAGTTCTTTTAAAAAATAACTAGTTATGCCAAAAACTATTTAATTTGAAAAGAAGTACCAATTTAGGAAATCAAGGGTAGCCTGGAGAGATGGTGTACCCTTTGGGCATTTGCATTTTCTTTTCTGAAATCTGCGGATGAGGATTTCCCTTTCTGTGTAGTAACAGGAGGCAGCAGGCACAAGGTTAATTAAGAGGGACAGATCTAAAGGAAGGATGATGTGCTGAGGATTCCAGGGGAAAATATAGCTCTAGACACCAGCTTTCCTGTCATCCTCCTTCCCCTTGATTATATTTTTTTGGGCTCCTGAAGAGTTATAGAAAACACAGATTTTAACCACTAACGGCTGAAATTTAACTGATGAGAGGGTATAAGAGACTTTATTTGCAAAACTGTTGTAGAGGGGAAGAAAGGAAGGAGAAAAGGAAAGAGAGAAGGAGGGAAAGAAGGAAGGGAAAGTAAAGGAAAGAAGAAAGGAGAGAGAAGAGGAAAGAAGGAGGGAGGGAGGAAAGGAAGGAAGGAAAGAGGGAAGGAAGGAGGGAAGGAAAGAAGGAAGAAAGGAAAGAAGAAAAATAGGAAGCAAGGAAACAATTGATTCTAAGAAAAACCCCAAGTGATTCCACTCCAGGAAAGACAACTGTTTTGCCTGAAGTAGCAGGATCTAGGAAGCCAGAGATTTTTCTGGTCAACAGAAACCTAGAAAGCATCAAGGCTAAAAGAAAACCAGGTGTAAGTCCTCGACAGTCTGTTAAATCTGAGAGTGAAACGGGATACAGTATTGAAATAAGAATCTGTCTCTTTTGGACTGGGTGCCAAGAAAGATCTTGCCAAGGGGCTTTGTAAATATTAAAGTGCTGTATCAATGTGAATTGTTCATGAGCTCACAAATCTCGAGCTGTAAGGAAAGCTCAGAACTCATCTAAGTCAAGCTCCTCATTTTACAGGTGAGGAAACTGAGTTCCAGAGAGGGAAGTAACTTGCCCAAGGTCACACAGGTAGTTTCCAAGGTAGGATTTGGATCTAGGTTCTTGGCCCCCAGAGTCAGAGTGTTTACCACTGTTTTGTTTTCATTTTGCTAATATCTCTATCATAGAGTTTTTGTATAGGAACAATATGATGTAGAAAATGGAATATAGGGATTGAAATCAGGAAGTCCAGGGTCCCCACGCCCCACACTTATGAACTATGTGACTCTGAGCAAGTCACTCTACGTCTACATGCCTCCAACAACTCCCTAGGGCTTATCTACTGGATTGTAAACTGGTTGTGTTCTTTGTTGGTTGATGGGATGCAAGAAGGAATAGTTATTATGGGAATGGAACCAGATATCCTTATTTGTTATGAGGTAGAACTTTTTGGACCCTTCCCATGGAGCCCCAAGAAAATAGCCTTTCTGGGTTGCCTTTTATCTAAAAGAAAGCATGGATCTGAGGAGTCCAGAGACTTGAACTTCCATTATATTGTTCTACAACTTTGAGAAATCAGTTTCACTTTTCTTGACCTCAGTTTGTTTAATCTTTGAAAGGAAAGGGTTGGATGATATGATCATAAAATCAAAGAATCTTGCTTGTAGAGAGTTAGCAGGGTCATCAGAAGTAATTTTTTCCCAATTTTTTAAACACGTTTAAAGTTTAGAGTTCCAAATTCTTCTTCCCACTCTCTGAGAGGGCAAGGAATTAGATATAGGTTATACATGTGCAATTATGCAAAACATTTCCATATTAGTTATTTTGTACAAGAAGATACAAATAAAAAATGAAAGAAAGTGAAAAATAACATGTTTCAGTATGTATTCAATCAATATCAATTCTTTGCCTGGAGGTGGATCGTGTGCTTCTTCATCAGTCCTTTGGGATTGTCTTGGATCATTGTATTGCTGAGAATAGCTAAGTCATTCACAGTTTTTCATCAGACAATATTGCTTTTACTGTGTATAACATTCTCCGGTTCTGTTCACTTCACTATGCATCAGTTCACGTAAGTCTTTCCAGGTTTTTCTGAAATCATCTTGCTTGTCATTTTTTTATAGCACAATAATGTTCCATTGCTATCATATATACCACAGCTTATTTAGCCATTCCCCAGTGAATGGGCATCCCTTTGATGTCTAATTCTTAGTCACCCACAAAAAGAGCTGCTGTAAATATTTTTGTACAAATAGGTCTTTTCCCCTTTTTTTGGATGTCTTTGGGATACAGATTTAGCAGAAGTATTGCTGAATCGAAGGGAATGCACAGTTTTGCAGTCCTTTGGGCATAGTTCCAAATTGCTTTCCAGAAGAGTTGGATTAGTTCACAACTCTACCAGGAGTGCATTAGTGTTCTAGTTTACCAACATCACCTCCAACATCCAACATTTTCCTTTTTTGTCATATTAGCCAGTCTGATAGGTGTGAGGTGATACCTCAGAGTTGTTTTAATTTGCATTTCCTCAGAGGTCATTTAGAGGCTATGCCCTTAATTTACAAGTGAGAAAACTTGCTCAAGGCCACATAAGTAGTGAATGTTCGAGGTAAAATTTAAATCTAGGTCTTCTGACCTCAAAAGCAATGATCTTTCCACCGCCCTATCCCCTCACCTTATAAGACTAAAAATCAGACAATAGAAGGAAGGATCTGTGAAGGCAAATTTATCATGGAGCTTGCCATGGGGAGCTTAGGTGAGTGACACCTTCATGGCAGCTGGGAGTAGAGAGTCAAGGAAACAGAAATTGACAATGCAGAATTGTCCTGAAGAAGAGTCGATTGGAATTCAGGAAGGAAATTCAGAACATGGGGAAGATTACTTAGTGAACACTAAGAATTTTAAGATATTCTCTAGAGGGAAGAAGGTGGAAAGACCACCTTATTAAACGTGATGAGCATTCTAGAGGATGTCCCCCAAGTCCCTCTTTCTGGAGGTGTTTACCTCCCTTGCTTCTTCTGGCTGTCTGAATATTATCTCATCTCCAATCTGTAGCATTATTTTAGCCTTGCTAGCTTGGGGGCTTCTCTGATCTTCTGGCCCTGGCCTTGAATTTTGGACAGTGATAGCTCCTTGTGAATCAACTGCTTGGTGATTCCATTCAAACAACTTTTTAAAAAGCTTTTGTGGCAGAGACTCTAGATTAGACTACTCCATCTCCACCCCCTCCCCCATCCTGCTGGCTCTGATTGACATCTTTCTCTCTGCCCTCCCAAACCTGCCCCCCTTTCCCTCCCCCACCTTCTGTTTCACTCTAAATTTCACAATTTGGTCAGAAACACAAACTCAGTGGGATGGACAGGGAAATCAGCAAACCACACTCAGGAGATTCAAGATCTCCTCTCACCTCTGATTGGCTTAACTGGATGGGACAACAGAGGCCAGATGTTTTTAACAATGGCAATCCTAATTCTCCCCTCCCACCCTTGCTGGGACATAGAGAAACGGGGGCAAAATCCTATTTGAAAAGTGATTGGAGACCCTTACCAGGAAGGGTCTGGAAAGAGAGGATAGATAATGTTATTGATTAGGTTTAACCTTCTTCTGATGACATCCTCTCTGCTGACATATAGAGATTCTGTGTCATGATAAGACTGAAGAAACCCCAAGGAGATCTGAGATTACATAGATATGGATGTTCTCTACAATGATGTGCTTCTTAAGCTATCCACACCTGCTTCACTTTGGGACTCTGTTGAGCTCTTCTCACACATTTATCCCAAGGGTTTTCCCCAATGTACTGGGAGTCTTAATTTCTCTTGACATTCTGATAATACCAGTGGTCTTTCCGACGGTCACTCTTCACTCAGATTCCATGACGTGTCTTTCTTCATTTTTCATCATATATTTCCTTCATAACACACTCTTTATTCAAGTTGTGCTCTAGGTCTCTCATACCCATCACATACCCTCTACAAGGTCCTCTTGGTGCTGCTCAATTTTAATTCTTTGAAGACTATAGCTTTGCAAGACTCAGAGCCATGCAACTCATCTGGTAGGATCTTGACATTAAAAAGATAGGCCCTAATTTTAGGGATAAGTGATAGGAAAGAAGGGGGAGGGGAGGAGGAGAAGGGAGGGATGCTAGGTTGGGATACAAAGATGAAAATGAAACAGTCCCTGACCTCAAGGAGCTTACATTCTTTTGGCTGAATACAACATGGTTCACAGACAAGCAAAGACAAGGGATTTAGAGGAGGGTGAGAGCATTAACAACTGGAGGAGATGACATTTGAATGGAATGTTGAAGAAAAGGATTCTGAGAGTTAGAGAGGAAGAGGTAATGCTTTACAGATATGATGAATAGCTCTTGCCAATGCACAGAGATGGGAAGATGCAATGCTGCATTCAGGGCTGGATTGTAGTGCCTGTGAAGTGGAGTAGTATGAAATGACATTGGAAAGGTAGGGTGGAAGCAAATGATAGAGAGTCTTAAAAATCGTTTATATTTTATATGGTGCTGAAAGGTTCACAAAATAGTTTCTTTACAAGAGATTATGAAGTTGATAATTCAAGTACAGTCAACCCTATATTCAAAATGAAGCAATTGATACCCAACGCTACCCTTGGGGTGACCTTGGCAAATAAGTCATTTAACTTCTCTGACTTCGTTTTTTTAGCTATAAAATGAAGAGTTTGAACTAGATAATGTCCAAGGTCCCTCCCAAGTCTGATGCTTGATAATTTTGTGATTTCCCTGACTCCCAGTGGGGGTAGAAAGACAGAAAGGGCTTATTGTTTCCTGATTACAGTTTGTAGATGTGGTCAGTTCTTTGCCCTCCTTTCCCCGGGAACTCCTTGGAGAATCAAAGACATTTTCTTCCAACAAAATGTAAAAAGTATCAAGTGAGCTCAAATGTTAGAACTAGCAAAAGTCTCTTGTGTCATTGTGTGAAAAGTATGAGTGATACCTGCACTTGACATTGGACTTGGACCCTCTGACAAATGCCCCTTCCTTCAGGGCATACCTAAAAATGGAATCATCAGTTAGAATTGTCTCATTCTTCTTAACTTACACATAAGTTAACTAAAGGTTAGAATTTAAATCTGTAAGGGTTATAGTTCCCTTTCTGGGAATCATATTTTTAAATAAATTAAATAATAATTAATTAAATAAATTTAAATAATTAAAAAAATTAAATAATTGAAGTAAATGCTAAACTTCAGTTACAGATTAGTTATATGTAGACAGATAAATAGAATACAAACATTTTTTAAGCCATCTGAGTTCATGGACCCTATGAATCTAGGTCTTTTGATCTCAGGTAAGGAACCCCTGATCTAGTCCAATCTTTTTATTTTGTGAATGAGGAAATAAGAATTGAAGTGATTTGGTTAACTGATATTTAAACCTAGGTCCTCTGGCTCCAAATCTAGTTTTCCTCTATGGCAAGTTGCCTAAGGTCACCCAGCAAAGACAGAAGAAGCCAGCATTAGAAATCAGATCCCTTACATATCTTGATCTTCTTGACTTAGACAATTTACCATGCTGCCTCCTGGGACTAAAGAAATGGTCTTGTAGAAGGAGCATGGCTCTTGGAGTCAGGAGATCTGCTAAAGAATATCAGAGCTAGATTGTAAAGATCACCAAGTCTAATCTCCATATTTTAAAGATAAGGAAAGTAAAGTCTCAGAAAAGTGAAAAGCCTTTTCCTATGTCTCACAGAAAAATAGAGAGACAATCCTAGAACCCTGGTTTCCTGACACTGATTTCCTAGCAAATCATGAATTTCTCTTATTCAAATTTGACTATAGGACTCATCTATTCTCTTCATCTCTGTCTCTGTCTCTCTCTCCAGATGAATAAACACAGTTTAAATTTGTGCTTCATTTACCCATAAGTAAAACAGGCATGATAATACCATCTCCCTCTCTCCTAGGAAGGAAAGGGACATAGCCAGGTGTTAACTCATACAGATGACTCTTCAAATACATAAGAGTTATCAGAAAGAGTTAGAGAGCAAGGATAAGACAGACATCTCTCCTGGTTAAGATGGGACATTCAACAAGTACTTACTAAATACCTCCTATATGTAGTAAATGCTAGGTCGCAAAGGAAAGCATAAATCAATCAATCAGCACTTATTAAATGCCTACTATATGCCAGCCATTGCATAAGGGGTATAGGTACCATCCCATTTGGGATTTTCTTATCAGAGATACAAGAATGGTTCACCATTTCCTTCTCCAGCTCATTTTACAGATGAGAAAACTGAGACAAACAGGGTTAAATGACTTTGCCTGGGTCCCACAGCTAGTAAGTGCCTGAGGCCAAATTTGAACTCAGGAAGAGGAGTCTTCCTGATTCCAGACCCAGCATTCTATGTTCCTTGCTCTCAAGGAACTTGAAAAGAAATATAACTTTACTCAAGTTCACAGGCTAGTAGGGGAGATAAGACATGCTCCATATGCTAAATATGTTGGAAGAATTTTCAAAACACTTTATATATATATATGTTATTTGATCCTCATAACACCCTTATGAGGTGGGTGCCTATATAATCCTCATTTTGTACTTAAGGAACTGAGTTTGGGAGAGGTTAAGTAATTTCACTAGGATCAAAGTTAGTAATATAGTGAGTATATAAGGCAAGTAAGAAGGGTCAAGGGAAAGGTTACTTTCAGCTGAGAGAGGCTTCTAAATTTCAAGCTGGAAAGGGCCTTAGAGGTCATATAGTCTAACCCTCTCATTTCTCAGACAAGGAATCTGAGGCCCCCAAAAGGTTGAAAGTCTTGTGTAAGGTCAATTAGGTAGAAAATGTCAGAGTTTGGGTATCAGAGGATACCCTGACTGTGATTTTCTCTTTACCATGTCATGATGTCATGTCATGATGACTTCATGAAGTCTTTGACCTGGGTGCTTGTGCTCAAGCTCCCACCCTAAGATCATATATTTCTCATTGTTTTATCATTCTTCAATTGATACTTGTTGTATAGGCTTGTGATGTGTTTATTTCCTGTCCCTTTTATATTGTCATGGGAATTATGTTGATGTACGTTTCCTCTAAAGTCCCATTAGCCTATGTAATGGTCATATAAGATCTTGGGGCCAAATATAAGGTTAACGGGATATAAAATCTTCCCTAACCATTAATAGGCCTCTCATGGAGCCCTGGAGCAGAGTCAATTAGACTCTGGGCAACACAGTTTCCCATACCTTTTCAATTAAGTGCTGATTTCAACACTTCTTAGCACTATGTCATTCAAGTGCCAAATCTCTGATTGGAAGCAGTATATATTGTATTGCTTGGAGGGAAAGGTGTAGGCAGAGAGAGAAGCCGGCAGAAAGAGAAACTGGCTGAGGGAAGAACTTGCCTAGGGGAACTTTCTTGCAATTTCTGTGCTCCTTGGATTGGTGATGAGTGCCTTACTAAATCTTGCCTTCTGGTATCCTAATTGTAATGTTCCAAATAAATATTTTGGTTTTGTCTTGGAGGAGGAGAGTTTATTATATTTTGCAAACAAACCCTGGGAATACTTAGGCATATTCACAGTAGCTGCTGTGGGTATTTTGTTGGCATTACACTGGGCTTTGAAGGATGTTAAAAACAAAGATGAGTTAGATGGAAAGATCTTTCTTGCTCCTCTCTCCAAATAAATTCATGCTGAGTCAACCCTTCAGGGCCTTGGAAAAGAGAGGCAGATTTATAAAAATTCACTCAATGCAAAGTAATTGATAGGTTAATTTGGAAGCCCCAATCCCAGAATTTTGTTAGTCCTTTTCACAAACAAACATCTGATGACTACTCTTCATGGGTTAAATATTTGATTTAGTCTATAGAGATTAACAGGAAAGAGGTTAAAAAAGCAAACTGTAAAAATATTTGAGAGTTGTTTGGGGGAAAGTGAGAAGAGGACAGAAAGAATTAGTCCTGTGCACTCCTAGAATTGTTATCATATTAAAGCTGTGTTCCATAAGGGTAAGAATTTTGCCAATGCAGTTGGGTCTCTTGCCTCTGGACAGTGAAATTGCTCTCTTCTGCCACAGAATAAATTACCTGTCAGGATCTTTAAAGCAGTTTCAGGATGGTTAGCTCCAAGACAGCAGCAGGAGCAGGAAGACTCAGGTAGTCAGGGATTGGGGAGGGTGGAGAAGTAGGGTTTCAAAACTTGTTGGTTCTGTGTCATCATGTTATTCATGCTGTGTCGTGGTGATCTGGAGATATTTGACAAGTGGAGGAAGAAGGAAGCAACCCAGAAGAAATGAGAACTGCTTTCCAGGGGAAAACCCACAGGGATCTGAATGATTCTAGGAATAGTGAAAGAAGACAGTTTTGTCAACACAGATTGACATTATTCTAGTTAGAAGTTTGTGTGTGTGTGTGTGTGTGTGTGTGTGTGTGTGTGTGTGTGTGTGTATGTGTATGTGTGCGTATATGTGCTTTTCTTTGAAGGCAGGTGGCAGTGAAGTTGATAGGCAGGCTAACATTCATAGGCAGTTTAAGGTTTACAGAGAGTTTTATGTATCTTATATCATGACTCTCACAACAACTTTGTGAAGGTTGGTGGTACTCTTACTTTAGACATGAGAAAACATGCTCATGGATCATAGATCCAGAGCTGGGAAGAATCTCGGAGATCATCCTAGTCCCAGGCTTCTTAACCTGAGGTACATGAACTTAAAAAAATTGATAATTGTATTTCTATAGAATTGGTTTCCTTTATAATCTTATGTATTCTATTTCATTCATTTAAGAACATTCTGAGGAAATGTCTGTAGTCTTTACCAGACTGCCAAAGGGATTCATGAAAAAAGTTCCAAGAATGGTCTCATTTTGTAGATAAGGAAACTGACTCTTCAGGCCAAGGTCATATCGATAACAGGTGTCTGAGGTGAGAGTTGATCCTGTCTTCAGAATTAATAATAATGAGGATGACAATGCTAAAAGTAGAAGTATTTACCGAGCTTTTTAAGGTTTACAAAGCCCTTTTAAAATACTATCTAATTTTATCCAGGGAGGAAGGGCTACTTTTATCCTCATTTTCCAGATGAGGAAACTGAGGCAGGTAGTGGGCAAGTGATTTGCCCAAACTCACTCAGGAAATAATTATAACACATAGCTAGAATTCTTTCCAAAATGCCATGTCATCCAACAGTTATATATCAGTGACAAAAGGACAGACGAGTTTGATTTTGGGATTGGTGATGCTATTGGTGTGGGGAGCTCTCATTGAAGAAATTCTCTCTATGAGTGCAGTTTGGCACCTGCTATGTAATGTATAGTTGCTAGGGCACTCAGAGGTCAAGTGACTTGGGCAAGTTCACAGTGATAGTGTTGTCAGAGGCAGAAATTGACCCAGGTCCTCTTGATTCTGATGTTGACTTTATCCACTTAGTCTCAATTGGCATCTTTGCAATTTGTGTCTGTTCTTGTACTCAGCTTTCTGAGACTGAGAAGAACACATCTAATCCGCATTCCACAAAATACTTCTTCAAATACCTGGAAACAAGTATCATGTCACCAGTAAGTCTTCTCTTCTCCAGATTAAACACTCCCACTTCCTTCAATGGATTGTTAAGTGGTATGATATTGATGTCCTTCAACTTGCTCTCTCCTTTGAGTAAGCTCCAATTAACTGATCAACAGCTTCCTTAAAATATGGTGCCCAGAACTTCACACAACACTCTAAAAGTAGCCTTACCAGGGCACAGACTGACAGGATCACCACCTCCTGAATATCATGCCTCTCTTAATACAGTCTAAGATTAAATTCCCATTTTTGGCTGCCATATCACATTAATAACTGACACCAAACATGCAGTCCATTAAAATCTTCTATGTCTCTTTCAGAAAAATGGTTATCTAGCCATGCCTCCACCATTTTGTATTTATAAAGTTGATTTTTTTGAAAGCAAGTATTAGACTTTACATTCATCCTCATTAAATTTCATATGATTATATTTAACCTATGATCTAGCCTGTCAAAGTCTCTTTGAATGCTGACTGACATTCAGTTAGTTAACTATCTCTCCCAGGTCCTCTTTAAATTTGATAAGCATTCCATTTATTCCTTTATTCATGTCATTGATAAAGAACATTAAATAGCACAGGGCCAAGCATTGGGATGAGACCTTCTTGTAATTTGAAACTGAATCTGTTAATGATTCTTCTTCAGGTCTAATCATTCAACCAGTTCTGAACCCACCTTACTTGTCTGGCCCACATCTTTTCATCTTATCAATCAATCAACAAGGATTTATTAAATACTTATTATAATATATATATATATATATATATATATATATATATATATATATATATATATATATATATAGCATTTCTATAGAGAGATAGTTTTAAGGTTTTTAAAGCACTTTACCTGTATTACCTCACTTGATCCTCACAGCAATCGTGTGAGGTAGGTGCTGTCATTATCCCCATTTTACAAATGAGGAAACTCAGTTTGAGAGAAGTTAAATGACTTGACCATGGTCACACAGCTAAGTAAGTGCCTCAATCAGAATTTAAACTCTGGTCTTCTTGACTCTAAGTCCAACACTCTATCCAGAGTACCCCTAGACAGGCACCAATGCAAGATACTAGTGATAAAATTACAAAAAAAAATGAAACTTCCCTTTTGGATCTTGACCAAAAGAATATCATAAGTCCCTTTGTCAAATGTTTTGATAAAATCTAGGTGAACTATATTTATACCATTTCTCTTATCCATTGGATGGTCACTTTGCCAAAATGAACTTATACTGGATTTTTTTCTGATCATTTCCTCTTTTTCTAGATTTACTAGATGTTTACTAAATGTTTACTAGTCATGCCTTATTTAGAATTTTGCCAGGAATCAAGGCAAGCTCAGTGGTTTATGTTTGGCCAACATCATCCTTTTCTCATTTGAAAAAATCAGGATGTGTATCTTTTTTTCTCCTCCTAGTCCTTTGATGCCTTTTTCATTCTCCATGATCTTTTAAGAATCACTTGCACTGGTTCATCCTCTGTTCCCATCCACCAATTCTTTTAGCCCCAGGATAGAATTCTTCTGGGCCTGATGACTTGAGAATATTTTGAGCAACTAGGTAAAGTCTTATTATCTCTCAACTTATCATGGCATTTGTATTCCTTTTGGACAATTTAGTTCTGCCTCAAAACCATTCTTGACAGAAAAATGAGAAGCATAGTTAAGCACTAAACAGTTTTGCTTTCTCTCCATTATCCTTTATCCCTGTACCATCCACCCCCTGAATAGAAGTCCTACCAATTCTCTTATCCATATTCTTCTTCAGAATCACTCCTTTTTGTCTTCTTTTTCTTTTTTTTGACAGTCTCAGCTCCTTGGGGGACTGTGTGCTCCTGGCACTATGATTACAGGACCTTGCCACACTTGTGTATCTACCTCCTGGTTAATTTCTCTTGCTTACATCATCTGAACATGCATTTTAACAAAATCTAAGTGGATCTTAGAGAATTACATATTAAACACATATTCTAGAGAAAATACAATTATTTGAGTGATGAAATCAATAAATTTTTAAGAACCTGAGGTTGATCATTGAGTTCCTTTTAAAAAGACACGTGTCTTTTTAAACAAACATCCCTTTGCTCCCTTATTGAAGGCAATCTTTTCTCATTGTTTATTGAGAATTTCATTTTTAAGAGCTTTCCATTCCTCCTGGTCTATCTTCCCTATAAAATTTTAGTTTTTGGGCTTCTACCTATTATTTCTCTGAAATCCTTGAAATTTGAATCCCTTAACTCTAACCCTGGAAAGTGGGGAGCAAAGAGCCCCTCCCAAAGCCTCCATTGAAGATGGGCACCCAGGACAGTCATCTATCTCATTTTCCACCAGGCTTCTTGCCTCGGACTTCTTGACCCAATCATTCCACTCTACTGAGTGCCTTCCCCCTCCCCTTTCAGATTCCTTTAGCATTTTGTCTTTCCCATTAGGTTGCAAACTTTTTTAAGGGCAGGAACTATCTTCCTTGTATCCGTATCCCCTGCACTCAGTACAATGCCTTGGTGTGTAGTTGTTGTTTGTTGGTGTTCAGCCTTTTTCAGTTGTGTCTTATTCTTGGTGACCACCATTTGGGGTTTTCTCGGCAAAGGTACTGGACTGGTTTGCCATTTCCTCCTTCAGCTCATTTTACAGATGAGGAAACTGAGGCAAATAGGGTTCAGTGACTTGTCCAAAGTGTCTGAGGCCAGATTTTAGTTTGGGAAGACAAGTCTTCTTGACTCCAGGTCTGGCACTGCCATCTAGTTGCCCCTTGGTGCATAATAGGTCCTTAATAAATGTTTATTGACTGACTTCTCTAAAAATCCAGGAGCGTGTCAGAATATGCCTGACTTTCCTCTTCTCCTTTCTCATACATTCTTAAATAGAATGGTCACTTTCCTTCCACAGTTTCTATAATTTCCACTTTACATGTTATAAACACTATGCATTAATTCAATCTCAGGGAATCCCAAGAGATGCACTTTTTGTCCTCAGATGACATACTAGGCCTAGGTGAAAGCAGAAAAGCTACCATAATAACCGGTTCTCTCAGAAGAGTTTCCTATATGGGAGTTCGATGGACACTCAGTGAAGGTGGGATGCATAATTAAACCTTTGGCATCTGTCAACTGAGGCTATGAATGTTATAGCAATTGGCTTTCACTTAGGTCATTTCCTGTGTCAACTTACTTCCCTTCAGGACAGAAATAAAATGAAAATGCTTTTGCCAGGACTTCTGAATGAGTGAGTGTTAAAGTTCTTGGTACTTTTATGTGGTAATGTTTGGGGGCACTATTGTTATTGCTAGTTGTGATGAATGGTTTAAAAGAGATAGGGAAAAGATCAGTTTTATATCTATTATATATTTTAATAATCATAAAAACTTACAGTTAGAACCATAAAGGATAGCTACGTCAACCTCCTACCCAATTCATGAATTCTCTCTACAGTATCCTCAGCCACTGGTTCTTTAGTGATAACAAAGAGCCTATATCATGAGGAATCCAGTTCATTTTTGGACAGTTTTAATTATTTGAAGTTCTTCCTTTTGCTAATCAGAAATCATGCTCCCCATAACTCCCAATCCCTAGTCCCAGGTCTTCCCTTTAGAGGCAAGTAGAGTAGGTATAAATCCTTTTCTACATGACAAACTTTCAAAGAATTGAAGACTGTCATTTTGCTTCTATTAAGTCTTGTTTTCTCCAGTCTAAACTTTTCCATTTCCTTCAAATTACCCTCATATGATGTAGATTCAAGTATCCTCACCACCCCAGGCCCTCTTCTTTGTTCATGTCCCATGTTTGTTAATGTCCTAAAACTCGGTGCTCAAAATCAAATATAATACTTATAGAGCTAGTTTGGTCAGGACAGAATACAATGTGATTATTCCTGTCTTTATTTTGAGCATCATGCTTTTGATTCTACTTACGAAATTCTCATTTAGCATTGTTTTGACTGCCCCAACAGACCATTGACCCACGTTGAATCTGCAACCCACCTAAATCTCAGTTCATTTTCAGTTGAAGCCCTAACCATCCTGAACTTCTGCAGCTTATTTTTTAAATTTTGTAAAGATTTTTACATTAATTCTAATTAAATTTCATTTTGTTACCTTTGGCCCATCATTTTAATCTGTCCCCATATTTTGTGATCCCAGTTCTATCCCTTAACAAATTAGCTAGTGTTCCTAGTTTTTCTTTATCCATAAATCTAATAAACATGCTATCTTTCTCTTCATCTGAGTCATTGATACAAATTGTAAAGAAACCATGGATGAAGACAGACCTCTTCTATGCACCTTTAGATATCTTTCTTCAGGTTAACATGGGTTTTCATAAATCCACATATTTTATTTCTGGTCTCTAAACCATTTTCAGATCTATCCCATTGTTATTCACATTGCAATTTATCCTGTTCACAAAAATATCATGAAAGGCCTTGTCAAATGTCTTACTGAAATCTAAATATAGTGTTGTCTACATTAATCCTATTATCTACTAGACTAATAACTCTAGGGGGAAAAAAGGAAAGATATTAGTGTCTTATGATTTCTCCTTGGTGAACCTATTCTAGCTGGCTCCTATTGATCACTGATTTCTTTTCTAAGTGCTCAAAAAAATCCATTTAATAACCCTAATTTTTCAAAAATCTCTTGGAAGTTCATCAGTTGTTAGTTTGTGGGCTCATCTTCCTCTTTTTGAAAAATGGGTAATTTGCTTGTCTTCAGGTGCTCTTTTGTTCACCAAGGTTCCTCTAAGACCAGAGACCGCAGTTTACTAATGAGTTATTTTACTACTAAGTGTATGGTATCAGAGATAGAAGATTAGATTTAGATTTAGAGCTCCTGGGTGGAACAGTTTAATATAAAATAGTGGAAGTGTGTTTCTCTTTCTGTCATTGTAAAAGTTCATCAATCAGTCAATGTCCATCAATGATCAGCAAATTAGTTCTGGTGCCTGTGTTGACAGTTCTCTTAGCAATCTCAACCCAACAGATGGTCACTGCTCATTAAAAATTGTTAATACATCAGAATTCTGTTAACTATTTCTGGGAAAGTGATAAACTGCACTTGTCTTTATTTTTTGGCTTAATTTTGAAAATACCTCTTTATTATGTTGACATCCTTTTAGAAGGATAGTTGAACTACTGTTACGTCAAGAATGTAAATATCAAAATATATCAAAGACAGGAAAAGAATAACATCCCCTGGAACTGCTCTATCCTTTGCACAAACTCCTGAACCCTGGCTAGATTGAACTCAAACTCAAAGGGGTTGTTACAAATATCCCCACTTTAATCAAGCCATATATTTCTTTCTACATATCAATTTGGTCTCTGGGAGACTAGGCTCAAATTTAAAGTGTTTTCTATAAAACATAACCCCATCTTCAAAATAGGGGGTACTTCCTGACCCCGTGAATCCTTTTTTTCCATCTATGGAATCCCCACAAAGTTCACTTTTGGGTGTGGTGTATCTAGTGGTGAACTGCACCCTTGATGTTGCATATCCTGTCTTCACTGCTGAATTGGGTCAGATTATTACTCAGGGCTGGCTCTTCATTGGACTCTGCTACTAATGGCATAAGCTTGGTTACTGAGGGAAATTTTAATGGATCTTCTGCCCTTTTGAAGCTCCCAAGGAACATTCTATATCTAGTATTCATTGTCCTAAGAACAGAAAAGAATAAACACAAAGAGATAAAAGAAATAGGTGCCATGCCTTCATGACCACCTGGCAGCCAGGTAGAGAAATAAGGTAGCTGATGGCAGGAGGCTGCTTCTATCATTGACTCCACTGCTACCTCTTCATTTATCTCTGTTCAGGGGCCCACAGGATTTCTTCTTCCTCATTAGAAAGCCACAGAGACAGAGAGAGGAGAGTGCAAGAAAAGTCTGAGAGAAGAGAGAGAGAGAGGAATTATCATCTCCATTTTACGGATGAGAAGACTGAACAGTTATAGGAATTGTGTAAAGCTGCGTAGTAAGTAGTAGAACTGAGACTCAGATCTGAATCTGTCTTTTCATTATATCACATTATTTCTCTCTCTCTTTGACCAAAGATAAGTGGAAAGCTGCATTATGGGTATAGCATTTTACCCTACTATAGGATACCAAGGATAGCTTATTAAGTAAATAATAACAAAACACTTCATAACTATATAATAGCCGCTAACGTTTATGCAGAGTTTTAAGATTCGCCAAGTTCCAGGTCTATATTCTGTCTCGTTTGATCCTTATAACACTCCTGTGAGGTAGATATCAGTATTATCCCCATATTACAGATGAGGAAAGACTGAGGGAGATTCAGTGACTTGCCATACACCCAGTAAGGGTCTGAGGTGGGATTTGAACTGAGGCCTTCCTGATTCTAAGGCCAGCCTTCTTACCCTCTGTACTACCTAGCTGCTTCATGTGAAAAGATACCACCCAAAGGACACCTGTGCCTGGCAAAGCAAGCACACTGTCCATAATGAGAGGACGGGGAAACAGATGGACAAGCTGAGGTTTGCAGAGGAAGACTATCACCACAGTGAGGGGACCCTCTGTGGAGGATCTCTAGGCATATATGATGGAGAATTACAAAGGATGAGAGGGTGTGAGTGGACTATGACTGGCATTGATACTCCAGTGTATCAGAGGGATCACTTATTCCAAGAGCACATAGGTATTTGTGTGCATATGTATACGTATTGGGATTAAGAGGTAAATCTGTCAAGAGTTGAAATAATATGGTGCCATGCCAAACTGGTTACTACTGATACTGGGTCCTCAGTTAATATTAATATCATGATTATTGTTTCGATTTGTTCCCCATATAATTTCAGATGCCAGCTGATTAGCTGTCTAATGTTAACACGAACTTCTGTCATAGTCTGTCTATGTGTGCCAAGATGCTCTATGGTATGCAAACCCACGCATTTTCATACCTGTGGTTATATTTTGACAAGATCATGGTCATATATGAATTGCAATCAAATCATTTCATCTCCGGGCCCATATATCTGAATTGCCTACTTATAACTAAGCAGGCTGCACCCTCCCACATCCACAAATACTAACTGAATATAGCTGCCACCACTTCCCCTGGCTTTGATCCCAGGCTTCTCTCCCAGACTGGGCTTCCTAAACTAGATTCCCTAGCTGAGTTTCTTACCTACTTCCCACATCAAGGATTCATCTTCTCTTTAACAACTCAGGGAGGACATTAGATTCTCCTTAATGACCAGGGATCCTAACATCATAGGATGTTGTTGAGTTGTTTTTCACTCAATGACAACATAAAGAAACTGCATAAACTTTCTTTAAGTGTTACTCTCTCAAAGGACCTGATTTATGCATGTGCATATGTTTCTCAGTGGGTGGGATTGTGCCTTAAGTGTTGTGCTCCAAGTTTCTTGGTCAGTATGTGAATATGGACAGTCAGGAGAGAAACAGCTTTCCTTGGGATTTGGTGGGATAGGGTGAAGAAGGGAGCAGGGCACAAAGGGTTAAGGATTTCTTGGTGCGACAGTTCCAGATTTGGCTCCCTCTCTGCTACAGATGCCGCCCTTACTTACACTTGTGATCCTGAATTGCACACAGTCACATGTACGGCTCCCCACGCGCTCTCA
This sequence comes from Potorous gilbertii, assembly GCA_028658325.1. Taxonomy (NCBI): domain Eukaryota; kingdom Metazoa; phylum Chordata; class Mammalia; order Diprotodontia; family Potoroidae; genus Potorous; species Potorous gilbertii. Next base: position 93,268,115 of record CM053770.1, read on the forward strand.
CACATACACCTACATGCTGCCAATTAATGCAAACTAGTTTGTGTGTGTGCACATGTGCTCATGTGTATGCTCGTGGGTATCTGTGGAAATGCGCAAGCACGTGTATACAGTCATGCATGTGTCCCTTGTAGTAACTTTCCTCCCCATCAGGTATATGATTCATAGTGATTGGTTCCTTTTCAGATACTTTTGGCTCCAGTTGAGGCTCAGCCTCTGGATCCTCAAAGGAAAGAGAAAGATTTTTGGTGAGAAGCTCTTTGGCCCCCTGAGCTGGGCATCTTCGGAATTCAACTTTTTGTGCTCACCTTTGGCACCAGGACAACCTCTTTTCTAAAAGAGATATTCATACAGGTTATAGGGAGGGTCTAATATGACCTAGCATGGTGTTCTGTACATCAGGTCAGCCAATACTAATGTGTTCTTTTGGTTTTCTGGATTGAATACAGCCTTCCCTGAGGGCAAGGGATGGAATGGACAAGCACCTTGATTGTCCTTTCTTGTCCCAGGACTTCAGGAATCTATCAGGAGAAGGTGATCTCCTTGGGAGTAGGTAATGTTTCAGTTTCATTTTTGTATCTCTAACACATATTGTGATACACAGCAAGTAGCAAGTGCTTAGTAAATGATCATTGACTGAGTGACAAATCAAGCTAAGAGCACTTCTCATCTTAGATTCTCCCTCCCCACCTTCTTTTCTCTTTCCTCCTTCCTCCCTCCCTGCAGATTTTTAAAAAAATGATATCTTAGCTCTTTTGATCCTGGATAATTTATTGATTACTAAATAATGCAGGAACATAGGATCATATGTTAGGGCTGAAAGAGACCTTAGAGTTCACTTCATCCAAACCCATCCCTCCAGCCCTGGCAATTTGGAAATGGAGTTTGTAACTAACAGAAAAGGATCCTTGGTAAACTTTTAAAGAGCGAGAACTAAGAGGCAAGGAGGATCATCTGATTGTAGCCTCCCTTGGCTCTGACTTTTGGTACTTTGTCTCTAAGAACTTCTGGGGAGAAGGCAGATGAGGAGCTTTAAATCTTAGGGAAGAATGGCTCCTGCCCCACTGATCTATGGGGTGAGACTTACATAGCCACTCCCAGGGCCCTAAGATGGATGGGAGAATTAATTACTCTGAGCAGCCGCCTAGGCTTTATCACTTAAGACCCCTCTTCACTAGAGTTTACCTTTCCCCACTCCCCTCCCCCCCAGGCTGTCAAAATATAAAACACATCTCTTTTCTTTGTAGATGGATTTCCCTCAGTGGGAGATGCGGTCATCCCATTTCTTTTACAGTAATTTTCTTCACTACTTGGGTCATTAACTATTTAGCATGAAAGAATAGGAAAGCTCCAAGGTTGCTAAGGAAATGCAAAAAAGGAAGGAAGGAAAGGAGGAAGGAAAGAAAGAAGGAAGGAAGGAGGGAGAAAGTAAGGGAGGGAAGGAAATAAGCATTTATTAAGTACCTACCATATACCAGGCACTGTGTTAAGGGCTTCACAAGTATTTAGCTTATTTGATACAACAACCCTGTGAAGATGTAGTGTTGTTATTCACATTTTACAGTTGAGGAAACTGAGGCAAACAGGGTTAATTCACTTGCCCATGGTCACAGAAATGTCTGAGGCTATATTTGAATTCAGGTTTTTTTAGGCTCCAGGTTCAGCCCTCTATCCAGGAGGCCCCCACCTGCTTGTAGAGACTTAAACTTCATCAGAGATCAACATTTCCCTGCCACCAAATGCAGTGGGTGGTTCCTTGACACATTGTTTGACTCACTCTGCACCTCATTTTCCCCATATGTTGGATAGAGGATAATTCTTTTAACCAGGGAATGTTCCTTGTCTGGCAATACTGACTCCTAGGCTGGTTGATCACAGACAATACACCTGTGCTGGGAAGCCTTTGACCTACAGCCTCTTTCAGTATAACAGCAACTTCCTAAAATAGGGCATCTGCCTTCCCCTCTGTCTCTGAAAACCATCAAATAGAAGATGGAGATGACACTGCCTTTCACTCAGCAATAACTTACTGAGTGCCTACCATGTGCCAGGAATTGGGCAGACCCCAATACTCTAAAGGACCTAGGATCTCCTCAATGTGGATACATATCACAACCCATCCATGTCTCCCTTTTCTATGTGACCCTTGTCCTTATCCTCTCAGTGTTCTGATGTCTTTTCTGGCTTTCTCCTGTCATGAAGAGGATCCTGGTGGAACATTCAGGCTTCCCCTCATCATGCATTTATCCCTGCTCACATTCTTGTCTCCTTCCCTCTCCTTTGAAATCCTTTGTTTGTTTTAGGTGGCAGCCTGACGGCACCCACCATGCACCTCTCCATTGTCCTTTGTGTGGGATTCAGTTTTCATTCTTTGGACATCATGCTGTTGTTCTATGATCTGTAGTCACAGGATAACATTAGCCTGTTGGTAGGATGCTAGCATTTAAAAAGTTGGAGCTTTGTTTACATCAGGTTTAGATTATCAAAGGAGTTTTGAAATATTCTTGATGACAATCTAGTCCTCTCTTCTGCCTCTTAGTTTTGGACCCAATTCTGGAACCAGTCTATACTGTCTGTAAGTGCAGAGAATACAAAAATCAAGCTATCAATAGAACATGGAATGTCCCTGCCCTCCAGGTATATATATCCGACTGTATTTGGGCTCTGCTTTTCTCCAAGAACTTGTTCTGTGGCCTTGGCCTCCAATTATATAGTTCATCTTGAACTAGTATTTAGGTTCTCTGGACTCTTAGGGGAAAGAGAAATAAGGAGGGCTTAGAGGAAGTCATTTTGTCAACAAGTAGTTTAAAATGTTTATTTTGAATCCAAACTTCTCTCCCTCCCCCCTTCCCTCCCCAACCCCACTAAGAAGGGAAAAAATTCAATACAGATAAACATGTTTTCTTTTGCAAAAGACTTCCATAATAATCATGTTGTGTAATACTAATTATATTGCCCTCTGTTCTACTCTATCCCCCCTTAGATTTTCCCCCACAATTGACCTTGTCCCTTCTCAAAAGTGTTTATTTCTAGTGACTCCCTTCTCCCATTTGCCCTCCCTTCTAACATTCCCCTCACCCCACTTGTCACCTCCTCTCCTACTTTCCTGTGGTGTGATATAAATTTTCATATCAAATTTAGTGATACATTTATCATATCAAATTTAGTGATCAAATAACATATCAAATGTTATTCCCTCCTTCAGCCATGTGTGGAGAGAGTAGCTTCATTTTTCCCTTCTCCCCTTCTCCCTTTTTTTCTCCATTGAATAAGATTTTTCTTATCTCTTTTATGAGTTATAGCCTGCCCTGTTCCATTTCTCCCTTTCTCTTCCTGGTATTTTCCTCTTTCACCCCTTAATTTTTATTTTATTTTATTTTGTGTGTGTGTGGATAACATCTCTTCTGATATAACACATCCTGTACTCTTTATCTATATATGTGCATGTGTTTCTGTATGTGCAATCTCTCCATCTACCCAAATACTGAGAAAAGATTCAAGAGTTAAAAATATTTTCTTTCCATGTAGAAATGTAAACAGTTCAGCTTTAGAGAATCTTTTATGATTTTTCTTTCCTGTTTACCTTTTCATGCTTCTTTTGATTCTTGTCTTGGGAAGTTAAATTTTTCTATACAGATCTGGTCTTTTCCTCAATGTGAATGATTGAAAGTCATCTATATCATTGAATGACCATTTATTCCCTTGAAGTATTATACTCAGATTTGCTGGGTAGGTGATTCTTGGTTTCAATCCCAGTTCCTTTGACCTCTGAAATATCCCATTCCAAGCCCTTGGATCCCTTAATGTTGAAGCTGCCAGATCCTGTGTTATCCTGATTGTATTTCCAGAGTACTCAAATTGTTTCTTTCTAGCTGCTTACAGTATTTTCTCCTTGATCTGGGAACTCTGAAATTTGGCCACAATATTGCTAGGAGTTTCTCTGTTCAGGTCTCTTACAGGAGGTGATCAGTGAATTCTTTGAATATTTATTTTGCCCTCTGATTCTAGAATATCAGGGCAGTTTTCCTTGATAATTTCATGGAAGATAATGTCTAGGCTCTTTTTTTGATTATGGCTTTCAGGTAGTCCCATAATTTTTGAATTGTTTCTCCTGGATCTATTTTCCAGGTCAGTTGTTTTTCCAAGAGATGTTTCACATCATCTATTTTTCCAAATTTTTGGTTTTGTTACTAACTAGTTGGTTTAACTCATAATCATTCATTTCCCTGAACTCAATTCTCTCTTTCAATGAATTATTTTGTTCAGTGAGCTTTTGAACCTTCTCCTCCATTTGGCTAATTCTACTTTTTAAAACTTCCTTCTCCTCATTGGCTTTTTGGAGGACCTCTTTTTCCAACTGAGTTAGCCTCTTCTTAAAGCTATTATTTTCCTCAGCATTTTTTTGGTTTTCTTTTAGTAAGCTGCTAACTTCTTTTTTAAGGTTTTCTATTGCCTGAGTCCAATTTAAGTTCCCTTTGGAGACCCTGGAGGTAGAGTCCTTGACTTCCTCTGATAGTATGCCTTGTTCTTCCTCATCCAAAAGGATGAGGGGAGACACCTGTCCCCCAAGAAAGTAATATTTTTTCCCTTTTTTGGGCATTTTCCCAGTCAGTTACTTGACTTCTGAGTTTCCTCTCCACAACCACCTCACTTCCAGTTCTGACAAGCCAGCACTGGGGGCTGAGATTCAGATGAGCTGCTCCAAAGCCTCAGGGGTTTTAGGCAGGGGCAGGGATGCTATTCAGTGTGAGATTAAGATCAGCTGCTCAGGTGGGGGTAGGGCCATCACATAGGGTTCAGTTTTCTCAGGGGGTTTACAGTGAAACCTTCAACAATGGATGTGGGCTACTGCCTGCTTTGGGAGCCCCATCCGCTGCTGCCTCTACTGCTGCCGCCTGAGGAGGTCCAAGTTTTGGGGTACCCTGCTCCCTTCTCGGCCAGATGAAAAGACCTTTGGTGCCTGTAGGTTGAGGGATGTGCTGCTGCTGGAGATTCTATCCCTGAAGCCTGCTCAGATCTGCTCCACGTGGCCAAGGCAGGGCTGGGCTCTGCTCTACATCCCATGCATGACAGGCCTTTCCCATCAGTCTTTCAGGTCTCTCTGGGATAGAAATCTCCTCCAATCCGTTGTTCTGTGGCTTCTGCTGCTCTAGAATTTGTTGAGCATTCTTCTTTACAGGTATTTTATGGGCTGTGGGGTAAGAGCTAGCATATATGCATCTTTCTACTCCTCCATCTTGGCTCCCTCTCCTTAAAATGTTTACAATATGCCAATTACTGTTCTGAGCTAGAAGTGCAAAAAAAAGCTACTTCTGTTACTGCTTGTGTCAAGTAATCTTGTGTGATACTCATATGTATAGTAGGCACCTTGTTGAAGGAGAGGCTTTTCAGGCTGCATATGGTATTTCTTAAAACAATAGGATTTGGTATTCTTGATACCTTTTGATAAGTTTTATCTATAAATATGTGGTCCACTTATTTGTGAATAAAAATGAAAACTAACTGATTTGCCATTTATGACTAGAATATTAAGATTTCATTTTGTAAACTTGAGATTTCCTTATGAGGGATTAAATTCTTTTTGTCACAAAAGTGTGAAAATTTCATTTTTTATTAAGTGTGGTCAGTCTCCTCCTTAGTTGTCAAAGCCAGAAAGTCTATGGTTTCAGATATTTCTTATTTGATCTATATTGTATTGGTCTACAGCTTAATTAACTGCCTATCTTACATTCTTATAATGCTTCACAGTTTGGGAGCAGCTAGATGGTGCAGTGGATAGAGCACCAGTGCAGGAGTCAGGAGGATCTGAGTTCAAATCTCACCTCAGACACTTGACACTCACTAGCTATGTGACTTTGGGCAAGTCACTTAACCCCAATTGCCTCATCCTGGGTCATCTCCAATCATCCTAAGGTACATCTGGTCACTGGATTCAGGTGGCTCTGGAGAAGAAGTGAGGCTGGTGACCTGCACAGCCCTCCCTCACTCAAAACAAAGTCAAGTGCAAGTCATGCCATCATTTCTCTGAGGGCATGGTCTTCTTTGGCAATGAAGAATGAACACACACACACGCATAGAAAGGCAAAAAGGTGGTCCCTATCTTCAAGAAGCTCACATTCTAATAAAGGAGATTACATGCAGATAAACCACATACATAGTGGATATAGAGGATATCTCCAAAGTCTTAGTGCCATTAGAAGCTTTAATAGCTTAAAGCTGCACTCAAACTTTTGACGACCTGTAAATTGGAAGTAACCTCTGAGAGAAGAAATAATGGGTGGGGGAAGAGGGAGAAGTGGCAGGTGAGGAAAGAGGGGAAAAGCCCTTCTGGATGGGTAGGACTTGACTTGAGCCTTGAAGGGAGCCAAGGAAAAAGCCTAGAGAACAGGAGGGAGAGAATTCCAGGAGGTCAGGAAATGGGAGCAAGAAGGGTTATGTGGATGGCCCACAGAGTATGGAGGGTACTGAAGCATATGGAGACTGGAAAGATAGGAAGGAACCAGATAAAAGGGAATTTTAAAAGCCAAACAGAGTATTTGAAGGGATTACCCAAAGGTGGGAAAAGGAAGGAAAGGGGGGGCAGGGCAGGCAGACACACACATGCACAGACAGGTAGACACACACGCACACAGACTCATACTGACAGACAGTCAAGCTGGCACACAGATGGGTACAGACACACAGATAAGAATCCACAGACACAAGTTATACTGACATGCAGCTATAGATGACACCCACATGTCTGTCAGTCTCTCTCTACCTCTTTCATTCTCTTTCCCTCTCACCTCATTTCTCTTCCCCACCCTCCCCCTGCTGCCATCCCTCCTAGGTACCCATGCCTCCTGCTCCCAGACTCCCTTGCTTTGTTGGAGAAGGCTGTCTTTTGGATGTCCTCCTGATGCTGCCTTTTGGAGACTTCTGGACTCTTTGAGACATCTCCCCTTCCTTGCCCTAATGGGAATCAAGGCATGAAGGGCCAGCCAGGCCATTGCTGCAGACTGAATGAAAGACTTCATAGGCAATGCTTCGTCTGATTAGAACAGGCTGCAGTTTGAGCAACTGTAATAAGGAAGGGTTGTCATGGAAACAAGCTCTTGATGTTGTCCAGATTTCAGAACCTTTCTTACCCACCCGTCTCACAAACTCCCCCCCTCATCTTAATTCTCTCGGCTCCTCTTCCTTCCCTGCCTTGCCAGCCTGGGATATTGGTACATGGCAAGCAGGAGTTTGGGCTCAAACAACCAAGAATGAACAGCCCGCAGAGTCTTCCAGACTTAGCCCCAGTACGTCTCTGTCCATTTGGGAGGGGAACCCTGAAAAGTTCCTATGATGAGGATATCTCCTGCTAAATGAGGGCATGTTCCTTGAGAAACCAAGGAGCCTGGAGAAAGGCAACCTTTCTTCCTTGGGGGTGAGAAAGGAAGAAAGACTACCTTTCTCCAGGCCTCTTGGAGCTGCTGCTATTATGCCCATTTTCCAGGGGAATAAACTGAAGACCTGAATGTCCCAAGGTGGCACCAAAAACTAATGGACAAGGGGAAAAGAACCAGACAATGCTGAGAGTCCTGCATCAAACAGCTGTGTGGACAGCTTGCCATCCTATGCCCTTCGGATCCTCTAATTGTATGGAATATTGGAGTTTGAATCTTGGTCATCACTAAAGGCCTTAGAGACATACCCAACAATAATATGGGCCATATGTTCCACTTACACTGGAGAGGACTGCCATAGCTCTTATGCCCAAATCTGAGTGGAGACGACCCATGACTGGAAGATGATTGACCACACAGAGTGGTGTCAGGAGTCAGCCTGTGGAAACGCTCCTTCCTTGTTTCTGGATGAACATAACAATCCTATGTTTAATTCTCCACCTCTGTGCCTCCATTTCCCTCCATGTAACATGGTGTTGAAGCTATCTGCCATAACTGCTTTACCAGGATGTCATGACGTCCAAAATAAAATGATAGAAAGATCTTGGAAAAGAAGAAAGTGCTGTATGAACGCCACGCGACTTACGGAAAATACACAAACACAAAGAATCACAGAGTTGGAGAAGACCTCAGAGGCTAGGCTTGGAGCCAGAAGATCTGGGTTCAGTCTTAGCTCTACTTCTGGGACATATGTAATCCTGGAAAAGTCATTTAACTTATCTGAGCCTCAGTTTTTTCCTCTGTAAATTGGGATCATGAGGTAACACCCATATACATATATATATGTGTGTGTGTATATCTATATATCTGTATGTATATATACATATATATATATATGAGAGTGAGTAATTCTCAAATCTTATCATTTGTACTATCTTCTACAGAGGGTGGTTATGAAGGAAAAATTCTTTGTAAATGCTAACAATGAGTGACTATATTATTAATGTTGGGACCTGGCTTCTGGCGGAGTAGATTCAGTCTAGCTTTATAGGACTTGGTCCAGGTTCAGCCGATTTACTAGTCTCTTCAGAATCTCAGCAGTATAAATTTTGGTAAATCTCTGGAAGAGATAACTTGCTGCTTACCACCATCATACCTTCCTTACTCAAGTAAAATAGGAGTTCAATTAATCTATGAGAATTGATGTCTGGATCCTATATTTACTTTGCAAAATGATTTTGAGCTGATTGTTTTTACCCAGTTTCCCTTTCTGAAAGTTGCTTCTTCCTTTCTTCCTTCCCTCATGTCCCCTCCCCTGCCCTTCCACTTTCCCATCGCTGTTTCCTCTTTTCCTTTTCTTTCCTTCTTTATCTTCCTTCTTTCTTCTCTCTCTCACTCAAAAAATAAAAGATAGGAGTTGCTAGATTTATATTACCAAGGCAATGTGGTTGAAAGAGTCATGGGATCTACACTCCTAGGACCCATGTTCAAATCTTGTCTCTGTCACTTATGACTTGGGTGTCCTTGAGATTTAACCTCTCTGTCTCTGTTTATTCTTCTGTAAAATGAAGGGGTTAGTCTAGATGAATGGCTCTTCACCCAGAGGTGTGTAGATATATTTCAGAGAAGTCTTTGAACTTGGGGAAAACCACACATCTTCATTGTCACTAACCTGTGATTGTAATTCAACATTTCCTTCTGTTATGAATTGTAGGCAACACGCCTCATTCAATAAAGGACTCTACAGTCTTTATCAGAATGCCCAAAGGGATCCATGACATAAAAAAGAAGAGCCCCTGCTTTATCAGTGGACCCTAAAGAACTTATTCAGCACTAAATTTCTGATCACGTGATTGGTCTTCAGCATCACATTCTGATCTTTTCCCTCTCTATGCTAGGAACCTGTGATCCTAAACTTGTCTTTCAGGAAGGGGCTGGAGTCTTCCTACCAGGTAGAACTATGACAGTCTAGAATGGGCTAGCTTGGCAGGTAGTAGTTCTTCCCTTGCTGGGTGCCTTCTAGCAAATAGTCTGTCTCAGCTGCTGGTCAGGTCTCCCAAAGGGAGATTATTTTTCAAGAGTGGTTTGGACTAAGAGACCCCGGAGGTGATCTCTTTCCAGCTCTTATCTTCTGATCCTGTGGATTTCACAAATAGGTCCTCAAGCTTGTCCTACCACTTTGCATCCCTTTTTTGCTCTTGCCTGGAATACCCTCCCCTGATTTTTAGACCTCAAATCCCAGCAAAACACATCTCCTTGTTTTCTTCCACAATGCCTCCAGCTATATTTGCTCTCTCATCTGAAATCATACAGTACCTCTCTTAGTGGTTACCATGGTCAGGTACATCAGAAAATTCTCTACTCACATTGACCACAGTCAATCTAAGACTGACTACAGTATTTATGTGACTGAGAATGTTGTTTGAAGTTCCCCCAAGTTTACTGGTGTGCCCATGGCGGTACAGCTAATATCAGATATTATCTTCCTGAGTTCAAGGTCCCACACTAGCTGCCAACCAGGCTATTTCTAACCTCTCAGACACTAAGCAAATCTTTTTTTTTAGAGTTCTTTGTATCCATGTCATATCTCGAATACCAGATGGTAAGTTTTTTGAGGGTAGAGACCATTTATCTTTTGTGTCTTGTTCATCTCTACATGTATCTCTTTCAGCACCTAGCATCATCCCCTGCATACAGTAGCCATTCCATAAATGTTTGCTGAATTGATTCCCAATGGCTTTGGGTGTTGCCAGAACATGAGAAGGAAAATTGTGCTGGGGACAGTCTGCCTGGGCCAACAATGACAATAATCCCAGGGTCACTTCAGAGTAGACAGACAGGGCGCCTGAGCGCCCTCTCCAGCTTGGCTGACATGCCAAGGGAGGCTGGTTTGGTGGCGTCTCACAGCTGGGAATCGGAGCGAATGTAACACAAAGAGAAGCTAGCAAGTCGCCTAAAGCTCTGTGAATCATCCTCTCTAGGAACAACTCTGCCTGTATGCTAGATGCTTTCTCTTTTGCCTTATTTAAATTTTTGTAGGGGATAGAGTTAGGTTTAGAGGACTTTGGGTCCTTTTACCTTTGGTTTCTTGGGGATGGGGGGTGGTTTCTTTGGCCACTTCATTCCTATTAGGATTTAAGATTTCCTATTTCTATTTCACTCCTGTAACCCCCAAGCAATTGTTTTCTTGACAGCCTTTTGGCTTCTATAATGAAGGGGTGACATACAACCAGTTGCTGTAGTAACAAGAGACACCACAAAAGTCAGGGATGGGTGACATCCTAATCAGCAGACTTTATAAACAACATTAGAAATAGAGAGGGAGAAGGACAGACCCTGAGGCAGGGACGGACAGACAGAGGAAGACATGGAGAGAGACAGATGGAAAGGGAGGGACAGAGATAGAGGGAGGGAGAGAGATGTATAGATAGAAGGAAGGGGAGAGAGGGAGAGACAGAGACAGGAAATATAGGGATAAAGAGAAAGAGGGAAAAATACACAGAAAAGGTATTGTGGAATCATCTCAAGCGTAAAATGTCGGAGTTCATTGTGGTTACTTGATAACTGTGTCTTGGGGTAAGTCACTTATTTTCTCATCTGTAAAATGGATATGATAATAGCACCGACCTCACTATTATTGTGAAGCTCAAATGAAGTAACATGCAAAGAGGGCTTTGCAAATCTTTGCTAACTGTATAAATGCTATTAGTGTTAGCAAGTCCACTGACATGAACGAGTCCAATTGTTAATAAGTCCCACTGGGGAAAAAAAATGACTAAAACAACAACCACTTCATTTTCCAGGTGAGAAAACTGTGGTCCAGAGAAGTGAATGAGCAAGTGCAATGAGCCAAAGGCACAGACCCAGGGTCTCAAATCTAGCTCTTCAGGATCCCAGTCCTAGGGTCCTTTAATTATACCACACTTCTTTTCTCAAAGTAGTACAAAATTCCCTATAGCAGCTTATCTACAGGACATGGTCTTGTTTATTCTACCCCAACAAAATCTGTTGTATCCTCCTTCCTCTCTCTACCCAAGGCGCTTTATTTCACAGCTGACAAAACTGAGGCCTGTAATGATGACATGACATGGGTCATACAATGAGTAAATGATGGAATGCAAATTCAGACCCCAAATGCACAACACCATTCCTTTACCAAATGCATCCCTCATAAAAACTTTCATTGGCACTCCTGTATCCTCTTTTGTTTAAAATCACTGTTTTAGTTCCTGACTCTTCCTTGGTATTTCTATGTGTCAGATAGTGTTCACATACATGGTACTAAATTATAATTTACTACCATATTTCACTATAATTTATTATTACATTTCCTAGTAATAAAAATATGAATTTAATAAACAATTTTAAGTGGTATTTACCTGTGTGCACATCTTTTGTACTTCTCAGATCCCCCTACTTCTGAGAAGCTCTAAGCAGTTAATATCTGTCCTTTTAATTTGATCTAACTTGTACTCACCCCGAATTGTGGTTTCTCTATTGGTAAAATGGAAGAGGCTGAGAATGCAAATATCTTTGAAGACAAGAACTATTTTTCATTTTGTCTCTTTCCTCAGCACCTGGAAAAGTGCATTGTCACTGTTCAGTCAGTCGTGTCTGACTCTTCATGACTCGATTTGGGGTTTTCTTGGCAAAGATACTGGAGTGCTTTGCCATTTCCTTCTCCAGTTCATTTTACAGATGAGGAAACTGAGACATACAGGGCTAAGTAACTTGCCCAGGGTCACGTAGTTAGGAAATATTTGAGGCTGGGTTTATTGAACTCAGGAAATGAATCTTCTTGACTCCAGGCCCAGCACCCTGTCCACTGGGCCACCTATCTGCCTCAGATCGATTCTTTGAATCCTTTGTCCTCGGTTTCTTCATCTATAAAATATTGATAACAACTCTTACACTGGGTACCTTATGTGGTGGTTGTGAGGAACACACTTTAGAAACTTAAAAAAAAACAAGATAAATGGGAGTTATACTGCAGTGGTTTGCCATTTCCTTTTCCAACTCATTTTACAGATGAGGAAACTGAGGTAAACAGGGTTAAGTGACTTGCCCAGGGTCACAGAGCTAGTAAGAGTCTGAGGTCAGATTTGAACTCAGATCCTCCTGACTCCAGGGACCTGAATTCTATCTATCTTTGCACATAAGAGGTGCGTAAAAATACTTAATGGAATGGACTGAAATAAATGCTTACTAGATTATCCTCTCTGTCCCCTCTCTCCCTATAACAATACCTCCACAGGTATGATGACAGTAAAGTAATAGATATAAAAAATCTTTGAACTCCTCACAGCCAAGGAGAGGGATAAATATCTCTATTGATAATGGCACTTTTATCTGGGACCACACCAATATGATTGCCTGGTTTCCAATGGCAACCAGATGGGCCTGCATGAGGAGGGGGTGGTGTTTTGTGCCTTCCTTCCAGGAGAGTGAGGGTGAGCTGTTGGTGGAGAGCCTAGCATACTCTCACCCTCACAGCGCCTCTCCCCATTGTTCTGTTCCTGGTTAGCAAAGGAGGCAAGTTTGCCATCAGTGACCCTTCTCTGCTATGTGTTTCACTGTAAATTAGGTGCAGATTGCAGCATTCACACCACGCCTGCCTGCTCTTCCAGACAAAGCTGTTTCCTCCCAAAGCACAGCATGTGGATAACCCTTGAGATGCAAAGGGTTCTCCCATGGGAGTACCATGACCTTAATTTTCTTCTACCAGTTACTTTGGCCTTTCAAATTCTGAGCTGGGACACCCACCTGATATGGTGTGTATGTCATAGGATCATAGATCTGGGGATAGGAGGAGGCTTAGAGGTCATCTAGTCCAATTCTTTTTGCTTTCCAGATGAGGAAACTGAGGCCCAGATAGTGTGACTTGCCTAAGTGCACAAATGGGCTAAGTGACAGAGTTGGGATTTGAGCTTAGGTCCAATGACTCCATATTCAGCTCTCTTCCCTCACAAAGGTAGGAAAGCAGCAGTAGCAGAAGAAAAGGGGCGTTGGGGCATGGTCACTCACTTCTCATGGTGGAAAGAGCTGACCTGATGGAAATGACTTAAGTTCTCATCCTAAATCTGAGGCATATCAGAGGATAGAATGAAAACCTCTGCTCTCAATCTGCTATTACATTTTCCCTTTTAAATTCAACAGTCCCCCCACCCCTGACTGCCTATCTCAATAATAAAAAAGGATAAGTTGTATTTACAAACCATTTCCTAAAGCTGCTTCGAAGATCCCAGGAGAGGCAACAGGAGCAGGGGATTGCTGTGCTGAAAACACTCCTAACTTGGGTGGAGATTGAAGAGGAGGGAGAGGAGGGGGATTGTCAGCCTTTTCCTACCTGAGACTCTGGGGAGAGAACTTGATGAGACAGCTAGGGGCAAAAATGAATGGGTGGAATTCTTTTTCTATTTATTTCTAATGAGCATGCACCAGGAGAGAAAAGATCACTCTTCAAGTCAGGGAAACTTCTTTCCAAGCTACCCAGGTCTCCTGACTCCAACTGGCTCATGGGAACTCAGAGTTAGCCAGGATGTCTTGGGCAAGGGTTGCTGGAGAGGCCTTAGATGTTGCTTGATTGACAGTAGCTTGACCTGGTATGCTAACATGACCCAAAGAAGAAATTTCCTCCAATTGTAGCTCCAAGGTCAGAAGGCAGGGAAAGGGAACAATTCAAGTTTAGAAGAATTGGGGGGATTTCAAAGCACTTTACAAATGTTGGAAGGTGGAGCCTCATCACTACATGGCAGGGCATAGTTGGTCATCGCTTATGCTGTGTGCCTGGATTGAATTATTTGCAAAGCCATGGTGGGACTGAGACCTCTTAGAGACCAGTCACCTCTGAGCCTATTTCTTGACCAATTCAACGTGACCAAAAGAACACTAGACTGGAAGTCAGACCACCAGGCATTCAAGTACTGACTAAGTCACTTACTACCTAAGTCACCTTGGGAAAGTCATTTAGGCCTCCATTTCCATTTGTACTCTAGCTGCACTAAGGTAGATTTCATTTAAAATCCCTCCTAATTCATTTAAAAATGTTTATTGCTATTTTTTGTTTCTACATCACTTTTCTTTCTCCCTATTCCATCCAATAAGTCATTCCTTGTAATGTAGAAATTAAAAAACACATTTCATCAAAACCGATCAACACAGTCCATACCATGTTCCATACCCACAGCACCCTGAGCTATTTTTTCTCATTTTTTTCTCTATAGTTAAGGAAATAGGCAGACAGTGGTTTTGTGAGTTGTGCCTGGTTACACTGATGCAAGTATCTGAGGCAGGATGAGAATTCAGACCTTCTTGACTCCAGCTTTCTAGCCTCTGTGCTAACCATCTGCCTCCCATATTCACAGCCATGATTTCTTATGGGGCAATAATATTCCATTACATTTTTTGGGCACAATTTGTATGACCATTTCCTAATAAGTGGGCATTTATTTTGCTTCTTGGTATTTTGATTGTTTCTGGTTCTTTGTTACCAGAAACGTGCTGCTATGAATATTTTGTGGTGTGTGAGATCCATTTTTCTCTGTCTGACCTCCTTGGGCCACATGCCTAGCAGAGGAATCTGAGAGAAAAGGGGATGGATACTTTAAACACTCTCTTTGCATAATTCCAAATGCTTTCCAAGACAGGTTGGATCAACTTAACTCTACTAATAGTTGATGTGTGTGTTCTTTTCATTGTCTCTCCAGCATTCATATTCCAGTGGTGTCATCTTTGCCAGTTTACTAGGTGTGAGGTGAAACCTTAATGTTACTTTGATTTCTCTTATTGGCATTTTGGAGCATCCTTTAATATGGTTGTTAACAGTTTGCAATTCTTTTGAGAACTGTTTGTTCATACCTTTGGGAAATACCTTAGTCAAATATTTGAATGAGTATTCTCTCTGCATATTGAATATCAGACCCTTATCAGAGAAATTTGATATAAAGATTCCTCCCCCTTCCCAATTGACTGCTTCCTTTCTTGTCATGTGATCATAGATTTTGAGCTGGAAGGGAGCTCAGAGGACAGTTTCCTCATTTTATAGATGAGAGAAACTGAGATTAAGTGTCTTCTTGGAAATCGTACAGGTGGTGTCACAGGTAGGATTTAATCCTTGTTCCTTTGATTCCTGAAGGAAGTATTCTGCCTATTGTAGGGTATTACCCCCAAATTTAAATCCTCAGCTTTAAGAGCCTTTGGTCCTTAGAGTAAAAGTGTTGGGTCCCCTCAAAGTTCCAATGAAGCCAGCAGTGTGAAAGGCGTTAACCAAAGGGAGGAGTGTTTGCGGAAGGAGAGCACTGGGAATTAGAGACCAAGACACTGACCTTTCCTTTGGCCTTAGAGCTTGAGCCACCATCGGTCGCTGGATTGGCTCTCCCCCATCTTTTCCCCGTGGGCTTTGCCCAGACTTTCCCAAAATGCCTGAGATCCAGGCAGACTTTAATTATGTAATTCTTTTCTCGTTATCTTTTCTAATTGTTCTCAGCGCTATTTCCTAAACCTATTGGAAACAATTGCAGGCAGGGAATGAAGTGGGAGGTAGATCAGGACGTGGCAGACAGCCAGGGCTCCCTCCACCAGAATTCCCAAGTCGTGCGTGCGCACACATGCACACACACACACACACACACACACACACACACAACATGAGGGTAGGGTGGGGTTTTAAGAAGAATGTCAGTGCCCATTTTAGGGCTCAGGGTTTGGAGTCTCTGAGCTCAGAGAGGGGGAAAGAAGAAGCATCTATTGACTCATTCAGAGAACAGCCACATCATTCAGATAAAGGTCACCCTCCCTGCTCCTGCCTTTCCCCAAACCCTCCCCAGGTTGATTCCCTTCTCTCCAGGGTTTCAGTGACGTGGGTAGAGCTCCCTAGAGGATTCTCCCCAAGGCCAATAGGACCGAAGCCCTTTCCTCCTGGCACTGAGTTGTTTGTGTGTTCTTGCCAGGAAAAATGGAAAAGCTTGGGATGCCCCCAGCTCAGGAAAATGGAGGGAGGAAAAGGGGACCAGTTCCTTGAAAGAACTAGAACCTTGGGGTTTTCCAACTTCTTTAAAGCCTAAGCCAGTGAAAGGAACTCAGCTTTCAGATGGCTAGTTTAAAAACAAATACAACAAGCATTTAAGAGATAGTGTGGTGTAGTAGAACACCTGGGACTAAGTTTGCCATGCATTGACTGCATTACCCTGGGTCAGTCACTTATGAGAGAGTATTGTGGAGAGAATGATGGACCTCAAGGCAGAGGGACCTGCATTCCATTTTCACCTCATATACTTAAGAGTTAAGTGACCATATGTGAATCACTCTCTTGGTTCCAGTTCCTCACCAGTAAAATGAAGGGATAGACTGGCCTAGATGACCTCGAAGGTCCTCAGCAACTCTAAATTTACAATGCTGTGACTTAAATGCTCCCAGGAGACTCCCTAAGACTCCCTAAGTAACACAAAGGCATTACTGAAGAGCATTGGTAGAGGATGCTTCTTCACTGGCTGACCCCCCCCCCCAAAAAAAAACAAAACAAAACAGAAACTGAAAGGGGCTGTGCTAGATGCTAGGAACACAGAAACAGATGAGACAAACCCTTTCCTTAATGATCTTATATTTCTTAAATACCTACTGTGTGCAAGGGCATCCCTTGAACATGGGACCCAAACATTACACGATACTGCTAGATTGCTTAAATCTTCCCACCCCATCACCCATCCTTGTAATAAGAACCTTCAGTCTCCAGATGCTGTTTTCAGGATTGCCTGCTGGGCTGGCATTCAGGGCTCTCCCAAGCCTTTCCCCCAATGTAAACTTCTTAAGAACAGGGGCTTCTTCCTTTTTTCCCTCCCTTCCTTCCTTCCTTCCTTCCTTCCTTCCTTCCTTCCTTCCCTAGTACACTATACTGAAGAGGTTATACTCCAACTTGAATAGCTTTTTTTTTTTTAATGAGAAGAATAAATGGGAAACAGGATACTGGAATTTTCCTCCCCTCCTTTTTTTCTGTTTCCTCTTCTCTCCCTGAAAATTCTATCCCTTCAACCCCACCCTCCCCTTCAGCTTCTGTTTTTCTCCCTGTTATTCTCTGTTTCCTAAACAATCTATCTCTCACTCCCATATGCATCTGAGAGGGAAAAGGAAGAGCCAGAGTCCAGGATGGCAGTACGGTCATGGCAGCGCAGTCTCATTAGGCTTGTAATCAGGAAAACTGAGTTTGAGTCTTGGCTTGGGAACTTACTGACTATGGGATTAGAGCTCCGGATGTCATTCGTCACTCTGAACCTCAGTTGTCTCATCTGTAAAATAGTGATAATTATATTTGCACTATGTTCTTCATGGGGTTCTTTTGAGGAAAGGTCTTTGTAAGTCTTAAAGTGATACATGCTGTAAATGTGAATTCTTCTTAACATAGCCTGTTGTTCATTCAGGGCTTTTCTCCTCCTTGGTTTTCAGCTAGTTCATCTGCAGAGCTGTTCAGCACCTTGGCCAGGGTTCAGTGTATGGCCAGGTCAAGGGGGTGACAAATATGGCACTTTGTCACATGGGGAATAAAATCATAGTGTCATATTGCCCTCAGATAATAGGATCGTAGACGTAGAGCTGAAAGGGACCTCAGAGGTCATCCAGCCCCACCATCCCATTTTATAGATGAGGAAATTGAGGCCCAGATGGATTATGTGACTTGTGAAGGTTACATAGATGGCAAGTGGCAGAGTCAGGATTTGTCCTTTGATTTCAAATTCAACTTATTTTCCCCTGCTTTTGCTTCCATGACATAATCAGAAGGCAGGAGGTAAAAACAACAACAACTCTCTCCATATATATACATATGTGTGTGTATGTGTGTGTAGATCGATAGATAGATAGATTGATCACTTTAAAGTCTGCAAAGGATTTTATATGTGTGATAGAGCACTGGGCCTGAAATCAGGAAGACCTGAGTTGAAATGTGACCTGAAGGACTAACTAGCTATGTGACCCTGGGCAAGTCCCTTTTTGTTTGCTTCAGTTTGCTCATCTGTAAAGCTGGGATAATACTTCCTTCTCAGGGTTGTTGAATGAGACATTGTTTGGGAAGTGCCTCACAGAGTGCCTGGCACATAGTAGGTACTATATAAATGCTGTGATCCTTGTTACCTCCCAGCCCCCTGTGAACCAGGCAGTAGAGGTATGAATATCTTTTCTTTACAGCAGGCGACGTTGAAACTTAGAGAAATTGCCATGATTATATGACTGCTTTATTATATTCTAGCTCAGCTCTTCCTGACTACAAATCCAGCATGCATATTCACTATAACCCCAGCAGATACAATAGATGTTGCAACAACACATTTCTCCTATATCTTTATGCACCTTCCTTGAGACAGAGTAACCTTGTCTCTTCGTACACATGGGTGGTGGAGATGGTTACAAAGATGCTGACCTAACCATGGTGGGTGGTTGGGGTGAGAAGTGAATGGTAGCAATATTACAAGTGGAGTAGTCCTATCAGCCATGCAGCTTACTCCACTACCATCTCCTCTCCCCACCCCACTCCACTCCCACTCATCTTAGTATGGCCCATCTTTTACACCTGTCTGCTGCTTCCCTTGATAAAGAAGAAAAAAAAAATTCAGGGCAGCTGGGAGGCTGGAAGGAGCTGGAGGCATTGGCATCTTGCTTTCCTTTTAAGTCAATGTAATGAAGCCTCTAGACTGAGGTTTTATGATGTGTTTTCTCAATTTCAGGGCCAGGGAACATGAAGCCTTCAGAAGAGGGTCAGTGGAACTAGGGAAGGGAGCTGGAGGGCTTTGAAGGCTCTCTCTCATTCTAGTTTGGAAACAGGCTAAGTGTGGTCACAGACGCTCGTGAACTGAATCAGGTTACACCTCAGGCTCACTGCTAGATTTTTTTTTAATGAGAAAAATAAACGAGAAACAGACTCCAGGAATTTGACTTTTGCTTCTTTCTCTCTGTTTTCCCTTTTTTCTCTTGCTTTCTTTTTCCCCTTTTCTCCTCTTGTTCTCTTTCTTTCAAGTTCTTTTATAATCCACTTTCTAGGTATTTCTGGTTTTTTTTTTTCATTCTTACACCCATACCTGAGAGGCAAAAGGGGGAGGAATCAGAGCCCAGAAATATTATAGATAGGTCTTGGGAGGGCCACTGATCTATAGATGTTAACCTCTCCAGAGGTGCCCCCAAGGTGGGGGATGTCAATCAGCCATTTTTCTCTTCCCTTCCCTCACCACAAAAGGTCATAAAATTGCTGGGTTTTAATTTCTACCAATTCCCTTGTTAGTGCCAGAAACACACAATTAGCTATAAAAGTGTCTGCAATCTTTGACCAGTAGAAAATTTATGACTTCAAAAAAACCAATTTTTAAAAAAGTACCTAATTAGGCATATTTTGCCAATGGCCATTAAACATATTAATTAATCTGTGTCCTGGAGAGGAAGGAGAAGAGTCATGTGGTAGAGTAGAAAGTAGTAGTGGCTGTGGAGTCAGAGAACCCAAGTTCAAATGTCACCTCTGATGCTTACTTCCTGTGTGACCTTGAAGAAGTCACATCACCTTCTGGGGCCTTGCTAGCTCTAGAATCAGAGTGGTCACTTAAGCTTTCTATGTGACCTTGAGTAAGTCACTTAACTTCTCTTGACCTTGCTAACTCTAGCACTAGAGAGGAGTTACTTAAGCTCTCTGAGTTTTATTTATCTCACCTGTAAAATGGGGATAATTTTATTTACACTTTGTTCCTCATAGAATTCTTTTGAAGAAAGGTCTTGTAAAGCCTTAAGATAGTCTGTATTGTAATTGTGAGTTATTATTATACTATCTATTTTATTATATTATCATTTAGGTTGTTGTTATGAGTTACTTTTATATTACATTATATACTTTATTATATTATTATACTCTATATTGTGATTGTAAATTATAATTATTACCCAGACTGGCATGAATTCATTCAGTGTTCTTTTCCTTCCTGTGTCTTGGCTAGTTCATCTATAGAACTGTTTAACCTTTCTTACCTGACTTACCTAACCTAGAGTGTGATATGTGGCCAGGCAGATTGCTTCTTCTCCTTGGCTGTTCATGGCTGGATGTTTCAGGAACCCTTTTTTCCCTCTCCAAGGAATGCAGATACCTGACTGCTTACTGTCTGGGTGGTGGGTGAGGAAGGGAGGGGAAGAGAGATAGAATTTGGGACTCAAAACTTTAAATAAAAATGTTCAAAAATAAATAGATAAAAAGAGTTCAGTTGGCAGGGTGGGCTGCTTTGGTGGGGAAAGGACTTGTGGATTTAGCCATCCTGGGCACCGGCACAGCTTGTGGTGGAAGGGGGCAGGATGATGCGTAATGCGGGTACCTCAGCAGCTGTCATCCGCTTCTCAGACAGACATTTGAGTGGCTCCAGTCCCTGCTATCGACATCCGTTGCTATGTGAATAACACAATTAGGATGACACAGGATGTGGGTAAACAGAAAATGTTGTAAGGTAGGGGGAGGGGATGGGAGAGGGAGGAGAGGAGGAAGGGCCCAGTTGCAGTTAGATATTTTGTTGCTGGGTCATTTCTATAAGGCAAAGGAATGTGAGAAAGGAATTCCAGGTCAGTTAAAAGCCTTCTGTTTCTGTGGGAAGGGTGGAGGATGAACCATTAAAAATGCACAAATTAGCCAGTTTCTTTCGGCTGCTACAGCCTTTATCTAGGGCTTGTAACAGCCTGTCCCCTCTCCTTGGCTCTATGAAAATCCCCAGTAAAGGCAACCAAGTTAAGGAAAAGTGTGACTTCCTCAATCAAGCCCTGGACTGACTACAGAAGGATCTGGGTTGTGTCAATGATGCGCCGCTATTACGAGGAATAAGATTAATTACAATGGTAACTCCTATTTATCTGGTACTTACAGTTTCCAAAGTGCGTTCATCCCAACCTCCATGTAACATGCTTGGTGCAAGTGTGACTATCATTATTTTATAGATGAAGAAACTGAGGACAAAAGAGAGTCAAAGGATCAATCAGAGGCAGCTAGGTGACCTACTGAATAGGTCCTGGGCCTGGAGTCAGGAAGACTCATTTCCTGAGTTCAGATTCAGCCTCAGACACTTCCTAGCTGTGTGACCCTGGGCAAGTCACTTAATTCTGTTTGCCTCAGTTTACTCATTTGTCAAATGAACTGGAGAAAGAAATGGCAGACCATGCCAGTATCTTTGCCAAAAAATCTCAAATGGAGTCACCAAGAGTCTGAAATGACTGAACAGCAACAAGGATGGATGTATTAAATTCTAATTTGGGGGAAAAAAGAATGAATGAGGGTCACGCAGCTGGAACTTGAACTGAGGTCATTTGATGTCCAGTTCATTGTTCTTTCTATAATTATTTCTACAAACTTTTATCCTGCATCTTAAAAGTTTAAAAATAATGGGGTGATGTGGAATTCTTCCTCAATGCAGACAGGGCTTTTCCCTCTTCTCTTGAAGTATTTGGGACCAAGGGAAGAAAGCAAGGAAGCTGTATGTATTCTCTTCTAATCTCTCAGTTTCCCCATCTAGAAAATGAGAGGGGAGAGAACAATCCTTATTCTTTTTTCCTAAATTATTTCTCTGGTCACTCAATTAGGGGAAAGCTAGGCCATGTGAACCCCACACTGGAGAGGATTCATGCAGTGTTCAACAGCAGTCTGGTGGCTAGTGTAAAGACAGAGGCCTTTCTCTGAAATAGCTTAAAGTCTAACAGGAGAAGAAGAAAAACCCCAATAAGACACCAGGGAGTATGTGTTAAGTACAAAGGAGAGGCCCATGGCAAAGTTCTATGAGCAATCTGAGGAGGAATCATGTGAAAAAGGACAGGAAACTTCCATTGGAGGGAGGATAGTAGTGGTGGAGAATGAGGCAGCCACCCTTCCATGAGGAAGGTAGGTGCTTTGGAATCAATACCACCATGACCACAAACACCCACAAGCCTCTCTCTTACCCTCCCAGGTTGATTTTAGAGAGGAGAAGCACTGTTACTCTGTGCGTGGTATAAGGGGACAAAGAGCATATGTGCAAAATTTTTCCATGGGCTTGGCGATCTAGAAGACTCCCTGGACCCAATGGCCAATAGCATATCAACTGTTCATTTTAATGATTGCATTGATAATTAGCCCCAAACAATAAATGTGCCAAAGCAGAAAGAGAAAATGGGAAGGGGAGAGAGTGAGTGGGGGAAGGGGAAGGCTATCCGACACTCATTAACATGAGATGTAGGCCACCTAGTATTTCATCCCTTGCTGGTTTTCTGGTAGCAATTAGGAAGAGCTGTATCTGAAGGAGATTGGGCTGTTCCCCTGAGAGAGGTTGGTTCTACTTGGTGCTGCTTGGAGCATAAGACTCTGTGAGTCAGAACCTCAGGATTTCCACAATAAATTTAGACTCTGGGGATGGATCAACTTGAATGATGTGGTGCCCATAGTGTTTAGGGAAGAAGATAGATAGACAAAGAGACAGATAGATAAAAATATATAGAAATAATGCCTTTTATGTGAGAAGTTCCCCTAGAAGACTGAAAATATTGGAGATGTTTGAACTCATAGTCTCCATTTTACAGATGGAGAGATTGAAGGACAGAAATAAATAGTAATTTGCCAAGGACCCAAGAACCAGTGGTAGTGGCAGCACTAGCTGAGGGTCAGTGGCACTGTGGTAAAAGGGACTGGAAAAGTAGATAGCCCCCAGGAGTCTTGAGCAAACAAATATAACTCCATTGTAATCTGTTATGGAACCATTAAGGGTCATTAGGTGTCACAGTTGTTAGAGTGTTGGGCGTGTGTTAGAGTGTTGGGCATGGAATCAGGAAAACCTGAGTTGAAATGTGGCCTCAGAAACTTACTAGCTGTGTGACCCTGGCCATGTCCCTTAACCCTTTTTACCTCAGTTTCCTTATCTGTCAAATGAGCTGGAGAAGGAAATAGAAAACCCCTCCAATATCTTTGCTAAGAAAACCCAAATGGGGTCACAAATAATTGGATATGACTTAAAAATGACAACCATATGGACCCACTGAAAATGGGAAATGGCAGGGGGAATAGAGAGCATGACTTTGTCAAAAGGACTGTTAGTCTCTTGCTCATCCATTTGAATAAAGTTGGTAACGCTGACCTTGACACCTGACCAAAAGCCACGAATGTCCCGGGACCCAAGGACATCCAAGTATCTCTTCTTGATCTCCCTAGATCAACTGAGCTAATATAGAAGTAACAAGAGAAAGGTCATGGGCTGGATGATGAGAAGCAGGATCCTAGAGGGCTTTGTGTATATAAATATATTGTGAAAAGTGTCACGGATATAATTGACTAACATCAATAGGGATCAATGGGAGAACATCACTGGCCCTAGCCAGGGGGCAAAATCATGTCCGGAGGAAGTAAAGGGTAAGAATCTATAAAGAACAGAAACATTGTGATTTATTCTCTGGGCTTTTCTCTCCCTCTCTTTCCCATTCCCCTTCTCTTCTCTCCTCTTTGTCCTTGTCCCTTCACCTTCCATTTGTCCTCCCCTACCCCGTCACTGCCACTCTGTTTCTTTTCTCCTGTTAATGTTCAAGAGAAAATTAATAACTTGTGCACAAAAACAAATTAGCCTTGGTCTTAGAAGCAGGAACAGAAGAAACAATGACACGTTCTCTTCTGTTCTTTTGCCATGGTGACCTGGATGTCCCTTGAATTTTCAATTATGAGCCTGGGGGCAAGGGACTGAGCCAAACCGTGTTCCCTAAGACACCTACCGCATTGTTGACTCAGTGAACGCTGAGAATACCATGTTGGCAACAATGGTGACTGCAATGCTAATGTGAAATTCAGAGATGCTTTGAGGGAGCCTGGTCATGCCAGACCTCTAGAGTTAACCTGGGTCAAATCTAGCTTGGATGAGAGACTTTAGGAAAGTCAGGGAGCTGGATGCAGTCCAAGATGATCTTATTTCCAGGTCAAGAATGAGCTAGTGGTATGGGGTTCTGTGGCAACTTCCCTCCCTCCATTCCCATTTGAAAATTATTGTCATTCTTTGTCTGCATTTCTGTTTTCCATAAGGCAGGGATAATGAAACTGTAAATATGATGTTTGAAAATGCTAAAGTCATAAAGGAAAAATCCACATACAGAAGGACCTCTTGGAATCAGAAAGAGGGCCTCAGGGACAGGTAATAGGAATCATGGGAAGTAGGGATGGACAAAGGGGAAAACAAATTGGAATGACTGGTCAATGAGAGAATATGAAAAATAGTAAGATTCATATTAGATAAATGGATAGAAATATCAACAGAGAACCATATTATCAGTTAGAGCTAGAAGGGACTTTTGAGTTCAGCCCCTTCATTTTACAGATGAGGAAACTGAGGACCTTGAAAGTGAATTGGCTTATGTGAATGGTAAGTAACAGCATCAGGATCAGGTACTTGGGTTGCATATTTATTGCCCTTTCTCCTATATCACACTGTAATTTGATGAAAGTCATAAAGTATAGGGTCAGTAATCAGCTAGGACAGGATAAATGCCAGAGATGGCCCCCGAGGATAATTTTGTTTAGATAAAAAAAGAGTTAGAGAGGACAGCCTGGTTTCAACATGGATCTAAGAGGACAGACCCAGAGTCTAGCCAAGAAGGATTGAGGGACCCCAGGGATTGCAAGCTAGCTAACATCTGAATGATACTGAAAAAGCCTGTTAGGAATAAACTCCTGCATTAAGTTGGGCCAAGCTAGTGTTGGTAATGAGGCTGTGTGTCAGCAACTGGCCTCTCTGAATATGTTTATACACCAAGATTTTCTCTTGTTGAAGTAAAGGAGTTATGTTCTATGACTATGTAGGAGTAGGGGGTGGGGAGAGGGGAGGAGGAGTTTGAGCTGAAGACAATCTGTGGAGGAGAAGGAACAGAAAGGAATCCAAAGCAAAGACTTGACACTAAAGACCCAAACATAGTCTCAAGTAGAGGAGACCCTTGATTCTTAGGGGAGAAGACTTTAAAGCAAAAGAGAAGGGAACCAAGGGCAGATTGCAGGAATCATGATGGATGAGGAAGAGTAGTAAAGATTAAGGATAAAAAAGTCTCTTTTTAGAGTGTCTGGAAAATAAGGGACCAAAATACAGAAAAGTGATAGGATCTGTATTCAAGAAACCAGAGCTGACAACGGCATGATGGAGTGAAGCCAAGCATGAGCAGGAACGCTGAGGGAGTAACTTCTGTTTGGGGGCACCATGGGCCCATTTCTTCACTGACTGTCAGAGGGCTCCCCAGGAGTACTTTGCCCTAAGGGAGCTATCAGGAGGAGGATATAGTGAGCACTGACAGTGAGATACCTGACAGGCTTTTATTAAAGCCAGTGGGGAAATGGCACCCTTTCTGGGTGGGCTTGCATTTTCAAGTAGAAACTGGTCTAATGATGCCTTGGGGCTTTGAGTAGAAGCAAGGAGAAATTCCAGTCACATTTCTTCAGGGAGACCTTG
This sequence comes from Potorous gilbertii, assembly GCA_028658325.1. NCBI lineage: Eukaryota > Metazoa > Chordata > Mammalia > Diprotodontia > Potoroidae > Potorous > Potorous gilbertii. The sequence goes on from CM053770.1 coordinate 93,293,922, forward strand.
AGATCATGAAACCCCTTCCCTTATTCCAGTAGCTTCAGCCATTGATCCTCATTTCTATTTCAAGGCCTGGGGCCAAAGCTGAACTTGCTCTTCGTCCTAACGACGTTTCTTCTTTCAGTGGCAGGTGTAGAAATGCTGATGGAAAGTATATGTCTCCATATGTGGAGAAAGATGGCAGGGGTAGGCATTCCTTTCCCCTAGAGGGTGGTTAGGGTCTTTTGTGGAGGTGTCATGCTCTCTTGTTGTACTAGAGCAGAAGTCCTTCACCTTTTTGGTATCATGGATGCCTTGGACAGTCCTGTGGATCTCATCTCTGAATCACATTTTTAAATGTATAAGATCAAATATATAGGATTAAAAAGGAAGCCAATTATTTTGAAATCCAATAGTCAATGTATTTTTTTATAAAAAACCCAACATGTTCATAAACCCCAGGTTAAGAATCCCTGACCAAGCGCCGTGTTTGCTATTTATTTTCCAGTACTTGTAATTTTACCAGTATTCCAAAATTCATACTTGATTAGTAGTGACAAATGAAGGAGTCAGTTGAAGTAGTCTGAGCTAATTCCCCGTCAGAGTCATAATGGGATTTTTATGGTCGGAATAAGTACCATGGACAAAGCACAGGGTCATCAGTACAAATTATACCCTTCTTAGGAGAGGGGTACCACACCGTGGATCGAGTAATGAACCCCAGATCACCCCCTACCAAGTCAGTGATAGGGAGGCCACTGTATTGTGAAGGTGGAAGGAGAGCTCACCCCACCCCGCCATCTGGTAGCTTCTGATTTTAGTGAATTACTGTCGCTAAGTAAGTATTAAACTCTGCTGCTGCTGAAGACTTGTAAGGTTTGTCAGCATCCACAAACTGGGTACCCTGGAGCAAAGCCTCCACCCTAGTTACCACTCCAATCTCAGTCTAGTCCAGAGCCATACAGTACACAATTGTATTAAAGTGTCTCTGTGTGTGTCTGTCTGTCTCTCTTTTTCTCTTCTGTCTCCCCGTCCCTGACTCTTGCCCAACTCCCTGTCATTTCAGTCTCTTTTGCTCCCAATTCACAGCTGGTCTGATCAATTGCAGCTTCTATCTATTCTTTCAAAGCCTGACCTGAGCTGATGGAATTTCCCTTTCTCCTTGTCTCTCCTGCACACGCGTCTTGTGTCTTCTTTACATTGTCCCTTTCCCTCCTCCCATCAGCTATAACGAACAGGGGGCTGACCCCATTAATCCTCCACAGGCTCAGGCTGCTCTGCACATCTCAAGCTGCCTTTGGGCTTCACCTCTAGCAGGCTTGAGCTCCCAAGCGGCATCTTTCAATCCAGCCTCAATGATCAGGTGTCTAAATGACAAATGAAAGATTAATGCTAGTGGCTGGAGTTAGGGTGTGAATAATTCAGAGGGCAGGGCAAGAGCCAACTCTGCTTCTTGATAGGGGTGGCTAGGCAGAGGTCAGGCAGAGGGGAAGGGCCAATTAAGGGTCAGGGGTAGGAGGTTAAGGAATTGAATGAATTTGGGATGGGTTGCTTTGAATCTCTCTCTCTTTCTCTCAATGTATCTCTCTCTCAATATCTCTCTCTCAATATCAATCTCTCTCAATATCTCTCTTCTCTCTTTGACTCTCTCTCTCTCTCTCATCCAGTTTTGGGGAAAATGATAGCAAGTCAGGGAGTTTGGGCTGCTCTGTCACTCACTATAATGACTGTGGATTTTAGAAAGCCTGAATCTTTAGAAAGAATTGAAATCCTGCAGCATAGGCACCTGTTGCTAAGGATAGCTCAGCCCCTGGGGCAACATGTCTGTAAAAAGATGGTGGTTCCAGGGTAAGATGGTAGCCAGTGAGATCTCCTTCCCAGCATTCACATCCTTTGTCTTCTCACTTTCACTGTGGTTGATGAGCAATAGAATCATAGACTGTAAGGCTGGAATAAGAGAGGTCTAGTTAATCTCCTTTATTTTACAGATGAGGAAACTGAGCCTTGGAGAGGTAAAGTGACCTGTCCGACGTCATATAGCAAGTCTGCAGTACAAATAGACTCTAGAACTCCGATCTCCTGATTCCTAGTGAAGTGTTGTTTCCATTCAACCACAAATCTCCCACAGATATAAAGGTGGGGAGATCACTGCTCCCCACCTCTCTTCCTTGAAGGAAACTAGATTTAAGGTGAAGGAATACACTCTGGGTGTCGTGCAATTGGAAAGCTACTTTAGGTTTGGTGTAGACTGTGTCTATGCAAGGAACCTGTGTTTGGGTAATCTCCCACCCCCTTGCCTCTGGATAGGTTTTACCACAGCATCAATACCGAGCATTTGGGGTTTGATAAATATTTTCCCCTCTGGAAATCTTTAGTAGTGGAGTGAGAAGGTTACATGATGGATTCCCCCAGTCACTTAATTGAAGTCATAAAAAATGAAAGGAGAATTTCCAATAAACCAAACCATTATTCACTTGGAGATGGAGGGGTATCCCAGATCTGGGCCTTGGTAGCCACAGCTGGGAGTTTCTCCAGCTCACTATCTATTATAATTATTAATCACAGTGGCAACAGGGTTCATCTGTGCCAAACTACTTACTGAACTTCATCTCACATCCTTACAAGGTTGTAACCATCATAGGAACTGGGGCCCTTTGGCTTTGAATCCCTGAAGGTTAAGTTGACTGCGATAGATGAGCAAGGAGAGAACATATGTTCATGTGTTTAAAATATATGTGTATAGAAACATACACATATACATATACACACAATATACAATGCACATCTGTATATGGTATTTGTATACCTATTTATATACACAAATGTGTATATATACTCATGTGCATATATATATATATATATATATATGTACCTGTGTATATATTTATATGTATGTATGGTATAGATGTCATATCTGGGGTGGGGTAGTGACAATGGTCCTCTGGCAACTATGTGTGTATGTATGTGTTGGGGGGGCAGTTAGGTGACACAGTGGATAGCATACTTGCCCTAGAGTTAGGAATCTTTATCTTTGTGAGTTCAAATCTCTCCTCATACACTTACTAGTTCTGTGACCCTGGGCAAGTCATTTAACACAGTTTATCTTAGTTTCCTCATTTATAAATGAACTGGAGAAGTAAATGGCAAACTACTCCAGTATCTTTGTTGAGAAAATTCCAAATTGGGTCACAAAGACATGAATGAAATGACTAAACAACAACAAAAATATATGTATGTAAATATGTATGTGTAATATGGAAATATGTATGTGTATATGTATACAGAGAGAGAGAGTCAGAGAGTCATATTTGGGATGGGATAGTGGCAATGGTCTTCTGACCATTTTAGAGAAGTGTGTAAGATAGGGTGAGGTTGAAGCAGGAGATTAGCCAGGTCTGGTTGAACTTGGAATTCTGTAATAGTAATTAGGACTGTGTCTATGTGTGGGCAAGGAATGTATGTAGAGATTATGAGTTCATGTTAGTGATTCCATGCTTATTGTCTTGGGTAGAAAATGTAACGGTGTGTGTATTCATAGAAGGTATGTGTGTGAGAGAGTTGGTGGTGTGGCAGTGTGTGGGTGGTATATGATGTGTGAATGGTGACCATGGGAAATGGTAATGTACAGGATGACTGAATCAGAGTGGAAAACTGCATCAACTGCTGCAGATCCTAAATTGCCAAGTACTTTACAAAGAAGACCTAGAGCTTAGTGTAAGATACAAACAGGTTAAGTGACATGCTCAGGATCACAACAGCTAGTTAGCTGAACAGAGACAGATGAACCTAGCTTATCCAGATTCCAAGCCAAGAAAGTGCTTTATCCTCCATACCACTCTGCATTAGGTACAGAAAAATAGCATCACCTCTTAGGTTTGTATATCTTTGTTTATTCATTCATCCTTTCATCCCCTCCATTAAATAGTTATTAAGCTCCTGTTATATGCAATACACTGTGCTGAGCAAGGGGGGAGATATGATAATATAAAAAAACCCATGGTTCCTGATCTCAAGGAAATTACAGTCTATTGTAGAGAGATAAGACATATGTACAGATAAATATAATATAAATTAGAATACAAGGGCGTAAGAAAAGAATGAAATGCTCTAAGAGCAGGTGAGGCAGAAGTCACTTCCACCTGGATGGATGATGTTTTATTTTAACAACTAGTGAAGTTCTTGGATGTATTTATGCCTCTGTTTGGTGAAAATACCAGAGAGCATGTTGATGCCAGGTGTACCTGGCAGTGTTAGCACATAGGCATTAGGTAAATGTTTTTATGTTTTAGCAGCACAGACTAATGACTGAGAATAACTCTGCCCCAGACCTCTCTGAGAAAAATGAGCTAACAGATTTCTTCCCATCTCCAACACTCTGGAGCAGGGGTTCTTCACTTGAGCACTATAAACTTAACACATAAACATACATACATACATACACACATATATACACATTATGTTTTGATATAATTGCCTTCCTTTGTAATCCCATGTATTTTATATGATGCATTTAAAAACCATGATTCTGAGAAGGGGTCCATAGACTTCACCAGACTACTCAAGGTATCTATGACACAAAAAGGGGTTAAGAAACCCTGGTTTACTGTGAGGGAGCAGGATATAACTGTGTCCTTTGGAAGACAAGGACTTGGGCTCCACATACACTTAGTGACCTTGGGGCCAGATGTTCAGAAAGCTGTTTTCGTCTCACTGGATAGATCTATTCATACCTGAAGTCAAATTGGGAGAGAACTGTCCACAGAACCAACATATTTGCTTTGCTGGAGATGCCCTTTACTCCCTGGTGAGTGGCTCAGTACATAGAGTCTAGGAAAGTTGTTTCCTGAGTTCTGTCCTTGGAACTAAAGCAGTTTCACTAGGTGACTCATAGTCTTTGTTTTCTCTGGGCCTTAGCCCTTTGTAAAGCAGGAAGACTAGAATTTGCCACCGAGAAATATAGAGGGTTACTAGATTTTAAAGCTCTCTGAGGGTAAAGAATTTTATATTCTGTCTCTTTCAATCTTGGTATGTTTTCCAATGCCTAACACCATATTCTATACTCTAATAAATATTTAATGAGAATTTATGTTGAATGGAAAGTGGAATGAATGTTTGCAGCAGAGTCTCAGATCTTTAGAAGGGAGACAAACCTTTATTCACGTGGTTACACTTTGCATTCTCACACAGGCAAGCACTTGCATTCACTCAGCACCTATATAAACATACACAATGCTTATCCCTTGGCATATGCAAATATACACATTGACACATAAAAGCTATTGTTTATCAAGTGACCTTATTTCTGCAGATCTCAAGCACATAAGCTTGGGATTCAGTCCCTCTGCCCTTCCTCAGTCATGGTACAGGGAAAGGTTGAGTTTCCCTGATTCAGAGGCTTGGATGGGAGGGAAAGGTAAAAACCCATCCAAGGCTTCCCACGGCCTGGTTTCTCTCCAGGATTCCCCTGGGGCTGATTTTCGTCTGTTATCACCTCTGTGTGAACAGCAGGAAACAAGCTCCTTAGGATAATACCTGAAAGGATATTACCTAGGCTGCTCTCCCCAGCAGTCCTCTCCTCTATCTTGCCCCTCCAACCCAGAAGTCCCCAGTGCTGTAAGCAACCTAATATAAACAGAAATTAATCCATCTGCTAAACCTCAACATGTCACCTGATAGTTATCGGTGCCATATAATCTCCTCCAAGGAAGATCTTATTATATTAAAAAGAAATTGCCCTGTATGCTGGTAGTGCTAATAGGTTGTGTATGCTCTTTCTATAGGATTTTGTATATCTGAGCATGAGATAGATGCTGCTTCCTTCTTGCCTCCCCTCCTCTCTGTAATTTCAGATTTCTCGGCAACGCCTGTGGGGAATGTCAGAGATGGTTCAGGATGGTGCCCATTGGATATTATTGGGGAAGCAAAACTAGTTCCATTCACTACGGAAGCCCTTGCTGGGTACCCCACCCCCTATCCCCACCCCACTGCTTTCCAAAGATGCTTGTTCTTTTTCCCTCTGGGCCCTGTGCCAAGCAGCTAGTCTGATGCTCAAGCTTGAGCTTGGTTCTCTCAGGGTATGGCGTGACCTTGGATGCCACAGACTTGCAACAGAGGAACATGGGGGAGTACTAGAAGGTTGAGCCATCCTTAAGCTTCTGTGCCCTCACTACCATACATTGAAATGTCCTTTCTATCTTCCTCCCTTTGCCCCTTCCCTTGTTCCCTAAATCAAGTCAACAAGCATTTATTAAGAACCTACAAAGCACTAGGCACTGTGCCAAGTTCTGGGAATGTAAAGTTAAAAAAAAACAAAAACAAAACAACAAATCAAAACAACCCAGACCCTGTTCTCAAGGCATAGGATGCAGCCAATGAGAAGCTGTGCAATTAGGAGATGCCAAGAGGCCACTGTCACTGAATTGTAGTATATGTGGAGGGACATAAGGTTTAGGAAAACTAGAAAGGTAGGAAAGGGTCAGATTATAAAGGGTTTTAGAAGCCAGGCAGAGGATTTTATGTTGAATCCTGGAGGCAATAGGGAACCTTTGGAGTTTATCAGATAGGGGATCGACAGGATTACATCTGCACTTTAGGAAAATCACTTCGATAAGTAGTAAAGGATGTACTGAGGTAGAGATAGACTTGGGGCAGACAGACCCACCAGCAGGCTCATCCTTGGAGGTGCTTGATTTCTTCCTGCCCCTCCACTCATTTACCAGGTGGAAGTGATTCTTTTTCACATCTCATATTATACTTTGTTATTTTGTTATATTATACATTGTTATCTTTTATTTTGTATCATAGTTATGTATGAGTATATCATAACCCTCCTACTAGATAAGCTCCCTGTGGGATGGAATGGTAATTTAATGACTTTTTTATCTCAGTGATAGTAGAAATTGAATAAATCTCTGTCAAATCAAGGGATCTGAATGGGACAGAAACTTATCTGTAGAAAGATTTGAGTTCACTCTGGTGACACTTACCTTGAGAGTCGTGTGTGTGTGTATGTGTGTGTGTGTATGTGTTAAAGAGAGATGTTGTCTATAACAACAGAGATAATGTGACCCAGAGATGGAGTTTTCTGCAAAGTTCTTGGTGTGAGAAAGCAGAAGAAGACACTATGACTATAAGCTGAATAAAGTCTGGCATGAATTATTGACTGAACACTGGACTTCAACCAAGATTCCTGGGTTCTGGCTTCAAAACCACATCTCTTGGACTTAAGTCCACTCACTCATTTCCTTTGTGCCTCCATTTTCTTTTGTCCAAATTGAAGCTATGGAATAATTCACTGGAACATTAGGGTTATGAAATAATTCATCTGTTTTGGAAAACAATTTGGAATTGTGCAAGAAAAGTTACCAAATTGTTTATACTCTTTGGCCCAGAGATTCCACTGCTTGGTTTATTGGCAGCAAAAATAAAGACCCTTATGTACAGAAAGTTCATAGTTCAATGTTATCATTATTTATGATAACAAAAATCCAGAAATAAAATACATGCCTAACAGTTGTGAAATAGCTGAACAAATTGTGGTATATGAATTCCTTACAATGTATAAGGGATGACAGATATCAAGACTTAAGAGAAACACATGGAGGTTTATATGAAGTGATACAAAGAAAAGAACACAGAGCCAAAAGAACAATATACACAAAAATTCTAAAACTATAAATCAACATGAAAAACCATAGAATAATTATCAAATACAATGGTCAATGTAAGTACCATTCTGGCAGAGATAAAGCAACAGCCTGCCTTTCATTATATATCTGTAAACTAACTCTTTTGGAGGATATATTTTGCTATAAGGTGTTTACAAAGAGGCACCTGTTTGTTTGGGTGCTAGAAGTATCTTTTGGGTTAAAATTATATAACAGTATGTTTGAAAAAATTATAAAATGAGAACAAATTGATGTGATTTAAATGATACAAATAGTTTGTATTCATGCTAGCAGCTATAGTGGGTAAGTGGTAGAAATTTAATGTGGAGCGTAGGTAGAGCCTCGTAGTTGAAAGCATCAGCAGCACCAGTAACAAAAGCCCGTTATACCCCACCTCACTCCTCCAAGAAGTATAATGCCGGGAAAAAAATCCCCAAATATTCATATCAGACCTTTTTGTGGTAGCAAGTGACAGGAACAAAGCGGGTGCCCATTGACTGGAGAACTGCTATGTAATAGAATACTCATAGGCTCTAAGAAATAGTGAATATGAAGAATACAGGGAAGACAGGTGGACTGGTACCCAGTGAACTAAGCAGAGCCAGTGAAACAATTGCACAATTACTAAAACATTATAAATAGAAAGAAGAATTACACCAATTAGAAGACTCTTTAATTATAACGATCAAACTGATCTCTGGAGGGGAGTCTCCTTTTCTATGCTAAAGAAGTAAGGGAATTATGGGTGTAGAATAATGTCTGTTGCTGGGTAAATGTGTTCATTAGCTTTGCTGATTTTAAAAACAAACACATTTATTAGGGAAGACTCCTTTGATATTTGAAAGGAAAGAGTATGTTTGCTAATGAAAATGATATAAAGACAAATTTAGGAGGAAATGACAGAAAGTCCAGCCTCTTCCTTGAGTCCTGTGACATCTATCTCATGACTATTTTCTATTCAAGACAGTTATAATGACGGGAATCACACCAGTTGACTTTCCATTATAGTACATCAAAGTACTTTTGCCTATATGGATTTCAAATCTGATTCCTGTGAGCAGGATTGGCAAATGTTTAACAACTGACTCTCCAAAGGGGATGAGAGTAGTGGTGGGAAATGTACACACAACACACTTAAGTTTCATTTGCATTGCCAACTTTTTTTCTGTAGCTTTCTCGAGCCTCGACAATCAACAAAACAATAAACCAATCCCGATTTGTAATATTTGTTGCTCACCAAGGCATAAACGCTGTCACAGAAAGCTTGGATCACCCAAGCCTATAGAAGTTATCCCCAGCACACTACTGCATTTCACAGATGAGGAAATTGAGGATCTGAGAGGGAAGTGAAAAGACTTACATAAGGCAATGTATTTTATAAGGGTTAGGACCAATAAGAATGCAGATCTTCTGATTCCAAACCCAGTACTTCTTTTTCTATGCTTTGCTACTTCGGTAGATTAAGATAGAGAGTGAGAAGAAGATCCATAAATTCTCCTTCATTATCAACCAATAGATCAGTTAGTCTTTATTAGGGAAGGGCTCACCATGTGTTAGGTACTATGATTGGTGTTAGGGTTACAAAACCAAAAATAAAACAGTACCAGTCCTCAAATAACTTATATTCTTTCAAACGAGACAACATGAAAGACTCACCTATGCTAGCTCCGAACCCACAGCCCACGGATTTCCTCTAAAAAGAACTCCCAACAAATTCTGGAACAGCGGAAGCCGCACAGCAACACAGTGAAGGAGATTTCCGTTCCAGAGAGCCCTGAAAAACTGATCCCAAAGGTCCATCGCACACTGGACAGGAGTGGAGCACACCCTTGCCCTGGCCACGTGGCACTGAGAGGAGAAAGCAGATCTGAACAGGCTTCAGGGATGAAATCTCCAGCGGCCGCGAAGGTTCCTCCACCCACAGACTCACAGGTCAGTGAGAGAAACGGGTTGACAGGGGAGCGGGGTGTCTCCGGGACTCAGGCCCCTTGGGAGGCAGCAGCAGCGGCAGAGGCAGCAGCAGAGCCAGTGGGCGGCCAGAGGCTCCCAGAGCAGGCAGGAGCTCAGCAGCAGCTCCATTACAAAAGGTCTCTGCATAAACCCCCTGAGGGAATTGAGCCTGGGAGGTGGCCCTGCCCCAACCTGAGCACCAGGAATTAAGCTCCCATTGAATAGGAGCCAGGTCAGCCACCAAAAGCCCTGAGGCTGGGGAGCAGCATTTGAATCTCAGACCCCAAGCACTAGCTGGGCAGACCTAGGCCAGGGTGGAGAGGACTCTCAGAAGTCAAGTCACTGGCTGAGAAAATGCCCAGAAAAGGGAAAAAAAATAAGACCATAGAAGGTTATTTTCTTGGGGAACAGATGATTCCAACCTTC
>CM053770.1:93304437-93445715 GCA_028658325.1 Potorous gilbertii
AATGGGAGGAGGGAGCAATTTGAAGTCAACACTCAGGGAGGGACAGGATCAAAAGAGAGAATAGCAACAATGGGGGACAGGATAGGATGGAGGGAAATATAGTCAGTCTTACACAACACGACTATTATGGAAGTCACTTGCAAAACTACACAGATATGGCCTATATTGAATTGCCTGCCTTCCCAAAGGGAATGGGTGGGGAGAGAGGAATGGGGAGAAGTTGGAACTCAAAGTTTTAGGAACAACTGTTGAGTATTGTTCTTGCTACTAGGAAATAAGAAATACAGGTAATGGGGAGTAGAAAGTTATCTGGCCCTACAGGACAAAAGAGAAGATGGGGTAAGGGAATTGAGGAATGAAAAAAGAGAAGGCAGATTGGTGATAGGGGAAATTAGAATGCTCCGTGTATTGGGGTGTGGGGAAGGGACAAATGGGGAGAAAATTTGGAACCCAAAATTCTATGAAAATGAATGTAAAAAGTTAAATAAATAAATTTATCAAAAGAGACAACATATACATAAATGACTACATATAAATTAAAACAAAATACATACAAGCTAAACATTTTTGGGGGGAGTTAGTAATACCTAGGGGACTCAGGAAAATCTTAGGATAGAAGGTATTGCTTGAGAAGAGATTTGAAGGAACAAAGGGACTCTAAGAGGCCAAGGTGAGGTGGGGAAGGCATTCCAGGCATTAGGGATAGCCAATGCAAAGGTGTGGCAATAGGAGATGAAGTGTTACATGTGAAGGATAATGATGTTAGTTTGGATTGCCTAGTGCAAGAAGGGAAGTAGTGTCTAATTAGGTTGGAAAGATAGGTTGCAGTCAGGAAGAGAGGACTTTAAAAGGTAAGCAGATCATCTGTTTGACCTTAAACACCATAGGGAGCCATTGGGGGATTTATTGCGTGGGCAAGTAACATGTTTAGAACTATATTTTAGGAAAATCATTTTGTCAGTTGTGTGGCAGATAGATTGGAAAGGGGAAAGACTCCAGGCAGGGAGACCAATTAGGAAGCTCTTGCAATAGTCAAGAGAAGACGTAATGATAGCCTGAAGTGTGGCTCATGTTTACAGTCTTGTAAAGTAAACATTGAAAGTCCCTCAGGTGCCTCTGAAAAGGTTCCTGGGTGGACCAGCAGAGGATGGAGAGATGACAGGTGAAGCATGTTCTCTATTTGGCGGTAGGTGTGTGATGCTGGGCTCCAGAGAAGGAGGTAAAGGGTTGATGGATCCCCAGGCTTTAGGAGAACTTGTGTGTTTTCACTTACAGGGAAATGATGGTGGAGTTGTTTGGACAAACGGAGCGATTTGTTAATTAGAAGTTAAATGGCCCCTTTTTTGAGTCAGATTTGAATACATTAAGCTTGTGCTGCTGGAGTGCAAGAGCTCTCTTTTTTCTAATTCTGTATTTCTAAACTCCTCATTGCGTTAACGCCCTTTGTACATCTTTAATCCATGACAGTGATACTGTACCAAGGACAAACACAGATAGGAATGATAATAACTGAGTAGTGGCAATTGTTTCCAAGAGGTACTGTGGGGGATAGGGTTTGTCCCCAGTAATGGAATTGTCATGGGTTTTGTGTCCTGATGCCTTGATGCTGGAGCATGGAAGGCAGAAGGGGTAGATTTCCAATCCTAGATTCTCCTTATATGTCAGGGGACAGGAATGATTCCTGGTATGTGTGCTCAAGGTTTTGGGGAAATGGATTTATTGATGTTGGAAAGACTTTTCCAGCAACTGCAAGGCCTTCTACCTGTCCCTCTTCCAAGGAACCAATATACTTATATGATTGGCGTCTTTCATCCAAGCGGAGGCCTCTCAAGTACTGTAGATCAGCTATTACTGTTAAAGCTATTCATTGTTGGTTGGAACAAGGACAATCACAGCAATTACTCCAGTGAATGAAAAAGCCTGATAGCTTGGGGAAAGAGTACTAGCTTGGGGTCTTGCTCCCTGCTGTGCTGGTAGGCAGCTGGCTGCCCCAGAGCAAGTCACTTCAAATTTCAAGACTTCAAGTCACTGTTCAGTAAGATAGGAGAACTCTCTCTACTCATTGCTTTCCTTCTAGGGATGCTGGGATGATGTACAGAGGCATTACTGAGAAAACTCTTTGAGTATCGGCAAAGAAAGGAACTGTTGAGGCTTATGGTTTATAATGTGTCCACTGTTCATGCTATACGATGTTGGCCTTGTAGAGGCCTTCAACCTCCATTTGCAAAGGAGAGTAAAGCCCACTGGACTCATGTGTTCAGGGGGTGTAAGTCACATGATTAATCTAGACATCATATAGCCAGAACCATAGCTAGAAATTGTTGTTGCTAGGACAGGTATCAATTTGCCCTGTATAAACGGGATGAAACAGGTCCTCAGGTAGGAGACAGGGAGAGAGAGAGACATGCTAAGATACCAGTAGCAGAGAGCAGGCCACTTCCAATATGCCATCTGGTAGGTAAATTTTAACTAATTTGTTCTTGCTAACTAGGTTCAGTTGTTTACATGTCACTGAAGGAGGACAAGTGCTTCCAGGGCTCTCTAAGTTTGGCACCCTGGGAAAAAGCCTCTGCTACTCCACCATAGTTATGCCTCTACGTGCCAACCCTATTACCTGCTGGCCTAGCATTGCTGAGTTTCCACAGGGAGCAATGAATTCGGCAAAGACTGCATGGTGAAGAGAAAGAAATATCAGAGTGATGAGTAGAAAGAATTTTGGATTTGAAGTCAGGATATCTGCATCTGAATGCTGGCTCTGACACTTAACAGTTGTGAGATTGATACCTCTGTGCCTCAGTTTCCTCATCTATAAAATGGTGATAACAATATCTTATAGGCTTGTTGTGAGGAGAGGGTTTGATAAACCTTTAAAGTGTTATATAAATACAGGATCTTAAGAAAATATTCCTGGCCATTTAAAATCACTTAAAACACTATTGGTAATCTCCAGATCCACAACTTACCATTTTTTGTAGGGGAGGGTGGATAGGGCTGGAGAGACTTTACTTGAGGTGTTGCCTTGAAGGAGAGAACATATGTCCTATGACACTGTGAGATTTCTGAGCTACTAAAGAATTGACTACATCTGGCAGCTGGGGGTGAGGTGGGGAACAGGGGTGCAATTACTTGGGAGAATAAGCATACCTCAGGATGGCAGCACTTTTTACGTTTGTACCCCCATTGAAAAGATCCTGTTGTCCTTCCCTAGTTATGTCTCTGATCATCAAATATTTACTTTTCCTCAAGGAATTTTGGTTCTGCATTTTTTAAACTCATACTCAATGACTTCAGGAAGGGAACAGTTCCTATATTCTTCATTTAATGACTGTTTGAGCCAGAGCTCAAAGGAGAGAATTCATATGATCAGAGAATCTTAGTTTGGAAGGTACCTTAAGGAATCAACTAGTTCAAATTTCTATCCAATGCGAGAATCCTTTCTATTCAGGGCAACAACAGCAGAAATTAGAATAATATCCATTTCCACAACATTTTACTGTTACAAAATACTTTAAATATATCAAGTCTTTGGATCTTCCTAACCTTATGAGACAGGTAGCTATTGTTATTGACTGATAAGTATCCTTTCTTGAAACTCAGAGGTGTCCAAAGACTTCTTCAAGGACACACAGCTTGTGAGCTGTGGAGTTGAGGATTACACCCAAGCATTCTGGCTCCACGTCCACTGTGCCTATCACCGCACGAGCTGAGTGTTTACAACTGATATGTACTGATACCTCTGTGCCTCAGTTTCCTCATCTGTAAAATGGTGACGATCATATCTTATAGGCTTGTCATGAGGAGAGGGTTTGATACACCTGAAAATGTTGTTGTATAAATTATGGCAGGATACTGTTGCCCTGTCTGGCATTGTGTTGTGCCTGATGGGGAAATTTAAAAAAAGTACAAAGTATAAGCAACAAGTGTAACTAATCAGCAGGATACTCTTCAAGGATCAAACATGCTTACTGAAGTTAACAAGACAACACACATGAAACACTGGGAAACAGGACAGGGCATGATTCGATTGCATGCCAAAATAATGGTGTAGTATTGAAAACAACTCGCGCTTGGAGTCAGAAGACATGGGCTTGAATCCTTAGCTTTGACCCAACCGCGTCTGTGAAATGAATGATCCCCATCATCCCTTCTAAAGCTACTGGTCAATGGTAGTTAATGCCAAGGGAGAGAACCATGGGGACAGAGGTAGTCAGGGAAGTCTCCATGAAATGACCAGGGTTCATAGGACATTAGTACACAGACCAATATAATTCAATCTGAGCAACCCCCATTAAGCACTTCTTTGGGTGTAAGGCATTATAGAGTCAAAGTTACAATTAAATAGCCTTTGTTGTCAAGATGTTTATATTTTAATAGGGGTTATAACATATAGGCAAATAAAAACTGTATATGAATACATAATAAAATGAAATTTTGAGAGGGGGTGTAATAACAAGGGGTGTGTGTATGTGTGCGGGCACGTGTATGTGTGCATGTGTGTATATGTGCATGCACATGTGTACACATGTGTGCGCACATGTATGTGTGTGTAGTGAGGGGGAGGGAGTCTTGGGGTATGGATTAGGAAAAGCCAAGTACAGGAGTTAAGCCTTGGGGAAGCTAAGGATTCTAAGGAGGTAATACTTTTCAGTGATAGAAACAACCTATGCAAATATACAGAGGTGGGAGATAAAACTATTAGTATGCCAGTTTGGAAGAGAGAGTTTATAAATCAATCAACTGATGTAAAGGAGGACAGCGAGGTTTGGAATCAGGTAGGATAGTGTAGTTGGGCTTGGAATCAAGAAGACTAATCATCATGAGTTCAAACCCAGTCTCAGTTATTTACTAGCTGTGTGACCCTGGGCAAGTCACTTAACTTGCTGGCTTCAGTTTCCTTATCTGTAAAATGAGCTGGAGAAAGAAGTGGCAAGGTAGTCCATTATCTTTGCCAAGAAAACCTCAAATGGGGGTCACAAAGAGACAGGACTGAAAATGACCAAATAGCATTTTAAAGATACCTACTGTGTGCATTAACTACGTAAGTCTTTGGGCATACTGAGATAAAAATGAACTTGTCTTGGGGAACGTGAAATAAAACAGGAAAACAATACAAAAATAATACTAGAAGTAAAATTTAGGATGCAACCTTTCAACAGAACATTCATTACCCCAGGAGATTTGTTTCTGGCTTGATGAAATGGCTTCCACAAGCAGCAATCCTTATTGTGAGAAGAACTCTGACACTTCCTCCATTCTCTGTCCTTCTTTTAAAGTACTGCTTGTTTTATAGTGACTTAATTACTTCATTTGGTTATTCAGCTGCGGTCGTCCAAATCCAAGGCCACTAGCTTGTTTCAACATTAACCCTAAAGAACAGCTATGCTAAGAAAAACCAGTATTTGTTAGGATTCTTAAAGCACTTATTTGTTTCATGTTTATGCTTTGTAAAGCTATTTAGAATAAGATTTTCTCAAGGACATGTGTAAGGGTAAATTGTATTTCTTATAGGAAAATCTCAGGTTTTGATCTTTGTCCTGGCATGGCCATGATGCAGTAGGGACCATAATACCTGCCATTGGTGGTGTTAGCATTTCACATTTGTGAAGTGCTAATTCTCTTCCAGAAAGGCAACTCTGGAAAAAGCATGGGATTCACCTCCCCTTAGCTCTCCAAACTGAAACTAGCAGTCCAGACAAGGAGCCATGTATCGATAGATACATCCCCAGTAATACAAATAAAGCAAGATGGATTTGCCCCTGGAGGCACACAGGAATGTGGGACCTGCTCAGAGCTTGGGACTTTGTAGATAAAGCATTACTTGCCCTGGAGGGAATCCACTGTGCTGGATCAATGGCTGTATAAACACATGTTTTGCAACATAAAATGGGATTGATGAACCATCCTGTACTAATCACCATAGCAATACATGCAGTTACCCTGACAATTCATGTCAGTTCCATCTATGTCCTCACTGATCAGTGGATCATCCACACTGCGAAAGGCTTAGGAAGGAACAGGTCCTTCTAGTCCTATGTTCTAGGAAGGGTCAGGGAGGGCAGAGGTAATGAGCTCCTCTCTCATCACAGGGGTGAATTTGCAGCGAGAGGACACAGGGGATAAACAAAAAGTCAATATATGTCTCTCTAGATCTATCAATCCAGGCCTGTTTGTGGAGGCCTAGCCAGAATGGTCATCCGCTATCCATGGCTAAAAAAGGCAGATAAGAACCCAATGACTTGATGGTATTTACGGAGCTGAATCCTTCTCAGTTACTTTGCTCACCTATTGGGAGATGATGGCTTGAGGAAGTACAGAGATGTGAGTGCCTCCCTGTTCCTCATGACTGCTAATGTTCTTATCCCCCTCAAATTATTTTTATTTACATATTTTATTTACTTTTTTGTGATATATTTATCACATATTTATATAGGGGTATCAGGTACCTCCCTAAGTTGACACTCACTATTTTGCAGATCTGCTTCCCCAAGGAGCACTTGTCATCAAGCTCAGAGGTACTCTGTGGGTCCAGCAACCTACTGTTATGGTATATGAGCTCCAACTGTTGAACTTCCCTTTAACAGCCAGCCAGGAGATTGGTTAGGTAGCTCAAAGCAAGAGCATTTATTTAAATGACACAATAGTAACAATAGCCAAAATAGATTTGAAGTACTCTCTTCCACAAATACATACATAACATTCATGGAAAGAGTTCAGTGATACAATGAATCACAAAAATTCCAAAGGACTCCCGATAAAAAATGTTATCCACATCCAGACAGAAAACTGATGAACTCTTAAGGTAGATGAAACATATTTTTTGCTTTATTTTTCTTGGTTTTTTTTTTTTCAACATGGCTATTATGGAAATGTTTTGCATGACTTCATTTGTTTAATAGGTATTATGTTGCTTGCCTTCTCAGTGTGTGGGGGAGGGAGCGAGAGATATTTTTAAAAAATGAATGTTAAAAAAAAGAGTACTATTGTTGGAAGGCACACATGAAAGGTCACGTGTGACCAAGGCAACTTACATTTTCAACACTGAAGAACCTCTATGTCCTTTTTCTCCTTTCATACTTTATAGGACCACGAAGGAGGTAGATGACTGTACAGTAACGTTATCTCTCTCTTACTTTCTATACTTGCATCCTGGGTTTTCCTGACTAACTGTTCTGATTGGGGAATTGTTTGGAGTCCAACTCTTGCACATGTACATATCCACAAGCAGAATGGACAGAGGATTGTTTCCACATTTCTGTCTAGCAAAGTACCTTGAATATAGTAAATGCTCATTAGATGGTTTTATTGAATTGAAGTGCCACCTACCACCCAAATTCTTGTCTCTACTATTTACTTCCCCTGGAGCATATTCCTCTTTTCCTGAGATTGTATAGTGCGGTATAGTGGAGGGTTAATAGGTCTGTGTCACCCACACATGGTCAGGAAGTCAACAGAAGGATGCTAAAGATCGGTGATCTCTGACCTTTTTGTCTTGGCTATTGAGCTACCCTCCTTTCTCCCCCACTTTTGGAAAGGAGGCTAGGGCTCCCCAGAGGTCTGGAAGCCAATGAAGCTTTTCTTTAGTATCAGATGTCAGGCACAGCCGAGGAAGTGAGGTGAAAATTAAGTGAATAACAACTTTAATAGCTAATGATAATATTACTAGATAGCACTCTAAGGTTTAGGAAGGATTTTATATGCATTATCTCATTGTATCCTCACAAAATCAGTGAGAGTAGAAGCAGTTTAACAGTAAAGGAGAGAGAGTCAGTTTCAGGTTAGGAAGATGAGTTCAAGTCCCATCTCTGACACATCTTAGCTGTGTGAGCGTGAACAAATGGCCTTATTTTTCAGTGCTATTTTTCAGAAGGAAACCTTCTAAGACAAGGGTTCTGAACCTATTATGTGTCATGGGCCCCTTTGACAGTCTGCTGAAACCTATGAACCCCTTCCCCGAATGAAGTCTTTAAATGAATAAAACACATAGGACTAAAAGTTATTCATATTGAAATGCATATATAATAATGTTTTTTTTAAAGTAAGTTGCAAAGCAGGTACAAATTTGCATTTTGCTGGAGGTAATTTCCTTATCCAAAGTTTTCCATACCAATAAAGTCATAGGTATAGTCCTGAGGAAAACTCTATGAGGTAACTATTAGGGATGCTGTTATCTGCATTTTACAGGTGAAAAAACTGAGGTTCAAAGGGGATAGATGTCCTAAATTCACACCTTGTCAGTGTAGGAAATAGGAATTGAACCCAGATTTCTCCTTATTCCAAGCCCAGCATTCTGTCCACTACATCTGGAGTTTGTCCCATCCTGGAAGCATTTCAGGAATGATGAGAGAGCCTACATTGGTTGACCAATTGTTTAATTGAATTGACTAAACACTTTCTTCAATTCGAAAGAGTTCCATGGTGTCTGTGTGTGTGGGGTGGGGAGGGAGAATTAGATGAGATACCTTTGCAAATGCCACTTACATCATAGTGTCAGCAAATGAAATGCCTTTATTGGGAGAAATACACTAGAAACTCTTTTTGGTGAGACACTCTAAGTAAATCACATACTATCTCTGGTGACTCAGTTTCCTTTTCTGTAAAATGAGGGAACTGGCCTAGATCAATGATGTCCAAACTCAAATAGAAACAGAGGCCACTAAACTGTTCATAAAGATCCATGTAGGCCACATATTGACTTAGAAAATCACATATTAACACAATCTATTCTATTTTATTTTTATTTATTTTATTAAATATTTAATATTTAGGAATTTTATTAAATATTAAATATTTAGCAATTATATTTTAAGATGGTTCCTGCTCCACTTTGGAGCAACTCAGGCAAACCTCCATCCCAGATCACCCCCTTCCAATTTGAAAAATCTAGGATCCCACGGAGAAATTATTATTCAGTTATTGTTAGAGTTTTATAGTGCATTATATCTAAGTGTCAATATCTTCTCTTGTTTCTGCCTTGTAATTTAACTCTAGGATTAGACAAGCTATTTCTGCATCTGTCTGTTCACTTGCAAAATGGGGAGAATTCTAACACTGGAAGGTTTTGCTGTATTCTTGCATCATTAGTCATTTCCCCACAGTTTTATGTTACCTTTACATCTGAGGGAATTTGAGGCAAAAAAAAGAGTTGACTTGTGGTGCTTAGGATACTCTAAAGATATTCCTTTTTTAAAATAATGTATTTTTTTTTTACTAATTACGTATAAAGACAATTTTTAACACTTAACACTCATTTTTAAAATTTTGAGTTCCCAAACCTCTCCCTCCCTACCACTCTTACCCCTCCCTAAGAGAGTGAGCAATTTGATATAGGTTATACATGTACAATTATGAAAAACATATTTTCATATTAGTCATATTGTGATAGAAGACACAGACCAAAAAAAACATGAAAAAAATGAAGAAAGTAAAAACCAGAATTCTTCAATCTGCATTCAGATTTTATCAGTTCTTTGTCTGGAGGTGGATAGCATTTTTCATCACGAGTCCTTTGGAATTGTCTCAGATTGCTGTATTGCTGAGAGTAGCTAAGTCATTCACAGTTCTTCATCGTACAATATTGCTGTCACTGTGTACAATGCTCTACTGGTTCTTCTCACTTTACTTTGCATCGGTTCATGTAAGTCTTCCCAGGTTGTTGTTGTTTTTAAGTCATCCTGCTCATCATTTCTGATAGTACAATGTATTACATTACAATCATATGCCACCACTTGCTCAGTCATTCCCCAGTGGATGGGCATCCTCTCAGAACATTCTTTGTGGGTGAAAGAGGCAAGATTTGCACCTGAATGGACTGGTCAGCGGCAGCTGTGGCGTGGGGAAAAGAACAACATATTTCTTTAGCGAACCCAGATCCAAATCCTGACTCTGCTCCTACCTCCCTAAACTTGGAATCCTGTAACTAAATCCAGAACTGTTTCCATTGAGTCATAATATATATAATAGATATATAATGTCAGCCTTCTATAAAGTTACATAAGATGAGGGCCCCAGAAGTGATTTAGGGTGAGAGCCTCCATTTAGATTTCCCATGGGAATCTCAACTATCCTGCGTCACTTAGGTGCTTAGGGACCTGTGGAAACAAAAGGAGAGGGAGAAATAAGTGATGAAGAATGAAGAATAATGAATGATGAATGACTTGAGAAAGGCAGGAGATCTGAGTTCTAGATCTGATTTAACTTACCGTGTGACTTTGGACAAGTCATACCTCTTCTGTGGGCCCTAGATTTTTGTCCTTAAAATGGTGTGTGTGAGAGAGAACTACTTAATCTTTAAAACATCTTCCAGCTCTAATAGTCTATGACTATAAACTCCCACTTCTTAGCTCTTTCATAATGGTACTCAGGGATGCACTGGTAACTATTTAACAACTGGCTCTGTGAAAAATATAGGACACACTCTTAAGTTTAGTCTATCTTGTTAACATTCTCCCAATCATTTTATTAAGTCTATAAATCAACAAAACAATAAATCAAGCCCTCATTGGCAGAAGTATAAATGCTCATACTAAAAAAGTTAATGATTGACTCTTGGGAACTGATATAAACTGACTCCAGGATATCCCTGTTTATAATCATACTTAAAATTTATAGAAATAATCACAAGATCAGGAGAAGAGAAATGGCCCTTCCTCCTCTTGGTAGAAAGAGATAGGGGTCCATGGGAGCAGAATGTTGAAAACATTGTCAGATGAAGTCAGAGTATTATTGATTGTTTTTATTTAACTGCCTTTCTTTTTTGAAAAGGAAGGTTCAGTCCCAATGAGTGAAGGGCAGGAAGGGGTTATATTGAGAAATAACTGCAATGTCAAAACAAACAATATCTGTAGAAACACTTTCAGAGACTCCTAGGCTTGCCTAGTCAATGACTCAGTGGCAGAACTGAGATTGGCATATAGGTCTCTTGAACTGCCACTCCAGTGATCTCTTCACCAAACCACAGCTGCCACAGATCCGTCCCTTTGGCAGCTGTCTCTTGCCTGGACACTCATCCTCACCCTGTGTATGTCTCTAATTAATGATCCCCAGATGGTCCTACTTGATGAGTTGGTCCCCTCTGGGAGGGAAGTGAAGATCTGTGGCAGACTCCAATGACTACTTTTGAAATGGGGATGCAGTTTTCTGGGAATGAGGAATGCCCAAAGGGGCCCTGCTCTGGAGCTGACTGTTCCTTTTCCTCCTTTTGATAGACCAAAAACCTCGCTCTTTCCCAACCTTCCCCCTCTATGAGCTCCCAACCCGACTGAACCCACACAGACTTGGCCAGGGGCCTGGCGTCAAACAGCAAGCCAGCCTTTCAGAGCCTGCTGGCCAGTGTTGAAGCCACAGCCTCCTTGAAGGGAGGGAGAAGATCCTGAGAAGAGAGAGAGTAGATAAGGCCAGAAAGGAACAAAAGTCCCTCTTTAAACCCAAGCCAGTTCTGGAATTTAGCTGACATGGCAAGGGGAAAAAAGATTAGTTATAGGTGAAAGGGGAGATGATTTATGTTTTGTGTCTGGAAAACCACACAAGACTATAACGTGTCACCTGACCTGGCCCATGCTCCTAACTAGAAATTGAAGTTTGATGATACCCAGAACCTACTATTCCAATGCCCCTGTGCCCAGACTTCTCTCTTCACCCAAATATTTGCTGAGCTTTGTTATAGCCCCCCTTTTCCTCCTTTAAACCTCCCTCACCCACTTTACTTTTCCTGTCCTAATTTGTACTTTGAAATGAAGATAATCTTGGCAGCTTGGAAAAGATTATCATTAGTAGGGCTTAGTAGAAGGATTTTCTTTTTCCCTTTTTTTTAAAGCTAGATTGGATAAAATCATAGGTTCACAGAAGATATATGACCACTGTTAGTGTGGATTGGTTAATAATATTGATATTCGTAACGTACTTCATTGCTGAAGACCATGCCATCAGAGAAATGATGACATGACTTGCACTTGCTTTGTGTTGAGTGAGGGAGGGCTGTGCAGGTCATCAGCCTCACTTCTCCTCCAAAGCCATCTGAATCCAGAGACCTGACATTCCTCAGGATGACTGGAGATGACTCGGGATACACTGGGAGACCTTGGGTCATTTAGTCTTTGCAGGGACTCACTTAGGGTGAGGCAATGCCCATTCATTAAATAGGCCTGTTTAAGAAGTAGTCAGGGCATGGCCCCTTTAATGAGGTCTAGAAAAAGAAAGACATCAGGCTGGGTGTGAAAAGCCACAGTTACTATTGATAATCACTCTCAAGCTAGGAGCGTCCAGAGGAGCCCTCAGGCAGGGCCTGAATGGAGTCCCAGTTTCAGAGAGCAGTAGGTTTAAGCTTTTGAGACAGGACAGAGGGGAGGGGAGGGGAGGGAAGTAGGAAAGAAGCCAGTAAAAGCCAAGTCAACTGGGCATCCTTTGGCCATCTTCCTTTGGAGAGGAGAAGAAAGGGGAGGGGGAGGCAGACAGGAGAGCAGGAGGTGAGTTACCCAGCTAGTGTTCAGTCAGCTGCATCTACTCACAGGATCGCGTTCATCCTTTGTTGCTGAAGAAGACCTTGCCATCAGAGAAATGATGACATGACTTGCACTTGACTTTGTTTTGACTTTTGCATTGTTTACAATGAAGAGAAAGACAGGACAAAAATAACTAATTGAGCAACTATTTGAAACCCAAGATAAGTTAGGAAATAATGAAAATACCTCTTTCCGAAGGTGTAAACTATGGACCGTAAGGCCTTTTCACAGGGCAGAAAATTTAGGTTACTGGGGGTATTATGGAGGATGCACACTCTTCGTCTCCCAGCTTCTCCTTTGCCCAACCCTTCTTGGTCAGGTGACTGACCTTGACCTGGGCCATACTTTCTCCCTTCTGCATCTGGGAAATTTAGAGGGCATAGAAAGCACCATATCCAAATTTCCATTATACCCTAATTCCTCTCTTGCCTGGTCTCACCCCCGCCCCCAACATCTAGGTTCTGGTCTTCTCTGAGATGTTCTTTCTCCTACTCACCATCCCACAGGCCCCCTTCCTTTAGTGATAACCAGTCCCTCAGAGACATCCTGGGATACACTCTCTCCTTTCAGTAGCTGACTCAAGTGACTTCCCTTTAAATCTTTCTCTCTCTTCCACTTCAGTCACTTTCCCCAGGTGACTTTGCCTTCTCTTGATATCTTCAAATCACCTGGACTATTACCACTGCTCCCACCCCCACTCCCATTAATAAAAGAACTTGATGGTGTTAGAGAGACAGCTTGGTCCAATGGAATGAATGTTGGATTTAGTGTCAGCAGACCTGGGCTCCCAACTGGGTTCCATCAGTCAGTTATTCAACCAACTTTTATTAAGCAATTACTATGTGCCCAGGCATTGCTGGTGGGAGGGGGGCAGTGGGGGAAGGGAGGCAAGGAAAGTAAACAATGAAAGGCAAAAAGTAAAAAAAAATGTCCCTGCCCTGAAAAACCTTAAGTTCTAATTGGGGAGACAATATAGAAATAACTATGTACATATTAGATATATACAAGTATAAATGGAAGGTCATCTCAGAGAGAAGGTACTAGCTGGGGGGAAGGGAAGGAGATTCCTACAGAAGGTGGAATTTGAGTTGAGTCTTGAGGGAAGTCAGGGAAGCCAGGAGTCAGAGCTGAAGAGGGAGGGTGTTCTAGACTTGGGGGATGGCCAATGAAAAATTCTGGAGATTGAGTTATATGTGAGGTAGATCAAGAATGCCAGTGCAAGTGGAAGGGGGGAAAGAAGGGTGGATAGAACAGGGAGCTGAGCTCCTAGATAACTTCTAAGGCTCCCATTACTCTATATCCTTTATGGATAGGATACACAAAATTCTTGGATTCTAGTATTGTTTAATGCCTCACTACCTAGCCATGAGGTTGGGGCAAGTCATGGACCCTTCCAAGTAAGGGGCTGATGATGAGTCCTTTTTAGCAAGAACACAGAGGTAAAGAATTACCCCTGCTGCCATGTAGGAGGCTGTCCATTGGAGGCTGGCTAGAGGCAGACTGCAAGCTCAGTCCATGCCTTTACAGTCACACAGTCAGCTGTCAAGACCTTAGAAGCCAGGGTCCCGATGAAAATGCAGCCAGTTGTGAGAAGAGGATCAGGGCCATCTCTGGGAGTGATGACAAAGTCATTATTAAACCTAGATACAGTGGCATTCTGGCCCAGCTAAGGGTTGTGTTTGTTTTTCACTGTGTTTATGGGCTGTGCTATACCTGCATCTTTCAAAGGTTAATTAATAGGGATCACCAAAATGATGGAATGAATGAATCAAGGACACCCACAAAGGCCCTGTTAGAAGTGGGGTGAGATAACAGGACCATATTCCCACTCCCCTTTCCTTACAAGGAGTTAGGACCAGCTGGGGTTTTATCATAGAAACTAGTTGCTACTAAGTAATCTCTGACTACTTCTACAGAGCCAGTATGTTTTATGAGTGTGAACATGTCATTGCATAACAATTATTAGGGAACAAAATAGAAAACAAGTTTATTTGATGGTATTCATGTATCAAATTATTTAGGTAAAGGAAACACATAAGGTAAGAATTGAACAGGATGAGAAGTGGATACCTATGGAGCATCTGCCGACACTGGTACAATCTCAGAGGCTTTAAAATACTGAAGGGTGAATTTTAGTGATCTCACTGGAAGCAGTGGGTACAGTATACACCGAATTTAGAGAGAAAGGAAGCTAGTTTCCAGTTCTACCACAGTGTAATGGTTAATTCATAACCTCTCAGGGCATCTTATCTATAAAATAATGTGGTTAGACTAGATGGCTTCTAAGGTCCCTTTCAATTCTCAGTAATCCTATCATCCTAAGTCACCACCATTTCATATATGAATAAATGGAAAAAAATCCCTTCCTTCCTCCCTCCCTCCCTTTTTTCCTTCCCTATATCATGTAATAGTCGGCCATCCTTCACTCATTGACCTCTGGATGTGCCAGGTGTTGAGTGGCACACTCTTTTGGTTCAGCGTGGTTAATCAAAACAGTTGAGATAACACTTGAAATTTCTCATGGCAAAAATAGTTTTAACTTTTGGAGGGTGTATTTGGGCTATGGCCTCATCTAAACAACATGCTACATACACTGCACTAAGGTTGTTGTCACCACAGTGATAATGCTATGGATATTTACATGTCTATGCCTACGTTTGCTATGTTCTTATCCTCCTCAAATTATTTTTCTTTATTTTATTTACTTATTTTGTGGTTTATTTGTTCCCTATAGGGTACCTCCCTAGATTGGAACTTAGTATTCTACAGATCACATTCCCAGGCTGCACTTGCCCTCAATCTTGAGGGTACTCTGTGGGTCCAGGAGCCTACTATTATGTTATATGAGCCCCCACTGACAGAGTTTCCTTTAACAGTCAGCCAGGAGACTGTATATTCACCAGCTTGTTCAAACAACTTTTGCCCCATAGTGGCACAAGGGGAAGTCATGAGTGGATGTTTAGCTTCATATCCAAGACAGTTTTATGGGACAGAACCCAAAAGAATTAGAAACCACATATGAACTGGTTCCTTTTCTGTTTGTAAGTCCTGAGGAGTCATTGACTATTTCTCCTTGTTGGTCAGTTTCCTTAATTTGTCATTAAAGTTGACCAGACTGAGAAGGGATATCTGAAAGCACTCAAGAAACCAGAAATAGGTTTAGATGACACTAACCATATAAATATTTAAAATATTATGGAAATCAGAAAGGTCTGTCCACTGACCTTCATCCTTGTATATTAGAATGTGTGTAGTCACACATGAATGCACATAATAATTTTAATAATTACTAACATTTCTGTAGTGTTTACTATGTGCCAGGCATTGTGTTAAGCACTTTATGAGGATTACCTCATTTGATCCTCACAACAGCCCTGGGAGCTAGGTGCTGTTATTAGGCCCATTTTATAGATGAGAAAATTGAGGCAGACAGGTTAAGTGATTTGCCCAGGGTCACACAGCTAGTGTCTATAGCTGGATTTGAATTCAGGTCTTCCAGACTCTCGACCCAGAACTCTATCCACTGGGTCACCCAGCTGATTGAAGATCGCAAATGTATTTAGAGAGGGAAAAGGAGAAGAAAGTCTCCCCACTTTGAAAACTTGTAGATGAGCATCTGAAAAATTTCCATGGAAGCCTCCCAGTCCCTGTAAAGATGCCCTCCTGGTGTTAGGTATATTTTCCAAGTTCCTTTTTATAGTTCCTCTGTCTCCTTCCTTGCTGTCAGTCTGTCAGTTATCACGTCCCACTGCTGTCAGCATTCCTGCTTCTAGCGGCCCCTCTCCCCAATTCTCATTGACTTTTTCTAATTTTTGATGTGCTCAGAATAATAACAATAGCTGACATTTATATAGTGATCTAAGGCTTGTAAAGTATTTTACACATATTCTGTCACTGGACCCTTATGTTCTGTATTTACTCTGTGTGGAATCATGTGTATATGTGTATGTATGTATGTATACACACGCATATACATACATACAGCAGATATGGTCCCTGTGTTAGATGAAGAGACTGAAGTCTAGAATGGTTAAGTGACTTAATCAAACTGCTAATTGATCTGCCCTTCTCCCTTCCCCCAGCTCGTTCTTAGCTTTACCTTGCCCCTATAGTGCATGGCCTTTAAACTAGATACAGAAGGTTGTTTGAATTGTGTGAAAATGAAGAGTAAATAGACTCTGAGTGAAGACCAGAGGGACTCTCTCTTGTGAGTAAAAGGTATGAACTTAGTAAATGCAATTCATTTCTACTTTTTGGTTGTTTGGAAATCATTCTTCTTATCTCCCAGTCCTTGACTGGATGAGTTTGCTAGACAGTAGAACTCAGAAAGGCGAGGTATTGCTGCAAAGGGGTGGAGACTCTATTTTCAAACCCTCAGAGGGTAGTGGAAGGCCCACGACATTCAGAATCTCTGCTACTTACTCCCTAGTGTTCTGTAGTAAGTCATGAAACATGTCAGTTTCCTCATCAATAAAATGATCAGTGGACCACCGGATCTTTAAGGCTCTTTCCAACTCTAAGTCCTTTGATCCAGTCATCACTACTATTGCCATCTTCTGATCCTCTCCAGTCTCTTAGTGTTTTTATTCGAATTTTTCAGTCATCAAACATGATCCCTTATCTCCCTTTCATCTCCTCCCCCTTCTCCAATGAAAAAAGTTGGTGTAGTGGGAGGAGGAGATGAAGAGGATCTCATTCTGCATCTTGTGTTAATCACCTCTCTGTCAGGAGATATGCAGCATGCTTCATGTAGGGTCTTGTGGAATCACGATTGGTCACTGCACTGATCAGAGTCCCTAAAGTCATTCAAAGCTGTTTGTCTTTACAATGTTATTCTTATTGTCCTCCAGGTTCTCCTCACTTCTCTCTGCATCAGTTCATATAAATCTTGCCAGGTTTCCCTGAAACTGTCTCTTTCATCATTTCTCATGGTACAATGACATCTCGTTATACAATCTGCTCAGACATTTCTCAGTTGAGGGGAACCTACTTTGTTTCCAGTTCTACTCTGCGCCATCTACCTTTCTCTTCAGTATACTTGGTCTCCTCCTCCCCTTTGTGTTTTGTATGTATCATTATCAATTCCAGCCTTGAACCCCTGTTCATTATCTTCCCCCCACCTTAGAATTCCTTTCTCCTTCCTGTCTCCATCCTATCTTCATTCATTGAGTCCCATTTCCGTTCCCGGATCACTCTAGCATTCTTTGAACTCCCTAGCATGTTGTCTATTGTATTCCTTTTGTAATCATTCAGCTCAATAAAAGGAGAATTTCCTAGCAATAGAATGGTACAGAAATGCAATATTCATGTGATGAATATTCATGCCCATTGATATGATAATAAGGTCCCTGTAATTGAAGGTCATAGGTTCATAGAATTGTAGATTTAGAGTTGGAAGACCATCAAGTTAGAGACCATCAAGTCCATCCGTTCTATTTTTCATATGATGAAACTGAGGCATGGAACAGTTGAGCCAGTTCTTAGGGTCATGGGATAACAGAGTTTGCTTGCATAGCGTCCAGGCATGGATGAGCATTTATCAGGCATGTTGTAGAGGTCATGATTATTGCATGTGGATAGAGATTGTGCTAGATCAGTGCTGTCAAATTTAAATAGAAAGGGAGCCACTGGAAACTGGACATAAAGATCCCTGTGGTCCTATATTGCCTTAGAAATATCATATATTGACATTATGTTTTATTGTATTTTTATTTTTTTGTTACATGTTTCTCATTTACAATTTAATCTTATTCAGGAGCATTTGAGAGTGTTGTGAGTATATGTGTGACACCTCTGCGCTAGATCATTACTAAGGTCTCTTCCAACTTGGGAGTTCTACCACCCACCCATCCATCCACCCATCCATCCACCCATCCATCCATCCACCCATCCATCCATCCACCCATCCATCCATCCACCCATCCATCCATCCATCCACTCATCCACCCATCCATCTATCCACCCATCCATCCATCCATCCATCCACCCATCCATCCACCCATCCATCCACCCATCCATCCATCCATCCACCCATCCATCCATCCACCCACCCATCCATCCACCCATCCATCCATCCACCCATCCATCCATCCATCCACCCATCCATCCATCCATCCATCCACCCATCCATCCATCCATCCATCCAGCAATAATGGTAGAGATTTAATCACAAATTTTTATCATTATGTAGTTGTCCATGGGATTATAAATTCCAATCTGTGAAGGACCTTAAAGATCATTTAGTCAAATATCCCCATTTTTACAGATGAGAGAACTGAGCCCCAGAAAGGGTCTGGATCCAGGTCAATTAAATAGGAACTGGAAGAGTTAAGATCTAAACCCAAATTCTTTGATTACAAATCAAATATCTGTTTTACTCCATTGCACTGCCTCTCTTCTGTGTATGTAACTCATCTCCCAAATTAGAATGGAAGATTCTTGAGGGCATAATTTAATTTGCAAGAGGGGCTACAAGATATGCTTCTTGACTTCCGAATTATAATCCATATGGGGAGACTGACTCTCTGTCTATCATTCTCTCTGTCTGTCTGTCTCTTTCTCTTTCTCCTACATATATATATATATATATATGTATTATACACATTTATGTATGTAGAGTTACATATACATATTTAATATAGTTTTACATATAGCACATACTCTTTCCAATTCATATATGCACATATTTGGGAGCTATTTCTATAGATAAATATGTATACTATTACATATTATTTACAGTACCTTATATTATTTTTATCATAATAACATATTACACATGTATACTCATATGTAGATGTATATATGTACATAGAGATAGGGACTAGTACCGTGATTTCACTGGCACAGGTAATTTCCTAGTAAAATCTTCCTCTTCTGATACAGGTTGGCACTTTTTCTTCAACTTATAGTCTTAAAGTTGCCTAGAGCATTGAGAAGTTAAGTGACTTGCCCAGGGTCACACAGCCAGTAGATATCAGAGGCTGGAACTGAACCAGGTCTTCCTTTCTCCCAAACTGGCCCTCTGTTCACTGTATCGTGGTGCTTCTCTTTTATGTATAACATATTTGTACATCTGTGTGTATTCATGAATGTTGTGCATGCATATCTAACCCTGAGACTTAGGATCATTTCTTTTGCATTTTGGGGTGGCCCTTCAGTTGTGCTTACAAAAAGCTTCCCTCCTAATTTGAGAAATCAGAAAGGGAATACAGCAAAAAATGTACTATATTTGAAGTCTAAGGTACATATGTGTTTATGTGTATATACACATAAACATATTCTATCTTTTGGTATCCTCTACTGATGCAGCCTCTATTGTACTGGTACAGAATAGCTCATTAACATAGCAGAGGCACACAGTAGGCATTCAAATCAATACTTGTTGATCCTCATCTCTATGAGTATGGGCATGGCACAGAATATCAGAGCTGGGGAATCCCAGTTGGCATCCTAACCATTAAGCTGCCCTTTCCCTCCCTACAAGTGAACTCTGTCCATGCTAGCCCTCCCTCATGCCAGCACCAAGAAATTTGGTACCAAACCAATCTGTCAGGAACCAGAGTCCTCCCCTGGCCTGCCTGTGCAGATTGATATTTCCAGGGCTTGAGAATGAAATTGAAAATAGACCAAACAATGTGACAGTTTTCTGCTGCTATTTTTTCTTCCATGAACAGAATGTTCAGCATTATTTTTCCCTCTTTGTGCAATACTGCAAGTGAGAAATAATCTGATCCAATGTTGGCTGATGCCGTTTGCAAGCTCAGGGTGCCCTGTAAAAAAAAAAAAGTAGTAGGCTGCCTTCCTTAAAAAGTCTTACAACTTTGAGAGGGGAAAGTGGCACTGGGGAGCTGCTCCCCAGCTCTGGACCAGAAGAAAATGGTGCTATACATAAGTGGCTGATTTCATTGTTTTGTTCTTTGCCCTGGAAACTTTGCTCTGGCCTTTGACTCAAACCAATAAAGTTCTGAACTGACCCACATACTAATGATTAGGCCACATGGTCAAGGGGCTCTGTCACTTATTTCTCTGAGCAAGTCACTATATATCCCTGGGCTTCCATTTCCTCATTTATAAAACTGATATGGTTGGACTATAGTATCTCCAAGGCCAGCATAAAGTCTTAAGAAATGAGACCATCTTTCTTTTCAGTAGACAAGGAATTTTGAAAGATCTGATGTGATTAGGATGAAGGATGCACATTTTGTTTGAGACATCAGAATGATTCCTCAGAGGGCCCTGGGTAGACCTTGGGGGTGTCCATGGGGACACTGATGGTCTGATCATGAAGTCCAGTGTGGAATCAGGAGTTATGATATCTTGTGTTTGTGTTGCTAGGAGGACTGTAATCTCAAAAGAGAAAAGAGTTAGTATTGAATAGTAGAGAGAGAGCACTGGACTTGAATGTTAGGGAAATGGAGTTTGCTTCAAAGGATCATATAAGTCATTGGACCTGGAGAAGACCCCAGCAGCCATCTAGTCCAATACTCTTGGATTATATATGGGGAAATTGAGGACCAGGGAGAATACATGACTTGTCCATTGTAACACAGGTATTAGAGCATGACAGGCAGGGTGTGACCTGAAGCACAGCCTTTCTGAATCTCAGCTTTTGCATCAATAAAGTCATAGAATTGAACTAGGCAATTTCTAAGGCCACTTCCAGTCCTAAAATTCTAAAATCCTAAGAAAGGAAGATCTTCCTGGCCATAAGTCCACTCCTTCCTTCCTTCCTTCCTTCCTCCCTCCATCCCTCCCTCCTTTCCTTCCTCCCTTCCTCCCTCCCTCCCTCCCTTCCTTCCTTCCTTCCTTCCTTCCTTTCTTCCTTCCTTCTTCCCTTCCACCTCTTGCATACATCTTAGTTTCATTTTCTTAATATTCCATGCACCTGCATCTTCTCTCTGCAACACCCCACAGGTCACATGAACAGAGCTCTGGGCTTGAAGCCAAAAAGACCTCAGTTCAAATCTCACCTCAAATACTACCTGCATGATCCTGGGCAAGTCACTTCACCCCTTTATGCCTCATTTTTCTCATTTGTAAAACAAAGGAATCAAATTAGAGAGCCTCTAAGGGCCCTCCAGTGCTAACTCTATGCTGTTTCTGATTGTAAGCTACTTTCCTATAGCCATAGCCATTTCTTATTTTTAATGCCTTGTTGCCTCTAGAGAGGCTCATAGGGTCAGCTCATAGACTTAGAGCTGGTAAGAATGGACCTCAGAAGATGATCTTGTCCATTCTTCTTGTTTTACAGATGAATAAACTAAGGCCGTAGGAGACTTTCTGAGATCACACAGGTAGTAGTGGACAGGGGTTTGAATCTTGGTCCACTGCCTCTGAATTGAAATATCTTCCCCTGGTACCACTATATTGTTTCCAGTGACAATTGGGCACAGGATTAAACCAAGTGCCATGTAGACAAATCATACACCAATACAGTTGTGATTTTCCTCTTAGAAACATTCTTTATGCAAATCTTTATGCAAAAAAGATTGGTTGAGATGAAGTACTACCTGGAAGAGAGGGTGATATATGCATCCGGTGGCTAGAATTCTGTTCTTTTATCAGTTCTTAAAGGTTTGTGAGTATGTGTGTGATGTGTATGTGTGTGTGTGTGTGTGTGTGTGTGTGTGTGATAGAACTCTTTGACAGTCTAGTGAAGCCTATGGACCCTTTTTAGAATCAGGTTTTTAAATGTAAAAAATAAAATACTTAGGATTACAAAGGAAACCGATCCTACTGAAGTATAGTTATCAAAGTATTTAAAATAACAACAAACAAATTCAAGGCCCTCAGGTTAAGAAATTCTGAAATAGTGCCTTGGTGTCAAACCAAACAGAAAGGGGGCCACTAAGCAACATGAAAGGTTTCCTGCCAGCTGCATATTGGCTTTGAAAGTCACATATTAACATTATATATGATCTGTTGTATTTTAATTATTTTGTTACATATTTCCCAATAAACATTTTAGTGTGGTTCCCCATCCTCTCAGGTGGCCATTGTTTGATACTTCTGGTAGAGAAGATCTGAGTTATGGATAGTCTAAAAGTACTTAGAGAAAACTGTGGACTGCATTGCAGCCTAACTGAAGAGAAGACCTCAAATTTGTTCTACCTGAGATGCTAGCACTTTGATCCTGAAGGAGGTGTCACTTGGAAGTAGCAATTCTTTACCTGGCATTGTGATGAATGACATGAAAAAATCGTTTATCCTTCCTCCCTGACTCCTACTGTTCTGTGCCTGGGTACCCTTGTTTATTAGGTTTGCATTTGTCTTTAGCATCTGATTTTGGTTAGTGCTCACAAGCCCTGTGCCTGGTAGGGAGTAAGAGGGTGGCATCTGGGAGCCAATGATGATGATGATGATGATGATCCCCTTTTAGGAATTATAATTGGACTAATGGTCTCTCCTTCCCAGGAGTCCTACCTATAAAATCACTATCTAGTCTAGGAAAAATGTCTTTGATTCACAGTTGTCTTGGAATGAACAAATGTAGAGGACAGGGTTCCTGCCAGCAAAGGCTGGATTTGGAGTAGGATGGAACTGATGCCTGGCATGCTCATTTGCACAAGGTCTCCCATTAGGCTTAATGGGTTCTAATAGAAGACTAATAATGTAATGAGAAGAATGTTGGCGAAGTCCTGGGTTTGAATCCCAGGCCTAACTCTTGCTGGTTGTGTGACAATGGAGAAATTGCTTAATCTGTCTGAATTTCAGTGTGCTTGGTCACAAAATGAGGGTGCTAATACTTGCACTTATTTTAGGAAAGTACTCCATTAACTTTAAAGCATTTGAGAAATGTGAATTGTCATTAATCTATATGGAAACACATAAGCAATTTGTTCCAGCCTTGCCCCATCCTTTCCTACTACTGATCACTCTTTCTCTCTTCTTTGTCTCAAAGGGACTTAGGATTGCTCTTGGTTATGCCTCCTGGCTACTGTCCAGCCAGGACTCTTGATGCTTTGCTAAGGGGAGAGTCTAGCAACAGGGGAAATGGCAGATATCCTTTTCCTTTTATGGGCTGAATTTGAGATGTTCCAGGTGAATGCATTCAGGGTGTGCAACCTCTTCATTAATAAGCTGCTGAGTCAGAGGACCTCAAAACACCCTTTAATGAGGAGAGGGAGTTTCCTACAAAATGAAGAGCCTGGACTAGAGGATCTCTAAGCTTCTCTCCTGCTTTAACATTCTCCGAGTGCAACTCTGTGAAGCACGATCCAGTCTAAAGGTGGGGGGACAGGAGTCAGACCTGGCTTTGATTCTGAGCTCTGCCATTTACCAGCAGTTTGGGCCGATAGATTATCATTTCAGGTCTCCCATCCGTGAAAATAGGCATAAAAGGTATGTGCCCTGTTTCTGTTTGCATGAGGAAAAATGAGCTGATAAATACAAAGTGACTTTTGAAATATTAAATATCTGTTGTTGTTAGCGGTGCGACAGTGGGCGAGTCATTTGACCTCTTTGTAACAATGTTTTCTCATCTGAAAAATGGGGAAATAATAGTGACGACTTTACAATGTGAGGATTGTGTGAAATAATACAAGTAAAGCACTTTGCAGGTCTTTATGTACTGTGTAAATTACTAGTGAGTGTTACTGTTCGTAATACTTATCAATATCAATTATTATCAACAGTAACAATAATTGTTACCAGTGTTAATTTATGAGCCGTAACAATAGTTATTGATAGTGGTCATTGTTATGACTCGTCATGGTTGTCAGTAATATAATGATATTAGAGTCGTAATTACTTTTTAACATTTATCGATTTTTAGTTTACAGCCTTCAGTTCCATAAACTTTTAAATTTTCTCCCCCTCCTCCCTCTCCCGCACTTCCCAAGACAGTGTGCAGTCTGATATAGATACACATTCATAAGTAATTATTATTGGTAACAGTAAATATTATTTCTAGTATTAATTAGCAGTAATGTTACGGTCATGATTGTCATGGGACTGGAGGTTCCAGATCTGTGATTTCATCAGGATAGTGACCTCCCAGTGAAGTTAATCCTCCACCAGTGTGAATTGGCAGCTATTCTTCAATGTACAGTTTTTGAGAGTTGCCTGGGGTCACTGAGAGATTAAATGGTTTATATAGCTAGTGTAGATCAGAGTTAAGACTTGAACCCAGGCCCTCTTGACTCCAGGGCCAGGTTTCAACTCCCTACACCCGGAGGTTTCACATGGAAATGATCGATCAATGGCGATGAGATAAAAATATGGGATAGCATAGGGTCTTCGGTGTGTTTGGGTACGTTTGGGATAGAGGAAACAGGTTAGGTAAGTACTGCCTCATAACGCTTCGTTATTTATGCTTGAAATTTCGACTATTCCATTTTCATTCATGGCATCCTAGGATTCAGAGCAGGATGTCAAATGCACAAGCATTTGTGTAAGTCCCATGTGTCAGATGCTGCGCTAGAGACTGGAAGGAGCTTTAGAACTCTTCGAGCTGAGGGAAGGGCTGTAGACCTAGAGAGTTGGAGAGGCCTTGGAAGCCATTGAATCCATCTCCCTCACTTTCTACCTGAGGAAACAAAGCACTTTATGCTCTCACCCTTGACAGGGTTTCCTCTTTCCAGACATGTTGCTTTTGTGTGCATTGAGCAAAGAGGGCAATCTGATTTGCTCTCTCCTCTGCCTCCCACTTTCCCTTTCTCCCCACTACCCCAGGCCTCTTCCTCTCCCTATTTGTCTGGTCCACTGTCATATAAGACAAATCTCAATTTCCAAACTGTGAATCCAACTGTCTCTGTTCCTGCAGGTTTCCGATCAGTCCTCATGGATGGTGGCTGCTTTTTGCAGCAACAGAAGCTGCTAATGTATAATTCAACAAACAATCCAGAAATGCATCAGAATCCAAATTACTCACATCAGAGGAATCTTGATGTTAAACACTACCTCTTAAAAACCTCCTCCATTCATCTGAGCTTTTATCTTCCAGCATTTGTAAAATTTAAGGTGGAGTCCACAGAGAGGGAAGCTTTATGCTGAAAAGAGATGATTGGGCATCCCCCAGGGGAGTACCCAGATGTCTAGCTTCTTTTCTGTCTGGCTTAGATGTAGGACCAGCAGGAGTCTATGGAGCAATCCCCCACTGTAGGGATCCCTTCCTCCTCCATACCCTAGATAGGAAGTCCATACCCATATCGATACTCTCCATACCCTAGATAAAAAGTCTCCAAATATCCAAATCTCCATCACTGAAGGCCCACTTTTGGCCTAAGCTGTTTCTTGTTCTGAGCAGGCACAGTTCAGTGGCTGTTCCAATTCAGCTAAGACCTTTCAGTGGCCCTACACAACTCTTCAAGGCTATAGAATGCATAGAATCCATATTGGTAGAGGAAGTTCCTCATGAAGAGTTCCCCATGCCAATGAAATCACAGGTCCTGTTCAAATAATTATTATGAATAATAACAGCTCTTTTAGTCAATGGAGTTCTGATGAAAACTTCCCTGGAACAACTCGTTATCCCACCCTTGCTTTTTTATGTTTAATATTTAGTAGACTATTGTACAGGTGATTGAAATGACTGCTTTTCGTAACTGAATGAAAGTATTGGACTGTAAGATCATCTTCCCTATGCTGGCACCTTAGAGACTATTCCAGAAGCAGAAAGGATGATAAGAATTGTATATACTTCATCCCTTTCTTACATGGTTTCTTCTTCTCCTTCTCCTCCTCCTCTTTCTTTTCCTTCTTTTTCCTCTTTCTTCTTCTCCTCCTTCTCCTTCTTCTCCTCCTCCTCTTCCTTCTCCTCCTCTTCTTCCTTCTCCTCCACTCTTCCTCTTCTTTTTCTTCCTTTTGTTTTCCATTGCTTCTTCTCCTTCCTTCCCCTTCTCTTCCTCTTCTTCATATTTCTTGCAGATTTAGATTTCTACTCTTCTTCTTCCTCCAGCTCAGGTGGTGGTGTGTTCCAGAACGTTTTTCTCTATGAGATCTGATTTTGCTGTCTTACAGCATTTTCAAAGATCCATCCCAGTAATTTTATTTATTTTCCCCACTTTTAAGACTATATGATCATAAATGTAGAACTGAAAAGAGTTATCAGAAGGTCAGTCCTTTCTTTCTTATTTTATAGATGAGGAAAGTAAAGCCCAGAGACAGTGAGTAACGGCATGGATTTGAACCCAATTTCTCTGATTCCAAATCCAGGGCTTTTCCCTCTGGACCACTGGGTAGAAGGAAACCTTCCATTTTCATTTATTCTGCCAACATTCTTTCTCTTTGGTTAAAATATTCTGTCTCACCTCCCCTTCTCCTTGGTCCCGCTGGCCTAAGCCTCTGCAAATCTCCCTGCCATGTAATCCAATTTGGGGCAAAGATCATTCCTGTTTTCAGAGAACCCCAAGTACATCTGCTGAAGCCAAATGTTCCCCAAGTCTTGATCAGAATACTTAATAAGGCACTTCTGCTTTTATTTGGAAGTGTGAAAAGTTGGGTTATCTAATCAATAGCCCCAGTGACTTCTAATCAACTTCAGTGGTTGTTACCTGTTTACTGTAGGCATGGAGAAGAGGCAGGTTGTAAATCCTGTAGCCTAAGCCTGCCTTAACTTCCAGCATAGCTACTGAAAAGAACACAGTTTGCATGTGGCTGCATTGACTTCACAAGTTGGCTATCTGAGTTCCTAGGTTACTGTTTCTCTGGATACTGATTGGTGCAGAATGAGATGGTGGGGGACAGGATTTGTAAAGAAGAGAGGTAGGGAGATTTGAATACATTTATAAATAATTTTGTAAACCTTAACATGCAAAATTAATGTGAATTATTTATTATGGATGCAGCATGGCACAATGGAAAGACAGTTGAATTTGTACTCAAAGGAACTGGGTTCGAATTCTGGCTCTGCTACTTGGGCATGACATATGATTTCTCTCCAGACCTCAGTTTCCCTATCTATAAAATGAGAGGTTTGGACTAGATGACCTCTAAGGTCCTGTCCAGTTCCAATTCTATGATGACATTGCCAAGTATAAGTTGCTGCTTTATTAACTAGCTTTGGAGACATAGGACAAATGTAGAAGATCTTGTCTGGAATCTTTAGTATTATTAAATGTTGGCATAAGGATCCTTGGGTTCCCTTATTGATTCTTCTGTCCCACTCCCATACCTGCTCCCAGGCTCAACGATGGTCTTTGCTCTAAAGTTACTGCTGCTATCTGGTTTTGTGACTTTGGATAAATAATTTCACCTCTCCATAGATTCCTCATTGTAAAATGATGGGGGAAGAGTAGGTAGGACTTTAATATCTAATATTAGGTTTCTATCTGTGATCTAAAGCAGAGATGTCAGTATGTAGCCTACCACTCTATCCAAACCTGATTAAAATGTAATTGGGAAATATTTAACAAAATAAATAAAAATACAATAAAACATAGATAATGTTAATTTGGGGTTTTCTAAGTCAATATGTGTCCCAGGGATCCTTAAATGTGGTTTAGTAGCCCTGTTTTTATTTGTGTTTGACACTGTTGATCTAAGGAAACTCAAGTTCTATCAAGGTCTACAGTGATGGTGTGTACCTGAGAATTCCAATCTCTTTCTGACCAGGTCAAGGGACTTTCTCTTTCTCAGTCCCTTTTTATCTCCTCCCTGATTTCTCTGGGAAGGAGGTGGTCTTCCTAAGGACATACATCTGCTAGTGCCATCTGCACAGAGCTCAGTCTGGGTGTCTCCAGGGGATTGGCAAGAGGCAGCTTACTGCCTAGGCATCGCTTCAGAGGAAAGCCAGCTTCATCCCCACAGACAGGCTCCATGGAGCAAGGAGGCTTTGCATAAGCCTAAACTATTCCCCAGCTCCAATTGCTCTCTCTCTTCTCCTCCTCCTTAGCATTTTGAGGGGCTTGGCCAGATCTTGGGGGAAAAAATGTCTGGATGGCTGGTAGCCAGGTTGCCAGAGGACTAGGAGAGGTCAGACCAGACAGAGCTGACTGAGCATGTGAAAGAAAGACTTCCTCTCTATATGTATATATGTATCCTTAGACCCAAGGGGGGAGTTAATTGTTAAAGAGAAATTGTGGGGGGTCTAGTATGAATAGTTCTGTTCCTGGACTCAAAAAGGGAATTAACATCCTATAACTCAGTCTTAGTCCCACTACAAGTCAGAGAAAGAACCTAACTTATAACAAAGAAAACAACAGCAGCCCACATTTGCATAACATTTTTAAAGCCTTACAAAATACTTCCTTCCCAAGACTGTGTTAAAGTCGTTAGGATGAGAATTATTGTCCTATTTTTTTCTTATTTTGTAGATGAGTAAATTGAGGTGAAATGACTTGTCTGTCAGGACTCAAATCCAAGCTTTCTACATTTTCTCCACCAGGGCAGATAGAGCCCTGAACTTGGAGTGAAGGAGACTCACGTTCAAATCCTGTGTCAGATATTTGCTAACTGTATGATCTCTGGGCTGCAATATCATCTATAAAATGGACCTGGGGAGTAGAGAATGTGACTTGGAAGCTTCAAGGTGCCTTCAGGCTCCAAGTCTGTGATACTGTGATTGTCATCTATATTCCCAGCCCATGCTGTAACATGTCAAAGAACAGTCACTCGTTGTGCGCAGGGTTCATCTCGTATAGTATGAAGGCTAACCTTTGAATTCATCTGGTCCAATAATTAGAGAAAACCTTACAGAAAGTGATGACGAGGTATCCCTCAGGTGTTGCCCAGAAGCTACATTTTTTCTCCCTATACTTTAAGAAATTTCTCCTAGTACATGCAAGGTTTGTGCTACTTAGTCACAGACTCGGGTCTCCTGAGTCCCAGTCCCAGGCTATTTGTGTAGCTCAGGGATAGAGTGCTGGGCCTGGAGTCAGAAAGACTTGTCTTCTTAAGTTAAAAGTGGTCCCAGACACTTCCTGTGTGACCCTGGGCAAGTCACTTAACCTGTTGCCCCGTTTCCTCATTTGTGAAGTGAGCTGGAGAAGGAAATGGCAAACCATTCCACTATCTTTGCCAAGAAAACCCCAAATGGGGTCACACAGAATTGGACATAACTGACAATAATTGAACCACAACAAGCTAACCATAAGAGGGCAGAATTGTTGATAATCATGGACCAGATTTGGCCTTGATGAGGCTTGAGGACAATCCTACTTGCCTATAGTTTAGCTTCTGCGATGCCTTCTCTTGCTTTTTCATGTTATCCAATATAAGAGCCCAAACCAAAGAGACTTTTGCTGGTTCCTAGGAAAATCTTTAAAGTTCTAGACATGAGATTCTAATGTCAGCTCAAGACCCACAATATGGGAAAGGGAATTGCTTTGACTTTAAGGTTTACAAAGTGTTTTTACATATTTTATCTTTTATCTCATTTGATCCTACGAACAAGTGCCCCCCCTCGCACTTTTTATCTGCACTTTACAAATGAGGAAACATTCTATGAGAGTGACTTGATAGATTCTATTAAATGACAGGCTTGCATAGATAGAAAATAAAGTCTGAAATAAGTATATTTGTAAGGCAGGATTTGCACTCAGATCTTCCTCACTCCAAACCCTGAGCGCTCTCTCTCTCTCTCTCTCTCTCTCTCTCTCTCTTTCCCTCCTATTGCCTAGAACCAATCCAAGGCTTCATCCTTGTAAAGAGGAGCAACCTATAGGACACCAAATGTGGGGAGCTGGTATTCCTGTAGCTTGCGTGAGGAGATGCCTTGATCTGCAGGCTTCTGCTGGGGAAGTCCTTCCCTCTAGCTCCCTTGGCTTCTAGCTCTTCTTACATAGCTATGCTGACCACTGGAAACCTATGGTTCTGGATGTCATAGTGAACTATAGCAGACAGAGTTCTAACGAGGTTATCTTGAGCCTAGATCCTGGCTGTTTTCACAGTTACAATACAGAGAGGTACAGAGGTATGGCAATCCACCTTTCAGCAAAGGAAGGTGAGCCACCCATGGAGATTGCTAAAGTCAGACTGCAAATATTAGAAGACAACAAAGAAGTTGGCATTCATTTAACAAACACCAAATGCCCACTTTTTGCAAGCACCCTATGGTAGGTGCTTTGGGAAGAAAAGATTGTTTCAAAGTCATAGTTCCTGCCCTTAGGAAGCTTCCAATCCAGTGGGGAGATATGATGCAAATGCAGATGGTCCTCCTTCATAATGTAGCATGATAACGTACAAAAGGGGGCCAGCCATTTGTGCCACTCACAAAATTTGGTGTGTGTGTGTGTGTGCTTGTCAGTGTCACAGTGAGGAAACTGAAAACCTTACTCTTCCTCTTATAAAAGGAGGGATTCTATAGCCTCAGGCTGACATGTCTGAGTCGTGATATTGTGTATTTCTTTTAGTATTTTTCCATTGCTCCACTGAGTAACTCACACCTCATCACTATCTGCACCGCATTTATTTCTCATCCTCATTTCAAAACAATTTATGTTGGATTTTGAGAATGAGATCATGTTAGAAGGAGGGAAGGCTACTGGGCACATTTTATCTACTGGTAGTTAGATGAGGGTGGTGATCTAAACTGAAGAACCAATCTCTCCACAAGAATTTCTAAAACATCCACAGTGTGAAAGACTCTGTGATGAGCACTAGGGATGCAAAGCTTCATTCCTTCCTGATGTGAGTAGAATTGTACAAGGGGCACCAGAGTCAGAAGACGTGTTTGAGCTCTGTCTCTCAAACTCATTAGTCATATGACCTTGAACAAGGCTCTTAGAGGCAACCAGGCAGAGCAATGTATTGGACCTGGAGTCGGGAAGATCCGAGTCTGAATCCTGCTGCAGACAGATTTCCTGGCTGAGTGACTCCAGGCAAGCCATTTAGTGTCTTCCTTAGTTTCTTTTCTTATCTGTAAAACAAGTACCACAATAACATCACGTACCTTTTGGAGTTTTTGTGAGGATCAAATATGATAATGTTTGCAAAAAGCACTTTGCACAGTGACTGGCACATAGTAGGCACTATAGAAATGCTTATTCCCTTCCCCTCCTTAGACTACTATTGTACCTCTCTGATTATTCAATTTCCCTATCTACATGGTGAGGATTATGCTACTAGCCATGCCTACTTCATGGGGTTGCTATAAGAACCAAACAAGGTAATATGTGTTTTTGCAAACATTTCACAAAACTTAAAAGAACTGTCCAAACATTGATAACTGTTTTTAGAAGCCCTGTGTGCTTTTGGGCAAATCCAGGAACTGCCCACGAGTGAGCTCACAGAGATTCAAGGTTGATTTTAACTTTATATTAAGGTTAAAATAAAGGGACTCTCATGTCCTTGTAATAGTAATTGTCAAGGTCATTCTCTGCTTCATTTCTTATCTAGCCTTGGTTACTGAATGGGCAGTGCCTCAGACTGACACTTGTGAAAGCTTCAAAAGTCTCTCACTGCATCCAGGGCCATCTCTAGTCATCCTGATCCATATCTTGCCACTGAACCCACAGGGTTCCAGGGGAGAAAGTGAGGCTGGTGACCTGGCACAGCCCTCCCTCACTCAAATCCAATTCACTTGCAAATCATAGCATCACCTCCCTGATGTCATGGTCCTCTTGGAGAATGAAGCACAAAGAACAATATTCTCTTCCTGTGTAACTTAAACTATTTGAGCCTTAATTTCCTCATCTGTAAAATGGGAATGATAAATGACTCACATGTGTAGAAGACTTTAAAATGTGACAAGACACAGTAGTCAGTGATTACAGAAATCTGCTGTTTGATAAACCCAAAGACCCCAGCTTCTGGATTAAGAATTCACTATTTGACAAAAACTGCTGGGTAAACTGGAAAATAGTATGGAAGAAACTGAGCAAAGACCAACATCTGACACTGTATACCAAAATAAAGTCCAAATGGATACACAATGCAGGTATAAAGGCTGTTACTAAAAACAAACTAGGGTAGCAAGGAATAGTTTATCCATCAGGTTTATGGAGAATGGAGGAATTTATAACCAAACGAGATAGAGAACATTATGAAATACAAAAAAGATAATTTTTAGTATATTAAATTGAAAAGGTTTTGCACAAAAAAAGTCAATGCAACCAAGATTAGGAGGGAAGCAGAAAACTGGGAAAGAATTTTTACTAGTGTCTCTGATAAAGGCGTAATTTCTAAAATATATAGAGAACTGAGTCAAATTTACAAAAATACAAGTCATTCCCCAATTGATAAATGATCAAGGGATATGAACAGGCAGTTTTCAGAGGAAGAAATTAAAGCTACTTATAGTCATATGAAAAAATGCTCTAGATCACTGTTGATTAGATAGATGCAAATCAAAACAACTCTGAGGTACCACATCACACCTATCAGATTGGCTAACATGACAAAACAGGAAAATGATAAATGTTGGAGAGGATGTGGGGAAGTTGGATCACTGATTCATTGTTGGTGGAGCTGTGAGCTGATCCAACCATTCTGGAGAGCATTCTGGAAGTATGCCCAAAGGGTTACAAAAATGTGCACACCCAGCAATGCTGCTTCTAGGGCTGTTTCCCAAAGAGAGCACAAACATGAGCAAAGGACCCACATGTACAAAAATATTTATAGCAGTTCTTTCTGGGGTAGCCAACAACTGGAAATTGACCATGAACTGGGGATGACCATGAACTGAGAAATGACTGAACAGGATGTGGTATATGAATGTATGGAATACTATTGTGCTATAAGAAATGATGAACAAGTAGACTTCAGAAAATCCTGGAAAGATTTATATCAACTGAGACTGAATGAAACAAGCAGAATCAGGAGAACATTGCTCACAGAAATAGCCACAGTATATGATGGATTTTGACCGACTTACCCTTCTCAGAAATACAGGGACCTAAAACCAGTCACAAAGGACTCATGGGGGTAAATACCATCCACATCCAGAGAAAGAACTATGGAGTCAGAATGCACAGCGAAGCCAATTATTTTTTCTTTTGTTTTGTTTTTTCTTTCTCATGTTCTCTCTCATTCATTATAATTTTTTCTATGCAACATAACTAATATCAAAATATGTTTAATAGGAATGCATATGTAGAACCATATCATATTGAATGGCCTCTTGGAGTAGGGTGGAGGAGAAAATTTAAAACTTATGGAAGTGAATGTTAAAAACTAAAAATAAAGAAATTTTTAAAAAATGAAAAAAGAATATGAATTCTTTGAGAACAGGGACAATCTAATTTTTCTATTCTTTTCAGTATTTTATTTTTTGTTATACTGAACTTGTCAAATATCAATAGATACAAACATTTCTATATAAAAAGAACAGAAATAGAGAATTGTATGTGAAACCATGAATATCTTACTTAGTTTATTTTAAAAAAATATATTAATTCAACGTTAATTGTAAAAAAAAAAAGACTTTCAATATTGCAGAATACTTTACGCGCACTTCCTTATTTGTCCTTTAGGACAATGTACATAAAGAGATGATGCATATTCATGAAGAAAGTAGTATTATTGTGTTCATTTGACAAATGATGAAAAGTTTTTGTATATGAGGAAAGTGTTATTATTGTTGCACACATTAAAGCTAAGGCTCAGAGGAACTAAATGACTTACTCAAGGTCTGATTGAAAATAAGTATTTTAACTTGATGTTTAGCCAATAACTTTTTTTTAGCCAGATCTATGATGTCATCTGGGTAGGGAAAGCCTGGTAAGGAAATGACCTTCATCCATGCAAATGGGTCTATCTTGCCTAATTTATATTCTTAGAAAGTTGCTTGAGGCACTGGGATGTTAAGTAGCCCAGGGTCACCCAGCCAGGTTATATCCCAACAAGGACTTGAAGTCAAGTCTTCCTGACTCTCACAACTCACAGAACTGCTGTGAGGACCAGATATGTTAAAAACTAATAAGCAAAAATCACCAAGTGCTTAGTTAACCTTAAATGATTATATATACATCTGTAAAAATATATATGTATCCATAGATATTTTATACATATATATGTATACATGTGTATATCCATATGTACATATCTTTGTGTACATAAATATATATACAATTGCCTATGCACATATGTATGTATTTAT
Organism: Potorous gilbertii; assembly: GCA_028658325.1. Classification (NCBI taxonomy): domain Eukaryota; kingdom Metazoa; phylum Chordata; class Mammalia; order Diprotodontia; family Potoroidae; genus Potorous; species Potorous gilbertii. The sequence continues at coordinate 93,338,911 of CM053770.1, forward strand.
GTACATAATGTGAGTATGTATGTGTATATAGATATTTATTATATACACATGTTATACACACACACACACACATATACATAGTATCAGCTAATTCCATCATCCCTCTCTGGTCTACAGAGGCAACATTTTAACTAAAGGGCTCTGCTGATTTTGATCCTCTATGGAAAATGATTAAAGCTGATTAAAGCTGCCTTGCCCTGTGAGACCCAAACCAAAGTTCAAAACAGACCAGTCTTGGGAGGTGGAGGAAAGCAGACTCAGAAGAGGGTCCAGGCTCACTGATGGTATGGCACAGACAGAGCTGAGCCAGCGCCTAATGGCCTAGGCTGAGCAGATTAGGAACATGGTTCCGGCTGAGTGGCGTCAAAGTCTCAGTGAATGATCATCAAGTGCCGAGCAGCCAGCCAACCAGCTAAGCAGACATGATCTAAATAAACAGTCTACCTGTCTCCCATCTGGCTGTCTCTCTCGCCACTGTTGGTTTAACCTGACTCCCTCTTCCCTTCTTCTTTGACCTTGCTCTCAAGGTAAAGAGATCAGTCCCAAGAGGGTGGCATGTTAGATGACTAGGATGCTGTAATCCTGGCTGGCCATTCCTTCCCGCAGCACTATTTATAATCACAATGATGATAAATACCATTTACACAGCGCTTTAAGGTTTGCAAAGCACTTTACATATTTTACCTAATTTGGTCCTCACAATAATCCTATGAAGTAGGTATGATGATCCCCATTTTATAGATGAGGAAACTGGGTCTCAGAGAGTTTCAATGTCTTGTTTAGGATCACGCAGGGAGAATTTCAGCTCAGATCTTCCTGACTCCAAGCTCAACATTTGACTTTCAATGCCATAAGACTACCTAGATTTGAACTCTGGTAAATAAATGCAGGGAAACTCTGGAAGCTGAGCTATCTCCACTAGAAGGTCCCAAGCTACAGGGCTTCCTAGACCCAGAGAGTCAGCCTGGTCCCAATAGCAGAGCATGGTGAAGGAAGTGGCCCATTTCCTCTTCTCTTTTTCTTCAAAAATCCAATTACCTGGATCTCTTACTGGGAATGTCTGTGCTTTCTTTCTTCTATCCCTCTTTCTCCAGGTTACTTCCACTCTCAGTATTTCCTTTGTACAGGAAGATGGGAATCAAGCATGTGCTATAGAGCCAGATCCTACTGGTTCTGAATAGCAGGGCTAGTCAATTTTCATTGGGAGCATTTATATGTCAGAAATTGGCAGGCAAACGCTACAACTCAGGGCTTGATTGATTATTTTGTTGATTGTCTAGACTTAAGAAAGTGATGCAGAAAGGATTAATAATGCAGAGTAAACTTAGAAATATGTCCTATGTTTCTGGAGAGTCAGTGGATAAGCATTTACCAGCATACCCTTGGATTGGATTATGAAGAAAATACCTGAGTTCTTTGAAAGTACTGCAGCAATTGCCTTGTAAGGGCTCTGCTACTTATTACCTGTGCAACCTTAGGCAGCTAGGTGGGGCAGCTAATAGAGCTCTGGGCTGGGAATCAGGAAGACCTATCACTTCCATTTCAAATCTGACTTTGGTGACCCTGGATAAGTCACTTAACCTTGTTTACCTCAGTCTCCTCATTTATAAAATGAGCTGGAGAAGGAACTGGCAAACCACCCCAGTATCTTCGCCAAGAAAACCCCAAATGGTCATGAAGAGTCAGTCATGACTGAAACCACTCAACAACAATAAAAATCTTAGGCAAGTTACTTGTCTCAGTTTCTCTTCTTTAAGATGAAGGAGTTAGACTAAAAGTTCCCTTCTAGCTGTAAATGTATAATCCTGTGATTCTTTGGCCTGATAGGACAAATGTTCCTTTAAATTCCTGGCAATCATGATACAAACACAGAAACAGTTCTTGTCTTCAAAGACCTTAGCTCTGGCTGACATAATCGAGCTTGTAGTTTTAGAAGGCTTTATGGTTGCAAAGTGTTTTCACATATATTATTGGTCATGATCATCACAAATATCTTGTATGGAAGATAGTGAAAGTATCTAGTCCTGTGTTATAGATGAGAAAAGTCATGTTTAGGTTAACTGACTTGCCCAAGATCACAGTGAGTGAGTATCAGAATTGAACTCAAAGTTCATGTCTGAGAAAGCATCATCTTTTTTTTGTCTAAAGAGAGCAAGTGAACACAAAATACTGAAGTTGTAGCTATGATTGCAAAACCTCCGAGTTATCCAGTCTTGGAACATTTCTGCTATAGTCACTTCCTTACAGGGTCCCTCCAGATCAGCCATATCCTTATAGACAGTGGGCATAATTGAGATAGTAGGTGCTATGTTTAGTCCAGAGTCCTGCCTCTAGGATTTGTGTAGGAACAAGAGCTCACATTTTGTTTTAAAATGGGATAGCCAGCTCCTAAGAGATCCAAGTTAATTGCTTTATTATGTATGTGTACACATACACCTGCATAATACATATATGTGTGTATATACATACATGTATATATATATATTTGTACTTTCCCAAGAGTCATAGAATCTTTCCACAGATTTTTTTCCCAACTAAAATTTGTTAGGGATGATGAGATAATATCAATAACAACAGTGACATGCAGAACACTTCAAGATTAACAAAATGTATTCCCTACAACAACCCATTTTACAGGTAGGCAAAACGAGGCTTAAAGAGGCTAAATGACTTAACCAGTTCAAATACGTAGTAAGCATCAGAGTTAGGATTTGGCCCTAGACTTTCCAAATCCAGGTCAATTCTGTCTCATTCATAGTACTGAGGTTGGCCCTGAGGAATACTTTGTGGCTCTGCTAAAGTGTTAGCTAGATCAAATCCTTTTCCTAAATTTCCCGAATTTTTGAGGCTAAAAAGTTATTGCTTTAGTTGGGCTAAAGTTATTGCTTTATTTCCCATTCAGAATGGTTGATGTCTTGGGGGTGGGATTGAATAAATGAGATTGTTTTCCCCACTGGAGTCATGAAATGGGTATTTAGCAAACAAGTTGTGATCACAGAACCCAGAGTGTTGGAGACAGTTGGCAAAGGCCATGTATTTTGTCCACAGACTGTATTCACTTATAGCCTAAACACCTTCTGAGAGGAGCTAAGACTAAAATTTTAAAAATAGTGTAATGGGACCAGATCCTCCCTTGGCCTGCACATGGGGATTGTGTGTTAGTGAGACCTTGCGCAGTCATAACAGGAAAGGGGCCAGCTTCAGTCAACATGGCATTTGACCTGCAGTTCTTTGGCTAGATCCCAGAAGTCTGTGGGAGTGGTCAGACAGGAAAGGGCAATCCAGTTTTCTCACTAGTAAATGCTCAACTTGCTTTTCCAACTCTCTTGGTGCTCCAATCTACTTTAGGGGTGGTCTGAAAGAAGCAGCCTAGTCTAGAATGCTACTTTGGATGTGTTGCTTTATTCTAAACCCTTTATTCTAATACTTACCTGGTTTGGACCACTGCTCCCAACCCGGTACCTAGCACTGTTAGAAGTCACAATCTTTGCTCCGTGAATACTTTCTGATAATAAATAGATTAATTCTACATGTTTTCACTCTAAGCTGAGGCTCCAATGTTTACTATCTACATAAGCCCAGACAAATCATTTAAATCTCTAGTAACCTAATTTATAAAATGGTGGTGATAGTGTTCTCAGCACCTACCTCATAGCTGTTATAGGCAAAGTGCACATAATTTGCTATATAAATGTATAGCTATAAGTTTCACAGCAGGTACCCACTTGCTTTAGTCAGGAAAGTGAGAAAGTTTGCTCACTGGGAGATACTTACAGATACTTACATAAATGATATCACAGATCTACTCCTTCATCTCCTTCCCAACCTTACTATCTTATTATCTATAATAAATTTAAGTTGTATGAGAAATTCTGAGCAGAGGACCCATGAATCTTAGCAAAATCTGTCAGAGGCTGCTATCCCAATGATCATCTTGGATTTCTGAGGTCATTCCATTTGGGGGTATATGTGAAATATATATATTTATTTTAAAATTTCATTCATTTTATTTTAAACTCAAGAAATAAAACAAACATTTCCATAACATGGTAGAATAAGAAGAAAAAAAGATGATTGTATATGAAACTGCAAGTAAATTATGTTATACTTGCTATTTTTTTAAAAATATATTCAACCCTATTGAAGACTAGTTCTTGAATAGATGTAGGGATCTTGACTTTTGGGCCCAGTTCTAGCTCTGGATTGTTGGATGACTTTGAACAAGTCACTTCTTTCTTCCGTTCATGAGGATAATGATGGTCTAGCTTGATGCTATAAATAGATCTGGATTAGGTCTTCATGGCAGGCAGAATCATTGGTCAACCTGAGATTTTGTAATCATCAGAACATTCCCATTACTAGAGTGAGTGAAAGCTCTAGAACTGTGTGCATGTGTATGCATATGAATATCATGTTTTTTATTATGCATGACTTTTGAATTGGGTTTTTTTTTTCATGAATGAGGATAGGTTGTGAGGCATTGTAGTATTGTGGATAGAATCCTAGGATTGGAGACAGGAAGACCTAGGTTTGAATCCTACCTCAAATACTTAGGAGTTGTATGGTATTATTTTTTTGTTTTGTTTGTTTTTAAGCAATGGAGTTAAGTGACTTACCCAGAGTCACACTGGTAAGTGTCTGAGGTCAGATTCTAACTCAGGTCCTCCTGAATTCAAGGCCAGTGCTCTATCCCCTGTGCCGTCTGCCTGCCCTGACACTGGTTTTTAAAGCCCTTTCCTACCTCTTCATAATCCTTATTCCCTTCCTCATACTCTTGGGTTCAATGACATTGATTTCCTTGTGGTTTTTCTCTCAAGATGCTTCATCTCCTGACTCCAGGCATTTTCAGTCACTGTCCCTCATGCCTGTCTTCGTCCTTATTTCTGCCTCCTGGCTCCCTTCAAGTTCCAGCTAAAATCTCACATCCTACAAGAAGTCTTTCTCAAGTCCTCTCAATGCAAGTACCTTCCCTCCTACTATTTCCAGTTTTTACCATCTCTTGTTGTTCAATGTTGTTTCCTCCATTAGACTATGAATTCTTTGAGGTCAGGGACTGGTTTTTGTCTTTCTTTTTATCCGCAGGGTTTCGCACAGTGCCTTAAATGTTGCAGATGATTAAGAAATGACTATTGACTTGACTAGAACCAACACTGAGCAAGACACTTACCTCTGTGTGCTTCCCCATTAAGTGTGAGATGGGTTGCAATCTGAACTTTAATGGAGGGAGTTTTCCCACTGGAGTTCCCTATGATGACACAATCACAGATCCTGTTTGAATTTTTTAGGAATGGTTGTTTTAAACCACATGTGTCTTCTTGCTGACATTCCACTGGTGAACTATCATATACCAGTATATTTGTCCATATGATCCATATGAATCCATATGATATGTTGGAAAGATCATTAGATTGGGAGTCAAAGAACCCAAGTTTGAATTCTGACTCTGCTACCTAAGTGATCTTTAGCTTCAAATTCCTTAACTGGGAAAGAAGATCTCTAAGATCTGTTACAACTCCCAATCCTAAGATTCCAGGTGTGGGCAGACATGGTAAGACCAGGGAGCATGGCAAAGGTTCTTGGATGATATAGAGTACTGAACATGCCACTGTGGGGTCAGGGATCTAGAGCTTCAAGGGACCTCAGATAGCATCTAGTCCAATGTGCCCATTTTGCCGATAAGGAAACTGAGACACAGGGAGGGTAAGTGACTTGCTCAATGTCACAGAGGAAGCATCATAGATTTTAACCCAAGTAGAGCCAGCATTCCTTCTACTCTACAGTATACCATGACACATCCTCATCAGTGCCACATTGTAATTGCTTAACACGTTTGTTTATTCCCAGTTTTTTCCTGTCTATGATTTGTTTGTACGTAGTTGTCTATATATTGTCTCCTTCATTAGACCATGAATTCCTTGAGAGCAGACAGTAGTTTTTATCTTTCTTTGTATACCCAGGGCTTAGCAAAGTGCTTGAACATAACAGATGATTAATAAATGCTTGTTGAATAAATAACCAACTTGCAATGTTTTGAAAACTAAAATTTCTTATATTGATTTGCTAAAAGTATTGGGGCAAAATTGAAGAGGAAATGAAGTGAATTGAACCCTGTCTGACCAAATCTTGGGTATTGTGGCCTAGCTCTGTTAAAATGCTACAAAGTGCCGCTGATTGACCTCATTTAACCCGCCATCTTTCTTACCTCCTCCTCCCTCATCAAAGCTTGTGTTCAGTATGTTGAGACCATATGGGACCCTAGATTCCATCCAAAATGACAATAAATCTGGCAAGCCTGCTCCCCAGCTATGAACTAAACTGAGAAAACCTTGTGCATAATTCAGACTTGTAAAAGAGTTTTAAGATAGCAGGAACCAGCGATCCCCTGGAACTTGACCCCAGCAGTATCTCTAAATCCTTAAACTTCTGCCTTGTGGTCAAGAGACTACTATCAGACACTTCATGTGGCCTTTTACCACTATTCTACTATCATAGGATTTATAACCAGAGTGGACTTTCAATTCAATTCATGAATTGAAATAGTTTATCAGTGTTTTAATTCAAAGCATGACTGTTTTTCAGTCATGACTGACTCATCGTGATCCCATTTGGGGTTTTCTTGACAAATATACTGGAATAGTTTGTTATTTCTTTCTCCAGCTCATTTTGTAGATGAGGAAATTGAGGCACACAGGGTTAAGACTTACTCAGGGTTACACAGCCAGTAAGTATCTAAGGCCAGATTTGAACTCAAGGGGATAATGAGTATTCCTAACTCCATACCCAGCATTCTATCCACTGCAACACCTACATACCCTAAGTGGACTTTGGAGATTGTCTATTTCAACCTCCTTATCTGATAAATGATAAAGAAAGTGTGATGAATAAAGTCCTAGGCTTGGGGGACAGAAAGATCTGGGTTTAAATCCTCCCTAGTTTTGTGACTTGGTCTAAGTCATGTCACATCTCTGTGCCTCAAGTCACAGGGCAATCTACTGAACTATAGGTTGGGTTCTATCTGTTTCCATGGATTTATCTACACTGGAGACATCAAAGAGCCCTTCTGTAGTTTTGTATTTTACATGTTGGGAAACTGAGTCTCAAAGGATTTAATGACTTGCCAAAGGTCACTCAGGTAATGTTAGTCAGGTTTCCAATCTAGGTTCTCCAATTCTAAATCTATTGTTTTTCCTTCTATACTACCAAGACATTTTTTGTTACCTTAATCACTCCGTCAAGCACTGGAGGGTGCAATTCTTGCTTTGAGAAAACTTGATAAACCCATGGGGATACAGACTCCATTGTCTTCTTAGGGTTTGTGTGTGGCCTTAAGTACCTTGGATGAGATGGTTTTATACTGGCTTACCTACCCATTAGTTAAGAGATCATCCTCCTGATGTCATTGATTCTTTTCCAGAATGAAGGACAAGCAATGAAACAAAACAAAATCCCTTCATACCTGCAAAGAGCCCACAGATGTATGGACAGGCATGTGTGTGTGTGTATGTGCGTGCATGTGTACATGCATGTGCGCGGAAAGGTGAAGTCAAGCTTCACCACTGACATCAAACTGATGTTTCCCACTCACTTCTCTCTCCTCATAACTGCCCCAAACTTCAAGTCAGAAGATGAGGAAAGAGTAACTTTTACAGACTTAAAAAAATACGATTGTATTCATTGATTCTTAGAAGTTGAAAGTACTTTAGTGACCATAAAGTCAAGCCATCTTCACATTAGAGATGAGAAAAGACCACTTACAGTAGAGATTTGTAAGGATCCTAGGCTAATGCAGTAGAAATTGTTATAAGGGAGCAACCTAGTGAAATGTGTAGAGGCAGAGTCGTCACAATACTAGGCTTGGAGTCAGGAAGACTTTGGGTTCCAGGGCTGAACCTGACCCTTAAGAGCTGAGTGACCACGAATAAGCCCCCTACCCTTACTGAGCCTGATTTTTCCCTTCTAATGACTGTCATGATACTTGTGATATCTCCCTTAGGGGACGGTTGGGGGTCACCATTGAGCGAATTCAGGAAAAGTACTTTGTAGACATTAAATCTCTATGTAATTGCGGTGGTTATTATTAACAATATTTCTTAGTAGTACTACTACCCATCATAACATATTTTGTGAGACCCAAATGTTTTGAAAACATTAAAGTCCCCTATAAATGTCAGTTATCATAAAAGAGCTCAGTCTGGGCTGGCTGGTCCTGTCTCCCAGACATGTTCACTATGAAAGGGCCAGGACAGTGTCTCCTCTGGGCTAAAGGCTCAGCCCTGTTCTCCATTCATCAATAGCAATAGTTGGGAGGGAGGAGGGAGAAGAAAAGAAGAGGTGAAGGGGGTCGCTGAACCTTTCCAAAAGACTTGGCAGCCCTGACTCCCACCGTTCCTCCTGTGCCCCTTGGATCCCTTCAGGGTTGCTAATGTGGACCTGGTTCAATAGGATATGAAATGTAATAAAAGATGAATGAGGGCAAGGAGACACGTTAGCTATGGAATGCAGTCATCTGGTGGCTATAATAGAGGTGAATGTGCTCTGGGTTCATCCTCCACTCTTAAAAGCTCGCCACGCCGAACTCTGAGGAACACCCACTGGACCCATTGAATAGCACCTGCTATTATTGTGACTTTTTTATGATTATACATTAGGTGTTTACTAGCCTGTCTGTTCTGGGGAACTAACGGGTGAGTGTAAAACTACTCCTTGGACTGCTTGCTTCTGAGTTAAGGGAAAAATGAGAATCGAATACCTTTCCCTCACCTTTTTCTGAGAAAGTACAACCATCCCTCCTGTCCAGTACTGCTCTAGCAGCCAACATCCCTAGCTGGCCCAGGGTCAGTGCACCTCTAAGGTCAGTTCATGTACCTATCCCTATGGCATAATCTTATTTTCTAAGATATGACTGTTTTCCTGTATGTATCATCATCATAGCAATAGGAGTGCTCCCACACCATGCCAAGTTACCCTACAGGGTTTGAGTCATGAAAGCAATAAAGTGGCAGTCTCTGCTTTGCCAAAGTCTAGGTTTTGATTTAAAAAAAAAAAACCTAAGAAGCAAAAAATTTCAACGCTGTCACCCAAACTTATCATCCACCCTTGGAGAAAAGGATGTGAATCCCTGTCTGGAAAGAGCTTGGGTTTCAGGCTGGCTTTGATCCTGAAAAGTGAACTGAGGTTGCCTTCTCTATTTCAAAGAGGAGTGATCTTATGTTGAGGAACCCTCAGGGCATCTAGGTGGCACAGTGGATAGAGTGTGGAGCTTGAATTCAGGAAGATGTGAGTTCAAGTCTGGCCTCAGACACTTGCTATCTGTGTGACCCTGGGCAAGTCGCTTAACCCTGTTTGCCTCAGTTCCTCATCTGTAAAATGAGTTGGAGAAGGAAATGGCAAACCACCCTAATATCTTTGCCAAGAAAACCCTCAAAGGGGTCACAAAGAGTCACGACTGAAAATGACTAAACAATGACATAATCCTCAGGTGAAGTGTGTGTACATAACAGACACCTTTTCAGTGTGGGACACTAGGACACTAGCAATACTAGAAAAAGACTCTAGTGGAGGAGTGGAAGGGCCCTCCAATTATAGTTAATTCATGCTAAATAAGTGCTAAGCTTTGTTGTTTATACATTGTTGAGGCATTAGAAGTGTAGTCAACACCTTGTAAGTTTGTCACTCTCTGGTCAAAGTCTCAGCCACCTTACCCTAGTTCCATCTCTGGGACTAAGGCAGAGGGAGGATTGGAGGATCAGAATCATAGAATGAACTCATGGCAGTCAGGATTAGAAAAGCCATTCCCCACATCTTCGCTGAATTCTATTCAGCATATTCTCCTGCCTCTCTCTCTGAGGCAAAGATTCTGAAGACAGTCAGCGCATAGGCCTGGCTGGAGAGTCTTAATGCTTGTGGCTAAGCCTCTATTGTCTCTTGTCTCCATAGCCCTCTTTGTAGGACTTCTGGTAGAGAAAGAAATCTTTTCTTGCCCGTTTCTTTGTCTGAGTGGACAAAGTCGGGGGACTTATTTGAAAGCATCAGTAGTGCTAATCTTAAATACAGAAGAGAGCCAAAGTCTTCCTGGCTTTTTTTTCTCCTACTCTCCCATTTATTTGTCTCCTGTTAGCAACTCTACCCTACCTTCTCTTTTTTCTGTCTCTTTCTCTCTCTCTTCTTCTGTCTGTCTCTCTCCCTGTCTCTGTCCTTTTCTCTTTCCCTCCCTCCTTCCCTCCCTCCCGCTCTCTCCAAGCAAGCCAACAGATATAAGTGTGAATAACTGATTGAAAGTCTGGAATTAGGAACAAGTCCATTTGAAATCAGTGGGATGCATCAGGCAGCTTGGGAAGGCAGCAGGGGGGAGGTGATCAGAATTCTGACCAGCATCCCACAGCTTCTACAGCTCCTTCTCTAGGATGGGATATTGCAGGACGTCGCCCAAGGCCCCAGAGGAGGATGTGCCCACGTGGTCATCTCTGGCTGCCGCCCGTTTTAACTCTCAGTTAAAATTCTAGTCTCCATTGAGAGAAACTGGCCTCTGCTGTGAGCAGGTGGTGTTATGAGTTGGAAAAATCATTTATTTTTTGTTCCAATTTAGCTTAGATCCCATCAGACTGGGTCTAACGTTTTGCCCAAAGGGTGAAAAATCCCAGTGTATGGGAAGTATTAGTGTAATTTCTGGGTTTTCTCCTATTTATGCTACTATCCTTTTTCTGCTCTCCTCAGGGACTTTAAAAAGACATGTGGAGCTCATGGGATCCTAGGGTAGGAGAGGTACTTGCTTTCCACAGTTTACAGTTAGATGAGACTGCTTCTAATCTACCCTCCATATGTGAATCTCCAACCTGTCCTTTGTGATGTCTGGGGAAGGAAGTCCCTACACCTTAACCTGATCCATGTTGCTCATGTGTGACTTTACTACTCAGGAGGAGCAAAGTGCTTGTACAAAGCTAAAATCCACAGATATGTGAGCTATTATAAAGGTAGTTATTCTTTCTGAAGTCTGGCCAAGACCCCTTCCTTGGGGTTAGACCTCTTTTTCTAAAATATTATCCATGAAGAAGAACTAGATTTCTTCCTGGCATTTTTAATGATATTTTTAATCTGTAACCTACCCTCTTCCTTCCTCTGCCTCCCCTCTCCATCCCAAAATAACAAAAAGTCATGGTGGTTATCAAGAGTGGAGAGAGAAACTTGAGTTTGAATCCTGCCCCTGGTACTTTTCAGTGGTGTGACCTCAGATGACTACTTTGCATTTTCTGACCCCTAGTTTCCTTATCTGTAAAGTGGGCATCATAATGCCTGGAGTACTCACCTCACAGAGGTAGCATTTTAGATGCAAGGGATCTGGGGGACTCCCCTCATTTAAATGATGAGGAACCTTCATCCAGCTGGGTGGTGCCACAATGTACAGAATGCCAGGCCTGGAGTCAAGAAGATTCATTTTTCTGAGTTCAAATCTGGACCCAAATACTTACTAGCTGTGTGACCCTGGGCAAGTCACTTAACCCTGTTGGCCTCAGTTTCCTCATTTGAAAAATAAGCCGGAGAAGGAAATGGTAAACCACTTTAGTTTCTTTGCCAAGAAAATCCCAAAGGGAGTCATAAAGAGTCAGACACAACTGAAAAAATCATAACAAATGACTGAAATCTTCAGCAAAGGTGGTTAAGTGATTTGCTCAGGATAATTAGTTAATACCACAGTTAGGATTTGAATCCACTACAAATACACCCTTTCCATTACACTATCCTGCCTTCTGTATTATGAGCCTCAAGTGGATTAATATATGTAAACTTAGATATCATTCTTTTTTAAAATTTAATTAATTTGTTTTCAGTTTTCAACAATCACTTCCATAAGTCTTAAATGTTCCCACCTTCCCTCTCCCCACCATCCCTGAGATGGATTGCAATCTTATATGGGCTCTACACATACATTCTTATTAAATACATTTTCACATTAGCCATATTGCATGGAAGAATAAAAATGAATGGGAAAAACCATGAGAAAAACCATGCCCAAACAAAACATAACACAAGAGAAAAAAATCTGCTTCATTCTGCATTCTGATGCCATAGTTCTTTCTCTGGATGTGGATAGCATTTTGCCTCAAGAGTCTTTTGGGAATGTTTTAGGCCCTTGCATTGCAATAAAGGACAGGTGCCATTGTTAAAGTGCTAATTAATTTTCAGCTATTAATATTATTTTCCATCCTTCATTCTAAGAATGTTAGAAGTTGTTATGAGAACATGTCAATTTAGTGCTTTGAGATCCCTGCAGAAAACATATGTCTCTAAAGTCTAGGAACTGGGCACCCGTGTTTTGTAGCCCTCTTCTCTCACTCACATAGTTACCCTGAAAATCACTTAAGAGTTTCCTATTATATGAACCCTAGGATTTTAGAACCCAAAGGGTCTTCAAAGTTGATCTAGTTCAGGCGTTAACTAGTCTTTCATTTTGTCATGAAACCCCTTGGCAGTCTGCTGAATCTCATGGACTCCTTCTTAGAATAAGGTCTATAAATTTATAAAACAAGATATATAGGATTACAAAGCAAACTATATTGAAATGCACTTATCAAGATAGTTTTTAAAAATAAGTCCATGGATCTTAAGTTAAGAACCACTGAATGCAAGAAATGCATAGGGGGGAAATATTTTGCCCAAGGTCACATATTCTCACCAGTAACAACGGCAGAATCAAGATTTGAACCTTTATTTTTTTACTTCAGATATACAGTTCATGTCAGATACAGTGTTCATTTCCATGCATAGCATGGCCTCCCAAAGCTTCCAGGAGTAAGCTCTGGCCAGGGACACTTGAGTATTGATCAGGATTGTAGCTAAAGCACAACAACCTCTTGAGACACAAAGCTTTGGATAAATATGCCATGTTGTTATCACTGTGGGACCTAGTAGTGCCCTTTGCACATGACAAAAGTGGAGCAAATTCCAGAAGCTTGTCCTTGGGGGAAAGGTTGGGCAAGAGATAATAACTGTCCAAGGGGAGAGGAAGGTAGAGGGACTGTTTCTTTAGCATTTTGGTTCATTAAAAAGTTGTCACTGGTTCATGAAAGCCTCGAGGGAAGGGCCTATGTCTACTCTCAGAATCCCCATATGGGGCTAGACTCACTCTAACTTTTAGCCTACTTACGAGTCAGTTAGTAAGTCAATACTATTATATTACACATAGGGTACTGCACTAATCGTGTGTGTTTGTGCGCCTGGATGTTTACTTGTGGGTGCATAGCTGAATACCTGGTACCTGCATCAAAATGCTCACAGCCTGGGGATTATGACTACAAGACAACCAGATGTGCTATTAGAAAGAGCGCTGTATTTTAGTTCTAAAGGTCCTGGGTTTAATTAAGTCTTGGCCCTTCTGATAGCTTATGTGACCTTGTAAAAGTCATTTCATTTCCTAGGGAGTTGAAATGGAAATGATCTTCAAGGTCCCTTCCCTCTGGAGTTTCAGTGATGTATGGAGAGAAAGATTTAGTTAAATATTACATTCTTTTCCACTTCATTTATAGGATGATAAAGATTCTTGGATGAGGAGTCAACAAACTTCCTAGTCTTGGCTCTCATTGACCTTGGGCATTATCTGACCACTTTGGTGACTGATAGCCTCCATATATGTTATTATTTATGGGAATGTCAAATATCACTCAGTTCAATAATTGGTAAGCCTGTAACTTTGTAAGTTTGGAATTTGCCATAAACTATGGAAGATCTAATCATTTCAAAATTTTAGTTAGCTATAGCTACCATTTTGTTTCGTGATGATGGACTGAACTATAGAGCTCTGTTTCTGTATACCTTAATTGTTTTTAATCTCTTTTTTCTATTAATAAGCATTTATTTTTCACTCTCTCCCACCTCTCCTAGCCCCAAAAGAAGAACAACAAAACCCTTGTAAAAAAATATACACAGTCAAGCAAAGTAGTTTCCCCGATGGGCCATATCCAAAAAATGCATGTCTCATTCTAAATACCATATTTCAGAGAATCTTATATGTCTAGAAGGGGCCTTAGATATTATCAATCCAACACTTTATTTTATAGATGAAAGAATTGACACCCAGAGAACTGAAGTCAGTTTCCCAAGGTCACAGAGACAATTAAATGTTCTATTCCTGACTTTTAATAACTGGCTGCAGCACCCAGAAACATCTCCCGATGACTTTTGCAAGGAGTGGGCAAGTGGTGGGCACAATTCTTTTGTATCCTGAATCACTCTCTGCTGATCCCAAGTCATCAGGAAGGGAAGTCAAACAGTCATCATCTGGTAAAGGAGAACAACTAGTATGCAGAAGACTGTCATGAGAAAAGCTTTCTTCACCACAACCCCTTCCTATTCCTATCAGAAGAGCACAGACAGGGCATCTCTGAGTTTTGCTTTTAAAAATGATCTGTTGGCAGTTATTGAACCTTCATTGTAACGCATGTGACTTGACTTCTTGTAAAATTAATACTGAAAGACTTAACCATGATTGGCACTATGATAAATTAGAATTCCAGAGGCTCAATGGTAAAGAATACTGTCCACCTCATGATGGGGAGGTGCTGGACCAGTATTCAGAATGAGGCACAGATTTTTGGTTATGGCCAAAATGAGGACTTGTTTTACTAGATTATATTTATTTGTTGGAAGAGTTTTTTCTTTCCTTTTTTTTCCAGTAAGAGAGGAAGGTGAGAGACTGGTTCTTGCAGGTCCTCCTGAGGAGACCTTACACCTGGAAGAGTATTTAGAGAATGCTAGTCTAGTCTTCCCCAGGAAGAACTTGAGCCTAAAGAGGTAGGTTCCATGACGTGCCCTGAAAGTCACAGGTGGTAAATAGCTGAGTTGGGATTTGAATCTCTAGCCTGACTTGAAATCCAGGTGTCTTGCCACCACATTAGGAAGTAAGCTAGTGATCCACCAAATTAGAGAAGGATGAATCATCTTGTATGAAGGCTGCTACTATGAGACACATGGGAAAAGATTCAAGGGGTGGTGGAAGGAGCTTGAGACATGGACTTAGAAGATCTGGGAGCACTAGCTTGGGAGACAGAAGATTGAACAGGTCTGTCACATACGAAAATACGTTAAGTGGTAGGGTAAGGGAGCATGTTTGCCTCAGTTTCCTCATTGGTAAAGTAGAGATAATCTCTGCTTCCTTCTGATTTAGTGAGGATAATGTAAACACGAATAAAATTGTGCTTGCTTGGAAATCTTTGTGCTTATTAAATAGTGACATTCCATGAATGACACCCTTCAAGATTCTATGAAAATTAGCTAGAGTGCATTTAGGTTAAAAAAAATTAGCTTGTCATCCTTTGAGAGAATTTTGTTGGAAAGAGAAAGAAACTTGATTTCTGGCTTCTGGTTCTCTGCCAGCTGGGTCCCTGTAGAGAAGCTCACTGTGCTGAAATTTTTCAAAACATGGTATATGAAAAGAGCTTTGGATCTGGAGCCAAAAGTCTTGCACCTGAGTGGCTCTGCTACATACTGTCTGTGTGACCTTGGGCAGGTCACTTTCCCTGAGCTTTAGTTTTCTCATCAGTTCAATTAGGGAATGGGTCTAGATGATGCCTGTGCACTTTTCCAGCAGCAAATACTTTGATCTTCTAAAATAAGGTACCTTTTATCCTCTTATTATTTCTCAAGAAGTACCAATGTGTAGGTATTTTACCAATCCATCTTAAAAAATTCCCCAAAAACCCCCCAGCTGAAACCACAAAATAAACCAGAAAGAGAATGCCCTCTAATTGTCTTACAGAGAACATCTAGGTTATAAAGGTTGTTCTCCCTCTCCCTTTCCTTTTTCTTCTCTCTCTCTCTCTCTCTCTCTCTCTCTCTCTCTCTCTCTCTCTCTCTCTCTCTCCTCCCCCTCTGTCTCTCCTTCCCTCCCTCCTCTCTCTTCTTTCTCCGTCTCTTGTCTGGCTGTCTGGCTGTCTCTCTCTGTGTGCCTCTCTCTGTGTTTCTGTCTCTCTCTGGGTCTCTCTCTGTCTCTATCTCTCCCTTCCTCCCTTGGAGAAGGAGTTTTTTGCTTGCATTCATGTTTGATGAAGGGAGAGCAAGACAGGACAGATAAGTTACTCCATAAGCAAACATTGCCCAAGGCAGGAATCTGCACTTCACACTGAAAGCAAACTAAGCAATTTAACTCTCTGCCTCTCATACTAGAGTGTGAGGCCAGCCAGGAAAGTGGGAGAGAGGCAACAAAGAGACAGGGGTCTGGGTGCATTGGAAAGTTAGAGGCAAGGCAGAGTGGAGCGGGGGAAGTGGGGCTGGCTGTGGGGCTGTGACCCTGGGCTTTCTGTCTGTATTTCTGTCTTCCCTTAGAAGGATAATTAGGAATAACTATTCTCAAATTTGGACCAGAGTGGATAGGTGTGGCCCAAGACTGAATAAGTTGTATATTAGTCCAAAGTAGAGATTAGATTGTCCCAAAAGACCTTCCCTTCCTGCCTTAGTGATCATAGTTCCTGGAGAAATCGTTATCAGAGAAGAGATCCCTTCCTGGTAGCTGGAACCAGGAAGACATGGGTTCAAATCTTGTCTCAGATATTTACCATCTTGGTTACCCTGGGCAAGTTCCTTAACTGCTCTCAGCCTCAGTTTCATCATAAGTAAAATGAGAGGGTTGGATTCAAACACCTTCCAAGGACTCTTCCAGCCCAGAATATGGGATCCTGTGACTGACCAACTACAATTCTGTATGTTATGTATACATGTATGTGTGTGTGCATATATGTGTATATATACATATACATATATATACATATACATATATATATATATATATTTAAAAGCCATCCTTAAAGAATAAAAGTATTTGGGAAAGAACTGGAGCTGATTGGAAATGGAGATAAAGAAAGAAGCCCTTTCACTGGAAGGCTGCAGACATAGAGGACTCTCTCCCTCGTGTTTGCTGAAGATTCATTTTCTCTTCCCTTCCTTTATTCCTTCTTAGCTTTATCTTGGCTCCCTTATTGTTTCCTTTCCTAAGTCTTAGAAAGGGGAAAGAAACTGAAAACCGCCTACTACCACCCCCACATTTCACAGATGAGAAAACCAAGGCTTTCCTTTTAGAGTCACGGAAGGGAGACTCCCCAGCCCTGCACTGCGAGCTCCAGAGGGGAAGATGCCCACTTCTGGTCACATTTTGCCCTTAGACCTACGTAGTCTTCACCATCTCATGCAGAAGAGGTAGATCTTCATCTTTGAGGAAAGATCTGTAGGGATTCATGAACTGCACTTTCTAAAGCCCTATAGAATTCTCTTTGACTCTCGGGGTGGGAAGTGGGTGGCTCAGAGACACAGAATAAAAAATCAACTAAAAAGATTGGACTGATCCAGGGTAGGAAGGGCCAGGAGAAGGGCTAACTCCACGGGGAGAGCTTTCCCTCCTTTAAGTGAGACATTGTGGGCAACTCAGTTTTGTAGTGGATAGAGAAGTGGGCCTGGAGTCAGGAAGACCTGAGCTCAGATCTAGTCCTAGACACTTAACAGCTGTATTACTCTAGGCACTTAACCTCTGTTTGCCTTAGTTTTGTAACTTCTGCGAAATGGAGATAGCAATAGCCCCTGCCTCCCAGGGCTGGGTGAAAATCAAATGAGATTATAATCGTAAACTGCTTAGCACCATTCCTGACACATAGTATCTATATAGCATGTGGTAAGTTCTGTATTGTTACTGTTACTATTGTCTCCTGAAAGCCACCAATCTCTAGAAGTAATGGCTCAGTGGAAAGAATTACTCAGTGGCACCTGACACTAACTATGACTGAAATTCACAGCCTCAGAGAGCTTCACTTCTGGGCTCTGTAAAATGGAAACAGTAGCACTCGCGCAGCCTACCTGTTGTTTTTGTTTTTGTTTTTGTTTTTTGAGGACACAGTGGTTTGGGGGTGGACTGGGGCCAATAATGTATAATGTATGGGGAGTGGCTAGGAGAGGAAACTCTCGGTCAATGCAGATTGGCAATTATTATGCAATGATTTTAGAAAGTTTTCTTCAGAGAAGTTAAGTGACTGACACAGGGTCATTCAGTATCTATTCTAAGTAGAACTTTGTCCTGAAGAGTTGTTTCTAAACTCAAATGAAATGAAAAGTGTTATTTAAAGCCAAAAGAGAAATGTGAGCTATAATTATCATTAAAATAAATCCATATTTACTGAGACAGAAGGGAAAGTCCCAAGACTTAGAGTAGGTGTGATTTCTCTGATTCCTTCCCATGAATACAGATTCCATGTCATCATGAAAGGCTCGCCTAGAGTTGACACTCCATCAGTGACATGTTGTTGCATGGGGCAGCATGGGTCACCACCTGAGGTCTTCAACTCTCCTTCACCCAAACGTGAAGGCATTTGTATAGGGGTCACACATCTTTCAACTATATGTTAGGTCATTCTGGCAAAGGTTGAACTAAATGGCCTCTGAGCTCCCCTTAAGTTTTAAGATTTTAGTGTTTGAGGATCCTTGCTTAATTAGTTGTATTATCTATGGGTACTTTTCATGTATGTTTGTTGAGAAATGAAAACAGGAGAAACCAGTCCAAAAAAAATGTGCTGTTTGTTTTGTTGTCAAGGTCACCAAAAGCAGTGATAAAGATGGAATTTAGAGGGTTCACGTCAAAGATCTATATTTTGAAGCCAGCGATTCTTCTTGGCCTGTGGGAGGAAAGACTCAACTTCACTCCAGTCCTTGAAACATTGCTCTCTGGGTCTAGTTGGGCTTACTGCCGAAGTGTTTATTTCTGCACATTTCTGATGGATGCATCTTGATACCCACCAGTGACTTTTAATTAAGAAAACCCCTCTCTTCACATCTCTCTAGTCATCCCAGTTTTGGACTTGGCATCTCACTTCTCAGCATTTAACATTCAGATTATTTATTTGCTTATTTTTATGAAGGAGTGTGTCATCTGGTATTAACTAGGCACAGGATCATCCTTTCGGAACTGTGAGTGAGACCCCCATGCAGAATTGCGTGTGACAAATGAGATGAATTCATCAGAATCAGCATTTCCTAATGAACACAATCTCCCAGTATTAATGGGAACTTTAAGAAAATTCTGCATGGAATCCAGCCACAGAGGCTTTCAAATGCAGATGCCCCCTAAATAAACCACATGTTGTAAAGCTTGGTGGGAAGATACTTTTACATCCCTGGTCCTTGTTGAACCACAGCCAGAGTAAGTTGATTTCCTCTCAAAGTAGTCAATGGAAAGCTTGGCCACCATTTATTTTTTTTGGACCAAGGCTTGAATTAAATGATTCACATTCATTTTCAGTTCTCTCTGTTCTTGTTCCTGGAGAGACTGGGGAGTATCCCCAATCTATCTCAGTTGCTTGGTTAGAGGGCAGAAAAATGTCTTAAGCCACCTGAGTCTAAGGTTTGAATCACCACCTCCCCCCTCCATTAAACTCTGGGCTTTTACCACATGGGAGAGTTTAAGGGAAAATGAGATTTTATTAAAGCCAGGGGACCTCCCTGCTCGAGCAGAAACTCTAATGGGAGCCGCAAGGGTTTCTTATCTCAGATGAAAGTTTGCCATTTTCCCAGTTTCCTCTCCTTTGTTGCCACTGTATTTCCCCCTCTCCACCCCTCCATTTCCGTGGGCAGCCTCATTATTTAAAACCACTGCAAAAAAAAAAAAAAGCCAAAAAGCAATTAATAGTCCGAACCATCCAACAGCTTTTCTTTGTTAATGAAGACCCGACAGTTTTTGTGTGCCTGTTTTTAAAGTGAGAGCACACAATGACTTCAAAAGGTTTTCCGGCTTCTGAGGGCTAATATGATCTGGGTTTCAATAGGAAAAAGAAAAAAGGAGTATGCGTGTGTTTCTCCTGCTACAGGAGGTATTGATGACCATGGCATGCTGAATCTACCCTCTGCAGCTGCCTCTGTGGTTTCTCTAACCCTCCCTGAGTCAGCCTTCTGTTCACCAAAAGTAGGTACATCTGGAATGACCATGGCTTGGCCCCACTCATAAGAGCACAGAGTAGAGGCCCCACAGTCCCCGCCTCCATTCAGTAAGCCAGTCAACAAGCATTTGTTAAGTGCTTACTATGTGCCAGGATCTGAGCCAAGAACTTGGGATACAAAGAAGGCCAAAAAGAAAAAAAATCCCTGCTCTCAAGGAGTGTATATTTTAATGGAACAGCATTTAAATAGCTGTGTACCTGCAAGATACATATGGTGCATGGAAAGTAATATGAAAGGGGAGGTCCCAAGGGATCCTGGAAAGGGCCTGGCTCTAGAGTTGGAAGGAAACTCAAAGATGCTTTAGTCTAGCTTCCTAGTTTTACAGATAAGGAAACTGAGATGTCAACAGGGGAAGTGAGTGGCCCACAGTCACCGTTAATATTAGTGTCCATCTAAATATAACTCTTTTTCAAGAGAGCAAAGAGATTGTCACCGATAACCCAAGGAATGTATGTTTTAAATTTAAAATTTTTATTCTTTTCTTTTTATTTTAAAATTTAAAATCAAACTTTAAACTTTGACTTTAGTGTATATTGTAAAATTTGTCCACAGTTTTACCCACCTAGTATTTTTTTTGCTTCCCCCATCAATTTGCATTCCTCAAGCATACACCTTCTGCAGAAGAGAGAAAAGGGCTTGAATATATACTGCCTGGTGATGGAGAAGTCCACAACCCCCCCCCAAAAAAAAACACAAACCTTAAAAGAATTGAACCTGGATAATCTATAACTGAATCAGAGAATTTCAGAATGCCAAGGGATCTCAGAGATCATCTATTCTGGTTCAACCTGATGGGAAACCCCCTTTGCAATACCCTGCCAAGTGGTTGTCCAATAGCTTCTTGAAGAACTGGTTAAATCTGCAACAGCAGAAGTATAGCTCAAGTTATATTTCAGATAGATTGATAGATTGATAGATTAGATAGATAGATAACTTTATTTTATTTATATATAGAGAGTGGGAGGGCAGCTAGGTGGATAAAGTTCCAGATCTGGAATCAGGAAGACCTGAGTTCAAATCCAATCTCAAATATTTACTAGCTATGTGACCCTGGGCAAGTCACTTCACCTTGTCTGCTTCGGTTTCTTCATTTGAAAAGTGATCTGGAGAAGGACATAACCAACCATACTAATATCTTTGCCAAGAAAACCCAATATGGGGTTATAGCGTCAGACATGAATGAAATGACTGAACAATAATTGGGAATTTCTAAGGCAGCCTATTCCATTTCTGGAAAATTCTAATGATTAGATGACTCAGCTTGATAAATGACTGAAGAATTCAAATCTTCCTGATAATTCTAACTGCTATAACCTTCATAACATCAAATGGATAGAATCTTGGAGGGGCATTGGAAAAATCACCATGTAGTCAAACTCTGACCCTTTTCCTTTCAGGTGAGTGACCCTGTGCGCAGAGAAGTGCTATGTTGAAATAAATGCTACTTTATTTTCATACTCATTTTTCACTAGGGCGAAGCCTCAGTTTAGTCTTTTACATGTAGTCTAGAGAAACTTACTTAAAATGGACACTAAACATGAACAGTATTGAAAAGACCTTTTCTTGCATTTTTTTCTGTGTTTCTAATAAATAGTATCCAGGTCAGGGTCTGATATAGGAAGAAAATCAAAAAAATTTGTTCATGTGAAATGGACCCCTCCAGAAGTCTGCCAATATCCCACACTGCTATGGAACTAGAGAGACTCGCTGGCAAGAGAATCCTAGACATCATACTCCAAGAGGCTATATAGGAACATGAAGCATGATCTTTCCCAGCCTATGTTTTTTTTCACCTGTAAAGTAAGGGCACTGAACACCATTGCCTCCTGCAGCCTTTCCATCTCTAAATACATGATCCCATAATCTCTGAGCCCCAGGGGTGAGGAACCTGCAGGCTTGAGGCCACATGTAGCCCTCTAGGTCCTCAAGTGTGACCCTTTGACTGAATCCAAACTGCACAGAGCAAATCCCGCTAATAAAAGGATTTGTTCTGTAAAACTTGGACTCAGTCACAAGGACCTAGAAGGTGACTTGTGACTTTGAGACCACAGGTTCCTGACCCCTGCAGGGGAAAGAAGGAAAATAAAAAAGGCTGCTCATTCTTGGGAATTTCTCTCATTGCCATCCTGTATCACATCCTGTAGAATGTTAGACACTGATGATTTCACCTTTTCCCATCTCCCACCTCCAAATTCCTGCAATGGCCATGTCCAAAAATATAAAGCTCATTGTGTACCTTGAGCTCATCCCCTCCCCGCCAGGAGGTGGTTAGCTTGCTTTCTCATCAGTCCCCTGGAAGTGTGGTTGTTGGTCATAGCATTGATCAGATTCCTTAAGCCTTTTGCAAACAGTCATTTTCCAGAGACTCAGAAATTTAAGGAGGGAAAATAGAATACAAGGCCTGGCCTGACCTTTATCTGGGCCTTTGAAATAACTGTTGGTATAAGTAGGAAGAAAAGTCACATCTTATGAGTTTAAAAACTGAAAATGGTAAAAGGGAGCTGTTTGAAGAAAGGAGACTCGTTCATTGAGTTGTTCAAGCTCATTGTCTCTGTTCCTTTGCACTTGTGGAAAGTGACTGTTTTGGTCAACTGAAAGGGAAATGTAGATTAATTTGAATTATGGCATTATGCAGGTTATGGGGCAGCTAGGTGCTACAGAGTGCCAGGACTGGAGTCAGGAAGACTCATCTTACTGTGTTCAAATGTGGCCTCAGACATTTACTAGGTATATGAGCCTGGGCAAGTCACTTAACCCCTTTTGCCTCAGTTTCCTCATCTGTAAAATAAGCTGGAGAAGGAAATGGCGAACCACTTCAGATACAACTGAACATTATGCAGGTTTCACCTAAATAGTTTACTCTTTGAGGCAAAATTAACAGTTACCCCACACCCCAAATGTTGGCTGAAGATTTGAACAGAGAAGATCAAAGTCTCTCTTCTAGTTCCGACTCTCCTCTAGATCTCCTATGACCTTTGGCTGATTTATTCTTCCTTTCTGTAGTGCCTCAGTTTCCTCTCTCCCCAGAGTAGGTCTACTAATTCATTCTAAAACACCACACTAAATGACATCTCATGTTAGGCATGGACTTGCATCAGTGCCATTCAACCTGACAAATCTTATGTGCCTACTTCATGCAAGATGCATTAGATTCTTGAAAAAATAGCCTTAGAATAGGAAAGAGGGGCATCAGGAGAGACTGGAGATGTGGCAGGTTTTTGTAAGGGTTGTAAACCCTTGTACAGTTGGGGTTATTCTATTTTCTAGGCTGAGATTATTCTTTAAATATATCAGAGATAAGTAACTGTGGCCTTAGGAAAGTCAGCAATTGGCAACAGTTCCTCCAAATTCCCATAATCTCTCCACCATACCTTCAGCTCTCCAACCATCATCCCTATCTACCTCCCACTGGGACCTTGGATTCTGTACCTTGGTCACTCAACTCTGATCTTGCCTGGTCTCAGGCTTCCAAGCATCTTAGACATTTCCTATTGATGATCACTTTGTATGTTGTTTTCTGCCATTAGAAATTAAATTCTTTGAGGGAAGGGCCTGCCTTTCCTTCTTGTAGTTGTATACCTAGTACCTAGTGCCTGTCACATAGTCATGTTTGGGGCTTGGAGTCAGGAAGTCCTGAGTTCAAATGTGATCTCAATCACTAACTAGCTGTGTGACCCTGGGCAAGTCACTCAACTTCTTTATACCCTCAAATTTCTTCTCTGTAAAATGAGGATGAAGTTAGCACCTACTTCTCAGGGTACTTAGAGGGATCAAATGAACAAAAAATTCAAACATGGTTTTATCTATTTGTTTATTTATATGGGGAGGGGCTGGAAGATGAAGGAGGGGTGGTCCTACTAATCAGGAGGTTAGTTAGAAAGGCAATGCACATTTTGTTGGCTAATTATTATTTCTACAATCTAAAGACTTTTTGAAAGTTATTTTCACACATAGTTTGAATGCCCCACTCCCTCACATTCTCATACACTAGCCCTTGATTTTGAAAACTGTTTTGAAAGTTGAGATTGTATTATACTATCTCAGAATATAATGAGAGGATAGGGCAGAAACCTGTTAGGCAAGGATAAGAAAATTCCAAAATCTGTATAGTAGAAGACTAGTAAGTACACAAGTAACTACCTTCCAGGCTGCTGCATCCTTTAGTTTTCTCTTTTCTCCTTCCTCTTCTCCTACATTTTATATCTTTGGTGAAGTAGTGATGGGCATCTCCCTTTCTCAGACTCACCATCAGAAAGTTTCTCTGGGAGAAATATTAACTCACCTGCCATACAATACAGAGAAGTTGGGGCCTGGAAAGCAGAGATACCCACATTGCTCCTCTTATACTTGGTAGAGGACACAGTCATTCAGGTAGAGAAACTACACCCTCTTGTTTTTAGGGTACCATGACATATGTCACCCTTGTGTGCATGCTTCCTAGGGGGCCATAAAGGGCAGATTGGCCATCAGAATAATTCATTTGTAGAGAACCCATGAAACATTCCATTGCTTTGATGAATGCCTCTTTCAAAGTTATAGTTTCAGGGCAGAAATGACATGCCTGCTCCCCAGCTGATCCAGGAGTGGAATTTTTTTTTCCTCTTGTCAATACTAATAATGGGTTCTCTCTCTCTCTCTCTCTCTCTCTCTCTCTCTCTCTCTCTCTCTCTCTCTCTCTCTCTCTCCTCCCATTTCTTCCATCTTCTCTCTCCCTCCCTTCTCTTTCTTCTTCCCTCTCACTCTCTTCTCCCTCTTGCCCCCTCCCCATTTTTCAGTTCACCCTTTTATCTTCTTTAATGAATTGAGTCTCCAGAGCAATTAACCAGATTACCCTTGGAAATCTCCTTATGATCATGGACCTCGTACCAAAGCCATTGAACCACGCTGTCCTCCCTTCCCACTTTGCCCAAGGGAAGTTCTCTGTTTAGTTCATCCCTGAGGTGTGTCATCCTGTCAGTTCTCTGGAGCAGAGGAAAGGCTGCTTGTAATATCAGCATAGTCTAATGCTGCATCTTAGCAGGTTGCTGGACCCTTGGTGGTTTACAGGGACTAAAAATCAAACAGGAGACTTAGGATACTCAGCTTAGAAATGCCTCTGCAGTTGATTTTGCCTGAGGGGAAGATGAGAGTTGAAAGGAGCTGCCTTGGTCAAATGAAAAAGGCTCCAAAGAATCCTTCATCTCATTATAAGGAAGGAGTCTGGGCTTGGGTCTGAAGGCCTTATCAGGGTGGGTAGAATCTAGAAGTCCAAGTCCAAATGAAAAAGTGGCAGAAACCTTAGGAGTGGAGGTGGCAGCCAAGGCTGCTGTTGCTGTTGCTCCATAAAGTTGGGGGTGGGAAGAATAAGGGAGAGGAAGCCCACCAAGTACATGCCAATAGGTGGAAGTATTTTAGGAGCTGCTAGCATTTGTAGCAGGAATGGAAATGAAAAGCTGACATAGGCCATGATTTCCAAACATCAGAATTTAGAATTTAAGAGCACTCCCTAGCCTTTGGCTATTACAGGTCTCTTGCTGGCCACTGTGCTGTTTAGAATATGGGTTCCTAACGTGAGGCCCATGGATAAATTTCAGGGGGTTCATGAACTGGTTTTTAAAAAATATTTTGTTAATTATACAGGGTGTTCCAAAATTATTGCAATTTTAAGGTAGTTTAAAACAATACTAAGTCTTTTGGGACACTGTATTTCAACACAATCTTCTTTGGAATTTCACATATTTTATTTTATGAATTTTTAAATTGGCATTATTCTGATAAAGGATCCAAAGGTTTTACCAAACTGCCCGAGGAGTCCCTGACACAAAAAAAGGTTAAGAACCTCTAATTTCAAGGGTCCAGTTCCATTCCTTGACAGATGTGTCAGATATCCCAGCAGATGCTTGCATGCAAATTTCCTTCAGTTTGGTCCTCAAGTCTGTCAGCAATTGCTGACTGATTTGGGCACTGTGCCCAGAACAGGAGCCTGGTATCTTTGAGCATGGTAGGACAGGTTTCACCTGTCTGTCATGTGATTCAGGGCCCATGTGGGCACCTGGAGGTCGAGGGTGGCTGTTTATTGACATGTGTCAGTTGGCTTCTTGGAAGGCTAGCTCCAGTCCTGTCCTGGTCCAGATGTTAGGCAAAGTAGGGGAGGATAGGACTGGGCAGCAGTATCTGCCTCAGAAATAGCAGCTGGATGGTAGTAGACCCTGGATAGATGGGGGAAGTACACCTGATTCTACCTTAAGTCTAAGCCAGTTTCAATGTGCTTTAGTCATCTGTTCCACTTGTCACCTGAAAGGCATTGCTGAGTGAGAGCTGCTGGGAAGAGAGACTGGGTTGTGGGGTGGGGGCTGAAAGTAAGAGATAATTCAGCCTGTTCAGGACTAATCTTCCTTCTTTCTCGTTGCATCCTCTATACCCCTCCCTCATTACTTCCCATATTATCTGTTTATTAACCACCTTCTTTTTTCTCTCCCATCTAAATTATTCTTTGTTACTTGTTGACTTTCATGAACTGTTAAAATAAAAAAAAGACTTGGAAAGAAATATGCTGTCGCTGCTCTTTCTTGTCTATCCCCATTCCCCTTCATGATGTAATGTTAAGCTGGATGACCCCTACTCTCAATTGTCCTCTTTACATTATTTAACACCCTCCACCCCTCCACCCCCAATTACTTCCTTTTCTATTCTGTTACATCTCTGTACCTTCTGCCTTTTCCTTTGGTCTTGCAATTCAGAGGAAATTCCTGGTCAACCCCCTGATGTCCATCGCCAGAGTCTTTCTTCCAGCCTTCTGTCCTGCCTCTATCCTTTGACAAACCAGCCTTTGCCAGCTTGAGCCTTCATCTGGACGGGCTGTTGCTTCTGCTGTGCCTTTCACAGATAGAGGGCCAGTCTTGCTGATTTTCATTCATTTGTCTCTGAGTCTATGTCTTCTTTATGTGTCTTGCCCCTCCCCCTCCCCCTCATTGTCCCTCTTCCACCTCCTGTGGTCCCCTCTATTCCCTTATCCATTCTTTGCTGCTAAACTCCTTTCTCCCCTTATCTCTGGGCCTTTGGGTTCTGTTCACCCGTGCCCTGAGCGAGGTCTGTGCTTTTTGCACCTGCTGCCTCTCCTTTTTTCTGGGTCTGTGAGTTCTTTTTTTTTACCTCTCGGCGGTACGAGTCAATACGTCTCCTTTTGCCATACACATTAGCCAGTGTATCATTGGTGCACGGCACTCTCTTTTGCACCTGTTCTCCACACCTGAAGCAGTGAAGCATGAGAGGCCTCATCCTGAGATGCTCCCTTGATCCACATTGCCAGCAAGTGCATGGGTGCTCCATGCATGGAGGCCAGTTTGCTCTGCTCCCAGACAAAAGACTTCACGCAATGTTTTTGTTTCTGTCGCACCTCCAATTAATTGCTACAGTTTGACCTCGTGTTGAGGCCTCCCCCCTTACATGCATACCCCAATCCATGCAGCCTTTTATTTGCTCAAAGACTTGAGCCATCACAATGTCTTGGTAACTATATATGTATATATATCACTGTGCTGTCTCGAACAAACATTTCATTTATAAATAATATAAAAATTTTCTTCATCCTCAGCTTGTTTAATGCAATTGCTGGTGTCCAACCAGGAGATGCGAATTCTTTCTCCAAACAAATCTTCCAGAATAAATCATAAATGGCCCCTACGGTTTCTGTTGTTGTCCCCTTACTGCATGCTTTTCCTCTTGGTCACAGTTGTTGTCTTCTTATTTTTTTCTCTTTGGACCCTCCTCCTTTGAGGTAGATTGTGTGTGTGTGTGTGTGTGTGTGTGTGTGTGTGTGTGAGAGAGAGAGAGAGAGAGAGAGAGAGAGAAGGAATGAAAGAAGGAGGGAAGGAAGAAAATATTTATCAGCACTTAATGTGTGCTAATCATTGATTGCAGTATTGATGACACAAATACAAATAGCATGGATATTCCCCACTCTCCAGAAGCTTACCTTCTAATTGAAGAAAGTTCAGCCAGAAGGCACATAGCAAAGCCTAGAGGTCTTCAGGGTGCTCATTACTGAAAACAATGGCCAGACTTAGGAGTCTTTCAGTCACTTCACTAGGTTGGCTGGCAGGTAGGGGTGGTAGTGGACAGTAGCTGCCAGGCACAAAGGCAGGGCAGATAACATGGGTAAATGGTGAAGCCTGATTGACTTCTGAGTTGGTAATTCCCATCTTCTCCAAGATGAGATGAGCAGTCAAGCAGCCCAGATGGATTTTGGTGCTCTCAGCTGCAAAGATGGGAGCTTCTACAGCAGCAGGAGTGTCCCAAAAGCATTACCCTGATGTGGTGGTGTTGTCTGGTCATTGGAAACTACAGGTTGCACATTAAGAAATATATTTTTTGTCACTTTTCTTCCTCTCCTCTTTAGAGTCATTTCATCACCATCCATGTTCTCCTTTTTATTGCCTTACATAATTTCCTCTCTCCATTTCCCACCACATACACATCTTACTGTTCACTGACTAATTCCTTCTTTACCTTCTCTGTGGGC
The DNA here is from genome assembly GCA_028658325.1 of Potorous gilbertii. Classification (NCBI taxonomy): domain Eukaryota; kingdom Metazoa; phylum Chordata; class Mammalia; order Diprotodontia; family Potoroidae; genus Potorous; species Potorous gilbertii. The sequence continues at coordinate 93,367,373 of CM053770.1, forward strand.
CTCCTACTTCTCCAGGAAAAGGAAAATTCCATCAATAGGGGAGCTTTTAAATAAACTATTATACTGAATTTATATTAATTCCCCTAGATTTTACCTGATGACAGACTCAGGTGTTTTTTTTTCAGCATCACTGACCCTATTTCTTCCTCCGCATCAGTTTACTTACCCTTATAGCACAAAAAGTATTCTTATATCTAGCCATAGGGTCATAGATAAAGAATTTGGAGGTCAACTAGTCTAATTTACTCATTTTACATGTAAGGAAATTGAGACCCAGGGAAATGATTTGCCCAAGATCATGTAGTTTCATTTTTAATTCAGGTTTTAAAGAACTGACTTTCCACCATTTGTGTGTGTGTGTGTGTGTGTGTGTGTGTGTGTGTGTGTGTGTGTGTTATTTATTTATTTTCCTGATGGCCAACCTAAATTTCTACCCTCTGTATTTCCAGCCATTCATTTGTGGAACTAGAAATTAGACCATGAGAACTTTATTCACCAATGTCCTTATACCAGCCACGTCCTTGTCCGGCCTCCCTTTCCCCCTCACTAAACCAGAGATCCACCATACCTGTTATTGGCTTTCTGAGGAGATAATATCAGTAAAGCTGATATTTATAAAGCACTTTAAGGTTTGCAAAGTGCTTTGCATCCATCAAACACTTTGATCACAAATCCTGTGAGGTAGATCTTATAGTTACAATTGTATCTATTTTATAGACAAGGAAAACTAGACTCAAGAGAGATTAAGCGACTCACCCATGTTGTCACACAGCAGGCACTGGAGGCAGGAATCTGTTCCAGGTCTCTCCTGTTTTCAAATCTAATATTCTTTCCTCACTGCACCGTTGTTGACTCTCATAGTTCAGTGATAAGTATGAAGTCATTTGGATAAAGGACTGCCTTACAGATTCAAAGGGTTGTTATTAGCCAATGGTTTTCATTAACTCCCTATTAAGTTTCTCTGACACATTATTGATGGAGCTGTTAAATGAATCCAGACTCATCCTTCCACAAGGCAGATCATCTGGGCTAAATTTCTGTACCATCAAACTAGAAGGGAAGGCACTGTCACCTTGAGATTGCCCATCTCTAAAAACCAAGGGATAGGTTAGCAACATGATTGGGAAGGCCGGATGTTCAAAAATATCAGGTTTGAATTTTCATTGTAATCATCCTAGGCAAGATTCTGCATTCCCTCCCCCACTTCCCCTCAACATTATCCACAGGCTCAGTCAATGTATATAACTATGAACATGATAAACAATGGGATGAAGATGGTGGAAATCTCGATCATAACTTCTGGGCTTCATTCCCAATTCAGTCACTCAAATATTCCCATCAAATCTATGAAATGCATATTTACCATCAAAAGATAAATGCTCCTTTGTCTGGATTGCTTTAGGTGCCATCCCACCGGGAATCATCAGAGTGGGCTAGAGATAGCTATTAGTCTGTTTTGGTGCAAAGACCCATGTCCTATTTCTATAAAAAAGAAGAAAATGATACATTGGAAGGATGTCCAGCAGCTAGCCCTCTTAACGATAAGCTGGAATTAAGGAGGTAGTGTACGAGTATATAGTAGAGATGTATCTGAATTGAAAATCAGAAAACTCAATGATCTAGTTAGTACTGCCACTAATAAATTAGGTCATGCCAGGGGAAGTCACTCTATGGGCTCTGGCTTCACTTTGGTTTCCATACTCTAATATAAGGGGGTCGGACTAGATGAACTCCAAATTCTCTTCTAGCTCTATCATTCTCTATGCCTCCTTTCTTCTTTAACTTCAGAAAAAAATAGACTTTAAATATTGGACTCTCAGTGCTAGACCTTGATCTCCCCAGCAGTTTACCTGTAGTGGTTCAAAGGAAGGTAGCTAGTTGTGTGTCTTTGAGTGTGTGTGTGTGTGTGTGTGTGTGTGTGTGTGTGTGTGTATTTGTTGGGGACAGGAGGCATTTCTACCCAATATTTGTAAGCCTAGCGTCCCTGAAGCTATCTTTTGTTTGTCCTGGGTATAAATATATGACAAGTCCAATGCTAATGGATTCCTCCCTCTTCAGTCTTCTTAGGCCTTCATCCTTCTCTCCCTTCCCACACACAGATACCCAGTTCAAGCAGCATCAGAACAGATTCCCCCACTGCCAAGGGAAATATAGCTGCCAATAAGTGGGTATGTTCTTTCAAGCCAGTGCTCTTGGGTCCTGGCCCAGGGAACACATGCTCCATGAGCACAAGGCAGGCAGCAGGTTTGCTGTTCACAAGCTGTAGGACCTTCAGTCTGCCATGCATGATGCAAAGGCAAGATTGGGCCAAAGAAGACCAGGTCCTGAGCAGAAGTAAGGGGAAAAGAAGGGGAAGAGAAACATGACTCATTGGTTTCCCAAAGGAGGTCTCCATGTGCTACCCCTAAATCAACCCAAGATGGCTAGCTCTTGCCTGACATTTTTAGCTCTTAGCAGCAGCATCAACAATCACAATAAAACAAAAACAACAACCTCACATTTATGTAGCACTTCTAGTTTTGTGGAGTGTTTTACATAAATTAGCTCCTTAGAGCCTCCCAATAGTCTTGTGAGGGCAGGTTATTTTTATCCCCATTTTATAAGAAGCAAGCCTGGCAGAGGGGATCAGTGGGCAGTGTATTTAGATTGAGAGTGAATACCCATTTCTGGGTCCTCTGCTAGCTTTGTGTGTGACATGGAGCATGTGCCTTCTTTTTTCTGCCTGATGATGAGAACAGACACTGTTCCTTTAATATCTTCTATTTTAAGTCTATTGCATCATACCCTGGCTGAGGTGAAGGGTCATTTAGTCTGATCCATGTCTGATCAACAATCTTTTCTCATCTAGCTTGTGCCAGAAGACTCTAGTTATGGGGATCTGGAGAGACATATAACTTAAGTGCTTAATAAATGCTTGTTTATTGATTGATTAGTTGATTGATCATGACATAGTAAAGTGTTTGGAGTGAGAAAACCTAGGTTTTGTTCTCAGTTCTGTTACTGATTACCTACATGACTTTGGACAAATCACTTTCTTTGGGTCTTAATGTCCTCATCTGTAACATGAGGGGGTTAATCTTAATGACCTTCAAGATCCCTTCTAACTCTAGAACCTATAAGCTCACTACTGCTTCTTTATATTTTGGACTGCTCCACTTCATAGTAGGAAGATTTTCCTTACATCAGACCCATACTTCTCCATAACTTCCACCCATTGATCCTAGATCTCCTTTTTTAGGTCAAGGAAAACAAGTTAAATTCATTTACTTTACAATAATCCTATAAGTCAGGGAGTGTGTGCATATGTGTACATGTGCATGGGTGTGTGTATGTGTGTGTGTGTGTGAGACAGAGAGAGAGAGAGAGAGAGAGAGAGAGAGAGAGAGAGAGAGAGAGAGAGAGAGAGAGAGACTCCTTTGGCAGTGTGGTAAAACCAATGGACCCTTTCCTGAAAGTAATGGTTTGTTGCCTACATTTTTAATTGAAGGAAATGCTAAATTTCAATTAGATGTTAGTGGGGGAGGAGGGAAAGAGAAATGTATTCATCCAAGTTAAAGGATCTCCTAAATTCCATCCACAAGTTCCCAGGTTAAGAGACTCTGCTGTTAATACTTGAAGAACACAGGTGTTCAGTCCCATCACTCCCCAAAATCTTCTAACCAGACATAGTTCCTTCATCTCATCCTTACATGGCATGATTTCAAGTCCACCTATGATCTTCTTCACCCAACTCCAGATGAGCTCCGGTTTGTTGACTTCCTTTTCAAAATGTGGTGCCCAGTCAGTCAACAAGCATCTACTAAGCATCTACTTTACCAGATACTATGTTAGGCACTGGGAGTACAAAGAAAAAAAGCAGAATAACCCAGTTCTTTGCCTCAAGAAGCTCATATTCTAATGCAGGAGACAGCATGTATATAACTTTGTATGTAGAAGATATTTGTGTATATAAAGTATATGCATATATATATCTTATGTGGATGATTATATACATGTATGCACACACACATAGATAGACACAAATGTCTTCCATCAGCTTTTTCTCTCAGAGAGACAGAGGGAGGGAGAGGAAAAGAAAAAGGGAGGGAAAAGAGGGAAGGGGAAGGGAGAGAATAAATGGGAATTCCTCTAAGAAATAAAGGCATTAACAGCTGAGGGTAGTGGAGAAGTCTTCCTTCAAAAGACAGGATTTGAGTTGAGTCATGGAGGCAGCCAGGGGAACTAAGAAGCAGAAGTGAGGAGGGAGAGCATTCCAGGCATAGGGGATGGGGAGATAGAATGTTGTGTGTGAAGGGCAGTAAAATAGGCCAATGTGCTGGATCACCAAATGCATTCAGGTGCATGAAGTCTAATGTGGGAAGAACTCAGCAGAACTATCATGTTCCTTGTTCTAGACACGAGCTTCAATTACGTAGGACCTTTTTAGTTCAGCCCTTTTCAGTGGGGAAAACATTATCCTTAGTAGAAAACAAGAAGAGAAGGAAGACAAATAGTTTTGTGTGGTTCTGCCTTCAGTTGAATTCAAGCAGCACTCATTAAGAGAAGCTTAATGATGTGACTTTGAACTCTTTGGAACAAAGGAACTCTAAAATCTCCCGTTGTAGTGACTGAACACCTGTATGCAGGCACAATCTGCCTGAAGTTCTGATGCCTCATGTCTTCCTTATTAGATCATTGTGTTAGCATTTTAAAAAAATAAGCATCATAACTTTTTAATGCAAAAAGGAAAATGACACTGATTTTTGGTTCCATTGAGTCAACACATACAACCTTGACATCTGGCCAGTTTTGTCTTGCTTGGCCACATCAACAACAATCTCTCACCTTAAAAGGGGAATAGGTAGAGGCACAAAGTCAGGTGGTCCTGTGGGTTTTCCATGCCCCTTACAAAACTTCCTCCTGTAGCAGGCTCAGCTTCTGCTTTCCATTTTTTCTAGCTGTCCTGGCTCCATTGCTGCTCACGCTTCATTTCAGATCCAGTTGAGTTATTGATGCAAGTGAAGAAAAGAAAGGAAACAAGATGGGTGTCAATTTCTCTTCTCTTATTTTTTTTTAATTCTTTACTTTGAAAGATCAAAGGGAGGGCCAAAGAGAACTCTTTCTTCCTCTTTTCCCTCCTCCTTCCCTCTCCTTCCCATAATAAAATGCAGGAGGAAAAATTCCAGCAAACGAAATTGTTCTCAGACGTCTTTTTATTTTTCCTTTCAGTGGCTTTGATTTAGGTCCCATGGCTTTAATCAAAGGGTTCAAGGAGGCACCAAAATGATTCTGTTAAGCAAATTCCTTGCCTTGCTCACTCTCTTCCCACTCTACCCCTCTTTCTTTCCTTCCCCCTCCACATTTTTTCATTATTTTTTCTTATTAATGTAAGCTGGAAAAGTATTCTCTGAATTATGGGATAAAGGAGGACTTGTGAGTAAGTTTGCTTTCTGAACTTAGCCACTATAGTTTTGACAAATCTTCTCCAGAATAGATTGTGCCCTTCTTCCCTTCCCATCTTAAGAAATTCACCCTTCATTCTTAGTAAGATAGCCCAATGGATCAAGACATAAACCCATCCTTTTCCATAAGCTGGTGAGATATAACTCTCAGTATTGACAGGAACAGATTTCGGTTCTCATCACCATCAGGAAGGTGAGGTTCTATTAGCCCCCAACTTGGAATCGCTGGTACCCTGTCACTGGATAGGCAAAGATTTAATGAATCCATATGTAGAGAGCTCCATGCTGGTTGCAAACCAGCACCTGGGGAAACTTCTGTCTCTCCTAGTTTCTTTCAATCTCTCCTCAAAGATGTCTAAGGAATTCACATCTGGAGTGCAGCAGCAGAAGCAGCAAATCCTAAGCTGATGCTAGTTGTGGTCAGAGTGTCTGAGGGAGAAAAGGGGAGTAGGAGTAGGCAGGCCTCTGTAGATTAAAATCAGCACCTTGGAACAGGCAATCATCACCGAGGTACTCAAGGGCCTCTGTAGAAGTTGGATCTTCTATGGAGAGATTGTTATCATGTCATTGCTGTGGGCAGAAATAGGAGAATTTTCTGAAGCAACCAGTGAAGGAATTTGGATTTCTAGTTCTAAGTGATTCATTTTATCTTCCTCTTCTTGGAGGAAGACACAATGTCATATAATAGATAGAGGCCAGGAACACCTGTGTTCAAAATACACCTTTGACACATCCTGATTGTGTGACCTTGAGTACTCTAGACCAATAGGGTCAAACTCAGATAATAAGGGATCTCTAAGTATTGACTTATTGTTCAGTTGTTTCAGTCATGTCCAACTCTTTGTGACTCCATTTGGGGTTTTCTTAGCAGAGATCCTAGAGTGGTTTGCTATGTCCTTCTCTAGCTCTTTTTACAGATGAGGAAACTGAGGCAAACAGGGTTAAATAACTTTCTCAGGGCCACACAGTTGAGAAGTGTCAGGCCAGATTTGAACTTCCTGTCTCTAGTCCTAGCACTCTATCCACTATACCACCTAACTCCCCTGAATATTGATTTAGAGAACCACAAATTAACATTATCTTAGCAATTTTCTATTGTTATTTATTTTTGTTAAGCATTCTCTAATTACATTTTAATCTCATTTTGGCCAAATTTAGGAGTTTTACAGGCTCTACTGCCTTCTGGGAGTCTGACACCTCTGTTCTAGGCAAGTCTCTAAGACTATAAATTTCAAGGAAGCTGCTGACTTGCATCAGTAGGAGTCCTGCATTGCCTAAAAGGTCTTCAGACCAATGGAATTACAGGTCCAGCCTCTTTCTTTGTCACTATCCTGTTTTCTGCCTGATACACAATTGCTTCTATGACATTTGGGCTCTGAAGAATGAAATAATTGACTTCATCTTGGGTGTAAACTGGATGACTGCAGCTCCCCTATTCCTGTGAGGCAACTATAGGTGGAAACATCATGGTTCAGTGGGGAGAATGATGAATTAGAAGCAGGGTATCCAGGTTCAAATTCCAGCTCTGCCATTTACTACTTCCAAGAACTTGGGGAAACCATTTTACTTCTGGAGCTCACTTGCCTCATCTTTAAATTAAGGGGATGAAACTAGACCCTCGAGGTCCCTTCCAGTGCTCTCTTTGCTTAGGACTCCCTCATTTGCTGTCTTTTTCTTGACTTTGAAGATCATGCTCTTGGTAATGCTGACGGGCTTGAGAAGTGCTAATAATAAGTAGAAACTGGCAAGAATCACTGAACTTCTATAGTAGACAGATCTGATAGTAATACATAGTCTATACTTAATAGTGAATTCATTGCCTAGGTCTTTGAGTCAGTCAACTTGATTGCGTGGAATAGATTAGGACCAGCCGAAAGGTCCTCTTGACTTCAGAATGGCCTTCCTAACTTTACCAGGCTTAGGTCTAAAAGCAACCATCTGGGGAGATCCAGGGAATTACTAAACTACCTTAAGAAGCCCTATCCTGCTATTGTGTTGGGCAGGTGAGAAGGGGGCCAACAGAGAAGGTAAAGCTTTTCCCAGGTGGTCTTATAAACTATACAATTTGGTGGGATGAGAAAAAAGGATGTCAGGTCTTTAACAGCAGGTCTCTAAAGGGAATATATTTGTTAAACATTATAATTACCCTTCAGTGGCTGAACTCTATAGCAATTGAAAACTCCATAGCAATTGAAAACTCTATAGCAATTGAATCCATGGTGAGAACCATTACCATTTCTCAAATGATGCTTTCATTTAGATAAGGCAGGCAATTATACATTTTGATTAGGTCACTATTCCCTGGGGGGGATAAATTATTTATCTGAATGGCCCCCTCTTTGTAAATGATGCCATGGACCTGCAGCTGGAGTACCAAATCTCTCTCCATTCCTTTAAAAATCTTTCTCTTTCTCTTTTGTCTGGCTCTCTCTTTCTGTCTACCTTCTCTTTCTCTCTGTAAAGATGCATGTGTAACCAGGTTGGCCCTGATGACTTAAAATATGAATTAATAACCATAAGTACAGCAGCACTGGTCTGGGAGTCTGGAAGACAGTCCCTGTCCAACTGCTGATCCTAAATGCCTCACTTATGAAATTGGATGAAGGAGATGGAATAGATGACCAATGGAAAAAATCCTCTCTTTGGAGTTAGAGGATTTGAGTACAGGTCCTGTTTCTGATACTTCCTGCGTGTATAAACTTGGGAAAGCCATTTAATTTGCTGGATATTCAGTTTGCTCATCTGAAAAATGAGGAGGTATGTTGTTCTAGCTAAGTTCCTTTCTAATTAGAGACGTAAGGTCTCTCTTGGCTCTAACATTCTATGACTCCGTGATTCTTTTATTTTCAGTCGTTTCAGTCACATCTGGCTCTCCATGACCCCATTTGGGGTTTTCTTGGAAGAAATACTGGAGTAGCTTGTCATTTCCTTCTCCAGCTCATTTGACAGATGAGGAAACTGAGGCCAACAGGGTTAAGTGACTTACCCAGGGTCACACAGCTACTAAGTGTCTGAGGCCAGATTTGAACTCAGGAAGATGAGTCTTCCTGTTGCCAAGCTCAAGATTCTAGTCACCGCTCCTCTGAGATTGTACAATACAAATAAAAATACAGTCATGTAAGGTTTACAGTCTGTGGTATTCTTTTCACATTCGTGATCTAATTTGATCTTTACAACAATCCTACAGAGCAGATAGGATAGTTTTTTTTTTTCATATAAGGAAACTGTAAGCTTTAAATCTAGGGCTAGAAGGAAATTTTAGATTATCCGATCCAATTATCTGTCTTACAAGGAGAAAACCAAGGCCTAGATGGGTTGAGTGACTTTCTGAGGGTCAGGTAGTAAATGGTAGAATTTAGATCTGAACCCAGAGTCTCTGATTCCCAAATCTAGTGTTCTTTCCACTGAAATCAACTAGTACTTTGCAAGACTAGCAAAGTAGCAGCAAATGAGAGAGGCAGCTAGGTGGTACAGTAGATAGAACATTAGCCTTGGAGTCAGTAGGACCTGAGTTCAAATCTAGTCAGACACTTATTAGCTTTGTGCCCCTGGTCAAGTCACTTATCCCTATTTGCTCAGTTTCCTCTTCTGTAAAATAAAGGAATTAAACAAGATGATCTCTTAGGCATCTTCAAGCTTTGAGCTCCTAGATATAGAAACAGACTATTCCATTGGATTTGGAGTCAGAAGACCTAAGTTCAGATTTCCATTCTGCTACTTACATGACTTTGGGAGAATCTGGTGTTTTTCTTGGCTAAAAAGTGGTTTGGTTCTTAAGTCAGCCATACCTGGAGAAGGGAAGGCAGGTGGCAATCATTTATCAAGCTCTTACTTGATGCCAGGCACAGCGTTAAGCACTGTAAATAGAAATACAAGCAAAAAAGAAAAAAAAAAGAAAGAAAATCCCTACCCTAAAAGCATGTACTTTGTAATGGGGGAAGATAGCACACAAAAGGGAATTGAAAAGTGAGATGGGGGAGGGAAATACCCCCCTAAGTGGTGAAATTTAGACAGTTAAAAGGGTAGCTGGGACAGGAATGAGGGGTGGCTAGCTCCATTTCCTCAAAACAGAGGGTCAAAGAGGAACTCACCCATGGGAGAAGGGAACCACAGGCCACAAGAATTTTCCTAGGGGAGAAGACAGCTAATATAGAGGCCACAAAGGGCAATATACCTACTATTTTAGTAGAAAAAAATGATTCCTTCTTATAGAAACCCGCATACTCCAGCTTGTGTTCCTGCTGTGTCCAAAGATTTTGCTTCTATCTACTTATATCAGTGATCCTTAAGATAAAGGTGGAAGAGTCTCTTTGTTAATCTATATGAACTCTCTTTGAGGCAGCCAAGTTTTAATTTTCCAGTTTTTCACATGGGGGATCTGAATCACAGGCTGTTAACAGATGTCAAACATCTGGCTGAAAACTAGAGGGAGATGAAGAGCATTATATATTTGGAAATATCCAGATAATTGCTTCATTCTCAGTTATGATCCAGACCCATGATGTCATAGAGACCCAGTTGTAAAAAAGGTTAAGTTTTAAGCCCAGGGAACAAGTTAGTGGAGGAGGCTTCCAAATTCTCCTTTCCACAGAAATGCCATGTGAGAAAATGTAGTTTCCTCTTAATGGAGTGCTCTGTATCCAGGAGTATCTTTCCTTCCAGTGTGGATATCCCTTATAAATTCCTTTCTCTGACTTTAGCCTAACAAAATCCTTTGACTTAACTCAGGCTCAACCCAACACTGTTATTTATTTATTAGATTTGCCTGCAGAGTTCTGAGGCCACTGGGCATACGCACAGGCCTATAAAAAAATACACAATGCAATTTCCAAACACAACTGAGAAGTCCCCAGGAAGAGTCAGCTGTCAGCAAGGCTGTGTGTAGTTGGGGGAAGGCAGACAGAAAAGAAATCTCACACTGTGCTCCAAAGAAGAATAAACTAGCGACTTGTGAGCAGGAGGAGGGGGAACCAGAAAATTCCATTTTTCTTGAAAAATGTTTTGGGTGCTCTAAAGGCCTGTGATGTCATGTAAGGAGCTCTGGTGGACCTAAACTATTGAGGCTGCCTAGGGAGCCAGCTACTGGAGTTGATTGAGTAGGGATGTAATGTGGTCAGTTCCTTAAGGAAAATCACTTTGGTAGCATTGTGCGGGATAGTTTGGAGCTGTGAGATCTTTAAGGCAGAGAGGCCTTTGCAATATAGCTAAGTAAGACGTGATGAGGATCTGAACTAAGATGGTGTCTATGAGTGAAGAGAAAGCACGTGGGAAATATAATGGACGTAGACATACAGGGCGAGAGCAAGCGCAACACCTAGCAGTTTACAAATGAGTTTACAAGCCTGGAAGCTGGCATCTAAGTGCTATTTGACATGATGAATAAATTGAAATCGGGAAAAGAGAATGTGTGTGTGTGTGTGTGTGTGTGTGTGTGTCCTTCATTGCCAAAGACTATACCATCAGAGAAATGATGACATGACTTGCATTTGACTTTGTTTTGGGTGAGGGAGGGCTGTGCAGATCACCAACCTCACTTCTCCTCCAGAGCCCTCTGAATCCAGTGACCAGATATTCATCAGGATGACTGGAGATGACCCAGGATGAGGCAATTGAGGTTAAGTGACTTGCCCAAGGTCACACAACTAGTGAGTGTCAAGTATCTGAGGTGAGATTTGAACTCAGGTCCTCCTGACTCCTGCACTGGTGCTCTATCCACTGCATCACCTAGCTGCCCCAGGGAAAGGGGAACAAGAAGAGAGGAGGAAGTGTACGAGTTAGGAGATGGGGGTTCCTTGGAATGCAAGATCATTTTCACTGGATGTTTATGCTGAAAGGTATTTCCATGACCCACTCAGTATATTCTGCTGCTGCCAGGCTGGAGCATATCACTAATGGATAAATGTCTAATGTAGCTTTAAAGACCTCTGCAGATAGTAGTTCTATAATCTCCCTTAGGAGTTTTTTTCACGTGTTTTACTGTCTTCCTTCTGTCTAGCTTGAAAAATTTCTGGGCCAATTGCCACTTGGTGAGCTTTCATTGAAGATGGAGAAAAGAAAACTGCTTTCCTCCTTACAAAAATTCCCTAGAGATTCAGAGTCAGTTGCTATATTCCTTTTCAGCCATCTTCCTCTTGGGTTGAATGGATTCCCTTTGGCTTTGAAAAGGCCCTGAGACTTAAATCTGTGTGATTTTATGACTTAAAACTTGTGTGACTTTGGGCAAAGTATTTCATATGTCTGGGCTTCACTTTTCTTCTCTTCTTAGGAAAAGGGAATAGAAAATTAGATAATCTCTAAGGTTCCCTCAAGTTCTGAATGAAAGAATCACAGGTTTAATGGTAGAAGAGATACCAGAAGACATCTAGACCAGGGATTCTAAACCTTTTTTGTCATAGACACCATTAAGTAGTCTGGTAAAATGTATGAATCCCTTAGAATAATTTTTAAATTAAATTAATTTTTAATTAACAAATAATGAGTTAATATTTTATTTCAATTAATATATTAATAAATCAAATTACTTTACATTAAAATGGAAGAATATGCTAAATTTTCTTAGAGGTTAATGCATGCAAATAAATACATAGTTAAGTAGAGGGTGTCCCTTGTAGAGAGGTCAATGCATTCTTATTTCTTAGAATTAGATTCTAAGGATTAGATTCTTAGAAGTTAATGAAAATAAGATGTAATTTTTTTCCAATCCAGGTTCATAGATCTCCTGAAGTCTATGGGCTCCAAGGAGTTAATGGACCCTAGGTTATGAACTCCAGATCTAGACCAATCCCCTCCAACTATAGGTGGGGAAATGGAGGCTGAGAGAGGCTAAGTACCTGACCCAACAGGTAGGTTGTAAGTATAAGATCTGGATGCAGGCTCTCTTACTCCAGAATCAGGGCTCTTTCCACTGCAAAATAGTATCATTTGAATATCTCACTGTTTTCTTCTGGACACAGTAGGTTCGTCACAACTTGCTTCTGCCTTTATTTGGATACTTTGAAAGATTCATGATTCATCAGTGTGAGTTCTCCCTCCCCCATGCCTTTTTCTCCTGGGCACCTTGGGTCTATCTTTTATCATAAATGGCCTCTTGTTCTTTTGGTATCTCCGGTGTGTCAACGTGCCATTTGTTTTAGCAAGATCTTTCATCTTGTTCTTGTATAAGATGAGCCTGATTCCTTTTCCTTTCATTCATTCCTCCATAGTCTCTGTTAAATTACTCAAGTTGTACCTTCAGTAATCCCAAACAACTTGCCAAAGTCTACCTCTTTTATCCAAATATTCTCTCAATGATGGTAAATGACTGCAACTCATGGAACACCATGGTCTCAGGTACATTAAAATGACAGACAACCCCAAAATCAATGGAAGGATGCATGATGAATATCAGTAGACTGTAGCAAGTTATTTGTGAGGAATTGTGTGAGCAAAATTGCTTAGGTCAGGGAATCTAAATTGCTGAATGTGAATGCCTCTCTTCCTGGGTCTCTGTTGGCAGAGCCATTTGGGGAATATTATATCCCACTCCTTTCTATGCCTTTTGTGCTCTAGACATATTTCTGCTATGGCAGATTTAACCAGTGTAGCTGTGTGTGACAAGGAGGGGAAAGAGACTCAGCCTCAGCAAATGTTTGCCCTTTTAGAGGATTCTCCCCCTCAGAGCGGGATTGAGGCTTATAAGCATGTTCAAAACATGAACCTTCCTAGTTTTGTTTTTTAAAAACATCGTTGACCGTACGCAAGAAGTTCATCTCAAATACTGCTGTTTGTAAGCTACTCGGCAATGTTTGCCATGGTTATAATTGGTATCATTAAGCTTCGGTGACATTATTAATGCTGCTGATTAAATTGCTATCAACCCCACTTTACCATTTACACAAACAGCCACGTTGGAGGTTCCAGCTTTCACACTTGGGCACCATCAGGTCCACAGCTCAGACTCTGAAAATAGTGAATGGGCTTGCAAAAAAGCAGTGGATACCCACCCACTCAAATACCCCCTGGAGATCAGGATTGAAATATCTTTGCTTGCCCCCAATAAAATGTTCCTTCCTAAAGCAGCTGCTTGGGAAAGCCCAATTTTGAGTCAAGTTTCAGCACATACAGATCCCTTTGTATTCGGAACCCTCCCTCACACCCGAAAGAAGCAATAGTAGCCAGCATTAGCAGGGGTTTATTTTACAGTTGAGGATACTGAGGCACACTGAGTTTTTTTTTGTAAGTGATTTGCCCAGGATCACTCAAATAAATATCTGAGACCATCTTTGAACTCATGACTTATTGACTGTAGGGCCAGTGGTCTATACACCGTTCCACCACCACCTTTCCTAGGTTTAAATGCCTGTGGTCGTCAATGATTCTTCCATTTCATCTTCACCCAAGTTCATCCAGTTACCTTATACGTAGTAACTCTGTAATATCCCTGTGCTCGTCCTCTCTCCTCACTCACATGGCCACTCCCCTGGTTTAGGTCTTTGCCATCTCTTCTCTGGGCTATTGTCATAGCCATCCAATTATTAGTCTCCCTGCTTCCCATGTCTCCCCTTCTCTGGTCCATTTTCTCTTTCACATACTGTCAGCATATCCTACCAAAATCCTTTCATGTTTATTTTGCTTCTATCCTATGTTTACTCATCCTTAATTCCTTTGAGGGTAGGGAATATTCATTTTTTTTATGTGTATCCTCAGTACCTAGCATACTACTTGACTCAAGGCAGGTATTTGAAAATGATTGGGTTTTTTTTTTTGATTGATGAATTGATCTTTAGTGCCCAAGTTAGACCATGCCATTAGCTTGCTCAAAAACCTTCAGTGATTCACTGTTAATCACGAACCTGAAACAGGTTCTTGAGTAAGGGGAATTGGGGTTAAAATTTCAGCTCTGACAATTACAACCTTTGTGGGCTTGGGAAAGTCATTGAACCTTCCTGGATTTCAATTTTCTTGTACATGAAATGATAGGATTGAACTAGGTGGAATCTGATATCCCTTCCAGGCCTGGATCTCCGATTCTATTGTCAAAGGGCTATGATAGAATACACCCATCACCACCTTCCCTCAAAGTAACTAAAAAGATACCCTAACCCTAATATCTTTTTCAGTTGTGAACACCTTTGGTGAATCAATCAATCGGTCAAACTAAACTGAGTGTTGACAACCTAGTTAATCAAGTTGGGTGATTGGATGAAAAAAATGGCATTATACAGGAAGTGCGTTTGGGTAGTCAGAAGAGATTCAGTCCTGCCTGAGGGTCTTACATAAATTGGCAAACCAGTTTGGATCTCAGAACTCCAGTGTTTGTCTAGAGAAGGAGTTGTTTGGTTGGGATGGGGTGGGGGCAGGGAAGGCAAGAAGAGTATCTCTTCTCTCCTTTCCTTGATCAGAAGAGAATTGTAGACACTTCAAAAGGTATATAAAAGGTCAGAAGATTTCGAACTTGCCCCTGGCAGCCTCACAGTGTCCCCGTCACTGTCCCATTGGCTTTGGGAGCTGAGAACAAATTCCATCAGTGGAGAAGAGAGCAGAAAGCTATACTGTACCTAAAGGAACCTTCATGAGGAGAAGGAGACACAAACTTTCAGCAACCCCTTTGCAATTTATACTTTCCCTTGGACTCTAAATGTGCTCCTGTGAGAATGTGACCCGTGTCTGAGTTGGGAGTGGGTGGGGTGGCAATGTTTTTGTACCAACTATCCTTACTATACTACCTTAGTAAATATTAACTTCTAAAAGCTAATTAAGTCTTACTTAGATAATTGATATCAATCCATAATCTTTGGGGAGAGAACCCTGGTGGGGACTTATGAGCCCTAGTACTAGGGTAAAAACCAACCAAAAGTGGAATCCTGAAAGAAGATACTAGTCCCTTAGGTAGTCCAATTGCAAGTAGAATAAGTGAGCCCCAGCACCTATGCCACATTATGATAAAATATGAACACCTAAATTAGACAATTAAGGACCTCCATAATCTTATACCAGTCTACCATTTTTGTCTCATTTGACAACTAGACTGTTAGCAAGTGCCCAAACTCAATATACCAACTTACGTGTCTGTTTATTTGCTGTAAGATGTTCCCCATCCCTGTAATGCACTCTTTCCATATCTCTGCCTTTAAAAAATTTCTCTTCCTTAAAAGCTCAGCAGGTACAACCTCTTTCATTAAAGTTGTTCACTATCTTTCCAGGCAAAAGCAGTCTCTTCCTACTTAAGTTTTGCTTGTGAATTTTGTTAGGGTTTAATTTTTGTTTCCATCACTTCCTATCTTGTATCATACGTACTTCTCTAGTCTACATATCATATCCTTCCTGACAGCAGAATGTAAGGTCCTTGAGGACAGAAGATTTTTTTTTTAACTTTTGCATCCTCAGTACCTAGCTGAGCACTTTGCACACAAGGCTGAATGTAATTGCACTGGACAAAATGTACATTTTATAGGGAATGTATTAACTGAGAGAAAAACAGAAAAAAAATTGAGCTACTGGAGATATAGATAAAAGATAACATAAGCTAACACCTGACATTTGTGATTTGTGTGTGTGTGTGCATGTAGCATATATACATAGACAATAGGTCCAGTAACAAAATATTTGTCACAAGCCTATTCTATGCAAAGTACTGGGCTAGGCCTTAAGGAGCAAGGGCTACAGAAAAGGGAGGAACTAAAATATGGCCTCTGCTTTTAGGAATTAAAAACCTCATTGACAGAGATATAACATGCTTATGGAAAAAAAAAAACTTCTTTGAAATGAATTAAGAGCTCTAAAGGGACCCAGCAGATACTGTGTTCCCATATATGTTCCCTCATAAACATATGCTGTACATGCAGGCATATGCACATATATTATCTATACTATAGCCATGGATGCTCTTGGTAGTGAAAAAAAAGTCTGTTCCCATTCGTGTCCCCTCCTCAAGCCCCTCTCCCCCGCCTGCAGTGACCCTTTGATTTCCCACAGGAGAGCACCCTGTGAGGTCCTCGCTCCCACTCTAGTGTTCACTGGGAGTGAATGATCCTAGGAGACATGAGTTGAGGGTAGGAGAGAAAGGCCTGGTCTCCATGAGAAACACTGGCTTGACTTAAAAGGGGCCCAGGCTTCCATAGGAGTTTCAAAGCCCTTCAGATAGCAGAGCATTCTCTGTGCCTCCATTTCTTCACTTGTCAAATGGGGAGAAGGAAGCTTGCCCCTGCATTTCTCCCAGACAGATTATCCTGTCTGAGTCTGAGTGACAGAGAGAATTCTGAAGTAAGGAATGACTCCTCCCCTCCCTCCCCTCCTGCCCTTACTTGCAGCCCTCACACCAGACCACTGGGCATGGATGGTTACAGCTATGTTTTCCTCTTTACTGACAATGTAGGTGTGCTCTCCATATTAAGGAAACACAGTGTACAAAAACTTGAGCTTTTTACATGGATACCTATGTAGTGTCATAATTCGCATTACTGATAGGAACTGAGTGTATTTAAATGGGATCTGATTTACATAAAATTGGATTTGCATATAACTTTCCAGGAATAGATCTATTGTTTAAAAGTGAAGTACAGCTACATTGATAACAGGACTACAAGGCAACAATGTGATTCATTCCAACGGGCTTAATAGTGATCATAAGCTAACCAGGAGCAGCTAGCCCTATGGGACTTTTTAAGACAAAGAACATGACACTGCATATTATGTGGTGGGATGGGGCTACAAACTGAGGCAAAATTCCCTATTGCTTCTGGAAACAGATTAAAATTTAATTGGGAAAGGTTTAACGAAATAAATATACAGTGCTACATAAATGATGTTAATTTATGACTTTCTAAGTCAATATGCACAAGCAGGGAATCTATTTCTATTTTAATTCAACACTAGTGTAGATCGTAGAGTTCCACTGTGGAGTCAGGAAGATTTGAGTTCAAGTCCTCCCTTAGAAATCATCACAGGCCTGAGGAACAAGAGGAGGAGGATGAAAAAGAGAATAAGGAAGAGGAAGAAGAAGAAAAGGGAGAGGAGGAAAAGGAGTGGAAGGGAGAGTGGAAAGAAGGAAGGAAGGAAGGAAGGATGGAAGAAATAGAAACAGGCTTTTTGTTGTTCAGTTGTTTTTCAGTCATGTTTGAATTGCGATCCTATTTTCCTTTTTTGGAAAAGACACTACAGCGGTTTACCATTTCCTCCTCCACCTCATTTTGCAGATGAGAAAATTAAGGTAAACAGGGTAAGGTGACTTGCCCAGGGTCATACAGCTAATAAGTATCTGAAGCCAAATTTGAACTCATGAAGGTGAGTCTTCCTGACTCCAAGCCCAGTGCTCCATCCACTGTACCACCTAATTTGGAAATAATAATCACTGAAAAAATAATAGCTCTAGAAGGAGCTTAAGAGATCCATCAACCCACCCTTTCATTTTATGGATGAGGACACTGAGTCCTAGAGAAATTAAATGACTCACCCAAACTCCCTTATAGCAGAGATGGGATAGGTATCTGAATCTCCTGACTCTCTGTCCAGTGTTCTTTCTCCCCTGGAACATTTCGGAATAGGATTCCAATAATAAACTAGGAAATCTGAACTATCAAGCTCAACATTTTGCCCCATTATAAAACCCAATAATAATGAATTTTTGGAAATAAGAGCTATTTCAGTCAGCAGAAATATCACAAAAATAGCTGAAGGGAAAAATAAGGAAGTATGGGATCTTTGGCAGGGGAATCAAAAGAAACGTGGGCCATTGTTCAATGGCTGAACATTAGCTAAGGAATTGAGGCTCTGTCCTATCTTGGCCACAGTACAGAAGATGGTACTTCACATGTACTTGTCACAATACTGGGAAATGTTCATTCTGATTGTCCTTGGCTAATGGGCTCAAGACTGTTACAGAATATTTATTTGAGACTCAATTTTTAAAAATAAAATAAAACACTAGTTTTAATACACATGAAGATGACTCAATAACAAGTATTGCTTTAACACAAAGGATCTTGAAGGCCAGACACTGTCATCAGTCCTAGTGAAGTAGCTTGAGCACCTTGGGCCTTGCCAACTGCTCTTCATCTGCAGCCTAAGAATTCTGGTCCTTTCCATCACTTGCAGCCAAACTTCTTTTATGTGTTGTCCAATTAGAGTATGAACTCTTGAGACTCATGCTCAAGGGAGCATCTCATTTTCACTACTTATATCCCCAGGACTTAGCCTAGTGCTTGGCATGTAGTTGATGCTTAATAAAAGCTCTTTCATTCAGTTAATTAATTGAATATATATATATATATATATATATACATACATATATATATATATATGTATGTATATATATATATGTATATACACACACACACACACACACATATGATTAAAAAACAATTTTAAAAATCAGCCATGGGTCAACAGTAAACACAGTTTACCTTCTCTCAAACTGACTTGCCCTTCCTCTACACCCCAAAAGTAAGTATCTGGAAGTGAAAGTAGGTGATTAACAGCAAGTCGTAGGGATAGAAGGCTAAATAGAAGAAAGGATGTTTCATTCCTTTCTTATATGGAAGGGTAAGCCCCATATCACCAGGAGATCAGTGAGGGGCTAAGGATTTGGAGAGGCTCTTGGGAAGACCTCAGCCTTTCATTTCTGATTCACCAAAACTCTCCCACTCCCTCAAAACTAACTATTTGAGACAAAAATCCCGGGCTCATCCTGCTGGGAGCAGTATACTGAACCTGGTGCCAGGAAGACCTGACTTCTAATTCTGCCTGTGATGCTTCTTAAACTTTCTGACCCTCAGTTTCCTTATCTGTAAGAGGAGGGTAATCATATCTATAGTAACTATGCTCACAAGGTAATTGTGAGACTCTAATTAGATCATATAAAATGATTTTAAAACTATAGAGTGCTATACAAATGCCATCGATGATGATGATGATGATATGGATTGGGTGCCAAATTCAATCCAACCAATATTTATTGATCATACAATATGCAGAAAGCAGTGGGCTAGGACTATAGAGTATATGGAAAAGAATACAAGGTGTCCCAAAAGTCTTAGTATGCTTTTAAGCCACCAAATCTTGAAGTGTAAATTAATTTTAAGCTATGAAAACTTAAATGGCACTCAGATTTTTGGGACACTCTGTATTACTTGGCCCTTGCCTTCTGTAGTTAATAGCCTACATATTTATCTCCATGAGTCTTTTCTGAATGTTAAAGAGCTGGTGATTGGAATGATAGAGGTGGAGATAGAGGACAATCCTAGTGGCTCAAGGTAACCATTGTTTTACTTAACTGAACATCTTCGGTTACCAGTTGTCTATGCTTACCTGGCAACAAACTTCAGCACAGAGCAAATGGTATGTTGGCATGGAGTCTCAAGATCTTCCCTTGTCATCTTCCTACTTCTTCTAACTCATGAGTGTGGGAAAGGTGAGGCTAACTTGCATCCTCTGGTTCTCTGTCCAGAGTCTGGAAATTGACCATCCCCACTCAGTGGCTGCACACAGATAGATGTGTATCTCTAGGGAGCTGTTTGGGCACAGGAAGTCTGGCAGATCTGTGGGGCACCACACTTGCTAATAAGTTGTGATGGACATGCATGTGTATGTGAGCATGCTTGGAAGCTAGCTTCCTTTGGAGGTCAGGCAGTTTATCAGTAGAGGAGGAAGAGGAGGAAGAGGACAGCTGTGCCTTGGGTTTGAATGGGTTACAGGGCCCTCTCTACCGCTCGGGATTGATGCCAGCAGGGGAAGTGTCGGAGCTGTGAGGAGAATACCAAGCTTCTCCCTGCAAGGGCCGATTCCAGCTGAATGCAGCCTCCTCGCCCTTAAATCCAATTAAAGGCCCATATTATGTCAGTGGAAATGTATGCCAATCCTAATATAGTCTAATAAGCCTTAAAATAGCACTCTGCAAGTGGAAAGCCCTGTGGTTTAATTTGATTCTCAGCCTAATAACAGGCTTAATAAGAGGGAATTGGCCCCCTTTTATTTTCCAACTGGTCTCTGCATGCTCTTTTCTTTCTGTCTTTCTTTTTCTCGCCCCTTTCTTTTTCTCCTGAACCGAGTGGAGTGGACACAACGTGAAGCTGGAGTAGGAGGGAGGCGGGCTTTCCTCTCCCTTCCAAGCTCGCAACAGAGCTCCTATTGGCTCTTTTTCAGCCCAAGGCAACGTAACTCTGGCAGAGAATGAGGATTCCTAGATAATCTGCCCAACCTGATAGCAGCTTCACATCAGAACCATAGACAACATATTGACCTTCACTATGCTGCAGTTTCCGCAGTAAGACAAGTAGAAATATTAATCTCTTACTCTGTGGATGGGAGGCACTGCCCCCCTTTTTGCCTGCCCCTCCCCATTTTTAACAGATCTCATCAAGGAAAGTTAGAGTGAAAAATGATGATAGAGATCATTTAACCCAGAATTTCCTAAACTGGAGTCCACAGTGAGATCCCATGGATGGATTTCAGGGTGTTTGTGAACTTGGATGGGAAAAAATATCCTTATTTTCTATAACCTCGAACTGAAATTTAGCATTTTAATCATTTAAAAACATTATTCTGCAGAAGCATAAACAGGTTTCACTAGGTTGCCAGGAAGGAAAGATCCATGATACACAAAAATGCTTAAGGACTCCTGATCTGGCCCAATTCCATGGGTACAGATGAAGAAACCAAGTCTTAGAAACATTCTTTGCCTAAGGTTACATAGAACAAGTTAGGAATAGAGGAGTATTAAAACCCAGGACTCCTCGCTCCTGGTTACAGTGCTTTTACCTCTGTAATGACCTCCCTAAAACTTGAAATTCAGTGATATTTCACATCTGTGTCCTCTTCAGAGTTTGTGAAGAGGTCAACAGAGACTGAATGGGAAGTCCTATGGTGCATACATGCTGATTCCAGGTTTAAATGCTATATTATGGAGCTCATGGTGATATGTAGTGAGGATGCAAGATTCTCAGATGTTTGCGAGGCAAGATTGAGGGTTAGCGTGTTCTAGGGAAAACAATAGTGGGTCAATAGAGAGTAAGTCTGGTACTCATCTCCTGGGTAAGGGATGTAGGGAAAGACTTCCTTATATTCCTTGAGCAGTTTTTGTGTCTATAAAATTAGAGTGACAGAAATACCTGCAGTATGCTGATCTCACTGAATCCATGTTAAAGGAATTGGAGATAATGAATACAAAAAAAGATAAGGGTGAGGAGCTCCATAATAAGTATCTTCAAAAACAAGAGAAGTTATTATGTAGAAGATGGTGACCAGCTGTTCTCTTTCTCAGCTAAGGACATCACAAGAAGCAATGCATTTAAAATGCAGGAAAAAGGCATTTCGTTTCCTGGTTAAGGTAGGCTTTTCCTCCATAAAGCCTGGGAGACATTAGAAGGAGAATGTGTAGAGATATTTCCATCTCTTTATACTTTTTCAAACTGTATAGGTATAGAAGAATGAATGAGACAACCTAAAACAGAGTCCCTCCTGTTGCCAAAAATGGTACCTTCCTTGTGTGTTAATATTCTAGAGTATTAGCCATTGCCCAGGAGCATACCTGGCATACTGTAGGTGTGGTCCTTAGATATCTGGTCCTTAGATAATGTCATCATAGTGCAATACCTTCCAGGGACCTCTTACTGCCCTCTGTGCTGCCCCCCTCCACCACCTTGCTGTTTTGGCTGGGTGCAGTCGCTCTCACTTCTCACTCCAAACTGTGTGTGGGGGTGTTGCATTACTGCTCTATTTTAGTAGTGAGTGATGTGGTTGCTATAGATAGCCTCAGTTTATAACTCCTTTGGCAGTTCTTGGGTTGAAAGGTAGAGAGAGAGGGAGAGAGAAGGAGGAAGGGAGGGATAGAGGGACAGAGAGATAGGGACACAGAGACCGAGAGAGACAGAGAGAGACAGAAAGAGAGAGAGAGGGAGGGAGGGGGAGAGAAATCACCACTAAATACACTAAATAATCTTTTCTTCAAAAACAAATCAAAACAAGACCTTCTTCTAGGAGTTTGTGAACTTGGAAACATTGAACACTCTTTCCCTTTTATTGATCACAATAACAGTAACAGCAGACCTGTGTATGGTGCTGTAAGATTTGCAAAGCACTTTACAGACATCTCCTTATTTTCATGGCCACTCTAGGAGACAGGGTCTTTATTAACCCCATTTCGCAGATGAAGAAACTGATGCTGATGGAGATTAAGTGACTTGTCCAGGTTACACAGCTAAGGAGATGCCTGAGGCAGGATATGAACTCATGTTTTGCTAACTCTGAGTCCAGAGTTCTATCCTCTGTGTCACCTAGGTGCCTAAGGACAGGATCATACAAAGTCCTGACTCTCTTTTAGGAATTCTGCCCAGTTTGCTCTGTGGTCCCATGGGACCTTGAGCCTTCCTTTATTTTATCAGGGACTAGGCCATCAATTGAAGCTGGCCATGGGGACTTTCCCACTTTCTGGCTATAGTATTCCTGTCTCAGTACTGAGAACTAGAGAATGATGAGGGAAGAGAAACCTCACCTTAGGTCTTCATTCTCTCCCCTATACAAATATGCCTCCAGTTATCTATCTCTTAGGATATGTAGCTAATAAACTAATTGACACTAATGTGTTAAGCCAGTTAAAGATTTAAATGTTTGTCCCTCAGAAGGGAAAACATTTTTTTAAATGTTCAAGGGCAGAAATTCAGCCATCAGTAAGTGGTCTGTGAGAGGGGGATTTCCCAGTATACTTCAAATCATAGGGTGTAGATCACTGCCAACAATATGTCTGTCTATGGATAAGTCTGGTCCTGAGTTTGGATCACGTCTTTCTCCCACTTTAGAAACGTGGCTGAATCAGAGAAGAGACATCTGCTCGTTGTCCTACCTGGCCTGGATCTTCGGAGAATTTGTGCATTCATGGAGGGCAACCTTCCCCGAGAGCAATCACTGCTCAAGCAGGGACTCCTCTTCACTCCCCTTCCCTGGTTCTACCTCCCCATGGCCTCTTCTTGGCCCACAGCATTCTGAGAGATGTAAGGATGCTTAGTTGAAGGCTCTAATCCTAACATGTGCTGGAGATGGATGAGGTGGATGCTGCCTTTTTCCCTCAGCCATGGCCACTAATGTCCTGAATCTGATTGATTTACCTGCTTCTTACACTGTGTCTTAGGAGAAGATTCTGGAGCCAGAAAGCAGCTGGTGAAGGTTATTTGCTAACAGTGAATGAAGCGGTAAATAGGAATGAGACTATAAACCTAGCATGGAGGCAGAAATGAAAGGGGAGTGTCTTGCCCCCCCCATGACTTTAGGAACACAAAGTCCCCAAATGTGATCAAAGAATTGTGTCTAGTGAGAGATGGCTTGTCCCTTCCCCAGGGGCAAGTTGAAGAGTCCCAATGCATTGTAATACGTCCCACATGTGGGCCCCTTGAGTTCCTGGATTATCCTAGATTTCCTTGTAACAAGTGGTTAAGAAAGATTCAGGGATGATGAAGGGGCAGATGATAAGTATAGCAAAGATTTATAGATGATCCTCTTAGTCTCGAAATGACTTGGCCAGCTCAAGGCCAAGAACTGTGTGTGGGTGGATGGTAAAGCTTCTTTACTGTGACCACTGAGTTACCCCGCCTTTCCCTTTTAGCATCTTCCCCCCACCCCCGACTTTGTCAAGTGATGAGGACCAAGCCTTGAAGGAAAGAATGTGTAACCTGAAGAATGTGTGTGAAGGAGGGAAATAGGAGAGGGGTAGTCTTGTCAGACAGATGGCCTCAGTCATAGAGCCACAGGATTTTAGAAGTACAAGGGACTTCAAGCCTTATCTAGGCTACTTGTTGTTTAGTCGATCAGTCCTGTCTGACTCTGTGACTTAATTTGGGGTTTTCTTGGCAAAGATCCTGGAGTGGTTTGCTATTTTCTTCTATAGCCTGTCTTACAGATGAGGAAACTGAGGCAAAAGGGGTTAAGTGACTTGCCCAGGGTGACACAGCTAGTAAGAGTCTGAGAAAAGTTTGAACTCAGGTCTTCCTGACTCCAAGCCCTGTACTCTCTACCCCAGCAGCCCTTATCTAGTCTAGTCTCCTCATTTTTAACATAAGGAAACAGAAGCCCATTGAAGTGACATAATTTGCCTAAGGTCACTCAGGTAGTGAATAATTATGGTGATTCAAGGCTAGGCTTCTGACACCAAAGTCAGATCTCAACCCCATATGGGGTCATGGAAAAAATTGGCAACAATAAAGGGTGTCAATACACAATGACTAAAAATTAATTAAAAATCAAATGTGTGATGAATCTGAGGTGTTACCAGCACAGGTAACCCATATTACATGACTCAACTTCATCTCTGCCTTGGTTCTGAACACGAAGCATTTGCACACTGCCCTGCACATGCCCTCAGGTCACATACTGCCAAGAAATGTTGTGGAAGTGCCAAGAGGGGTTGCAAAAAGTTTAAGAAGTCCTGTTCTCTACCACCCCTTCAAAGGGCTCTCTGCACACACAGTGTAGGTGCTTATGTTTTATTCCAATGGGCTAGCTTTCTTTTCTAGGCTGATGTATGGGGCTGATGCTCTTAAGGACCTTTCTGAGTACCTTTATTTCCTTTATCACTTAAGTGTGATACCTCATCTCACTATCTAGTTACCTGGCCTCATAAGCAGTGCAGAGCTTACAGCTTGGTAGGACTCCAGCTCATTCTCTCCCCATCCTCACCACATTTTGCTCTACCTTAGAGCAAACGATTCTTTCCCTGTCCCTATGCTCCAAACACCCAAGGAGATGGAAGGGATTGCTTTTTCTTGTATTCTAACTGAAAGCCCTTGGGAAAGGAATTCTATAATAAATCACTGGTAAAGGTGAGAATGAAGTTTAATTATTCTGATTTAACAAAGAAATAACATGGGAATGTAATTCACATTCTGTTCTTCATGGAGCAACTCTTTTTATACAAGTCATAACTAGGGTTATGTCATAGGGGCTTTGCCTAAGGGTGCTAAATTTAGAGGGCACTGAAACATTTGGAGTTTTTCAACAGGTTTTTTCAACTACAGAGCTTACCACATAGTTAATAAGAAGAACAATTTTAAATGGGAAATGATCAAATGGTCAATGCTAGATGAGTTCCTAGGACCAGTCTGGGCCATGCTCCTCACCTCACAACTTGTTAGCAATAGATCTTTAATCCCTGACACTAAAAAGTGAGATGCTGGAATACTTCGCATCATTTGTCCTAGGACACAAATTGTGCCATCCCAGGCATAGATATTTCTAGTTATGGTTCTGCTTTTATGATTGGAGGTGCGAAACAAAGGGTTGATGTGGATACACATATAGATAGGCACCTGACTTGGGAGGAAAGTAAGCTGCTTTCTCCCCTTTCCTTTCTCCCAATCTCACTTTTCTGCAGCCTATGAGAAGGCAATGGGGAAAGCTAAATGGTGTGTGACTAGCATGAGATGGTTGAAAGACCTCTGCATTTGGAGTCAAAGGACCTGGCTTCAAATCCCATTTCTGTCTCTGTGACTTTATAATTAAAATGATAACTATGATTTATATAGTACAAAATACTTTACAAATATCTTCTTTGATCCACACAACAACCATAGGAGGTAGATATTATTATTAAAATGAGGCGGACAAAGGTTAAGTGGTTTATCCAGGGTCACAAAGCTAATAAACATATGAGGCTGAATTTGAACTCAGGTTCAAAAGATAGGATGCTCTATCCATCGAGTATCCTAACTGACGTGCTTTGGGTAAGGACTAACTTAACTTCTCCAGGCCTCAGTTTCTTCATCTGTAAAATGGAGGGATTGGATATGGGGGTCCTTAAGGTTCCTTTTATCTCTAAGCCTGTGATCCTATGAATTAATAAGCTATTCAAGAATTGTTTCCCTACCATATCATATGTAGACCAGCACTCATGGCTACTACCGTCTTTCCTCCTTGGCTTCTCTGAATACTTCCCTATGAGCTGGCTTGCTTTCTTTCCTTAATTTTTTCTTCTTTTTTGTATTATGAACATGACAGTCATTAACAAATACTTCCATATACAGAGGACAGAAAAAGATTTGCACATGAAATTGTGTACAGCTTTTTAACGAAGTATACATCAGCTTTATCCTGGTAATGGTAACACTGCCCTGCTTGGCTATGTCCCCTTGTGAAATTCCTTCTGTTCTTGCTTATGTGTTTTTCAGATTTCATTGTTAGTTTTTCTTTTTCTTTTTGTTTCACTATCACTGCCCCTCACTTCCCACACAGTGCTCCTCCTTCGGTAAAAACCCTCCTTTGCAACTAGTAAATATAATTTTGAAAATGAAAATATGTGCTGCACTGGGTGTACACGAAAGTGTATGCTTCATTCTGTACCCCTGGCCCATCACTTCTCTATCAGGTAGGAAGCCTGTTTCGTCATCTTTTGAATGATCAGAGTTCTTCACTGTTTCTGAGTTGTTTTCTTTTACAAGGTTAGAGTCTGTGAAAATTGTTCTTCTAGTTTGGCTCACTCGACTTTGCATCAATACATCCAAATCTTCTTAGGTTTCTCTTTTGTCATTTTGTACAGTACAATAATATCCTGTTATGTTTCTAGTGGGAAGGTGGGTTTGAAGTAAGCATGGAGAGAGTAGAGGGGTGGTGGGTAGAAAGGGAAGATGGGCACATTGTGAGATACAGCAAGTATTTCCCCTCTAACTCACCCTGAAGAAATCTTTCTTGAGGCAGCCAGAAGTATTTATCTAGAAAAATAGTAAAGACATCCTTAGCTCATCTCTTGCTTTTTACCTTGTCTTCTCATTCCATCTTCTATCTGTGTGCCTGTGTGCCTATCTGTCTGTCTGTCACACACACACAGACACACATACACACACACATACACACACATGCACACATAGCTAAACCAAACTTCCTTATGCACATCACCCCTCCCTTGTATCTTGCTTAGTTTCCAGGTGATGAAGCTGGCCTTGGGCCTGGGTAGTTGCCATGGCAACACATCCCAGCCTCACTCCACACAGGCTCTTGAGCTATTCTGCAGTAACCTCTCTGGACTAGAAAGGAAAGAAAGGTTTAGATTTGTGCTTAACCTCTTGTTGTGGCTCTCATGCCCCCACCCCCTTCTACTACCACCTGTAAGTAGCTCAATACTATCTAATTTAAGTTGTTTGGATGGGTGGAAAATGAGGAAGGTGACAACCATCCCCAGCCCATTTTCTCTCAAACCTGATGTGTTGGTTAATTTTCCCAAGAGGGCACAAGGGAAGGATGAATTAAAGGGAAAAGGGTAATGTCAATATTATTTACCTTTTATAACCTTTGCTTAGCCCAGCAAAGGAAACACTGTCCTCCCTCCTCCTTTAACCATTTCTCTGTCTCCCTCTTCTTCCTCTGCATAAACCCTTTATATTACCTCGATGAAAACATTTCTCATCTTTTATGACAATTCTTGGAGTAGACATCTCATCCACAGTATTTCCTTGAGAGTTCACAATGATGCTCTCTGTCGGATCCTTAGAATCTGTTAATATTTCAGGTATCTATACAGTGTTGAACTCTGAGGGCCTTCGGAGAATGTTTGGTCCTTTTATATCCTCTCTCTTTCAGTAAGTATATTGAGGCAGCTGATAATATACTTACACTCTGTAAGTGGGGAAGAAGTAACTGAGGCATTAAAAAAAAGGTAGGAAAACTTGCCCTGGAGCCCCTGAGCTGAAACATCCTGAAAGTTGCAGATCAAGAAGGGAAATAGGCCACGATTAGATAAAACAAGATTTGGACCTGGAAAGGAAACTTGAAGATAATTTATTCTAATTTCCTTGTTTTACAAAGATGATGATCTTTTTTAAACCAATCATTTTACAAAGGAGAAAACTGAGGCCCAAGGAGGTTGTTATTTGTCCAAGATTATGTGTATATTAAATGACAGAAGAGGGATTTGAATCCAGGTCCTTTGACAGACTCAGTACTCTTAGGATTATATTGCCTTTCCTCCCTCCTAGCTAGCCCTAAGCTCTTTCTGGTAGCCTCCGAAGGTAGATCTACCAAGGCCTTCCCCAAACCATGCATGCCACTCCATGGAGAAACATGGGAGGAAGTCATTAGGAAGTGTATTCAAATTAAGGCCAGATATTTGCCGTGTCTCTGTCCTGGAAAGAGGGTAACTTCTGGTTCAGTCCAACAGATGGTATACTGTCCATTTCTAGAGTGATATGTAGCTCCAGTGACCATACATTATAGGAACTCATAGATCAGGCAGCAGATGGGTTAAAAAGGTTGAATAAGAGAGGCAGAGACAGTGAGAAAAACAGGAATGTGGGAAGGGAGGGGAAGCCATGGGAAGTCCTGTGCTGGCCTGGGAGAGGATAGTGTAATCTACTATGCCTATGTTCTTTGAGCCAAAGGAAATGTGTGTCTTTATCTTCATGTGAACAATTTATGGTCCAGCTGGGCCCTTTCAAGAAGCAAAGGTTGTTCTAATGGCACTGTTCAGTTGCTCTTGGGTAAGAGGCTGGGGCCCTGCCAGGAAAAGAATTTAGTTGTGGTTGTTTGAGGGATGATCCCTCTTTGTGTTGGCTGGCAAGGGCCAGAAGGTTGTATGGGGTTCAACTCTTTGGAGTTCCCCGAGTAACCAAATGACATGAACTTTTAGTGAAGTGTTAGTGGTCATGAATTGTTAATTCCCTCCCTGCTTGCTTTACTGAAACTTCTGATATTTTACCCTGACTTTTTATAATTGTACATTCCTAGAAGAAATTTTGGTATGTGAACATCATCCTTTTCCTGTCCCCCACCCCCACCCCACCGAGTAGTACAATATTTTGGAAAAATATCAGTTCTTTATCAGAGGAGAGGGTTTTTAATGGTTAATAGTATACATATACTAATCAGCAATATAATATGCCTACATATTAACATTCCTAATTTTGGCTGATGGTGCAATCATTATCTGGATAACCTTTGAAGGAACAAATCTTTTTTTCCCATTGACTAGATTTCAAGGTTTACATTTTGTAATAAAAAGATATGGTAACTTTTAAGTATTCAGCAAAGTTTGTGTTGTTGGAGTTTTGGGAGCCTGGCATGGGAGGGATAGATATTTAACGGTAGCTGGCATTGAGAGAGGCAGCATCTTATAGGAAGAATGGAGCCCAAGGAATTGATCCTTGGTCTTGACTTTCCCACGATCCACTGTCTGTATGACCTTGGATAAATTAGTTCACATCTCAATTTCCTCATCTCTCAAGTGAGGATATTAATACTTCTATTATCCATCTCACAAGGTGTTTGTGAGAAATAAGTGACATCATTCCTATGAAAAATTTATAAAATGTATTCTCTAAGTAGTCATATCAATGTGATTGAAATTAACTGGTTGACCTGAACATGAGCCATTTTGGATTTCCCTTTTTCAAATGTTCTTAATCTTTTGGCTCCCTATTTATCCTAAACAGGTACTATGCCTCAGATTCTACTAAATTTAATACTTGAATAGATTAGATGTGTTATAGAATATTTTGTTTAGAAAAATGAGACTAGGATGCTGAAGCTTATAGAAAGCAGGCATTGGTGGAGTGTGGTTCCTCCTTAGTGGCTTTCTGTTATGCTTTCAGCCCAGTAGGCTTCAATGCTCTGTCCATGTGGTTATCCCATCAGAGTTTAGAGCCCTGCTCTCCTCCCAGCTGTCTATTGCTAAACTCTTTTGGAAAGGCATGGCTTTCACAAGTGTGCCCTACTCCTTGACAGACATTAGTATAGCTCATATAGAAGTTAGATAACAAGTTACAAGAAGGTGGAAAAAGAAGGTATTTGGCCTGGTGTCTATCCCTAGCAGTTATGTATGGGGATACCTATGATAGAGACCAGGAAGGCTTTTGAGAGGTCATTTGGTCTTTTCCCCTGCCTCATTTGTTGTTAAGTCATTTTTCAATTGCATTTGACTCTATGACCCCATTTGGGCTTTTCTTGGCAGAGATACTGGAGTGGTTTTGCCATTTCCTTCTCCAGCTCATTTTACAGACAAGGAAACTGAGGCAAGCAGGGTTAAGTGACTTGCCCAAGGTCACACAGCTGGTGAGTGTCTGAGGCTGGATCTGAACTCATGAGGATGGATGAGTCTTTCTTATTCCAAGCCCAGCGCTCTGTGTCACCTAGTCTGCCCTTAAATCATCCTATAAAGAGAGGAAGGTAGTTGAAGCTGGTAGTGAATGCTGTACAGCGGGAGTAATAAATACGGGTGTGATCATATTCTGAGCCTACTCCTTATGTGATTCCAGGCAAATCTCTTCCTCTCTCTTTCTGGGCCTTGCATTCCAGTTGGAGAAAAGGGATCAGCTGTACTTAGGAGATTTTTTATCTTATGGGGTATTGTGAGAAGAATATATGTATGTATGCACACACACACCCATATATATATATATATATATATATATGCATATATACACACATGCACATATATATGTGTATGTGTATACATATACCTATGTATATATATAGATATAGATATGCAGGCATGTGTATACATACATGTATGTGTGTTTATATGTATATACATTTTTTTTTCAGTCTCTAGAGAAGCAGCATGTAACAGAAAGTCAAACTTCCTTCAAAGACATCATTTCCTTAGGATAAATGTGCAGAGGCTACAACTACCCTCTGTTAAAATTTTACGTTAACCTATCTTTTTTGTCATGGGTCTTTGTGTCTGTATACTCTGCTTTTCTTTAAACACACACACATACACACATACACACCTGGTTCTTCCCAGTTTGTTACCAGTCCTGAACCTTCCAATGTCACTCTTTGCCATTCTTTCAAGGCCCTCTCACCTGAAAGTGGAATTCCTCCTGGCACCACTGTCCTTCCTTCCATAAATCACCTAGAAACTTCTTAGAAGGGGAAATGTTTATTCTACTAATCAATGCTGGCAAACCAAGAAACCAGCAGGGGACTTCTTCTTGAACTGTTTTTTCCCCCACATTGACATAGCGGGAGTCCCAGTTCACCCAAAGATGGTATTGTGTTTCATCCTATAAACTCTTAGCTGACAAAAATGTTGACTGACTTTCTCTCACGTAGCACTGAGTGTAACTTGGCAGAAGAAATACAGTCTCTGAGATAGGAGCTGCATGTCCATCCTTGACTCAGGCTTGATTTCTTTTTGGGCCAAGCTAATTTCTAAGAGCCACAGTGATGACTTGTGTTTATAGCCCAGACGAATCTGGTCTTAACTCACTATAATAGTCGAGTTTTTATTGGCCAAGTACAGTGCTATTATTAATAATTATTACAGCTGTTCTTAACTTTGTCAAATACTATTATCCATATCTAGAGACTTTCCTTTTTCAGAATTTTATAGTGGCTTCTTAAGAGCATTCTTTAACTTTGGCTCACAAATCTCCTAAGTTGGGGGAAGACTCTTGGACTAAGTTTTCCAGAGTAAAAGATGGGAAAAATGAAAATGAGAGAACAAAACAACAGACCAAGAAAATCCACCTGAAAGCAGGATACAAAATAGTGGGGAAGGGGAGAGGGTGGAATGTTAGCCATTGCTGCTCCCTTCTTATCCCAGAAAAACATACAACAATTACAACAAGCCATAAAATAGTGAATATAGAGTTGGAAGGGACCTTGGGGGTAATCTAAGTCCTTCATTTGACAGATGAAAAAACTAAGGTCCAGAGATGTCCAATGTTTTACATAGAATCATAGAACTAATAGAGTTAGAATTAGTCCTGAGTCCCTTTGGCTCCAAATAGAGTTCCTTCCACTGTACCGCAGAGATAAATGCTTATTTATACCCTGAGATGGTTAAATCCTGGAAACTGCACCACAAGAAGATGACAGAATAGAGCTGTCATCTCCTCCCAGCATGCCACCCCTGCTATCCCAGTGTCTCTTTATTCAGAAAGCCACACCTGAATAAAATAAGCAGCAAAGATGGTCAGAGAAGGTACAGGTGGGAATGAAGAAAACTTCCCAAGTGAAGTCCCTAACTCAGCCCCTGCCTCCTTTCTCAAGGACTCTGCAGGCCCTTGAATTGCTCTGCAATTCATTGGAGACTTTGAAAAGGCTGCCTTGGTACAAACAGGCTTCTTCACTTTCCCACTTCTCATTCATATACTTATTCTTTTCTTTTTTGTTGTTGCCTATTTTCTGTCTTTTCTGACCACCTCTTATTTTCCTGCTTCCCTTTTCTCTGTCTCTCTCCACTAGACAGAGCATAGCACATCTGAGCTGTCACTCTGTGTACTGAACTTTGGGGGTATCTATCAGTGATGCTGGGACCAGGTGTCTGCAGGAGAGAGCTGGTGTTCACAAGGCAGCCTGGGCCTCCCATGCACACAGTTCCCAACCACCCTTCCAATAACTTTCCTATGGTGCCTTCAAATTTACAAAGGGAAACAGTGCAAGTATTCCTATCCACATCTTGCAGATGAGCATTTAAGAAATTAAGTAATTATTTGTCATTATCTCGCTGTTGGTGATTAAATGCTCAAGGTCACATGGATAGTTCAGCATCAGAGCAAAGAAAGAATAGATTATGGGATAGAATGATGGACTTGGAGTCGGGAAAGACATGTTCAAATTCTACTTTTCCAGTTAGTAGCAAGATGACCTCAGGCAAGTATTTAAACTCTCTGTGCCTTGGTTTGAGAGTTGGAATCACTTGCCTCTGACATCCCTTCTAGTTCTACACCTATGATCCTATGACTGGAACCCAGATTCTTTGACTCAACGCTCCACATTCTTTGCACTAGGCCATGCCTGTTCTCTTGCAGTATTAAGGGTGATTGCCTAGGAACAAAGTCTTCCTCCTCTCTTTTGCCTTGCTCCCTAACTGGTTACATTATGCAGTCTGTGACTTCACCTTCCCTTCAAGGTTTCATCAATGGTTATTTTATTCAGATTGCATGGGTAGTGAGATCTGCTGGTTTTCTAGCAATGGAAATCAGTACCTATTTGGCAGCTCATAGTTTTAAAGAATTGCCTGGTAGGATGAAGGGATAAGTAATTTGCCTGGGGTCACACAGCCATGGTAGGTCACAGGTAGAACTGGATGCCTGCTCTCTCTGTCTGCAGTACCAAGTTTTGTCTATACTAATCAGGACTATCCCCCCTTTTCTAATTTTAATTTTTGGAGGCAATCAATGTGAAATGACTTGACCAGGGCCATACAGCTAGTAAATATGTGAGGCTGAATTTGAATTCAGGTCCACCTGACTCCAGGCCCGATGTTCTATCCACTGCACCAAATACCTATCTCTCCCAAACTCCACCTTTAAAAAAAAGGAGGTGTGGTGAAATGAGCTTGCAATGTGTTTTGGATGGTTCTGCTTCTAAGGACTATGGATGGAATGCACTTAAAACTTATTCTCAGCAGGGCCTTTTTATATGGCCAGAGGCAGTGAAGGTTTAAGTCCAGGACTAGAGAGTATAATAAGTCATTTAGGTTTATTCTGTCCATAATTCTACTTATCACTACTTCAGAGCTTTAAGTACTTCAGTAATATAGGGGATTATGCCAGTAATATAGGGCTTTGGCTAGTGTGGGGACTCCTAGTTGTGCAAATCACAATTAGAGTTTGGTGTGTAAAACAGATCTTCTTAACCTTTTTTGTATTATGGACAAAGTCCTTTGGAAGCCTGGGAAAGTCCATGAACCTCTTCCCTGAAGAACATTTTTCAATGCATGAAATAAGATACATAGGATTATAAAGAAAACCAGTTATATTGAAATCTAGTTATGAAAATATTTGAAAAAATTTAATGCCGCCCCCCCCCCCACCTCCAGTTAATAATCCCTGCTTTAAAGAGTTGTTGTAGCCCAAAGCAGTTAGCATCTGGTGGCTAAACTTCTGGTCATGGACCTCTCTAACTTTAGGGAGCCAGGTCTTTGGATGACAGATGTATTGTCCATCACCAGGCCCATATGCAAAGTTGTTTTCAGTTTGATCCAAGTTGCCAGAGCTTGCTGCCACAGTCTTTGGGAAACTCTGGTCACCTGTGTGACCCAACGAGGCCTGGATGTGGGACTTTGGCAACTGATGCTGTTAATTAATAACTTCATCCTTGACTTTGGCCATCTTTAACTAGCCTCTTTATATATCTATTAAATGTGTCATATATTATAATGGCTTAGGATAATTTGAAGTGTTCAAAGATTTCTCTCCTGATTATGTGGCTCAGCCTCTGTTTTCTTAGTCAAGAGCCACAGGAGAGTTTTTTTCAATGACTTCAGAGAGGCTTCTAGGGAAAATCCAAACTGAATCAATCTGCAAGTATTTATTAAGCACTGACTATGAGTCAGGAAGTGGGAGATAGGGATAAAGAATGAAACAATCTCTACTCACCCTGAACTCTAATTTATTTATTTCACAATTGTAAGATAGAAAAAGCATAATGAGATGTTGTTTGCTTGAAAAAAATCTGAGGGTCTTAGCAGGCTTCAAGCACACAGTATGTTCAAGTATGATAGGAAAGGCAAAAACTCAAATGTAAACTTGGGCTGTATTTAAAAGGCTTAAGTTCCAGCAATAAGAGGCAATAGTTTCATGGTACTCTGCTCTGATAAGACAGTATCTATCTGGAGCCCTATTCAGTTCTAGGCTCCACGTTGTATAATGGTCACACAGGGAAATATCTGGAGGGTAGTCTGGATGGTGAAGTGCTTTATGGGTGTGATATAGGGGGATCAACAAATGGGGATACTTAGAGAGCAGGAGAGGGGATTTAGGGGCAAATTGAAAGCTATGTCTAAGTGTTAGAGGTTGTCATATAGAAGAAGGCTTGGGTTTTGAACCTGGAATGAGGGTGGAAGTTTCAAAGAGCAGATTTTGGGCTCACTGGTAAGAAAAACTTCCTAAAAATTAAGCTCATTATACTGTATAATATATAATATTGGGCCTATATTAGGGTGGGCTATCTTGGGAGATGTTGAAAAAAGTCCAAGGCAGGCCTTCCATCTTTTTAGCCCTTTCTGATCCCCCCAGTTAGTATTCTCCCCCATCTGAAATTAATCTGTGTTTATTTTTAATATCTTTTATATCTACTCCTCTATACATAAAGTCCATCCTTCCAATTGAATGGATGCTCCATGGGTTCAGAAATTATTTTTTTCTTTATTTCTTTAATGTGATTAGCATGATGACTTACGTATAGTAGATACTTAATAAATGTTTGTTGAATTAAATGGTTTTTTCAAATTCCTTCCCATTCTCTACAGAAATGGAGATCGTTTTTCTTGTATTTCTGTATTGAGTAGCTTAAGGAAAGCTCTTGAATGAAGGAATTAAGGTGACCTTAGTTCGATGAGTACATGCTTAATTTTTAATTTATTTTAAAAATGACTTGGGCTCTTGATGAGTAGAAAATGAAATTGAAATACTAGTTGAAGGATTACTTTTATGAGAAGCAACATGATAATGTCTCTTTTGGTAAGTTGTATTTGCACAAGTATTGGATGGGGAATCTAGAGGCCTGGGTTCTAAGCTCAGCTGTGCCACTCTGACTGTGTGGCTGTGTGTCACTTCTCTGGGGCTTAGGAGCCTTCCCTCTGAAACGAGGGCATCAGACTAAAGTCAGGTTCCTCAAACTGTGCTTCCAGGAACCCTGAAACACCCCAAGTTTGTTGGACAATAGTTAGCTGGCACAGGGGTACAGGGTACAGGACCTGGAGTCAGACCCAAATTCAAATCCAGCCTCAGACACTTAACTAGCTGTGTGACCTTGGGCAAGTCACTTAGCCTCAGGCTGCCTCAGTTTCCTCATCTGTAAAAGGGAGGTAGTTAATAGTACCTTTCTCTCAGGGTCGTTGTGCGAATCAATCGAGCTAATATTTGCAAGGTGATTCGCAAGCTTCAAAGAGCTATATAAACACTAGCTATTATTTTTTTTAAATGAACCTTATGTTATTAGCAGGCATTAAAAATAATAATTATGGAGGACTTTACTATTGGGTTTTATGGTAATATTTTGTTTAAACTCAAGGCTTCTTGTAGTTGTTCAGTCATTTCAGTCATGATTGACTCTTTGTGACCCCATTTGAGGTTTTCTTGGCATAGATACTGGAGTGGTTTGTGATTTCTGTATCTAGCTGATTTTATAGATGAGGTGACTTGCCCAAGAGCACAAAGTTAGTGAAGAGTCTGAGGTTAGATTTTAACTCAGGTCCTCCTGACTCCAAGCTCAGTCCTTTATCCATTGTACCACCTAGCTGCTTAGCTAGGCCCACATCCCAGCTGGACTAGATCATTTCTAAGGAGACTTGTAGCTCCAACATTCCGGGATGCCCTACCTCTAGATCCCTTCTCATCACTGGGCCTCAGTTTTCTCATCTATGAAATGGCAAAAATACTTACATCCAGTAACTGATTAATCAATACAGCCTGAGTCAGAATAGAGCCTGTGTTTTGTCTCTCTCTTTCTCGGGCTTCTCAGTATTCTGGAAGATGCCTCATGTAATTAGAAGATCCATGGACTTGCTCTCTTCCTCACCAGATATCTCAGCCTCCTGAAAAGGGACCATCTTCTGGGCCTCCTTCCACGGCATGGAAGACAGTTGTAAGTTTACAGTGCCGTCTTTTTGGCAGTGACTTGAGCCATCTTGCTTCTTGCTTCTCACTATTGGCAAGAGGACAACAAAAGCTGCTGGTTTCACTCTTGGGAGCTGTTGGGGCCCAGAAATGTATCTACTCCCTGAAGAAAAAGTATGTTTCCTATCAGTGAGAAGGGGAAGCCAAGTACTAAGATGGGTATGAAGTCAGTGGCAAGTCACTGTGGTTTCCATACTTGGTAATACACCTTTCCTCTAAGAAGTCACACGTCTGTCAGGAAGAACATGTGAATATCTACCTGATATCCTCATGGTATTTGGAGGGGAAATTCAGGAGAAGGACCAAGAGGATTTCTGAGGTGATTCTGTTGCAAGGATTGGACAAATCCCATTCCAGATCTAAGGCTCATTTCAGCCATTCCAGCTTTTTCAACTACAACATACCAATATAGATGCCATCATGTCG
The DNA here is from genome assembly GCA_028658325.1 of Potorous gilbertii. Classification (NCBI taxonomy): domain Eukaryota; kingdom Metazoa; phylum Chordata; class Mammalia; order Diprotodontia; family Potoroidae; genus Potorous; species Potorous gilbertii. The sequence continues at coordinate 93,404,757 of CM053770.1, forward strand.
CCTTTCATGAAAGTCATCCTTTACCTTTTATTTCTCTCTAATCACCAAGAGCCTAAACCATTTTTAAATTATAAATTAAAAGATTTAACATGCTCTAGATCATCAAAAACTTGCTGAATTAAGGGGACCTTCATTTATTCATTCAAAAGCATTTATGAAGTTACTCGACACAGAAACACAAGCAACCAGTTTTGACAGCACCATAGGTATATTATCATCTCTGCTGGCTTTTTTTTCAAAACTAAGAATGACAAGTTCTTTTTGTCCAGATATCTCCAAAAAGCTCTTTCAGACTGCCCATGATCTTGTGATTTTAAGCGAATACTGTCACCCATGTCTTGTCGATGGAAATATCAGGTGCTCAGAGCAGGAAGGCTATGATAAATTCAAGATGGAAACCCATACTTGGAAAGGCGACTTAATACCAGGCTTTCAGAGTATCATAAAGACAGTGATGGATAATTATTTTCCATTTCCATTGTGGACAGATTAGGATGAAAACGTTTTTCCCTGGCTGTGAGAAGATTTAGGTCAGACATCAGGGAGAACTTCCTGATTTGAAGGAGTGGGGCAGGGGGGTGGATTACGGAATGAAGGTTGGTCTTTACATCCTACATTCCCTCGCAGGGACTTCTTTATCTCATGCGCCATTTCTTCCACCCCAAAGTGAGGAAATGCTGCTCAAAAGACAAAGTGACACATGCCCAGCCTGGACGTGGGCTATGAAGATCATCTCCTCAGACTCTGGGTGTTCAGTGCCCACTTCTTTCCTTCTTGTTTGACCAGTGCTATCCTTCCATCAAAAGCCAAGTCCGTAACATCCTATCAAAGGTTCCTTGACTGTTTTCTCTGAGCAACGACCAGGAGTTGAGCCGCTCTCTTTTTTTGTTAAATAATTCCTGCTCTGAACTGAGTGAAAGCAATTAAGGTACAGTGGAGTGAGTGGCCCCGCTAAGAGGTCGCTGGTGGGGGTTCAGTTTTTCTAGTGATGAGGCAGATTGCAGGAAGCCCTCATAGCGATTACCTAGTGCTGCTGATTTAAAACAGAGATGAAAATTGCATTCATCTCTGTGTGAATGCACACAGAAGAACATGTGTGTGTGTGTGTGTGTGTGTGTGTGTGTGTGTGTGTGTTTGGGTGTGTCTGGGCATGCATGTGCATCAGATGAGTATATTGCATCATCTGTGTGGGTTTATACACAGGGGTGCTCTTCTGTACAGAGAACCTTTTAATCAATTAGTGCAAACTAAAGAATACGTGAACGCATGGCACCTAGGTACGTACGTGTATGTTTTTTTCACGTGGAAACATGCATATTTGGGCATACATAGCACACTGGCCATTCATAGATATCCATTCTATTTGTGTACTGCTCCTGTCTCCCCACACCGCAATGTGGGAGGTGGGAATTATGGGTTGATTTCAGCAATAACGCTTCTTATCCTGCAGACACATCGCTACTGCTGCACGTTACTCTGCGGTGGAATTTAGTTAATTTTATGGTTTGTTATTACAACAGCAGAGTGGATAAGAGGAGGCAGCTTTTGTCGGCTGAAAGTTACGGCTTCTTGGGAGTGATAGGGACGAACAAGTACAGAAAACTGCCAGGGGTTAGACGCAAAGTCCGTGCCAGAAGTCGGTTGGTCCAATTAAAAAAAATTGTTCAAGTCTAAGAACTTGCCAGTTAATCAGTAAAGTTTTATTGGGTTTCTTCTACGAGCCAAGGCTCTGAGAAAGATGCAGAAGTATGACATGTTCTCTACCTTCAGGGAACCACCAATCCACTTGGGGAATGAAGACTTATCTTGTTATATGTTCAGTAACATAAGGTTAGAGAATAATCCATGGCTAAAAGGTATTTGTGGGCAGCTGGGTGGTGCCTTAGTGCTTGGAGACTCCTCTTCCTGAGTTCAAATTCACCTTCAGGCACTGACTAGCTGTGCGATCTGGGGCAAGTCACTTAACCCTGTTTGCCTCAGTTTCCATACCTCTACAATGAGCAGGAGAAGGAAATGGCAAACCACTCCAATATCTTTGCCAAGAAAACCCCCAGTGGGGTCACAGAGAGTTGGACACAATATAAATGAGTGAAGAGCAAGAATAAAGGGTATTTATATAAATGACCGCTCCAGTAGATTTTTCCTGAGACATAGGTAAAGCTGAAGTAGTTGAAGTATTAAACCCATGCCAGATGAGAAGAAAGGAAGTTAGTTAATGGGGTGGGAGGAATACTAGAGCTTGCACTGGGCAGGCTATGTTGGTCAGCTTAGATTTTCAGCACCTTGAATCAGGAAGTGAGAATAAACCTATTAGCACATCAGGAGGCAGCCCATCACTGCCTCTGAACAAAGCAAAGCGATTAGCATTCTTATTTATACTACTAATGAAGCTAATTAAATCTTATAACCAGAAACATCTCTCTGCCTGGACTAGAATACTCAAGAAGCAGAAATGTAACTCCAGTAGAATAGGTCTTTCTTTCTTTCTTTCTTTTTTTATTTCTCCAGCTAAGTCCTTCAAGCATGTACAGACATTAGGGGGCAAGCATGTGTAGATGCTGCTAAATGCTTTGATGCTTCTGGGATCACACGGATGTTGGGTGCCACCTTTCAATGGTGCAGATTGTAACCCATCATACCTCTTTATTCTGTCTGACTTTGCCGTATTTCCCATGTACTCTAGTCAATTCTCTCCATGCAGTACACCCAATGTGCTGGGGCCAGTTAGATCTCTTGACATTTTCATGGGCACCAATGGAGTAAATAGGTGATCATCTTTGCTGTATGATTTGCCCATCTCCCCCACCCCCACGTCTCTCCTATGATATGCTTTATACTGCCTCTGATATATGTATTGAAAGTTCCCTTCCCCACTCCCCATGTGCCTTTCTAATGACCTTTGGCAAAGCAGGGCAACATGTATTTATTAAGCATCTACTGCGTGCCAAGAATTGTGTTAAGCTCTGGGGATACAAATAGAAGGGGAAAAAGATATCCCAGTCCTCAAGGAGCTTATAGTCTAATGGAGACAACACAAAAAAAGGAGCTAAAGAGCAGGGCACTTGCAGCTTCATACATACACTTTTGTGTCTCTGGCATCTGGTAGACTCTGAGCTGCATGTCAGGACACCTGTTTGCTAAGACTACTCTCCCCTCCCTTATCCAGTGGACACTTGGTGAGATTTGAATCCTCTGAGGATTTGTCTGGGGGAAGGAGAAAAGTTCATCATCTTCCCAGCTGCCTAAGTGCCTTAGAAATTTAATCTAAGTATTATATGATACATATGACATATATGTATAACATGACAGTGAGAAGAACACTGGATTCAGAAGCAGGAGACCCAAGTCTCACTTCATTTTCTCCATTAACTGCATGTGTGACTTTGGGCAAGGGATTTCACCTTTCTGGGTATCAGTTTCTTCTGTGAAATGGGGCTAATAGGTGCTAAGTGACACTGGCCAAATGTCTCTTTTCTCTCTTATCGCTCAAGTTATCTTTCTTGGTCATTGTTTCTTTTCTATAAAATGGGGAGGATGCTTGTGCTGGCATTTTGTAAGTTTCTTATGAATTTGCACACTTTGAAACACTATATAAATGTCAACTATTGATGTATCATCAATGAAGGAAGCATCATCTATCAAGTGAGGGAGTAGGGTGGATAATGCCTAAAGTTCATTTCAGCTCTGAAAGGCTGCGAATCTATAAAAACCATGCAGCCCCAAAGTCTGAACCAGCCCATGACTCCAATGTGTTATATTCATGTTTAATCTTTTATTTTATCCTTCAAAGAAAAGGGGTGTGTGTGTGTGTGTGTGTGTGTGTGTGTGTGTGTGTGTGTGCTGGGGGAATAGATGGTGGGGGGTGGGGACAGTGGAAGGAAAGGCTAATAAAATGATTGCTGCTGTGTGGATAAGTCAAATCCCATCAATCTCCTTAGAAAGGTAATCATCAAGGAGTCTACTACTCTTTAAATATTCCTTCTCCTATTGTATTCCTTGGGTGAAAACTACCCCTTCTTCACTGTCTCTCCCCTCCTCCCACTTCCTCTCCATAGCCAAGGAAGGGTTGAAAACTGGGCCACAGAAATGCTAATGAACTTGAGAATTTAATCACAATGTTTTTTTTTTCAAATTGCAATAAAAGGCTCAATTATTAAATAAATGTAATTGGTACAACAGAAGTACTTTAACATGTCTGCTAAGTGTTGTAGTATTTGAAGTATCTTATAAACATGGAAAAATTAGGCTTTGAAATAGCCCCCAGAGATGAAGTTAAATTCTGGACATGTAGAAGAAAGAGGGGAAAGCAGGAAGAGATTGACAGTGTGGAAGCAGGAATTGGAAGGGTCTCCTGTTTTATACCAACCACTGGCCTTGTCTTAAAGTGCCTTCCTGGATATTGATAGGACAAGACACTGACAAAGCCTTTGACAATTTCTCACCAGCTCATCCCCACTGGATCCTTGGGAAGTGGGACAGCTGGATGATTCACCATGTCACTGAATAGACCGAAATCTCATAGGGAAAATCATGTTGCTGAAGGTCACTGAGGGGTTTTTCCACAAGAGGTTGCCTACTCCTTTGATTCCCATTTCCCCTTATATATATAGGTTGACCCAAGTTCTAGTTCCCATCTCCCTGAACTACCCCTAATGCCTCTCCTGAAAAGAGCCCCCAGTGGTAATGTCTTGATAACAGCTGTGCACCAGACACAATTAAAAGGCATACTGCTGTTCCATACGGCAGCCGCCTGCTCTCTCAAGCGAGCCCCTTAGCAGCTTCCTCACTCAGACTTGGGGACAACAATTTCCCCAGGTACTTTTCCATGCCTAAGTTATCCAATGGTTGCCTGGTGCTTGTTGTCACCTTGGTCCCTCCCCATTTTCCTCTTCTTTCTGTCCCTCCTAGTGCCAGTTCAAGGCTGAAAGCAGGTGCAGTACTTGGAAGAGATAGGGAAAGCCCATTATCAACCTACATGTTAATTGTCAAATTAACATCACAGTGAATGAAGCCCAGAGAAACAAGAAATGGTTCTGAGAACCCCTTTCTGTTCTCCATCCTACCTTCCATTTACAAGTGACCAATTGTTGAGGGAAATATATATTTATGTGATAGCAATGAACAATCCAGGTTTTGAATTCTAGCGTGAATGTGACTAGTCTATCCTTCTGTCTTTAGGTGGAACTAAACCTAAGTCAATGAGAAATAAACTTTAAAAAAAAGACTTCTAGAAGAGATTCCACACTACTCTTAATTACCTCCTTACATGTTTACCAACTACCATGGTTCTGAAGTTCTTCCTACTTAACTGGATCTGAATGCCTCTAGAGATAATTCCTCACAATTGTGTTATCCATAGACATGGGAAAAAGTCATCCTTACTTCCCATCTCCCAGTAAGAGATTTAGAAATGCTGACCCTTTGGGTGAAATTTTCAGAATTTTGCGGTGATGTGACTAAGAGTTAGCAATATCAGAGGGGGGCCTGAGTCCCACCATGGGTAGGGTCTACAGACTCCCAATAAAACATATCTTCTACAGTTTGAACTAAGGTTGATAGGGTTTTCCATAGATAACTCCTTTGAATGAATGAATTCATCTGTTCATACACTTTGAACAAGGACTAAAACCGGAATGGTTTGGGTTCAGAATTGAATAAGAGAGTAGGCTGATTTGCCTTTGGACAGTTAATCCGAGTTATCCAATTATCCAATCTTTTCAATGATTCTAAGCTATTCTCTGTTGCAATAAAACAATGTGTATACATACATACATACATACACGCATGCACCTTCATTTATACATATACACAAAATCCTTTAACATCACCATGCACCTGGTGAATCCATTAGATTATAAGGTCCTTGAGGGCAGGAACTCTCTTTTGCCTATCTTTTATATCTCTAGCACAACGTACCATATATTTACTTACATAAACTTACTAAGTGTTGATTGATTGATTGATTGTGTGGAAGTGGGTTATGAAACACAAGGAGCAGTAGGAAGAGCACTATATTTGTAGTCAAAGAACTTGTATTCAAAATCCTTGCCACTCATTGCTGGTGTGACTTTGGACAAGTCACACCTCTCTGGACCCTACTCTCTTCATCTGCAAAGTAAGAAGATTGGATCATATGGGCTCTGAGGTCTCTCTAAGTCTTAATGATACTATCAACTTCTGATAATGATTTCAGAAGTTTCAAAACTGCAAGTGATCCTACCAATCATGATATGTAAAAGAGAAGTAAAAGAAATAGTATTATAAAATGGCATATATAAATTGAAAAGTATTAGAGGATGATAGATTTAGATTTGGAGGGGAATTTAGAGATCATCTAGTCCAACTCCTTCTTATAGAAGGGACAATTGAGGCCCAGATTAATTAAGTGACTTGCCTACGGTCACACAGGTAGTGAGTGGTACAACTGAGATTTGGACTTAGGTCCCATCACTGTAGGAGGTGTTGTTATTGATGGTGGTGGTAGTGGTCCTTCGTTTCTGAAGAGGATCAGTGGTATCACAGAGTGATGTTTTGATTTGCAAGTGAATTGGATTTAACTGAGGCAGGGTTGAGTCATCAGCTTCTCTCACTCTTCCAGAGTCATCAAAATCCAGTGACAAGAAAAAAGTCAAGATGACTGTTGGTGGCCCAGGATGCAGTGACTTTGGCATCTTCAGTGTCTGACCAAGCTCTAAGCCAGGGGTGGAGAACCTGCACTCTCAAGGCTACATGTGACTCTCTGGGTCCTCAAGTATGGCCCCTTGACATCTGCACTTGAGGACCTAGAGGGCCATATGTGACCTCGAGGATGCTGGTTCCCCACCTCTGGTATAATGCTCCACAGCACCTGCTTCAGCTGCCATAGTAGCAAGAGCAGATGAGTGAACAATACACCATCACTGAAAAAGAACCATGAAAATATCTAGAAAAAGGCCTCCTGAGTTCCATGTGGATCTTTTGTGGAGTTTTTATGGAAAGATCCAGGTGAGAGCTGAGCAGGACGAGACAGCATGAATGGGTTTTTATCTGCACCAGCAGAGGGGAATGCTCACATTGATGAGATGAGCTCTCCGCGGAAGGATCAAAGTAAGAGTGTCTCAATCACTCTGTGGGTCTCTGCCACACAAGCTGTTGTCCCTAGACCAGAAATGGACAAAGTGACGGTCCATGAAGTCTCTGAAGGAGTCCAGAAAAGACTGAGATTGAGAAGATAGAGAAGTGAGACACTCCCTGTGCTTCCATTTATTTACCAATGGGAAGAGAGGGGGAAAGGATTCCTGCCTCACGTGTCCCATGTGCCCAGTTCCCAAAATCCCTGCAGTTGAGCTGGTGAGACTGATCGCTTGGGGAGCATACCCAGCTCTTGGTGACACATCGTGGCACCCACAGGTGACATGTGATCAGATCAGTGCTTTGAGATCCCTGAAGGAGAAGCCTGGAGGGGAGAGAGGAGGTGGGGGGATGCAAAGGGAGAATTGTCACCAATGATTACCATGTGAGGAGTTGTGTAAACGCAAGGTTATTACTTTGTTAGTGTTATTCTTAGGTGTAATGGCTGAGTGAGCAGTTCACTTGGCCCTAATAGAAAATTGCTGCTGACCACTCACCGTAACCACAGGATCCCAGGCAAAGCCATTGAGAGAAATGTTTTTAACTTCACCAGGGAATGACACATGGAGAGACTTATACCAGCCTGCTTCCCAAAGCAGCAGAGCGATGCATCTTGTTCCCTCTCCCCAGCCCATGACTCAGAGCAGGTAGAGCCGAGGGCAAGAGAGCAAGGGGAACCTCGCAAGGGTCCACATTACCCTTGGCAAAGGTAAGCGCTCTTGGGTTGGCCCAGTTGGTAGGGGGCAGGGGCCAGGGCAGCGAAAATGGTCCCATAGCCATCTTCTTTTTGCTCACCAGTAAGCCCATTAGGAATGTATCTCTGTCTCTATACTGACTGCTCTTCTGTGCTATTAATTTGCGGCCGTATTAATTCCTGCTGCTATTATACAGCTAGGTGATGCAGAACAAAGCTTCTCATTAACATGGTAAAGGAGTTATTGCTACTGCCAGGGTTGATTTTTTTTAACCCTCCTCCCTCCCTCCATCTCCCCATTCCCCGCCACATCCCTCCAGCATCTATTCTGTCCTGACATGAGTTGTTCCTTGATCCTTGGAACATGACTAACGGGCCATGAAACTGAGAAACCCAGGCCAATCTGGAGCAGGGAAATAAAAAAAACTCCTTTTATTTATATTTTCTCATCTTTTTTGGCCTTTTCCTTTGTTTGGTGACATGCCATTTTTGAAATTGTAAGTTGGTATTTCTCCTCAGTCTTCAGAAGGATACATGAATCAGGCCAGATGGGTAAGGCTTTGGAGTCACTAGAGCTGAGTTTGAAGACCTGTTCTTCCATTCTCTTCCTATGTGGTCTTGGGCAAGTTGTCTTGACTCTCAGTTTCTTTATCTATAAAAGGAAGAACAAGGGAGGAAGGCAGGATTGCGCCAACATGTAACAGAAATCCACTAGAGTTTATTGAAACATGGGAATGACATGGTCAGGCTTGCGGTTTAGGAAAATCCCCACAGCAGTTGAGTAGAGCACACTGTGTTCCACTGAATATTTGTTACCACCACGTAATCGCCGCACCCTGTGTTTTTCAGTCCAAAAACTGGTTTGTAACCTTCCATCGTGTGATCGTTACACGATATAATTCTGTTCATCGTGCCACTTAAAAAGTAAACAGGGAAGCAATGTATTCACCAGTGGCATGTGGATCTGCATTTATCTCTCATGCATTGTGAGCTACAAACCTAGAATTCTCAGCACATGCACATTGTCAGTATTCAATTTTAATGTATATTCATGAGTATTCGATTCATTCTAATCTTGCACCAAAGTAATAAATGATTTTTAAATAACACTGGCACAAATTTTTAAAAAAGTTTCATATAATGGTCACACTCCCCTTTTTTGCAAAGAAGTCCAGCATGAAATCTACAACGATTATGCAGTGGAATACTGGAGATTGGAGCAGAGAGTGACCTGAGATAGAACAATTGGGACACTGTTGAAGTAGTTGAGGTGATAAGCGCCTAAGTAGCGTGGTGGCCATGTGTGCAGAGAGGAGACATATGTGAGACATAGAAATTAGAAACAAAAAGATACAACAACTCATTGGATATATGGGGTGAGTGAGAGGGCAAAATTTAGCATGACACTGAGGTTTTGAACCTGGGTGACTGGAAGGGTGGTGCTACTCTCACCAGTAGTAGAAATGTTGAGGAGAGGGGTAAGTTTGAGAAGAATGATGAGTTCTAGTTTACATAGGCTGAGTTTGAAATGCCAACAGCTTGTCTAGTCTGAAGCGTCCAGTAGGCAGTTTGTGATACAGCACCAGAGTTCAGGAGGGAGATCTGGAAATCACCTGCATGGAGATCATCATCGAACCCATAGAAACTGATGAGATCCTTCAGTGAGAAAGTATTGACAGAAAAGAGAAGACAGTTCAGGGCAGAACCCTGGGGGCATACTCACAATTAGTGGGCATGACATGAATGAAAAAGGAGACTGGCAGACAGGTAGGAGAAGAACTAAGAGAGCAGTGCCACAAAACTCAGAGAAGAAGAAGGATTCAGGTGGGTGGAGGTAGAGTGTAGTATATAGAATGCCCCTCCCCCCATTATTGACTAGGCCTGTAACCTTGAGCAAGTCACTTGAGTTCTTTTGCCTCAATTTTCTCATAGAAGATGGAGAAGGTAATAATGCCGTCGGTACAGGCTTCACATTAGAATGCATTGCTTCATCATCATCAACGTTGTAATTTTTGTCGTCATCAATAATGATGATGTGAGGCTCAGAGTTAAAAGCTTTAGGCTCAGTTCTAATTCAGGCTGTCACTTGGCCCCATCTCTGTGCCTCACTGTCCTAATCTGTAAAATGGAAATAAAAATGCCTTTACTATGTACTTCAAAAAAAGAAAATGAACACAAGAAAGCATTTTGCCTAACCATAAAGTTCTATATAGAAATAAGTTCTTCTGAATTTGGAGCTGCATTTTATTCATGGGCATGGTCTAGGATTAGCCCTGGCACACACTTGAGAAGTGACCTTATGATGTTGTTAGTGGTTTGGTCTGGGAACCATGGAGCTCTTTTCCCCTGTGTGATTCTAAGAATCACACATAGGGATGAAGCCCAGGACCTGGCGTCACTAGTATTCAGAAGTATTCCTAGGAAATTTTTTTAACCAGTAGAGGAGAGAGAAGTACAAAGGGCATGCATCTAACTGCATGAATGGTGTGGTCTGTCCCCTTTCCTTCCTGCCTCTTCTTCTAGCTTTCACTGGTCTCGGTCCTTCTCCCTCTTCCAATGATCTTGGAGATGCTCATGAGGGAAGGGCTATTATGCATTGAGAGAGCAGTGTCCATTCCACTTTTGGGAAGAAGTACATCCATTCCAAATGTCAGTATCTGAGAAAAATGTCTCAACTACCCCACCCTAGTTACAGCTCTGTTGGCACTGTGGTCACAAGAAATAACTAATTTAAAGGTTCCTGGATATAAGTCCTTAGCAGCAACTTCCTAGCAAATGAAAGTAATGGGTTCAGGTCATAACTGAGTGTCTTGGGAGCATGATGTGATAGTTTAAAAGTTTTCATTCTGTCTTTCTTCTTCTCTCCCTCTCTTCCCTCCTCACTTTCTCTCAGTCTCTGTCTCTCCCCACTCTCTTGTCCCCTGATGCTTCTTTTCTCCCAGTTATAGCTCACATGTTCTTTTCTCTCCACTCAACCCATCTACTGATCCATATATTTCTCCACCATCCCTCTCAAGCTGCTTTATAAGAGGTTCACTAAAGATGGATGTGGCCTTTGAAACAGCTGCAGGGTAGAGAGGGTCAGCTTTCCCCCACCTGAGAGCATGATGAGTAACATTCTACCTCCTTTGAGTTAGACAAAAGGCATGCAAGTTCAGGCAAGGGAACTGAAGAAGAGAGAGAAGGTAAGAGGGTGAGTTGGGTACAGTTCTTGTTCTGGGCATAAAACTCACTAGCAACATGTATTACCATTCAATTCAACAAATAGTCATTAATTTATTACATGCAAGGCATTTTGCTAGGCAGTGGACCATAAAGAACATCATAGCAGCTTTGTAGCCAGATACTCAGATCCAAAACCACTACTGAAAAGCAAGGGGAACCAGTCGCCATTAAAATTGGCCAGTCTGATAAGGCTAGACAATGGAAAACCAATGAGGTGAAGAAAGATTTAATGATCCACTCCCAGGTAACGCTGTCATTTACCAAAGGTCCCTCTTGTGTCTTCCAAGGTAAGGGAACTGTTTTTGTCCTTGCCTCTGAGCAAACAGGGGGCCATTGGACTGGAGCCAATGTGATTTGGGTTTCATAGACTGCCATGAATTTTTAAATATAGTAGAAAGAAATAGTCAAACTTATTTGTACCAGGAACATGTCTTTTTAAAAGGGCAGAAGTGAAGCTACCAATATTTGTAAGGGCCCTGCTCACCTTCTAGGTTTCTAAGAACTATTTTTAATTCCTAAATGGTTCTTTTATCTTCATAGATAGTTGATGGTAAATGGGTCATATTTTATTCTTAAGTGATGATTTCTTGAAAGCAGAATTGTTTATTCTTATGGGTTATTTTAATTGCTGATGAGTATGTCCAATTTAATCATAGCTGATTATTGCCAGGTAAGCATCCTATAATTGGACCAGTAGAACCTGGGATATGGGAAACACCATCTACTGTGGTTGGTTTTCCCTAGAATCAATCAATGAACAAACAAGCACTCATTAAGCACCTTTTTTGTACCAAGCCCTGTGCAAGACACTGAACTTATAAAAACAAAACTCAAAAGAGTTTCTGTCCTCAGTGGGCAGTCTGGGAGCATACTGGAGTTGGAAGTCAGAAAAGCCTATTTTTGAATCTTACATCAGATATTTACTAGTTGTGTGACCCTGAGAAAGTCACTTAACTTCTCCTTGCCTCAGTTTCCTCACAACCAACATAGTATATTAAAAGTATTTATAAACCTTAAAGTACTATATAAATCATTATCTACTTTTATTATTTTCATTTTGTCCTATTTCTTGTGCATGGCTAGATCCCCAAAATCTCTCTGTGCTGGACCCTTCTTCTGTTCTTCCTCTTTACTCCATCTTAATTTTCTTATTAGTTTGCATGAATTCAATTGCCACCTCTATACAGATGATTGTTGGATCTCTAGACTCATCCCTGCTATCCTTCTGAACTCCAGTTCCATTTAATGAATTACTTATTAGATGCCTCCACCTCATCTGGGTATCTTGTAGAATATTTCAAATCCAGCATTTTAAGACAAAATTATCTCTTTCCCTCCCCCTCAAATCCCTCCTTTCTACCTAACTTCACTGGTCACACCAGTTTTCTAGTCATCCAGTTTTACCATCTTGGAAAACTATTCTACCCTCCCTCTCCTTCAACCTTCTTATCTAATCAAATACAAAATCTTACTGATTCAACTCCAGTGCTTCTTGAATCTATCCCTTTCTCTCACACAGTCACCATCCTAATTCAGGTATTCATCACTTTTTGGCTGGACCATGACTCTTCCCACTTGGTCTCCTTGTGTTTAGTTTTATCCTCCACCCAACTGCCAAATTATTTTCTTGAAGCACATGTATCACTGTTGTTACTCCCCTGGTCCAGAGGCTTCCCATTTCCTCCAGTATCATTGCTTGGCATTGAAATCTGGTTCTGCACTACCTTTCCAGGCTTATTCCATATTATTCATCTTCATACATTCTGTCTCAGTCAAATAGATCGAATTGCTGTTCCTTTGCACATTTTATCTCTCAATTCCATACTTTTACAACAGGCTCTTCCCTATGCCAAGAATTCACTTCCTTCTTTGCCTCCGTCTTGTAGAATTCTTGACTTCCTCTTTATAGTTCCCTTTCTTTACAGGATACCTAGCCTGAGCCTTTCTCTTGTCCCATCCCAACCTCAGTTGATGGTGCCCTTCAAAGTTACTTTGATTTTACATTGTATGCATTTTGTTTGTGTATCTGTATATATATGAGGTTTTCTTCTCTGTGAGGGACAGGTCAATGCCATTTTTTTGTCTTTGTATCTGCAGAGACTGGTATAGGATAGGCATCTAAGAAATGTCTGTTTGATTGAATTGTTAAATTGATCAAGGTAAAGAAATTGGAGAGGCTCTTCCTGGAAGAGGGAATTACCTAGTATTAGTTTGGGGTGAATCTAAGAAGGTCAAGAGTCAGAGTGGCAATATTGCATCATCAATTGACCCCAAGGTCCACTACACTTGAATTTTATGACAACTGGCTAGGTCTAACCTTCTCTATTCTTTCATTTGCCGACTGGTCCCTGACCATTACTTTCCTCATCTTTAAGACAAAAGGGTTAGATTAGACAATATCTAATATTCTTTTCAACCCTAAAAAGTGAGTGATTCTATTTCTGATTAATCTAACTTCTCTTCAAAGTCAGATCTAAATAATTGAGAAAATATTAATTGCTCATGGATAGGCTAAGCCAATATAAGAAAAATGACAACTCTACCTTAATTGATTTATTTATTCAATGCCAACCAATCAAACTATCAAAAATTATTTTATAGAACTATAAAAAATAATAAAATTCATCTGGAAGAACAAAAGCTTAAGGATATCAAGGTTATCAATGAAAAAATGTGAAAGAAGGTGGTCCAGCTGTATCAGATCTCAAATTGTATTATAAAGTAGTAGTCATCAAAACAATCTGATACTGGCTAAGAAAAAGAGTGGTGGATCAGTGGAATACATTAGGTACAAATTACATTATGGTAAATGACCATAGTAACCTAGTACTTGATCAACTCAAACATATAAGCTTTTGGAACAAAAAGTCATTATTTGACAAAAACTGCAGGGAAAACTGGAAAATAGTATGACAGAAACCAGGAATAGACCGACATCTCTCATTGTATACCAGCATACCAAAATGGGCACATGATTTACACATAAAGGCTGATATCATGCAAAAAATTAAGAGAGTATATAATAGTTTATCTGTCAGACTTACGAATAAGGAAAAATTTAGGACCAAAGGAGTTATAGAGAGCATTACAAAATATAAAATAGATAATTTTGATTAAATTTTCACAAAAAAATACCAAAACAAAACAATGCAACCACAATTATAAGGAAAGCTAAAACTGGGGTAAATTTTTCAGCAAGTATTTTTGATAAAGGCTTCATTACTCAAATATATAGGGAACCAAGTCAAACTTATGAAAATACAAGTCATTCTCCAATTGATAAATGGCCAAAGGATATGAACAGGCAGTTTTCAGACAAAGAAATCAAAGCTGTCTATAGTCATATGAAAAAAATGTTCTAAATCACTATTGATCAAAGAAATACAAATTCAAACAACTCTAAGGTACCACCTCATACCTATCAGAGAGGCTAATATAACAAAAAAGAAAAATGGTGGATGTTGGAGGGGATATGGGAAACCTGAGATACTTAGACACTACCAATAGAGTTGTGAACTGATCCCAACCATTCTGGAGAGCAATTTGGAACTATTCCCATATGGACCTATTTGTACAAAATTATTTATAGCAGCTCTTTCTCTGATGGCTAAGAATTGAAAGTCACAGGGATGCCTATTAATTGGTAAACAGCTAAACAAGCTGTGGTATATATGATTGTAATGGAATATTACTGTACTATATGAAATGACAAGCAAGATGATTTCAGAAAACTCTGTAAAGACTTACATGAACTGATGCATAGTGAAGTGACCAGAACTGGAGAATGTTATACACAGTAACAGCAATATTGTTTGATGAAGAATTGTGAATGACTTGGCTATTCTCAGCAATACAATGATGTAAGACAATCCCAAAGGACTAATGATGAAGCCTCCAGAGAAAGAATGGATATCTATTGAATACAGACTGAAGCATGATATTTTTCACTTTCTTTCATTTTTTTCTTTTATTTGAGTCTTCTTGTACAAAATGACTAATATGGAAATGTTTTACATGGTTACTTACATATAACCTATATCTGATTGCTTGCATTCTCAGGAAGAGGGGAGGGGAGGGAGAAATAGAATTTGGAACTTAAAACTTTAAAAGAAAATGTTAAAAATTTTCAAAAACTTTATTTCCTGTTGGACACTAGAAATACTGTAGGAAAGGGACCCCATCTTACAAAAGAACCCTCTTTTGAATGCTACCTTTCCCTGTCAGGTGGATACCATGAAGTATTGAGTTTTATTAACTTGAAGGCCAAAATGAGGCTGCCAGTCTCCTACAATATATTGGTGCTGAAAAAGTCAGGGAATGCAATTGTTTTATTTATCCTGCATGTCAGGCAGGAAGCCTGACACCCAGAGTGTGGCTGATGCCTAGTGACACTGTCCCTGCAGCACAGTAACCAATATTTCCCTTTTTAACATCTCTGTGTTTGAGATTGATCTCCCTTTTCCTGCCTCCTCTAACAAAGCCTATCCCCCATCTCCTCAGTTCCCAATGCCACATCAGCAAGGCCTTCCTTTCATAGCAATGCCCTAAGAGGGTCACAGAGGGAATGTAAGGGTCATTTCCTCCAATGCAGTTAGATAGGGCCTTAGCTAGTGAGTTGGAGAGGCAAGGATCTTCTGACTGGGGTGGGGGATTGAAAGAGGGAGTAGTTCAGAAGCCATTTAACCCAACGTCCTTACTTACAGATGAGAAAACTGAGCCCCAGAAAGGTTAAGTGATGTACCTAATATAGTACCCAACAGATGGAAGGGGGAGAAGGGAAGAAAACAACTGTTTATTAA
The DNA here is from genome assembly GCA_028658325.1 of Potorous gilbertii. Lineage (NCBI taxonomy): Eukaryota > Metazoa > Chordata > Mammalia > Diprotodontia > Potoroidae > Potorous > Potorous gilbertii. Next base: position 93,420,585 of record CM053770.1, read on the forward strand.
GCACAGGCGTTGTGCTGAGCCAAACTTTACAAATATCTGGTTGGGTTGGTGCTATCCATTTTACAGTTATAGAAACTGAGATAGACAGAGGTTAAATGAGGCGCAGGGTCATACAGTTAATAAATGTCTAACACTAGATTTAAACTCAGGACACTTCCTGAATCTAGGCTCAGGACCATATCCACTGTGTCATATAAGATAAATGTATCGAATCGAGATTCTCTGACTGATTTTAAAGTCAGAGCCCTTGCAGTGGCTTCACGTTGACTTGAGGCAGACAGGTTGTTGAGTGGGTAGAATGCTAGACTTGAAGCATGGAAGATGGGAATGCAAATCCCTCTGCGGACACTTTTTAGTTGGTCAGATCATTTAACTTCTCTGGGCCTCGGTTTTCCCATTTTTTTAAATATAAGGGTTAGACTCTATGGCCTCCAAAGCCCCTCTCATCTCTAAACCTTGAATCCTATGGCCTTATGACTTTTTTCTTTCATTGAATCAGTCCTTATTATGAGAGGACAAGCTATAGGACTATCTTGTCATAGGAGAGCATAATATTAGAAATGCCATGTAGAGTCAAGCCCATGCTCCATCCAGGTCAATGCCCTATCTCTGACAGGAGTATTGAGGAACCTTTAGAAGACTCCCAGGCTTATTTTCATTCTCATTCTCCTTTGAGTTCATTTAATTGAACTCTTCTGCACTTGCTTGGAAATGTTTCTCTGCCCTCCTTCAGGATTGTCAAGGGTAGCAAGTTGTCGGGTTCTCTCTTCTAACCGGTGGATCCAGTTGTATGCCTGGTGGAAGCCATCAGCTAGGTATGCCTGGTGGGGGTTATCAGCTATGTGCATGCCTGGTGGGGACCATAAGGTCCTAATGGATGCTGCTATTAAGTTCAACCTTCCTTGGCCTGAGAACTGTAGGGAATGGTTTCCAGGCTGAGCAAACCAAGTGCTTTTGTTAAGGTACTCCCTGTCAAAGTTTCCCACCCCCACTCCCTCCACAGAAACATCCCCCAAAGGAATGCCATAGCCTAATCCCTGAGTCCAGGAATGTACTCTGGTATACAAAGTAGGATCAGAAGGCATCTGGTGGTCCTTCCTGGATGTCAGATGGTAGGGATTCTAAACTACTCCCTGACTAAGCTTGGATTAGAGGTAGGAGATGTGGGGGTAGATTGCCCTGAGGCATCTCTCTGAATGCACCACTCTTGTTTAAGCCCTGCCCAGATGGAGAAAGAATGGGGTATGTGACCCAGATCAGGAAGATCATAAAGGCAGTTCAGAAGGTATCTCAAAATAGCTCTTGGTCAGAATGTTGGAGAACAGTCCTCTGCTTGACACATTGACAAGGATATGCCTAGAGCAAAATTCTCTTCTTTGAAAGCTCTGTCTCCTTCTAATTGAAAATCTTTGTGAAGGAACCAGAGCCAGGATCTTCTTAACCCTGGTGACCTCTCTGCTTCACACTGCATCAGGAAAATGAAACCGCAGCACATAGCAAGATCAGATGCTGAAAAGGAATTGGCATCTGGAGCAGGAATTTAAACAAATGTGGCAGCATTTACCCTTCTCTCATCTCCCCTTCATATGAGGGCTAGAGACTGTAAGTTAAGAAAAAGGACCTCAATTATGGAATTCAATTATGGAATTCTGTATATGTTTCCTCATATACAGAAGCAGGACAGGCTCTGTCTTTGCACTTTCCCCCCCTGCTGGGTGTGATGGTTGAGCCACAGTCCAGTGAAGACATCATGAATCTGGACATAAAGAAATCTGGGGCGGATGAGAATTGAACTACCATTAGCTTATACTTCCTCTTGGAATGACCGCTTTTAGGGAGGGATCTCCCATGGTTGTTGTGAGGAAGGAGCCTTGTAAATCTGTGACATAATCATGAGTCCTTGTGAGGAAGGAGTTTGACTGTGACATAATCATGAGTTATCATTTTTTTATTTTAATGCTTTAAGGATCTGTGAATTTTCAGTGTGGATACTTCTACCATCAATGGCAAATCACAACCTCTTTATGCTTTAGTAGATAAGAAGTCATTGACTTGTGACCGACATGGTGACAAGTCTCTCCATACTTGATTAAGGCTGGTCTTGAAGTGGAAAATGTACATAACATGTCATACATCATACATGTGCACTAGGCCAATACTTTTAAACATTTCCCTCTCTACCTCCCTGAAAGTTTGGTAAGAATTGCCAGAGCTTATTCTCCACTGACACTTAGCCTTAGAGAATGCTGGAGGACCTCCATACCACAATGAGGCATTACAGAAGGAATTACGGAGAGCCAACATCTTCTTATTTCTTTTTTTACCTAATGGATAGAGTACTGGAACTAGGAAGACCAAATTGACTCCTACCCCAGACTTATTAACTGCATCTCCTTGGGCAAATCACTTACCATCTCTGGGCCTCAGTTTCTAGATATGTAAAATAGGAATAATAAGAACCACCTTACTAGGTAGTCATGAGGACCAGATGTGGTTTTATGTTCCTATACACACACACATAGTGCTCTGCAAACCTTTAAGTGACATATGTGTAAATATATGTTATCTATTATTATTATAAATATTATTATATGGTTATTATTTTCATTTTCCTTCTTCTCTACTTCTCCTACCACAATGGACCAGTAAGAAAGTGGCCTTCAGCCACTATTTTAGCCAAGATATCTTTGTAAAGTATCCTGCTGCTTATCCATACCTCCAAAATTTCATGTCTCCAGGTACCTGAAGACTCAGTCCTGTTATACAGCAAGCAAGGCTTTTAGGTAGTAGTAGTAGTAGCGGTGGTGGTGGTAGTAGTAGTAGTAGCAGTGGTGGTGGTAGTAGTATTAGTAGAAGTAGTAGTAGTAGTAGCTGACATTTATATAGTGCTTCCCGTGTGCCAAGCACTGTGCTAAGCACTTTACAGTTATCTCCTTTAATCCTCACCCTAATCCTGGGAGGTAACTGCTGTTATTACTCCATTTTACGGATGAGGAAACTGAGGCAAACAGGGGTTAAGTAACCTGCTCAGGAGAGTACAGCTAATAAGTGTCTGGGGGTGGATTGGAACTCAAGTCACTCTTTCCACTGTGCTACCTAGCTACCTTCCAGGTGCCATTTGTACTAAATATGACAAGGATTCCTAATCCTCTGTTCTAGGGGATATTCTAGGATCAGGCCTCTAGTATTATGTGCTTACTTCCTCAGTACACCCCTTTCTTCCTTCTCCATATCTTCATCCTATGTGTCCACTGCCACTGCTTTTCCTGTCTTCTCTCATCAACATTTGTGAAGCGCCTACTGTGTGCCAGTCACTATACTAAGCACTGTTCTCCTATTCCTTCTTCTCATGGATTGAAGAATTCTTATCCATATCCTACTCTTCTTTAGATAGAAGTATTAAAAAGATAAGTGGTTTGAGGTGGGGAGAGAGTTAGTAAATACACAGTATCCCTGGCACTTCAGACAAACAGATCATAAGTAGATGTGTTCCTGGATTGTTTTATTAAACTGCCTGAAATCAGACAGAACAGGACATAACATGTATCATATTTTCTATTAGTTGTTGAGTCTTTTAACCATATCCGACTCTCTTTGATTCCATTTGAGATTTTCTAGGCAAAGATACTGGAGTGGTTTGCCATATTTTTTTCAGCTCATTTTATAAATGAGGAAACTGAAGCAAACAGGGTTAAGTGAACTTGCTCAGGATCTGAGACCAGGTTTGAACTCCGGAAGATGAGTCTTCCTGAGTCTAGGACCAGTGCTCCATCCCTTGCCCCACCTTTCTACTTCTTACTAAGATGGATATTCTTAGACAAAGGTAGTATTTTAGAGCACAATCTACTATCTTAAATTCATCTATACAGTTAATTCATTCATTCCATGTACACTTATTAAGCACTTACTGAATATAATGCATTGTGCCAGGCTCTGAGGTTCTCAGGTTCCAAAGGCAAGACCAAATAATAGCCTTGGATCCTGGAGGAGCCTACACATTCTACTCTTTTGGACCCATTATTTAAGGGATCGTGATTTGGATCAGTAATTGCAAGCTCTAGTCTTAAAGAGTTGTCTAGAGAACAGAAAAGTCCTTAAAGCAATTTGCTCAGAGTTCCGTCACCGGTCTGTGTCAGAGACCTTCCTGGCTTTGAGGCCAGCTCCCTGTCCATCATGTTGCACTGATTTTTGACAAAAAAATATATGCAATATCATTTGAGGAGGGAGAGGCCATTAACAACCAATGGGGAATAGTCCCATGGGGACATCTGAATTCCTCCTTGAAAGAAACTAATGATTCTGGTAAAATCACACTAAACACAACCAAGAATACAAACTAATGTTTTGGGAAAGTACAAGACTTTAGAATTAGACTTTAGATTCCTAGAGAGAGGAGCTGAAAAGAGACAGAGAGATCGTAACACAAACCTCTCATTCTCCAAGTAAGGAGTCTGAAGAACAGACTATGGCAAGTCATTATTGAACACAACACAGTCAGTCACTGGTATAGCGAGGACTGGAATCCAGATCTCTGGCGCTCTTTCCATTGTACCCAGGGTTCTTGGCTTTTGTTGTGTCATGGAGCTTCTAAGCAGTCTCGTCAAACCTATAGACCCCTTCTCAAAGTCGTGTTTCTAAATGCATAAAATGAAATAGAGAGGAAATACATTAGATTGAAATAGTTATCAAAATGTAAAAATATACCTAAAATCTATGCCTCCTCCGAACTGCTGCTTTGAAATCTATGCGTCCCCCAGTCCATACCTTAAATTTGCAGGAAGTTTTTGAGGCTCCTGGAGATAACTACTCTTGGAGTTCCTTCTACCAGGGGAGAACAAAGGATTTCTTTCTAGTCAGTCACTAAAGACAAAAAGGTTTCTTCTAGAAGAGAGGTTGGTTTGAAGGTCTCTGGTTACCTCTAGAAGGTAACTCAGTAAATCTCGCCCACACTTCTAGGAAAGAAAAGTCCCATAACCTTTAATCTGAATGTAGAAAGATGTTTTTTTTCTGAGGTTCATGGTTTGCTGTGATATACTTAAATGAACACTTTGATTAACATGATTTTCTTGCCTGAAGTTACTATAGGCATGTAAAGACTATTCAGCATTTGGCTATCATTGATACTCTTCCTAGGGCAGACAGATGTTGGAACCTATGAGCTTTCATTAAATTCTGCTTTCTCCAAGGTGCCTGTCCATGGACAATGGAGCATTATGAAGGGAGAACACAGCAAATCCTTCCAAAAAGGGCTCTTCACTCAGTTATCTCCCTATTAGCTTTCAAGAACAGCAGTTTAATCTCCAGCATGACTTGTAGATTATCTAAAGGGATTCTCTATCTTTTTTTTAAAAAAATCATTTTTAATGGGCAGTTCTCATCTCCTTCTTGTTGCAAAGAGGAGAGTGCTTTTTGTCTGGCTTGTTTATCATAAGTAAATCTTGGGTGTCTAGGTTTTACATCTTAACGAGAAACAAGCACTTTATAATAACTGTTCAGATTAAACTCCAGCATACTCTCAAACCATTAACCTGAAGGAATTGTAACGATAAATTAAACATATTAATGAAGCTGTACTACAAGCTTGAAATTTGTTAGGTAAATTGTAATGTTATTAACAATGAAGTTGACTTATCACCATCTATCATTGGGGGGAAATGAACTAAAACCATGATTGCATGACACGGAAACCCTGCCAGAATAAATAAAAATAGAAATGATTGTTACTAGGAAACGCAAATCTGCTAGGACATTTTCATGAGAACCTCAGCCCCACAGCCCTTTTTCGCTTCCTCCCTCTCTCTTTCTACTCTTCTCCACCATCTGGTTCAGGTCTTCCCGTTATCTGTTTTCTCTCCCTTCTTGTTTCAGGAGAGACTTTGGAAACTATAGGTTTCTTGTACATGGTGGTTTATTGTAAAGAGTGCTGGATTTAGAGATGGAAAACCCAGGTTTAAATGTGCCTTTGGGTAAGTTATTTCCTCCTTTCTGAGTTTTCCCATATTTAAAATAAAGGGATTGAACTAAATAAACTCTAAAGTTCCTTCTAATGCTAACATTTTAGAGTTCTTTGTTGCTTCTTTGGCCATAGAACAGGATCTTTGCTGCTGCTCCTTCCTGAACATTGGTTTCCTAATCTATGTATCTACCCTCTGTTCAGACTCATATGACTATTACTATCTGAGTCAGCCACTCCAGTATCCTCTCCAAACCCAAGGTAAGCTATTTGCCACGGCAACAAACACAACCACAGATAGCAATATTTTAAAGTGAGCAAAGTGGTTAATCTACATTGTATTAGCTCATATAAGCCTTTCAATAACCTTGAAAGGTAGGAACTCCAGGTCTTATTCCAAATAATAGCCTGAGAGTTTACGTGACTTGCCCAAAGTCACACAGCAAGTGGTAAAAGTGGCATGTGAGCCCAGGTCTTCTTGACTGTAAGGAGGGCATTGTGTCCATGCTACTGAGAAACAGTGCGGAATGTGTGGAAAGAACTTCAGCTGGAGTCAGGTGACCTGGAGGGTAGGAGACTACATCTCTAACACTTACTAATTGGATGTAACATTGAACCTCAATTGTCCTCCTGTGTAAAATGAAAATAATCATATTGGCACTACTTGATTCACAATGTTTATCTGAAGTGCTTTGGAAATCTCAGTGTTATGATATAAATATGGGTCATAGTTTTTGTGTGTGTTTTTAAATCTTTTCTTATCTACAGCTGCTCTGCTCTCCCTGTCTACTGCCCCCACCACAACCATTACCCTCCCCTTAGATTATAAATCCTTCAATGAAAGTGATCTGGTCTTCTAGTTCAAAATGAAAATTTAAACTGAGTTCTATTCATTCTTTTGAATGCCTCCCCATCCCACCATAAGCCTAGTAATATGCACCCATTGGGCATCCATCAGTGATCATTTAACATGTGTAGCATTCTTACCCTGTGGCATCAGAGAGAATTATGCCCCAAATACTCTGCATTAATCGCCCCTTTTGGGGAATGTTGTGAACTTTTAGTTAGGGATGAGGAGGGAGGATTTGGTATTGTTGGTCTGTACAGGGTGGTATGGAGGAGTTTCAGTGGATACATAACTCTAGTCCATGCCTAAATGTTGCATGTTAGGCATCTGGGCTAGGATTTCTCCAATTTGAGATTTTTCCACTATCCTCACATCAGCATAAGTTCCCACATGCACCCCAGAGGAAGGAAAATTGGCACCCCAGATTTTATTCCTTGTTACCATTTGTATAGCACTTTTCAAGTAGGAGTTAGATTTTTTCTGTTTGACCCCAGGCAGCAGAACCAGGATGAGAGAATCATAGATTGAGAGGGCAGAAGATGCAGAAGGGCAGGTTTAGGCTTGATGTCAGGAAGAACTTCCTTGGTAAGTGATGAGCTCCCTATCATTAGAGAGTGCCAAACAAAGGCTACATGTCAACTTGTTACTTATGTTGTAGTAGGTATGAGTTGGGTAGGATAGCAAGTGAGGTCCTTTCCAACTCTGAACACTCTGTGATTTAGTGATTAAAAAGTGGTTTTACAGACATCATCTCATCTGAGTCACCACAGCAACTTGAGGTAGGTAATGCAGGTTTTACTTCCCCCATATTTCAAGGGAGGAAATGAAAAGTGAATTTCCAACTTTTCTCAGGTCTCACAGCTAACAAGGGGCAAAGCCTGGGTTTACATGGACATCATCTGATCACAAGTTCAGTGCCTTCTGTTTCTCTCCAGATGTTTAAGCCATTGGTACAGGGACCAGCAACCAGAGAGAGAAAGGCTTTGGGTACCAAATGAGAGGCAGGGGATAATAAGTAAAATGTTAAGAGGAAGAAGATGAGGAAACACTTCTGTCATTCATTTGATCATGAGCTAATAGAGTTAGAGCTGAAACCCTAGAGATCATCTAATTTAACCTCTTAAATTTAAATTGAAACCAGGAAAGTTTGGATGACTTGCTAAGGAATACCCAACTGGGTAAGGATCAGAGTCAGGATGTTGAACTCTGGACTTAGTGACCCACATTCTGTTTTCTTGCCATTAGACTATGCTGTCTCCCTTCTTTTTCTAGACAGCTTTCTTTTTATCTCATTTCAGTTCAGTGTCATCATAAAGAGTCAGCAGTTTGTGGTCAGTAGAAACCAGGACCATAGGATAAAAGATTTGGGATTTGAAAAACTAAGAGGATGTAGGAATGGTACAAATTTCAGATCCTGAAACTAATTGCAGGATTAGTGGTGTCAGAATCCTGAAACAGTCCAACCCACATGGTATCAATTGATACCATTTGGTATCAATTTCTCCCAAAGGCATTTGTCTTTTACATTTTATGAAGCATCCGCCACCAGCTCCCAGCAGCAAACACAAGGCGGTATTTACAGTGAGAAGGGGAGGGAAGGGGTAGACAAGGTGAACTCCTGGGGATCACAGCTCAGTGGCTACCTGAATTATGAGCTACTCCTTCCATTCATCTCCTGCCTCCATGAATTTTCATTATGCCACCTGGTGTATTTCATTGGTGTCACAGGAGAACGTACTAATATAAATGTGTCCTGTCCCCCTGCCCCCATTTGTGTTTCTTGTGTTAAAGCCTTCCAGGCTCACACTGTCCAGAGATGTGTTCAGAGAGAGTAGCTGACCTTTTGATTTCATATTTAAGGATCTTACCTTTGTAGACACACCCCCACACCTTACTTCTGCCACCCAAGTGATCTCTAGTTATCTCAAAAATATCACAAAAGGCTAAAATCAACTCTAGCCTATAAATATAGTGGAATATTACTAAGAAATGAAAAAATAAGAGCAATTCATAAAAAGTGGGAAAATTTGTATTGACTGATACAAAACAAAATAAGCAGGACCAAGAAAACAATATGCAAAATAACTTTACCAGCCTATATCGTAAATCACTAAAAGAATCACTAAAAAGAAGTTGAACTCTAAGTAATAGAATTACCAACAAAATATCAGAGAAGAGACACAATGAAACATACCATTTCCCTTATGGCAAGGAAGTAAGGAACTACTGGTGTGATATACTATATTGTCAGACAGTCTCTGCATCAGGTGTTTTGATTGCATATTTTTCTTGTTTGTCACAAAGGAGTTCAGTCTGGAGGTAGGGTGGAAGATGACTGTGATATCAAGATGTAATACATTAATATAACATAATTTTAGATGTCACACAATTCAATCCAGATAGGACCTAAATTGATAGTATAGAGATACTAATTTTTCAAACGACAACTTGCATTGATCTAGCTCTTGTCGGTTGGGGCGAGTCTGGATCTATGATTTCAATGATGCAGGACAACTTTGTACCATTGTAGATTGAAATTTGTTCTGCACTTTATTATCCAACGCAGTTACCTGCGGGACACTGAAAGGTTAAGTTACGGGGTCATGCAGTCAGGGTCTGTCAGAAGCCGGAGCTCTTTACAATTATAAATTCAGTTCAACAATGTATCAAGTGTCGTTTCTAGTTATTAGAATATATAATATATTTTATACATAATCTAATGTGAAATTTTCAAATTTCATTTGCTTTAAATAAAAATAAAGAGCACAGCCCACACGGTATTTTTAGAAGTAAACAGGTATCATGCAATTTTAAAAATATATTAAATATACACAAGTATCAGTGACAAGGAAGACCAACTCCCCAAAGCCTGGGAATCGCTAGCTTGGGATTTGAATCTGGAGAGAGAGGGCTGAAGGCCTATTATTGCCTCATGTTTTGTGATTAGGCTTACAGAGGAAGAGGAACATCTGGATTATTGTAAGGTTCGGGACTCCTGGGGATGCTGCTGACTTCCCAGGTGATCGACTCGTATTATGTGCTCACTGCTCTCATTCACTCTCTAAGCTCTGAGTTTTGTGGGCATACACGCTCCTTCCCCCTGTTTCCTTCAGATCTCTATTCCCATGTGGAAATTATGGGTGGGAGGGGAATCAAAATTATACCATGCATGTATAACCTGTATTAAGACTTTCTCCTCATCACTCCGCAAATGCTGATGTCAGCACTTGCATCACCAATGGGACCTGGGGCACATTGTCTCAAGTCCAGCGTTCAAACTTCCCCCTAGCTTCTGAACCCACTCTCTTCACACTCCCACAAATCAAGGCTCATCCTAGAGGCAAAGCCAAGCTTTCAGCCACCCTCTGGCTCACACCACTACATCAGCTCAATCATTCTGATTGTAATGCAAGTGGCAGCTAGGTCGCATAGTGGATAGAGAACTGGGTCTAGAGTCAAGAAGACCTAAGTTCTAATCCAGACTCAGTTACTTCTGATCTCTTGAGATGCTGGTCTTGTTGTTGTGTAGTCATTTTCAGTCATGTCCAACGCTCCGTGATCCCATTTGGAGTTTTCATAGTAAAGATACTGGAATTGTTTGGCATTTCCTTCTCCAGCTCATTTTACAGATGAGGAAACTGGGGCAAATAGGATTAAATGATTTGCCTAGGGTCACACAGCTAGTGAGTGTCTGAGGCCAGATTGGAACTCAGGAAGATGAATCTTCCTGACTTCAGGCTCAGCACTTTATCCACTGCACCCTAGCTGGTGCAAAAATTACAGTCGTACACTCTTCATTTCCTCATTTGTAAAATGGAGTTGATAACAGCATCTACCTCACAGGGCTGTTACAAAAATCAATGAGATAATATATGGAAAGGGTTTTGCAAGCTAACCACTGCATATATGTTAGCTATAATTATTATGATGACACGATGATCAAAACTCTAACTCCAGCCACTGTCCACCATTTGTCTACACATGCTACACTCCCTTCTTGACACAATGTCACAAACACTCAGTGACTCCCTGTCAAACAGTGATCATCCAAGTTAAAAGAACATCTCCATTCCTTTGTGTAGCCTTGGGAGTAGTAAACACTTTGTGGCATCATGGTGTGCTGTGAGTCTGTTTGGCTGTCCATGTACAGCTGTCTGCCTGTCCTTCAAGCTAAGTGTCCCCAGAGTTGTCTCTCATGGTTCTTATTTGAATGGAAACTAACATTCCAGACTCTAGCTGTTGTATGCAGCTTAATGAGAATTTCAAGTTTAAGTTGAGACATCCCTAATTTTGTATTCAGTGGGTGTCTGATCTAATCCACTATGCCAAGGTACCCTGCATTCAGCTCAATAATTCAACAAACATTTATTAGATTTCCATCAGCAAATCTTTCTCTAACGCTTTCCCCTAACAAAACCTTTCATCACTACAATCGCTGATTAATTCCCAGAATCCCTAAATTCTGTGGTTGTAAGGAACCTCAGCAGACAACCAGTTCAACCTATAACTGAAGAAGGATGCTCTCTATTGTATACCCCAACAAATAGTTCACTCAGTCTTTACTTCCAGAATTCTCATAAGAGGGAAACCACTACTTCAAGTCTACTCCACTTTGGGATAGTTTTAATTGTGATAAAGATTTTTCTATATATGTATGCACACCTTTCTCTCTCTTTCTGTATATATATATACACACACACACACACATACATATATATCCTTATATTCCTTCATATTTTCCTCAAATTTCCTTATACATATTTTATATAAATTTCTTTAAATTTGCCTCTTTGGGATTTCTACCTATTACTCCTGATTCTTTTTTACTGTCTAGGGCCAAGAAGAACAAATCCAATCCCTATTTCATGCAACAGCTCTTCATATATGTGAAAACAGCTCTCATCTCCAGATCCTTTTCTCTGCCAAACTCTTCTCTTCTCCAGGCTAAATATTCCTTGTTCCTTTAACTGATCCCAGCGTGACACGATCTCAAGACCCTTCCCTGGTCAATAGCTAAAATTTATATAGCACATATTATTTGCCAGCTACTGTGCTAGGCACTTTTCAATTATTACCTCATTAATTGTAAGAATTGTGCCTCTTTCATCTTAGAAGGTAGACGCTATTGTGTTCAGTCGTTTCAATTACGTCCAGTTTTTTGTGAGCACGTTGGGGATTTTCTTGACAAAGATACTGAAGTAACTTACCACTTCCTTCTCCAGCTCATTTTACAAAGGAGGAAACTGAGGCAAACAAGGTTGAGTGACTTGCCCACATAGGCAAGGGTCACATAGCTAGAAAGTATCTGAGGCTGGATTCACACTCGGTTTCTTCTGACTCCAGGCCTGGCACATCATCTACCGTGCCACCTCACAGCCCTAGGTACTATTACTCTTGTCATTTTATAGATGAGGAAACTGAGGCAAAGAGAGGCTAACCAATTTGCCTAGGGTCACACACCTAGAAAGTGTCTCAGGCCAGATTTAAACTCAGGAAGATGAGTCTTCCTGACTCTAGGGCTGAGCCTCTATATACTGAAATGATTTGTTGTCTCAACTCCCACTACCAGCACTCTCCGCCTTATCAATACCCTTCACAAAACTCTAGTCTTTGAATACCGCAGGAGGATCACTTTCTGTTCCTGAACACCATTCTTATTCTAGTGTAGCCAAAGACTGCATTGGCCTTTTTGGCTGCCGTACCATATTAACTCATATTAAACCTGCAGCCCACAGTGATCCTTATCTCTTATTCAAATAATTTTGTATCTAGCTATACCGCCACTTACGCCTGTGGAGCTGACTTTTTTTGAGCCCAGGTATAGGCACATGTGTGTATAATTTCATCCTGTCAGATTCATTCCTGTGTTCTAGTTTGTCGAGGTCTTTTTGAATTCTAATTCTACAGTAATAATAGCTAACATTTAGATAGCTCTCTAAGGTGTGTAAAGAGATTTACACATATTATCTCATTTAAACTTCCAAACAATTCTGGAGATCTGTGCTCTTATTCATCCCATTTTACAGATGAGGAAACTAAGGCAGATAGCACTTAACTCATGTGCCCCAGAGTCACCCAGACTAAGAGATCTATATTTTGAGTTTTATTCTAGAGACAATAGGGAGCCATGAAAGGTTTTTGCATAGCAGAGTGACATGATCAGAGCTATTCTACAGGAAAATATTTTAGGGGGTGGGGGCAAGATGTGGCAGTTCATTTCAACTACTGTCCTATTGCTTTTTGTTGTTTTATTTTGTTTTGTGGAAACAGACATGAAATCTGGATAACTTGCTAAAATTCACCTAGCTCATTAGTTAGATAAAACTCACTGTTGAGAAAGAAGGAGGTTGTTGCATAATTTTCTCACTTGCTTAAATGTACACTGTGATTTGTTTTAACTAATGTAGCTCAGGATTAAAATCAGTCAGTCAACAAGTATTTATTAAAAGCTCACTATGTGTACTAGGCACTCTGCTAAGCCTTTGAGATATGATGAAAGACAAAAAAATCGTCCCTGCCCTTAAGGAGTTCCCATTTTAATAAGGTGTATCAATATGTAAATAACTAGGCAGATTCAAGATGCATACAATGTAGATGGAAAATAATCTGAGAGGTGACAATCCTGCCTCTTTCCCTCTTTCACCTTCCTCAGGTCCCCAATTATTTTTCCTAACCCTGCCAACTTCCTAGTTCAAAGCAAATTCCTGTGATTTCCATGTTTAATGGATCTGCATAAACCTGTGTTCAGTCCTGTTCTGTTCCCTATTTTTGTCAGTGCCTTGGATGAAAGCAGAGGGGTATTCACATAAAATTTATGAATGACAGAAGGCTCCAAACAGTTCTTAACAGGCTACAATGGTGGGCCAACTCGACTAAGATGAAATTTAATGGAAATAAGTCTCAAGTTCTACACGAGGGTTCAAATAGATATTCTGCATAGGTTGATAACAGTACAGTTTTTTTTTAAAAAAAGACTTGTGGGGTAGAGTCAATAAGTCAATAGTGTGTCATGGTAACCAAAAGGCTAGCTCAAAGTATTAAAAAAAAGTATAATAGCAAAGAGACCTGGTCAGAAATGTTCTGTAGGAAGATTATGAAGGAGAAAACAATCCCATTTTTGTTTTAACCTCACTAGATGCCATCTAGAACACAATGTTTAGTTCTAGGTAACACATTTTGGGGAGTATGGTGACAATTTAGAGGATGTTGAGAGTCATCTTTTCTGATAAGCTGGTAAGGAGATGGAGAGCCACAAAATGTAGGGAGTTGAAGTTACAAGGACTTTAGATAAGAAAAAAAAAACTTTAGTAATAATTAGATTTATCCCCAAATAAGATGAACTGTCTCAGAAATTAGTTGAGTTTCCCATCACTGAAGGTCTTTAGACAATATCTATAGTGCTGCTTTGTCAGGGATGCTGCAATGCAGCTAGATGGTGCAGTAGGTAGAGTTCCAGGTCTAAAATCAGAAAGACCTGAGTTCAAATTCAGCATCAGATACTTACTAACAGGGTGACCATGAGCAAGTCACTTAATCCTGCTTGCCTCTGTTTCCTCGTTTGTAAAATGAACTGGAGAAGGAAATGGCAAACCAATCCAGTATCTTTGCCAAGAAAATTTCAGATGTGGTCACCACTGAATAATAAAAGAGATGCTATGGAAGGAATTCCTCTTTAGGGACAAGATGAAATAAATGATCTCCCATGTCCTTTTAAGTAACTTAGTTTCTGGATAATTCTGAAGATAGGTGTAGTTGATCCTTGAAATAGAAGATGTAAAGGGAATATGGCAGATGCAGGATGGTACTGGCAAGATCATCCTGTAAAAGAGGGCTTAACATAGGAGCTGGGAGCAATGGGCATAGCAGATCAGAGTGCTGGACTTGTAATCAGAGCTGAGTTCCAATCCTACCTTTGACATTTCTCCAGTTATATGATCACAAGCAGAGAATTTAACTTCTCTGACCTCAGGTCTCTTCATCTGTAAAATAAGGGGAGTAGACCAAATGGTCTCTAAGATTCTTCTCAACCATGATCAGAAGGGCAGAATAATGAAGTGGAAAGAGAGCTAGATAGGGAATCATCTCTTGCTTCCTAGGACAAGTCCTCTGATCCCTCCTGGCTTCAGTTTCCTCATCTCTAAAGTGAGGATATTGGGCCAGATACCTTCTGAGGTGTCTTCTACCCCTGCATCCATGATCCTATAATCCTACAATTTCTGTGTCAGAGAGATGAATTTTAGCTTAATATAAGGTGAACTTTCTAGGAGTTTTTAGTTATTCAGAAGTGGAATTGCCTTAGAATTACTGACAGGTGTTTAAAGCAGGTTATAGACCCACTTATTGGGATATCATAGAGTAGTTTCCTTTTCAATTATGGATTGGTCTAATTGACCTCTCTGATTTCTTCCAATTTATAATCTATGATTCTTTAATCCTGCATTCTAGGCACATTGCACAGATCACCACAGAATACAATGCCAAGATCTTAGTACCACGGACTCCATCCAAGGATCCCCAGAAATTATTTTTTCCTTCCTGTCTGGAACTGTTAAAGAGAGATTTAGAACTTAACATTCTTCACTCTACCCCCTTGCCCCCATTCCCACATCAATCACCCTTTCTATCTTCCAGGTAACATGTACTGACTTAGAACACAAACATGTTGTACCACCGTCCCAGTTCAGGGCTTCTTTGAACAGCCCCTTCCAGGGGATTGAAAATGTGCAGAGCAGATGTCAGGAGGTGACCCACCGTCTGGTGTTTATAGTGCCTGCTCTCTGTGTCTTGGAATGACCAAGGATAGCAATGATCCAAGGGGATGTCAGTGGCATCTCCTTGGGAATTCGACCATATAAAACAAACAACAAACAAACAACAAATCCTCCAGCACATGAACACTCCAGGATGGCTATAGTGCTTCTATTACTCAGGTCCTGGGTTTGACAACCTTGTCTTCAGCAGCTCAGCAGATAGAAAAATAACAGTTTGTCTACTGTGTGAGCAGACTAAACTTAACCAACCCCTGCCAAGTCCTTCCCTTTGTCAAAATGCGGAGCTGGAGGGAGGTTAGAGAAATACAAGTTAGAGAGAAGAGGGTGGGCAGGGTGAGAAAAGAAAGAGAGAGGAGAGTTTAGAGAAACAATGTGGGAGGGGGGACATGGCAGCTGCCCACAGGAGTCCAAAGGATGGGAAGGATAAAGGGCAGTGTGTGCTGAGATAGCCTTAGCAATAGTACTAGAGAACTGGATTCTCTCCGGGAGAGATTTTTCGACACAAAAGGTATTCAGTAGAGGACCCTGCCTTTGCGATCACTTGAGCCTTTTCTTTAAGTGAAACAGTCACTCGTTTGCTTGGTTGAATTGCTTTAAATTAGGTAATGCATGAAAAGCATTTTTGACCCCTGCGCCCACCAGAAGAAGGGAATTAACTCAACTGAATTGTGGTTCAATCTTTCAGGTCACAGTACTATAGAATGCTGTAGTTGGAAAGGGACTTTAGAGATGAGTGAACCTAAGTGAGATGACTTGCCTAAGGTGCCACAGCAGAAGCTCACCTGGGAAACTCTTGAGTCTGTAGCTCAAGGGTCTAGTGCTATTGCTGTCAGTATGAGCGTAGGTAAGGGTATGGTACCAACTGTCCTTGTTTTATAGGAAAGGACAAAGAAAATGGTGAGGATTGGACCACAGTCATGTAGTAGATCAGTGGCTATACACAAGTGAATCCACTGTGGCATGTTTCCTTAATTCCCCGGGAGGCTGAGGCGGCATCTCCAGCTGTGTGACCTTGGGCAGTTAATTTACCCAGCTGGACCTCAGTTTCCTTACTTACAAATTGAGAGGGTCAACCAGATGACCTCCAAAGTCCTTTCCAGCTCTAATAGGATTCTAGGGTCTCACGGCTTCATTAAACAACTTGAGTCAAGAAACTAGGAAGGAAACCTAGTGGGGGATCCAGGACAATGAGAGTGCACAAGCCAATATGAGAGGGACAATGGTGGACTAGACGTCTAAGGATGTTTCTTAAAGAGGGAAGAAAGTCAGGAATACTCGAAGGGAGCTGAGAAGTGTTTGTCAGGGCTTGGGGTGGGGGGCAGGGACAACCCTTTTATGGGGGGGATGAAGATAGAATGAGAGGGGTCAGATTTGATCAACTAATGGAATTGCTGAAATTTCAAACCATGAAGAAGGGAGAGCCTGGGGTTGAAAACTTAGGGGACAAGTGGAAAAAATGGGGAGATGAGACAAAGGTGAAGATGGAAGGCCTCCTGGAAAGCTCTTGCTTTTTTTGAGTAATCAGATTCAGAATCTCCCTGGGGATTCAGGCCCAAAGATGCATTTGGGCACCGTCTTCTCCTCTAGACTCCACTGGACTCCTGGAGGTGCCAGCATCCCTATGAGCTGGGCTGGACTGTCATCAGTGGCCTATTGCAGCTCCGCCACCTACTGGTCAGCCGAAGAAATACAGGCGTCCCTGAATGCACCAGCAGATCCATCACAGAAGTGATTTAGAAAACATCAAGCCAGGCCTGCAATCATCTCCCCCAAACCCTAAAGGCCCCCTGCCTTGGCTAGCCCTTCCAAGCATCTCCTCACTTGTCCTGGCAGGTACAGATGCAGTCTTTTAGGGTAGGTCAGAGTGTTTGAGAGAAAGAAACATGATGCGTGATGGAAACCAGAGGATCTGAGAAGACGTCCCCTTCCTTCCTGTCTTCTGGTGGGGAATGCAGAGGGTACAGATGTGAGGGTCAGGGTTGTGCAAACACTCATATTACAGAGGGGAAGAGAAAAGGGGGAAGTATCGCAGATGAGATTTTCATAGATTTAGGGCTGGAAGAGACCTCAGGGGTCACCTTGTCCAATCTCCTCATTTTTAAACAGATGAGAAAAGAGGAGGTTAAGTGACTTACAAAGGGCACATAAATCCTAAACACGGGAGCCAGAGATTGACCTCGGATGCCCTGAATCCAAATCCAGGGCTCTTTCCACAGGGCCATACCTCCTCCTTGGCGCTCAATCCCAAAGGGAAAAGGAAGAAAGAACAGAGAGATAGGGAGGAAAAATGACTGGTCATATATTCAAAAGTGTTATGGGATATCCTGCCCCCTCCCTCTACATTGTTCCTGAGGAGTCTAGAACTGTGTTACTGGGTGACCAAATTGTCCTGTGATTTTTATCCTTCACTCCTGAGCTGAGAACTAGTGGTGTGAATCTGGTAATGGACCAGCCAAGGCCTTTGCCAGCCATCACAAAAGCTCCCAGAAAGAGGAGAGGCAAAGTTGGAGCCACCATTTGAGTAGGAGGGAGGGGCACCTCCAGAAGGGGCTGATGAGGTTGTGAGTCGCCAGTCGGGCTTGTGCCAAGCAGTGGAGAGCCAGTCACTCACATGGGTAATGGCCTACACTCACCTTGTCTTGTGTCTGGCAGTGACCTAATGTCAAAACCACTCTGGATTGAGTTTCATTGACCCAATTACCTCAGGTTTTTAGAGGAAAGCGATAGCAGCATTTCCCAGGAGTGGCAGATTTCTGGGTCTCATTGTGACTTCTCTTACTCTGCTTATTTTCCCTCCCCTCTCCTTCCTCTCTTTCTCTTCCCCCTCTCTGCTCATTCTCTCTATTGTTCTCTCTGCCCCCACCTCAGAGTTTGAGCCAGGGGAAGGAAGGAGATTTGAAATAGGGACTCTTTCAAAGGGTGCTTAAGAAGGCATTGGAGCCAATTACCTCCTGGAAGATTTTAACATTTTTGGTCATCATTGTTATTATATATAATATAACATATTATATATAATAACAATGATATATAATATAATATATTATATTATTTTTACTTTATAGGGATAGGGACTGAACCTATGGCTTTATCACTATAGAGAACTCCCAGATGAACAAATTCCCTTCACTAGTGCATCCTGGCACCTTAGGGTTGCCTAGAGCACTGGGATAATCACACAGCCAGAATGTATAAGAACTTTAACCAAGGTCTTGTGCGCTCCAAGAACAGTTCTCTAGCCCCCATGGAAAAGTGTCTTCCATTATTAGTTTATATTTTTAAAATGTATTTTAATAGTTATAAGGAATATCAGATTTGAAAATCCCCTTCACCAATGCAAATTAACGTATGTTCCCTAACTTAGACTCTTTGAGATTTCACTGGGGAGCATTATAACCTGTCCATCATTACCAAGATAGTATGTGTTAGAGGTAGGATTTGAATCCAGGTCAACCTTCTAGCCATTATACCACATTGCTTCTTTAATCCATTTTTTTTTTTGAGGTATTCAAGGTTAAGTGACTTGTCCAGGGTTACATAGTAAATGTCTGAGGTCAGATTTGAACTCAGGTGCTCCTTACTCCAGGGTCAGTGCTCTATGTATTGTACCACCTTGCTGCCCCCTACTTTTGAATACTGCTATAATCTGTAGCGCATGCTCTGGAGCTTGCTCCCTCAGCCCCAATTCTCACTAGCCCATTGGTTCCCAGGAAGCAAATACTACTTCTCCCTTCAGGTGGCTTCAAAAACCTGCCACATGGGAACCACAACATTGTTGCATGTTATTTAACCCTGATTAAAACATAATTGGAAATATTTAACAAAATAAATAAATATACAATAAATATAGATAATATTCCATGTTAAAACTAAGTCAGTATATGCCCCATAGAGATCCTTATATATGAGGCCTCCATCCATTTCTAACTGAGTTTAACATCACTGTTTTAGAGGACCCTTGGGGTGGGGAGATTTTCTTTTTTGATCCTGAGCTCTGCTTACCCCATGTGATTTTCAGGTGATATCAATTAGGCATTTAGACTTAATTAACTTTTAGAAATGGGTGTTTATTAATGGGATGGGAAGGTGATATAGGAAGAACAGTTGGTAGAAAACATCTTCCCCCGCAAAACCTGGAGTACACTCTCCCACAAGTACATGAGATCCAGTGGGCTCATGTTTAGTGCACATGTGGCCAAAGGATCAGATCCTTTTCTCATCTTTATGGGGTTTTTATGAAGTTTCCCTTAGGCATGATAGGGCATTCTATAATCCTTCTGGGGTCTTGACACCATCTTCCCTTAGTATGCTTCCATGTAGTCTGTAGAGATTCAAAGAAATTCCAGATTCCATAGAAAGCAACCTTCACCCTAGCCAGATGTTGTGTGTTTCCCTCACTCAAAGAAATCAGAAAAACATAGATAGCTCGATGCAGTCCATTTCTGCTCCTTGAAAAACAGATGTGAATGATGGTAGGCTTCATCCTTGTACACAAAGAAGAGTCATGTATTAAGGGCAATACTAAATATTAAAGGTAATGTATACATCAAAGTGATGTTTCCAGTAAAATCTGAAAACTGAAATAGACATTAGAGATGATATAGTTGCAAAAACTCAGAGTTGGAATGGACCTGAGTGATTGTTTAGTCTAAGATAATCCATACATGAACAAGGATAGTATGGGAAAGCAGGAGGTGGTACTATTGGGTAATACACTAGGTCAAGCCTTTGTCTAGCATCTACCTGAAGATTTCTAGTTAGGAGGAATCCACCCCCTCCCTGAGCAGCCCATTCTAGACAGATTTTTGACATTGGATTATTAAGTTTTTTTCTTCTATCTAGCCAAAATGTGCCTATGCAATTTCCACCTATTATTCTAAGTCCTGACTTCTGGAGTCAAAGGGAATAAAACTGATTCCTCTTCCACATAACAGACCTTCAAAAATCTGAAAGAATAAACATCCCCCTCTCCCCAGTTCTTTCATCAGACCTCTCCTATGATGTGGTATCCTGTCCCCTACCATCCTGGTTTGAGTGAGTTCCATTTTATCAATGTCTGTAAGACTATAGGGATGTACAGCTTGAAAGAGAGGCAGCTATGCATCTAAGTGAAGAGAGATTACACCTGCCTATGGTAATGAATTTCCTACCCTCCCATCCCCGCATCCCCCAGACTATAAGAGAGAATGAGGACATTTTTCTGATGTTGATAATTGGTGGAGTAGATGATATGGATGATGGTCCCTGGGTGTTTGTAATATAAGTGTATTGTAAGTGGAGTTTGAGTGCTTAGAAAACAGAGATGATACGTTAGCAGAAAGTGTGATTAGGAAATTAACACAAGTAAGTAGAATTATGAGTAAACGCATATTCCATGTGGTGTGTGTGTGTGTGTGTGTGTGTGTATGTAGAAAAGTTGATCAGGTTTGTATCTTTGCCAAATTGTGGGGGCAAATTGCCAGAGGCTTCAGGTTACCCCCTTGTTTCACAGACACTCAGGAAGTCTGGGAAAGATGGAGAAATAGAGGTACCCACATAGGCGAGAGCTCCCAGAGTGCTTCTAGCTCTGAGACTAAAGATATGCTGAATATTTTTAGGGCTTGGTCTCTAATGAATTTCATTTTGTTAGATTTGTTCCCTAATTCTACCCTGTTGAGACCTCTGTGTCTCAAATCTGTTATCCATCATATCGGCCATTCTTGCCAGCTTTGTGAAATTTTAAAATTTAATGTCTGCCATCTATGCCTTTATAGTCATTGACAAATATGTTGAATAATATAGGTCTCAGGATATATTCCTGAGATATTTCACTAGAGACTTTCTTTTACATTAAAGAAATTGACCAATCAATTAGTCAATAAACATTTATTAAATGCCGTTTATGTTCTAGGCACTATGCTAAGTACTGGGGATACAAAAAAAAGCAAAGGACAATTCCTGCCTTCAAAAATCTCACAATCTAATAATTGTTAAAGACTGTTCTTTGAGTCTAATCATTCAGCCAGTTCTTCATCTGCCTTCTCTACCCTTGCCTGTCCTACATTTGTCTCTCCTGTCCACCAGGTGACATGAAACTGTCAAATGTTTTGTTGAAATTCAAAGATACAATGGTTATGCCATTTCCATGACCTAAAGTTCATTTGTTC
Organism: Potorous gilbertii; assembly: GCA_028658325.1. Classification (NCBI taxonomy): domain Eukaryota; kingdom Metazoa; phylum Chordata; class Mammalia; order Diprotodontia; family Potoroidae; genus Potorous; species Potorous gilbertii. The sequence continues at coordinate 93,442,299 of CM053770.1, forward strand.
TTAATGAAACTATGCTTGCTCTTGTTAGTTGTATAGTTTCCTATCCTAACTAAATGCTTCCAAATCATCCCTTTAATAAAACAGTTTGGAAGGTTGCCAAAAATTGAAAATATTCACTAACCTATAATTTGGAGATTTGTCTTTTGCCACTTCTATTGCTGGGCAACTCTCATTCTTTGTGATCTCCCAAAGATCATTGATGGTGGCACGATAATAGGTCTTTTAGTAATCAAGTAGGTAGTTTGAGATATAGTGACTTTAATTCATTTTGGACAGCACCATATTCTTTAACCATCACTTTATAGCTTCTCATTCAACTTTGATAAACATTTGGGTACTTTCCTTCCCAATCTGATGATCATTCTCCTTGGTAGAAGCAACAGAAGCAAAATCAAAGTTGCCTATTTCTGCCTTTTCTCAGTCATTCTTAGCATTATCTCACCTACCCTTGGCACCAGCTCTCTCTCTTCAGTCTTCTTTCTCTTGTTTCTGTCATAGTTTTTAAAAGTCCCTTTTTTGGTCTTTATCATTCATCTCCAGCCTCAGCTCACTCTGAATTTTAGTACTTCTGACAATACTTTTACAAGACTATTTCACCCCTTTTATATCCTTTTTCATTATCCTCCTTTGTTTCCTCTTTCAATAAATGTCTTTGAAAAAAACTAAGTTGGTCATTGAGGCTACTATAAATCGATATTGATTTCTTTTAAAAGCTCTCCTTTTGACAGTTACATCTGGAGAGAAGGCTGAAGTTGAGTTTTTTTTTGTCATGTAATGACAAAAGGCATTGATAATATGCATTTGCAAAGCTCTCCTTTTTCTTCCTAATTGGAATTATTTGTCTTCAGAACCTCATTCCTTAGAGTTTTCTATCTCCCTCCTTCTGTGAATGTTAATTTAAACTAAGGGTTCTTACTTATCCTTTCTTAGAAATGTACTCTCTCTGTGGTCCTCAGACTACAATTTACCTTCCATCCCCTCTATCCTAAAATCTAAAATCCAGTGGTCCCTTCCTCCCATGGTTCCTGTAATTTCTACGTCAGCAGTTACTGCCTCACCAGTCAGGATCTGTTCTATAATAGAAATTCCCCTCATTCATCCTTCCACCTTTTAATGAAATCTGTTCCTAGTGCTGCCTTACAGAGGGGGAACACAAGGCAAGCAAGGGTCAGGTGATACGATGTAGGTTCAGGAGTGTATTGGAGTCAGTGCCACCTCATTCCTAAGAGCTAAGAAATCAGTAAATGCTACAAATCAGGGTTTGAGTTAGTGTTTTGTTAATTTCCAGACTTAAGAAAGTGATGGAGAAAATGGTAATAATATTGATTAAACTTAAAAGTGAGATATGAGTACATTTTTCCCTAGAGAGTTGATTGTTAAATATTTACTAGCACACTCCCTGTATAGGCCACACAGTGAGATAGAAAGTCATGAAAAATTCTTAGATTTTGTTTGAGCTGTTGTAGGCAAAGTAACCAAAGAAATTAGGCTAATTTACACAATGATCACAATAACATAAAGGAAAATGACAGTGAAAGACCTCCAAACTCACATTAATGCTGCTACCAATTATTTGTAGTTGCTTGACAATAAAGCATAGCCAATTTCATGGCAAAAAGGTGGTGGACTATAGGTGCAGAATGAGACATACAGTATCTCACTTTGCCAGTGTGTTAATTTATTTCCTAAATTTTATATCTTTGTTATCAGAGAAGTCTATTGGGGAAGGGAGGGGAGAGAGAAATTGAGAATTGACAGCAATGTAAAAGAAAAGGAGCATCAGTGAGAAGTTCTTTTTAAAATAGCTCTTTTAAGTGTCTATCTTCTGATACCATCCTGGGGCTCCATTTTTCCTGATTCCAATGGGAGCAGCTCCTCCCAGAGCCTCACACTGGCTTTGGTTTCAGTGCCAAAGCAAAGGGGATATTATAAAAGGAAGAATAAACAATATTTTCTAGTGAATAGGAAAAAAAGATGGTTCTGAGAGTTAAGGAAAAGACTATTTCTAATTATCTGACACCTTTATTTATGTACTGTCTGTAATAAAAAATGCTCCAAAGTCTTTCCCATCCATTGGAGGCTACAGAAATAATTATTTGCTTAAAAACCTGGGAAGAAATTAAGTGATAGACAATTCTGTTCCAGGCTTTTTTCTCTTTCTCTTCTTTTCCCTGGTTAAACATACCCAATATATGTATATATATATATATTTGATATATATACACACATATATGCATATGCATATATATGTATATATGTATATATGTGTATGTGTGTGTGTGTTTATACATAAACACACACACACACACACACACACACAAACACATACACACACTTGGTGTCCTGCTGGTCAAAGCTGGAACAAAGAGGTGTTTTCCTCTAACAGTTCTCTGTGGCCCACCTTGAGAGTTTTGGAAACAAGCACTTGGATCTAGTCGGCCAAACTTGAATCCTATGATTTTTCAGTAGCCCAGGGACAGAACAGATTGTGAACAGATTGTGCTGTCATCTAGAGGATTGGAGGCAGGGGCTCTTCATCTTTGTGTGTGTGTGTCACGGACCCTTTGGCAGTCTGGAAAAATCTATGAATTCATTCTGAGAATCATGTACAATACCTAGGATTACAAAGGAAAAAAATGATCATTTTGAAATGTTACCAAAATTTTTTTTGAAAAAGGTCATGGGGGCGGAGCCAAGATGGCGGAGTAGAAAGACACACATTTGGTAGCTCCGAACCCACAGCCCATGGATTTCCTCTTAAAAGAACTCCCAACAAATTCTGGAACAGTGGAAGCTGTGCAGCAACACAGCGAAGGAGATTTCCGTTCCAGAGAGCCCTGAAAAACCGACCCCAAAGATCCATCATGCCCTGGACGGGAGTGGAACCCTCCCCTGCCCCAGTCGCACAGCACTGAGAGGAGCGAGCAGATCTGAACAGGCATCAGGGACAGAATTTCCAGTGGCCATGAAGGTCCCTCACCCACGGACTCGCAATTCAGTGAGAGAGACGGGCTGAGAGGGGAGCATGGTGTCTCCGGGACTCAAGCCCCCTTGGGAGGCAGCGGCAGAGGCTGTGGCAGCTGCAGCAGGTGGCTAGAGGCTCCCAGAGCAGGCAGGAGCTCAGCAGCAGTTCCATTACAGAAGGTCTCTGCATAAACCCCCTGAGGGAACTGAGCCTGGGAGGCAGCCCTGCCCCAACCTGAGCACCAGCAGATAAGCTCCCATTGAATAGCAGCCAGGCCTGCCACCAACAGCCTTGAGGCTGGGGAGCAGCATTTGAATCTCGGACCCAAAACACTAGCTGGGCAGACCTAGGCTAGGGTGGAGAGGACTCTCAGAAGTCAAGTCACTGGCTGGGAAAATGCCCAGAAAAGGGAAAAAAACTAAGACCATAGAAGGTTATTTTCTTGAAAAAAG
>CM053770.1:93445815-93471486 GCA_028658325.1 Potorous gilbertii
CTTGACTTCTGAGAGTCCTCTCCACCTCTGGCCTAGATCTGCCCAGCTAGTGCTTGGGGTCTGAGATTCAAATGCTGCTCCCCAGCCTCAGGGCTTTTGGTGGCTGGCCTGACTGCTATTCCATGGGAGCTTAATTTCTGGTGCTCAGATGGGGGCAGGGCTGCCTCCCAGGCTCAGTTCCCTGAGGGGTTTATGCAGAGACCTTTTGTAATGGAGCTCCTGCTGAGCTCCTGCCTGCTCTGGGAGCCTCTGGCTGCCTGCTGCCTCTGCCGCTGCCTCTGCTGTTGCCTCCCGAGGGGGCCTGAGTCCTGGAGACACCCTCCTCCCCTCTCAGCCCATCTCTCTCACTGACCTGTGAGTCTGTGGGTGGAGGGACCTTCGTGGCTGCTGGAGATTCCATCCCTGAAGCCTGCTCAGATCTGCTCACTCCTCTCAGTGTCACAAGGCCAGGGCAGGGGAGGACTCCACTCCCATCCAGTGCATGATGGAGCTTTGGGGTTGGTTTTTCAGGGCTCTCTGGAACAGAAATCTCCTTCACTGTGTTGCTGTGTGGCTTCCACTGCTCCAGAATTTGTTGGGAGTTCTTTTTAGAGGAAATCTATGGGCTGTGGGTTCGGAGCTAACATATGTGAGTCTTTCTACTCTGCCATCTTGGTTCCACCCCCCTCTGCCTAGTATTTACTGAGTATTTAAAAACCTGGAAAGACTTACATGAACTGATGCTGAGTGAAGTGAGTAGAACCAGGAGAACATTGTACACAGCAACAGAAACACTGTGTGATGACTGACTTTGATAGACTTAGCTCTTCTCAGCAGTGCAAGGATCTAAGAGAACTCCAAAAGACCCATGATGAAAAATGCTTTCCCCATCCAGAGAAAGAACCATGGAGTTTGAATGCAGATCGAAGCAGATTATTTACTCTCTTTTTTTTGTTTCTTCTTTCTTGTGGTTCCTCCCATTGGTTCAAATTCTTCTTTACACCATGACTAATGTGAAAAGATGTTTAATATGAATGTATACATCAAATTGTACCCTATCTTGGGGAGAGAGCGACAATTAAAACTCAAAGTCTTATAGAAGTAAATATTAAAAACTAAAAATAAATACTTGTAAAGAGAAAAAGTATACTGCATATTTCAATTCATGGTTTTATTTTCTTGCTTTAAAAAAATTAACTGAACTGAATTAAATTGAATGGAATAGGATAAAATAGGATAGGATTGGGGACTGGATGGGATGAGATACAGAACAGCTACAGTCCAGTCAGGGCTGTAGGCTCCCCTGTGGGTAAGGTTTCTCTATACACTGAGCATCTTTTCTGTGACACCATCTTGTGATCACAGACTTGGATTGCAGCCTTGAATCCTTTCAACCATGGCCTGTAGGAATCAGTTAGCCTTGCCTTCTCTCTGCCTCCAGACTCTCACTTCTCCCTTTAGGGAACAGTCTGCTTCCTAGCTTTTTGCTTCTTCCTAGGAGATGCCCTTCACTCTGGGGCCTGGGAACATACCTCTTCAGGGCCCTTTGCATCTTTTGGAAATCTCTCTTTCGGCAGAGAGCCAGCTGTCCATTCTAATGGGGGCAGAATTCTCACCCTTGTCCCATTCACTGATCTGCCTGTGGTAGCCCCGATAATCCATGTACTATACAATGTTTTCTTTGCCTTGGAAGAGGAGGGTTCCCTCTCCCTCTTCCATCCTCTTGGGAGGGGTTGCTCTGGGAAACAGAGAAGAGGGGGACTCAAACTGCCACCAGACAATGGTACTTTTCTGAGCTTGGCGGAGCATGTCTCTTCAATATTTATAAGTAAGAACTCTAATAGAGGGAGGGGAAGGAGCATTAAGCAGAAATTTTCTGGTTTTTTTTTTCTTCCTGGAAGTAAGGGGGCATTAAAAGAAAAGAGAAACTGCAGACATTGCGTTTACCACTTGACTATGGAAGAGAGGGAGGAGGGGATGGAGAATGGATGGGGAACTATTGCAAAGGAGTGATTAAGTCAGAAGGAAGAGGTTATTAGGACCTCCTTGCGCTCATTTTTATTCATTCAGGTCTCTGTCTGCATCTTTCCCCATCCTGGCCCTACATCCTCCAGATAGGTTCTGGACTAGTATTTCCCAAGCTGCTGTGATGCTGTGCTGGGAACAGGGACCAAACTGAGAGGAGAGGAAGACAGGAGAGCAGAGTAGAGGGGACAAAGGGGGAAGACATAATAACTCAAGTCCCAGATAGAGTATGAGGAACTTTCATCCTAAATCTGCCCCTTAGGTGCCAGGTGACTTCTGTCAAGTCACTTGAAAACAGTTAATAAGTCTTTTTCTGTTTCTAGGACCTTCAGAGAGGGCAAGTAGGGCCTCTGTGCTCCAAGCATTACCTGGAATTCTCCACAGTAGCTGAGACCTACTAGATATATCTTCTTCATATCTAAGCAAAGCCTGCAAGATCCAGCTCTGTACATTTTACTTCCTCCACAAAGTCTTTCCTGATGACTCCTGCATCCAATGGTTTCCCTTGTCTCCCCTTCCCCCATAAATTATCTGAACAATTCATCATGTACTGCCTTGTGGTTATTTCTTCTGTTATTATCTTGAAGTATTATTTAAATCAATAGCTTAACCTTCCACATTCTCGTTGTTTTATTCTCAACTAGATTTTAAGCTCTTTGAGGATGAAGAACATCCCTTATACTTCTTTATATTCCCCCTCCCCCACCATGGTATGCAGCAGAGTATATAGAGTATAGAGTACTTGATACTTGTATAGAGTAGATGACCAATAAATAATTTGTTGTTTTGATTTCTCCTTCTTCCTTCCCTTCTTCTTGTAGTATTATAAAAGAGAAATGAATATTGCTCCTTGCTATTGAAGCGACCCTGTGCAAATCCCTTCACTGGGATTCAGTTTTCCCTTCTGGAAAATGAGGAACTAGATCATCATAAGGTCCCTTCTAGTGTTTACTACAGCAAGTTTCCTTTGAATTCCAAATCTATAATCCTCTAATTAAGTGGTAATGATGGTGGTATGCCATTTGGAAGTGGATGAATAGAATTGTATCATGTTGTTATCTTGTCAGTTGTAGCTGACTCTGTGATCCCATTTGGAGTTTTCTTGTCAAAGACACTGGAGTGATTTGTCATTTCCTGCTTCAACTCATTTGACAGATGAGAAAACTGAGGCAAGCTTGGTTAAGTGACTTGCCCAGGATCACACAGCTAGTAAGTGTCTGAGGCCAGATTTGAAAACTCATCAGGAAGTTTTTCTGATCCTAAGCCCATTACTCTATCCACTGCATCACTTAGCATGAAAGGGTTAGAGGCAGAAGGAACCTTAGAGGTCATGTAATCCAATCTCTTGGTTTTACAGATGAGGAAACCAAGGCACAGAGACATGGAAAGACTTACCGTAGTAGACGAGCTGCAGTTTGAGCCTAGTTGCTCTGATTCCAAAATAAGCAGTCTTTTTTTGCCAAATTCTTCATGGTGCTTCCATTTAAAACAAAGTCAGAGTCCATGTTCCCTGAGTGCTACATAGGTCCTTGTTGAATGTATGATGGAGATAAGATGAATGAGATTCCTTCCAAAAACTCTGCCTTGGACTCCACCTCACAAAGTGAAGCAATGGATCATCAGTGTTAAAATTCAGGAAAAACGTGTGCATTTTCCTTGAGTGTCACAGTAATTCACAGCTGACCTAGCTAACTGAAGGTTAGCCTTGTATATTCAGCTATATTATCAGGGAGATAGACTAGCACAGACCTTCACATTCACTAGCAGACACACAGCTTTGCACATATACGCACAGATTTCAGGTCATTGGGACCAGAAGGAGAAGGAGATGGGAGAACCATAAGAAATGTACTTCATGCATCCCATGAACCATGACCTTGACCTTTTGCCCCCTCTATCAATGCAGCATTGCAGTTAGCAAGACAGACTAAGGCAGCCTCAGACAAAAAGAGCAGCTGATGCCTCCTGGTTTCCTTCCAGATATTGGTAGCTTTCCCAGTTAGCCCACAGTCCAAGAAATTCTCCAAACCCTAGTGGGCGTGGGGCAGAATAGTGTTACAGAAAGAGGTCTAGGTTGGGAGTCAGGGAACTGGGAAATTTAGTCTTTGTTTTGTGATGAATCAGCCGATCATTCCCTGTGACTGCATTTCTGACTCCCCTGATTTCACCACCATGAGTCAGCTTCCTTCTCACTTGAATCATCCCTCTGCCATACTGGCCCGCTTCTCCCACAGGAGACTTCCTTCTGGGGGCCTCCATTTTGGGGAGAGGACACACTTCACTTCTGTCCCGGCTGTTCCTCTGACTCTCTGGCCTTCACCACTATGCTCTCACATGGGTACCTACTCTCCCTCTCCACTCCACACCCCAGCTTTTTAACTCCCCTTCATTGGTTGTATTCCCCCATTAGAAGGTAATCTTCATGAGATAAAACATTGTCTTTGTGCTTGTTAGCACTTAGCATAATGCCTGGTACTGAGTTAGTACTTAATAAATTCATATTGTTTGCCTGATCTTAGGTAAGTCACTCTATCACTGTGGGCCTCAGTTTCCTCATCAGTACAATAAGAGGTTTGGATAAGATAATAGAATTTTAGAACTAGAAGGAACATCAGATACCTACCACAAACCCCACCCTCCTCCCATTTTACAGATTGGGAAAATGAGGATCAATGAGATGAAATGACTTACCGAAGGAAGGTTACATAACCAATGTGTCTCAGACTAGGCTGGCCCGATTCAGTTAATGATCTTTTCAGTGTATCACATTGCCTATCCATTTCTTCTTCTTTTTTTGTTAGTAATTTTTTTCAGTTACCAAGCATTTCTTTCCTTTCCCCCACTGAAAAACAAAGAAAAAGAGAAAAGGGAAAAGAAGAGGGAAAGAGGGAGGGATGGAATAGAGGGAAGGAAGGAGGAAGGGAAATAGGGAGGGATGGTGATAGGAAGGGAAGGGGGAATGAGGGAAGGGGAGAAGGGAAGAAAGGGGAAGGAAAGGAGGTAGGACGGAGAGGAAGAAAGAAGGAAGGAGAGAGGGAGAAAAGGTATACATGAGAGAAGATAGGGAGAGAAGAAGAAAGGAAGGAAGAAGGAAGGAAGGCAGAAACAAAGAAAGAAAAAGAGAAAGAAAAAGAAAGAAAGAAAGAAAAAGAACTTTTCTATCTTATAGTCAAATTCTCACATTGGCCATGTCCAAAAAATGGTCTTCTTGTGCATGTTAGTCCATTGTCTCTCTGTCATGACGTGGACCGCATCCTATGGAACTGTGGTTGGGCACAGAGTTGATCAGAGCTCTGAAGTCATTCAGAGTTGGTCAGTTTTGATATGGTACAAGTTGTTCTCCTCACTTCACTCTGCATCTTTTCATACAAGCTTTCCTAGTTATTTCTCAGACTGTCTCTTCATTTCTTACAGCACATTTCATCAGGTTTACATAATTCATTCAGTCATCCCCAATTGATTGGAACCTCTTTAGTTTCCAGTTCTTTGCCACTACAAAAAAAGGCTGCTATAAATATTTTTGTACATATAGGACATTTTCCTCTTTTATCTCTTTGAGTTATAGCCTAGTAATAATATTGTTGGGTCAAAATGCATGTTAGGAACTTTTGGGTTCTACTAATCTGGAGAGACACGGACTGTTGGTGGAGATGGTTTACATAGTGTGTGGCTTGCCAAGAGGAGGTGGATGTACTGCAGATAGGAAGGGGGAGATGCTCATAAAGATGGTGGATAGAGCATGGAACCTGGAGTCAGGAAAGCTCACCTTCCTGAGTTCAAATCTGGCCTCAGACACTTAATAGCTGTGTGACTCCAGGCAAGTCACCCGACATTTGCCTCAGTTTCCTCATCTATAAAATAAATTGGAGAAGAAAATGGCAAAACACACCAGGATCTTCATGAGGAAAACCCCAAATGGGGTCACAAAGAGTTGGACATGACTCAAATGACTGAACGAAGAGTAAGAATACTTGGAAAGCGAAATTGCTTGGCTCTGGTGTCTATCTCTTGCAAAAATGTCACGGCAAAGTGATAAATTAGAACTCTTCTCCCACCCTCATCCTCAATTGTCAGTAGGCCTGGGAAGAGAATCTCATTTCCTAGCAAGATATGGAGGCCACTGCCTCTATTTGGAGAATGCCTTCATCCTAGAACAAATACAGTGACATCTGGAAGGTACAGAGACCACCTCTTAGTCTTTTCCTCTCATCCCAAGTTCCCTAATTCCTGAGAGACATGACCTATTCCAGGCAAACAGTCTAATAAACAAACTTAACTTACATCTTAAGATCACCTCTGTATCTACCTTACTTTAAATCATTCCTGACTGGAAAGTCTTTCTAGGTACACTCTTCTCCTAAAAGTGTCCAAAAGAAGTCCCCAGACATCATATGATCCATTAAAAGTTTTTTTTCCTTTTCACCAATGACACCAAGTGATCACCTCTGTATCTACCTTACTTTAAAATATTCCTGACTAGAAAGTCTTTCTAGGTACACCCTTTTAAAAGTGTCCAAAAAAGTCCCCAAAGCATCATAAGATCCATTAAAAGTTTTTTTTTCTTTTTTACCAATGACACCAGGCGAATTCCCCTTGCCCATCACTGGTACTGCCTGAATCAGAGGGGTTCACTTGCTTTTATCAGATTTGCAATTAAGTAGTTTTTTACCCAGGATAATTTTTTTTTTTACTATTTTTTTTGGTGGAAAGAAGAGAGCCCAGAGGACAGTCTCACTATAGGTACACCTGGGCCAGAAGAGAAGGAATTCTGTCCCCCTGTCCTCGCCCCCTCCAAGTTCTGGGAAGGTGGAAGGTCCTAGGAGAGGGGAGTCTTGGAAATGGGATCCTAGAGTGGCTACCTAGATCTAAGGCATAGACATGTCCTCATTAGGCTTTAGGCTTTCTCTCAATACTAGCCTATCCAATGAGGAGAGGAAGTGCAGAGGATGCAGTTCTTTATCCTTGAACTTTCTTCTGGGAAGTAGAATTAGATAATTAATTTGTTTCTCTCTGTGTCCATACGGAGCAGTCATTCTCATTTCTCCCTGTCACTAATATTTCCATTCTTCAGTAGCATCTCTTTCAATTTAATTCAACAAACATTTGACATGCATGGCACCGAGCTGGGAATTAGCCAAGGGGAGGAGAAAGGTGCTTGGAAAGAGGATGGGGGAGTAAGAGCACACTGGAAAGCAGAAAGCTCTGGGGTCTACCTCTGGCAAAAATGCCCTCTGCAAACTGACAGAGAAACTCGTCTCCCACCCTCATCCTCGGTTGTCAGTAGGCCTGAGAAGTGAAAAAAAATGCCCAATTCCTGTTTTCAGCGACATTCTCTTCCCTGATTATCACCCTAATATTAACAGGAATTTGCCTTTTTTAGTAGTCAAAAAAGAATTTATTAGTAGCAAATTTCACTAGCATTACCCTGATTTAACCCAAAGCCTCATGCCTTTGTTTTTTTTAAATTCAATTTATTTGATTCTGAACTAAGAAATAAAACAAGCATTTCTATAACAGAAGAGAAAAAAAGATTGCACATGAAACTGTAAAGCTATTGTGTACAACCTGCCATACCTTTTAAATATATAAGTTATGTAACTTTTTTTTACTCCTTTTCCTTAGATTCTTTTGTCTCTTTTTTCTTATTTTTTTCTTCTTTTCCTTTTTTTCTTCCCCTCATTCTACAGATGGCTACCATGAGCCACAAATACACATTTTCTTATAGTCCTTAGAATGAAGTTCTAACTTCCAAATTTGTCTGACTTGTGTCCCTGTAGTCTGTCAGGTAAATAGCAAATCTCAAGTTTTGAGGACTCTACCCAAACACTGTTTGCTTCCTAGGATTCATAGGAACATAGATATAAATTTGGAAGGGGCCTTAGAGATCTCTAAGTCCAACTCCCTTGTTTGAGGAATTAGGAGGAAACTCTTAAGGGATCTGAGGCCTGTGAAATGACTTGCCCAGCAGGGATTTAGGGTTAGCATCATATAGCTAGAAAGTCCCTGAGGAAGGATGCAAAGACAGATCTTCCTGACTCCAGGCCCAGTGCTCTATCCACTGTGCCACCTGACTGCTTCAGAAGTTAGGCACCTGGCAGAGCAAGATGCTATCTTGAAATAGCCTGGACCAGGACCAGAAAAGAAGGCTCTAGGACCTCTGAAGCCATTGTTTGGTGATTGGCAAGCCTGAGGCCCTTCCACATGCCAGTACACTGGCTAAATGGTGCAAGAATGATAGTCCTGTCGACAGTGGAGAAGACAGTTTGGTTTGGGGCAATATGGTGTATAGCAGCAAACAAAAATACTGGATTTGGAGTCAAGGCACCTGGGTTCAAATTCTGACTCTAATACTTATTAACTCTATGATTTTGATCAAAGTAATTTAATTTCTTTGAATCTAAGTTTTCTTATTTTTAAAATGAAGAGGGAAGATTAGAGGTTGCTGAGGTCCCTTTAGCTTGGAATTTATGATTCCATGTCTTCTCATGCTGATTCTTACTCACATGGAAAGCTCAGGCCTGCACAAGCCCCAATCTGTGTCATTTGTTTCATTTACTTGTTTTATTTTTTTTAATTTTTATTTTTATACATTTCTGCATTCTGCCTTCATATCAATGTCTCCTCTCACCCCCGTCCCATTCCTTCCATATCCTGCCCTGGGCATGGTAATAAAATCAATATTACCAATCCCAATGACGATTTTCTAAGGCAAAATGCCTTTCACACTCAGAGAAAGAAATATGGAAGTCATTTGCAGAATGTAGCAGATCATGTTTGTGTTTGGGGGTTTTAGTGTATTATGTTTTGATTTATTATAAGATTTCTTCCACTTATGTCAGTGCGACTACATAGTATCACTATAGTGAAAATATGCTCAATAGGAAAGTATATGTAGAACCTATACAGAATTGTATGCTGTCATGGGGAGGGAGGTGGGAAGCGGGGGGAAGGTGTGGGGGGATAAAATCTTAATTTTAAGGAAGTTATTGTAGAACATTTATAAATAAATAAAATAAAAACTTTTTTTAAAAAAAGAAAAGAATTGGAAACAAAGTGGATACCCATCAATTGGGAAATGAGTGGGAAAAAACCTACTCTGTGATGTATGGTTGTAATGGGACATTATTATGTAATAAGAAATGATAATCACAGGAAATTCAGAGAAACATGGGAAGATTTGTATGAACCATTGCAAAATGAAACTAGTAGAAATAAAATAATGTTAAACGTGATTGCAATGATGTACTACAAAGAAATCAAATTTTATGTTATAAAAAGGTGATGTTTCAAAAGAAATAATAAAAAATATCTTGAGAGATAAAAAAAAAGAATATATATATATATCCCTGCATAGTGTCCTGAAAACTGTCACATAGTTCCATGATTTAATCAAATAAATTGTCTAAATAGAAAAAAAAATAAAATAAATATTACCATTGTTTCTGGAAAGGATGTGCCAGGTGTCTATCCTGCAGATCCACTGACCATCCCTGTGACTCCCCAGACCGAAACTCCCTTCCTGGTCACCAAAGCATGTATTAAGGACTTGTTGTGTGTGAGACATTGTGCAAAGTTCTGGGGAAGGTTGGTTCCTGCCCTCAAGGAGCTTATTTTCTAAGAGAAAAAGATATATATAGGGAGTGGTAGATAGAGAGGAATACTTTGGTAATGCTGATTTTATGACTTGGCACACCCCTCTCCCAAAAGTCTCCATTTAAAGGTTTTTATCTTTCACCAATGACACCAAATGAATTTCCCTTGCCCATCAATGGTACTGCCTGAATCTGATTTTCACCTGTTTTCACCAGATTTATAATTAAACTTTTTTCACCTAGTTCTCAGTAGGAAAGCAGAGCTAAGAAAACAGTTACATGGTACAATGGCGGCTTGGATTTATTCCCCATATGGCAAATGCTCCCCAAACATGTCCCAGGATGGGAACCTAGATTGCTAGGTTGGAGTGGAGATTGGATCTCAGGGTCATAGTGTATGAATGGCTTGACAGTATCACTGAGGACAGGGACTATCTAGCTTTTACATTTGTATCCTCAGTGCCTAGTATAGTGCTTGGCACATGAGTTTTTAAATAACTACTTTTTCATTAATTCAGCCATTCGTTCATTCACTCCATTTCCTGAGTGAGCCTTGGATAACAAGTGAGACAATATGCTACTTGTGAAAATGGGAAAAACCTTCTCATGATTTCTCACCCATGTGAAAATGTTTTTAATAAGAATGTATGCGTAGAATCTATGTAAGATATCCCTTCTTGGGGAGGGAGGGGGAGAAAATTTAAAACTTATAGAAGTGATTGTTGAAAACTGAAAACAAATTAATTATTAAAAAAAAAAGAAAATGGGAAAAACCATCAGCAGCAATAGAAGACTGGAAAGAGGGCAGAAAAGACCCTGTTGTTTGGTGTAGTCTCTCTCTCTGGCTTGTCTCTCATTCTTGGTCCTCTTTTTTCCTCTTTCCTCTCTCTTTGTGCAGACCTCTGTTTGAGCACACGTCTGTATTATTGTTTTAGCAAAGGCTTTCCCCTGATTAACTCTACAGCTCTCCATGTCTCCTTTAGCACACGACAAATACTATTTGACAAGGCTATCAAACTTGAGGACTCACAAGCGTAAGATAGAATTAAGGGTGTGGCAAGAACACATTTGAAAAAACAGAAAATGGATGTGTCAGATTGGTACCTTGAAGGCTCAGGAGGAGGCAAGGTCCAGTCTCCATTCAAAAGTTCCTATGGGCCTTGGCCTGTTCTGCCTGGCCCAGAGAGTATTTGAAGATACCAAACTGAAAAAAAGGACAGCCTTGGAAAAGTTTAGCTGGGAGCCCAAAGTATAATCCCTCCCCACAGCGTCAGAATTGGGGTCCTTGGGCAATGGTTTGATAAAGTAGATGACAATAACTAAGTGAGGTGCCTTGCACCCTATAATTGGCCATGTCCTATGGAGGTTATTTCTTTTTTTAAATAATCCTTTACAACTTTTTAAATTGATTTTTAAAAATTATTAAACATTATTTTTGAGTTCCATATTTTCTCCCTCCTGCCAGCCCCTCCTGTACCCCTTGAGAAAGTAAGCACTGTGAGCCTATGGATGCTATTTCTATAATCTCCCTCATGGCCTTTCTCTCCTCTCCTCGCCAGTTAATGGCTGCCACTACTCTAATTTGGACCCTTCCCTAGTGTATTATAATAGCACCCTCACTGGGCTCCCTCCTCTTAAAATTGAAGATTCATAGAACCAGAGCTAGAAAGGACTTTGGTGGTCATCTAGTTCAGTGGTCTTCAAATATTTTAGATCCCACGTCCCTATTAATGAGAACATTTAAATACATGTTCCCTTATGTATTTGCTTATTCACTAATTATATATGTATTGATGTTCTGATATTTGTGTACATTCTAAAACCACACACACACACACACACACACACACACACACACACGCACACACCTACACATTCATATTTAAGAGGATGAAACGAAACTGGAATAATGCTTGATCCTGGAGCCAGTGGGGAGTCAGTGGAGTTTATTGAGCCAGAAACAGTGACATGGTCAGACTCACACTTTAGGAAAGTCACTTTGGCAGCTGTGCTAAGAAAGGATTGGAATGGGGAGAGATTTGAAGCATTGAGACCAATTAGGAGGCCATTTCAAAAGTCTAGGTGAGAGACAATAAGACAGCGACTTGGAAGGGGACAGACACAAGAGATGGCCGTGAAGGCAGAATCAGCAATATCTGACAGCTGATGGATGAGTGAGAGTGAGGAGTCAAGGGGTCAGACCTGAAGGACAAGGAGGGGGCTTCCGCCCAGGACAGCTACAAGGACGCATGGAAGAAGGGTGGGGTTTTTTGTGGGGAGAGAAGATAACATAAAGAGAAATGGAATGCCCATTGGGACGCCATACTTGTTCATTCTATAGACTCACTTTGAAAAGGTGGGGAGGAGCACCCCCACTTAGGACTACAAAGCCTGCTTATGAGGTGTGCCTGCCACAGCTAGGTGGTTTGGGGCCAGGGTGTGGGTACAGTTTGGAGAAGAGAGGATTTTGTCTTTGTATCTGCAAATACAGATGTCTGGGGAGAGATTAATTTGTAGAAATGAAGACAGGTATAGTGGATAGAGCATGAGGTTTGGAGTCAGGAAGACCTGGTTGGAATTCCTTTTCAGATACTCACTAGCTATGTGACCAAGGCAAGTCACTCTGTTATGCCTCAGTTTCCTCACCTGTAAAATGAGAGAGTTGAACTAGATGGCTTCTAAGGTCGCTTCTTCCTCTAAAATTCTGGGATCTTGTGATTTGTAGCTGCTCTGCAGGCTGACAACTATGGGAGAAATTGAACTTTTATGCATCTAAAAGTTAGCTAAGGGGGAATAGGGGGAATGTTGGGACATAATGGGTGAAGAACTTGGTGTGGCCATGTGGAAGGCAAGACTTGAGAGTTGAGGAAAGAGTGGTATAAAGCCCAACTTCCTGAGTGGCTTTTCATGAACCCCTTAGGGTTAAACCATGGCTCCTTGGTACATGAATCTCCACTTTGGGTGCCATTCTTTTAGTCCAGCTTCTTTCACATATGAGGAAAATGAAGCTTGCAAAGGTGATGTGATTTTTTTTTTCAAAGTCATTTAGATAGTGTTGGATTGATGCTGTTTTCATTTGTTTAAATGTCCCCACCTCCCTCCGCCACCAAAGGCTTAATTTCAGTGCAGTTCCATCCAGGAAGCTTTTCTGAATGTCGTCTAATTGGTGTCTTCCTTCTTTAAATTGCCTAGGGTCCTTTATGGAGATATTTTCTTTGCTTTTCTCCTACATTCCTTCTATGCATACTTGGGTCTGTGTGGAGAAGAAAGGAAGAAAGGAAAGAACTAAAAAAAATGTTTAATAAATGCTAAACATCAATTAAAAAATTTTTAAAGGATATTAAAAAAAGGAAATAAGATCCATAGGACATGGCCAATTATAGGGTGCAGGGGACCTCACTCTTAGTTATTGTCATCTATTTTATCAAACCATTGCCCAAAGAATCCAGTTCTGACACTGTGAGGAGGGATTATCCTTCCTTCTCCCCACTCTAGTTCATGCTGAAGCTCATACATTCAACCACAATAGGACCCTGGCCAAACTCATTTAATGGCTGTGTTTTGGATGCTCCTGGCTTTGAGTGAATTTAGAGTGAATGTCAATGGTAACTGTTTCTCTTTGGAACAGCAACCCTGAGGGTTTTCCCTTCCCAGCTTGATATGTTTGTTTTGTTTTGTTTTGCTTCTAATTAAAGGGACCAACCCTCACCTCACTTCTTAAAGAGAGGAGGCCTATTCCTGGAATGGGCATTACTTGTGAAGGTACCTTGAGTATATGCAAAGGACTTAGCCTAAAAGGGCAAGGGTCTCCCATTGCATCTTGGCCATCTCCAGTCATCCTGATGAATATCTGGTCACTGGATCCAGACAGCTCAGGAGGAGAAAGTGAGGTTGGTGACCTTGCACAGCCCTCCCTCACTCAAATCAAAGTCATGTCATCATTTCCCTGCTGTAATGGTCTTCTTTGAAAATGAAGGACAAACATAACTTGGGTCTGTGTCATATGCTACCATTTCATTGCAAACTTCTTGAGAGAATAGTTAGTGTCTTTTATGATCTTTGCTTCCCCAGTGCTTCGCATATGTTCAGAGTAAAAAGTAAGAGACTAGAGCAGAATGTATTGTGCTTCAGCTAAAGGAAAAAAAAAGCAGAGGTAGCAATCATGATATCAGACAAAGCAAAAGCAAAAATAGATGTAATTAAAAGAGATAAGGAAGGAGACTATATTTTGCTAAAAGGGACCATAGACAAGAAAGCAATATCAATACTAAACATATATGTACCAAATGTTTTGGTATCCAAATTCTTAAAGGCTATATTAAATGAATTACAGGTTGAAAAGAGGCAGTAAAACTATATTGGTGGGGAACCTCAACTTGCCCCTCTCAGAACTAGATGAATCTGACATAAAAACAAACAAGAAAGAAGTTAAGGAGATGAATAAAATTTTAGAAAAGTTAGATATGATAGACTTTTGGAGAAAATTGAATGGGGACAAAACAAAGTACCTCTTTTCCTCAGTGGCACAACACCCCAACAAAAATGACTATATTAGGGCGTAAAATCTTCACAATCAAATGTAGAAATATGAAATGTGTCTTTTTCAGATCATAAAGCAATAAAATTACATTTAATAAAGGGCAGTGGAAAGATATATTAAAAATTAACTGCAAACTAAATAATCTAATCCTAAAAAATAAGTGAGAGAACAAATCATAGAAACAATAATTTCATTAAAGAGAATGATAACAATGAGACAGTATGCCCAAACTGATGGAATGCAACCAAAGAGTGCTTAGGGGAAAATTTGTATCTCTAAACTCTTAAATCAATAAAATGGAGAAAGAGCAGATCAATGAATTGGACATGCAACTAAAACAAGAACTAGAAAAAGAACAAATTAAAAATCCCCAATTAAATACCAAATTGAAAATTCTGGAAATCAAAGGAAAGATTAATAAAATTGAAACTAAGAAAACTACTGAACTAATAAAACTAGAATTTTGTTTTATGAAAATAAATTAATAAAACAGATAAATCATTGGTTAAATTGATTTAAAGAAGAAAATCAAATTAAAAGTATCAAAATGAAAGGAATGAATTCACCACCAATGAAGAGAGAATTAAAGCAATCATTAGGAGCTGTTTTCTCTGATTATATGCCAATAGACCCAACAATCTAAGTGAAATGTATGACTATTTACAACAATATAAATTGTCCAGATTAACAGAAGAGGAAATAGAATGCTTAAATAAACCCAGTTTAGAAAAAGAAATTTAACAAGCTATCAATGAACTCTCTAAGAAAAATCTCCAGGGCCAGAAGGATTCACAAGTGAATTTTACCAAACAGTTAAAGAACAATTCATTCCAATGCCATATAAATTATTCGGAAAAGTAGGTTAATGAGTCCTATTTTATGACACAAATATAGTAGTGATTCCTACACCAGAAAGACTGAAAACAGGCAAAGAAAACTGTAGCTCAACTTCCCTAATGAATATTGAGGCAAAAATTTTAAATAAAATACTAGCAAGGAAATTACAAAAAAGAAAAAAAGGAAATTGCATCAATATATCACAAGGATCATATATTATGACCAAGTGGGATTTATACCAGGAACATAGGACTTGTTCAATATTAGGGAAAGCTATCAGCATCATTGACCATATCAATAACAAACCAACATAAATCATATCATTATCTCTACAGAGGCAAAAAAAGTTTTTGACAAAATATAGCACCCATCCCTAGTAAAAATACTAGAGAGCATAAGAATAAATGGAGTTTTCCTTAAAATAATAAGCAATATCTATATAAAACCACGAGCAAGCATTATCTGTAATAAGGATAAGCTAGAAGCCTTTCCAGGAAGAGCATGGGTAAGCAAGAACGCAAGGTTATTGCCACTATATTCAATACGTACTAGAAATGTTAGTCCGTGGAATGTAGCAGATCATTTGTGTGTGTGTGTGTATTACATTTTGGTTTGTTATATGATTTCTCCCATTCATTTTAATTCTTCTATACAGCATGACTATAGTGAAAATATTTTAACAGGAAAGTATGTGTAGAACCTATGTAAAATTGAATGCTGTCTTGGGGAGGGAGGGGGAAAAATCTAAGTTATATGGTAGGGGCTATAGAACACTGAAAATAAATAAAATTAATTAAAAAAAAGAAATGTTAGCTATAGCAATAAAGGAAGAAAATGAAGGAATTAGAGGAGGCAATGAAGAAACAAAATGCTCACTCTTTGATGGTATACTTAGAAAACCCTGAAGAATTAACAGAAAAACTGGATAAAATAATTAACAATTTTAGCAGTTGCAAGATATAAAATAAACCCACATAAATCATCAGCATTTCTTATATGATCAACTAAGCCCAGCACAAAAGATAGAAAAAGACATTTCATTTAAAATAATGGCAGACAATATAAAATACTTGGGGGTCTGCTTGCCAAAACAAACCCAGGAATAATACAAACACAGTAATTTTCACACAAATAAAGTCAGAGCTAAACAACTGGAAAAATATCAGTTGCTCACAGGTAGAACAAACATATAATAAAAATGATAATTCTACCTAAAATGATTTACTCATTGAGTGTCATAACAATTAAGCTATAAAAAATACTTTATAGTGCTAGAAAAAATTTTAAAAATCATCTGGAAAAGTAAAAGATCAAAAATATCAAGGGAATCAAGGGGAAAAATATGAGAGAGGGTGGCCTAGCCATACCAGAGCTCAAATTATTATAAAAGGATAGTCATCAAAACAATCTGGTACTGGCTGAAAAAACCCGGAACAACAGTGTGGTGGATCAGTCAAAAAGATTAAGTATACAGTGTATGACCATAATAATCTAATGTTGGATAAGCCTCAAACCCCTAGCTTTTGGGACAAGAACTTACTATTAGACAGAAGCTGCTGGGAAAACTGGAAAAAGTATAGTGGAAACTAATTACAGACCAACATCTTACACCGTATACCAAGATAAAGGTCAAAATGGGTACATGATTTAGAGTGATACCATAAACAAATTAGGAAAGCAAAGAATATTTTACTTGTCTAATCTATGAAAAAGGAAAGAATTTATGATCAAACCAGCTAGAGAGCGCAACGAAATAGAAAATTTTCATTACATTAAATTAAAAAGATTTTGCCTAAACAATACCAAGATTTGAAGGAAAACAAAATTGGGAAAAATTTTTTACACCAAGTGTCTCTAATAAATTCCTCTTTTCTCAAATATATAGAGAACTGAATGAAATTTATAAGAGCATATCATTCCCCAACTGATAAATGATAAATATAAAGAGTTTTCAGGTGAAAAATCAAAGCTCTCTATAATGATATAAAAATGCTCAAAATCGTTATTGATTAAATTAAAATTCAAATAACTCTAAGGCACCACCTCAGACCTACCAGATTGGCCAATATGACACAAAAGGCATACGATAAATGTTAGAGGAGATGTAGGAAAATTGGGACACTAATGCACTACTAGTGGAGTTGTGAACTGATCCAACCACTCCAAAGAGTAATTTTGAACTATGCCCAAAAGGCGATCAAACTGCGCATACACTTTGTGATACTAGGTCTGTATTTCAAAAAGATAAGGAAAAAAAAGGTAAGGGTCCTATTTGTGTAAAAATATCTATAGCAGTTCTTTTATGATGCTAAAATTGAGGGGATGCGCATCTATTGGGGAATGGCTGAACAAGTTGTGGTATATAATTGTTATGGAATACTATTGGATTATAAGAAATGATGAGGAGAATGATTTCAGAAAATCCTGGCAAGACTAACAATGAACTGATGCAAAGTGAAGTGAGCAGAAACCAGGACATTGTACACAGTAACAATATTGTACTATAATTAACTATGAATGACTTAGCTTCCCTAATGATCCAAGACAGTTTCAAATGACTCATGATGAAAATGTCATCCACATCCAGAAAAAGAACTGATGGAGTCTGAATACATATGGAAGCACACTATTTTTCCACTTTCTGTATTTCTTTCATTTTTTTTTCTTTTGGTCTCTTTCTTCTTTTACAATATGATTAATATGGAAATATGTTTCACATGATTGAACATTTATAACCTATCTCCTGTTGCTTACTGTCTTAAGGAGGGAATACATGAGGGAGGGAAAGAGAAAATTTGGAACTCAAAATTTAAAAAAAAAATGAATGTTAAAACTTGTCTTTTTATGGAATTGGAGAAGATAAAGTACTATAAAAATCAATCATATATTCATAGATCAAGAAGATCTGGAAGGAATCCTACAGACCATTGAGTTCAATCCCGACCCCCTTTTACATAAAGACGTAAACCATTTTTTATCTTTGTTGTCAGTGGTTTCTTTTATAATTCTATATTTTATTTTATCCTTTTAAAAAAGGTTATTTTGGGGAGGACATAAGAGGCTTTTTCAGACTACCGAAAGGATCCATGACACATAAAAAGGTCAAATTCCTGCTTTAACCCAACCCCTTCCCTTTACCAATGAGGAAAGTGAGGTCCAGAGAAATGACTTGCCAAAGTCACACAGGTAGTAAATGGAAGAGATGATATTCAAACCCAGGCTGACTGACTCCAAAGCTTTTATACTCTTTTACTTCTATCATTTTTTCTTTCTAACGTTTGTTAAATGGAATTAACTTAGAATCCAGCTGAATTGAGTGTCAGTTCAGTTTCTTTTATGGGGAAACACAGAAAGTTGCCTTTTTTTGGTTAGAATACAAAGCATGTAAACACAATATAGGGTCTATTCCGTGCCTCTGGGCTGCAGTATACCCTCAGACCCTTTGGTGGATCCCTATATGAGTCAGAAAACACAAACACAAACACAGACACACATAGAGTAGTATGGGAACATACCTTGATGTCTATTTGTATTATTGGGAGCGTATATGTGTGTGTGTGTGTGTGTGTGTGTGTGTGTGTGTGTGTGTGTGTGTGTGTGCGAGAGAGAGAGACAGACAGACAGACAGACAGACAGACACTGACCAGGGATATTTCTAGTGAGTGAATGAGGTTGTCTCCAGGTCCCTCCCTAAGGCTTATGCTCCCACTAATGGGGGTTGAGGGTGGGAGGGAGGATATTGGGGTCATTTCTTCTCTGAGTCCCCACATAAGTCACAGGGTTGATGTATGCACTTGCCAATTTTCAGTGATACTGAGCAAAACAGCTTAATTGTGGTTTCCATAGTTACCAGCTATCACCACGGAGGACAAGAAGAACAGGTCTTAAAGGGAAACCCAGAGGTTCTGAGAAGTCAAAGAGGCAAGAGGTGCCATATTACCTTAGAGCTGAGCCTTGAGATGGAGTCCAGCCCCTACAACAAAAATACGATCAGCATGTGCCACATTTACAATCTATTTACATTGTTTAGAGTCTCAGAGTTAATTGTGAGTCCAAGAAAGTAAAATACTCTTCCAAAGGAATCTTCTTCTGTTAGACCATGTGTTCCAATTCTGTATTCTAAAAATGTGGTTACCTTAGACACACCCAAGAAGCAGAGGTCTTCCTGGCATCATGTGGACAATTTGATTTCAAAGGGTCACTATCTTCACATTTCTTAGGAGGAAAATTGAGATCCCTCCATAAGAAAGATTTCTAGCTGTGACAGTAAATAGGGATTGGACACAAATTAGCTCTGTGGTCCTGGGAAAGTCACTTAACCTCTGATTGACTCAGTTTCTTCCTCTACAAAGTGTGGGAGTGTTAATAATAGCATCTATAACCCCAGGCCGTTGTGAGCATCAAATGAGATCACAATGGTAAAACACTCAGCATATAGTGCCTGGCATGGAGTGAGCATTTTCTAAGGGTCAGGGCAGCTAGGCGGTTTGGTGGATAGTATCTTGAGCCTGGAGTCAGGGTGACTCATCTCCATGAGTTCAAATCTGGCCTTCGACACTTACTAGCGATATGACCCTGTTTGCCTCAGTTTCCTCATCTGTCAAATGAATTGGAGAAGGAAATGGCAAACTACTCCAGGAACTTTAGCAAGAAAACCCCAAATGGGGTCATGAAGAGTCAAACAGTACTGAAACAACTCAACAACAACACATGTAGGATTTGTAGAGGGCTCTTTATACAGTAGATACTCAAGGAATGTATGTTGACCTTGACTGTTCTTCAATCCGGGCCCTAGAGCACTGCTACTTATGCTCAAACTCCCAGCCTGAGGCTGAGTTGTTCTGATTGGCAAGGATATTCAGTCATTCTCAAACCCTAGCCACCTTTTTGCTATGCCTCATTTATGCAGCACATCTATCCCCATCCCCAGCAACAATCAGATCAATACTATCATTATTTCTGGAAAGGATTCATGTACAATCATGTTTTTTTTAATTATAGCATGTTATGGAAATGTTTATTTTATTCTATAAATTAAAAGTGAAATAAAAATTTAAAAACCAAAAAGAAAGAAAGGCTATACTGGTATTCTCTGGCCACCACTCCCTTTTATGGGTCTCTCTGGGTTAGAATATAAGCTTTTTGAACGCAAGATTGTATTTTGCATTTGGGTCCCTGGAGCTTCACACAGTGCCTGGTATATAGTGCATGCTTAAATAAATTTTATTTATTAACATGTCTATTTTGGTCCTTCTTTTATTTCTCACAACCACTCTCAGAAAGTTTCTTTAGAAAATATAGTGTTTTTTCTGACAAGAATGAAATGATTTATTTTCAGGCATAATTGATTTTCCTGTATATTTTCCTGGAATAGAATATGATGATGATAGTGATGAAGGTACTGAATCTAGAGTCAGAAAACCCAAGTTTAAATATCCATTCTGCTACCTAGTGGCTGTGTGGCCTTGGATTGGTCATTTTACTTCTTTAGTGCCTAATCAACTCTATGTACACTGACTAAGTTTGGATAAATGACAGCCACGGCTATCCTCCCCTCCAGCCCCAAGGCTCTAAGAAATTATTATGAACATTATGTAGATGAGGAAGCCAAAGTCTTGGAAAGGTAGCTGGCTTGCCCTAAGCCTATAACCAGTGTCTGGCAGGGCTAGTTCTTGATGCTAGGTTTCCTGAATCCAAACCCAGCACTCTGTCAATTACATCATCCTTTTTTCATGTTGCCTTAAATTTTACAGAGGCAGAGAACAGGAAAGTGTAGGAGTTGTAGTTCTAAGGCAAGCTGGCGGTGGAAAATGGAACCCAACAGTCCTGGGCCACATCCAGGGACACTTGCCACTTAGACCAAGCTGCTAGTTTTCCTCCAGTTCTGAGCATGGAAGTTGGCACCAATGGAAAAGAATGATGTTTCTTTATGAAAATATTTGGATTATGTGGAACAAAAGCAGGCCTGCCTTAGAATTATAGGCTCATAAATCAGTCAGTTGAAGGGGGAAGTAAAGGGGATGCAGGAGACCAGTGGGGTGCGGGGAGAGGGAAGCTTTGACTGGGAGTTTACAGCCTTACCAGAAGCCCTTGAAGGAATTATGGTCTCATAACTCAGTGGGGCCTCTTCCTTACTCCTTCCCTCCCAGTTTTGTCTGAACCCTTACCCAAAGCCCTAAAGAGAGGCCCTCCTAGGCTGCTTGGCGGTTGCCTTAGGCCCGGTCTCACTTACTTTTCATGCAGAATTTTTCCAGCAGGGAGGAGAAGAAGGAGAAGCCTCAATGTAAATTGGATGGGAGGAGGGCAAAGCCTTGAGTCCTAGGGCTAGTGGGGCTATTGTTCAGAGGATTTGGACCAGAGACATCAGGGGTTTTTAATTTGGGACTCACAGAGCCCTTGGAGGTCCATGGATATATTTCAAGGAACCCATGAACTTGTACGGAAAAAATTCATCTTTCTTTTCACTGTAATTGGTTTCCTTAATATCCTATATATTGGATGCATTTAACAACATTATTCCGGGAAGGGGTCTATAGGCTTCTCCTGGCTGCCCAAGGGTCCCTGATATAAAAAGGTTAAGAATCCCTGATCTAGTCCAGCTCCCTTCATTTTACAGATAATGGTGCTGAAGAATGGAGAGATGAAGTCAGCTGCCCAGTGTCTCATAGGAAGTAAGTTGCAGAACCAGGATTTAAACCCAGGTCCCTGAGTCTAAATCCACTGACTATTTTGGGGACTGTTTTCCAGCATTGTATGCCCCAGTGACTAAGGAAGGAAATAAGCATGTATTAAGCACCTGCCATATGTCAGACACATATTCATGTGCTGAATATATTATCTCAGTAGATCCTCACAACAACCCTGGGACATGGGTAATGTTATCATCCCATCTTATAGTTGGAGAAACTGAGACAGACAGAGATTAAGTGACTTGCTCAGGGTCTCACAGCAAGTAGGTGTCCAAAGCTTTATTTGAACTCAGGTCTTCCTGGCTCCAGGTCCAGTGCTCTACCTACTGCACCATCTGGCTTCAGTAAATGTAGCAGGTGTTTTGTAAATATGTTAGGTCTTGAGTCAAATTGAATAGTTAGCATGCTACAAAAGAAAGAACAGTGGATTAGGAGTCAGAGGATCTGCATTCAAATCTCAGCTCTCTTTCTGTTCTACTTAATAATTGTATGACCTTGGACCAGTCACCTCTCTGGGCTAGTTTCTTCATTTGTAAAATGAAGGCCTGTCTTTTAGGTTCCTTCTAGCTATAAATTTAGGGTGGCAGCTAGATTACAGTCCTTGCCCTTTTCTAGTCAGGAAGACTCATCTTTCTGAGTTCAGATCCAGCCTCAGACACTTACTAACTTTGTGACCCTGGGCAAGTCACTCAACCCTGTTGGTCTCATTTCCCTCATCTGAAAAGTGACCTGGAGAAGGAAATAGCAAACCACTCTAGTATCTTTACCTAGAAAATTCAAAATGGGGCCATGAAGAGTCAGACATGACTGAACAACAAGTTATGAATCTATGATCCTCTAAAAGCTTTCTGACAATTTAGATCTAACCAAAAGTAGAATGCTTTGAGAGAGTGTGACATTCTTAAAGCAATCATAATACACATACACACACACACATCCATAAATACTTTATCTTACTTGATCAGAGATATTATGGAGGTGCTTCAGGTAGGAAATGGACTAGACCAGGGGTGGGGAACCTGCAGCTTCAAGACCACATGTGGCTCTTTGGTACTCAAGTGCAGCCCTTTGACTGAATCCGAACTTCAATTCTGTGAAGCTTGGAATCAGACAAAAAGCACCCAAGGGTCACGTATGACCTCAAGGCTACAGGTTTCCCCTCCCATCAGATGACCTCGGAGGTGCCCTCTAACACCAGGATTCCAGCATTTTAAGGTTTAAATCAAGCTATTTCTTTCACTGACCTTTCTTCACTGATTCAGAGAATGTCCCCATCTGGTTCATTTAGAGAAGCACCAGTCTCTAATCATGGTCCAACAAATCTCAAGTCCAAGACTTCAGTAAAGATCAATGTCCAAGTTGAGTTCAAAGTCCTGGCAAAGAAATTTGACTCTAATATTCCTCCAGCTAGGGAAATTGTGGTGTAGGGATGTGAAGCCCATAGGTTCCCAAAATTACAGAGGAAAATAGCAAATATAAGGCTGTAGAATAGTTCCAATACCATTCTAGTTTCCTCAATCTCTTCAGTCATGAACTTTTCATTGCTGGAGTGTCTCTAAAGGTCACTAAAGGATACAGGTGGACATTCAACAATAGGGACAAATCACCATTGAGGTATGTGCCAGAGAACTCTCCTCAGATCTCAAGACCCTCTAGGCATTCTTATCCTCCTTTCTGACACCATCAATAGTCTCCTCCAGTTTCCATTGGACTCCCTTCTTGGTCTCCTTTGCTGGACCATTACCTATATTCCATCCCCCATCAAGATAGGTCTTCCACTCAGCTAGGTCAGGGATTGGGCTCTTCCTCCTCAAGGCATACTGTGGTATAGGTGCACTGACTGAGAGACCTAGGAATTTCCAAATTCCTAAGGTAGCTCCCCCATGAAAAATCTTTCTCAAGATTCATGTTCTGGGAAAGAACCAAGAAGTTGCAGAAGCTACCAGAGATCCCAAATCAAGTTCACTTAAACAGCACATGTGCTTGAAGTTACCATCACTACCCATCCTACCATCACAGGAAGTCTATGGAGGAGAGCATCCCATCCATACATTCCAGAGAAAAGAAGGTACTGTCTCAGAGGATGGGGTCAATTCTTTTCAAGATAACCCTTCCTATTTCACTGGCTGTTCTTCTCTGTTGTAGCTGGGATGTAGCTATGTCTCTGCTGACATCCTGATTGGGGGAGAACTAAAGTAGATTACTGGTAGTATGCTGTGTAATCCCAAAGTGCTGAACCACAACATAACATGACTCACAGGAAGTGAGAAATGGGATGAAGGTGGAGAAGGCCTGATTTGTTTGATACCATTAAATAAGTATCAGAGGTGAGATTTGAATCAGATATGCTTGGAGTCAACTTAGATGAACTCGTGAGAGCTGATTGTCAAAATTTCATTGTGAACATTTACACCTTGGAAATCATCAAACACTACAAATCAGAACTTGTTTATTGTTCTGTCTATTGTCTGGATTTAACAAAGTGATAGAGAAAATGTTAATACTGCAGATTTCAATTAAATGTTGTACATATATTTTAATTTAAGAGCTGGTTGTTAAATATTTATCAGCACACCCATGATGTAAACCCAGGTTCTGTGATTGCCATACTGTCTCTTTCTTCACTATTCAAAAGTGGCACTAACATAAATAAACAGTTTATTCACTTATTAGGTAGTGAGTTGGACTAAATCTCATTGGCCCCCAGGCTGCTATGAATCAATAAATAAAGTTCATAATCTTCTAATGTTCTCTATCTTCATCAATGGCACTCACTCCACATATAATCAGTTCCTCAGGCTCAACACCTTAAGAGGCTTCTTTTTTCTTCTCCAATTTCCTTGTACTGCCCAAATTCAGAGCCTCACCAATGTGGGTGCTCATCTCTGCAATATTTTTTAGATCTATTCCTTTCTCCTTTTAAAAAAAATTCTGGGGGCTGGAGCCAAGATGGCAGAGTAGAAAGACTCACATATGCTAGCTCCGAACCCACAGCCCATGGATTTCCTCTAAAAAGAACTCCCAACAAATTCTGGAACAGTGGAAGCCACGCAGCAACACAGTGAAGGAGATTTCTGTTCCAGAGAGCCCTGAAAAACTGACCCCAAAGGTCTGTAGTGCACCGGATGGGAACGGAGCCGAGACCTGCCCTGGACCCGCGGCACTGAGAGAAGCGAGCAGATCCAAGCGGGCTTCAGGGACGGAATCTCCAGCAGCCACGAAGGTCCCTCCACCCACAGATGCACAGGTCAGTGAAAGAGATGTCTGGACGGGCTGAGAGGAGAGTGAGGTGTCTTCATGACTTGGGCCCCCTCGGGAGGCAGAGGCAGCAGGTGGCCAGAGGCTCCTGGAGCAGGTAGGAGATCAGCAGGAGTTCCATTACAGAAGGTCTCTGCATAAACTCCCTGAGGGAACAGAGCCTGGGAGGCGGCCCTCCCCCACCTGAGAACCTGATTTAATCTTACCCTGAATAGCAGCCAGGCCTGCTGCCGAAAGCCCTGAGGCTGGGGAGCAGCATTTGAATCTCAGAGCCCAAGCACTAGCTGGGCAGACCTAGGTCAGGGTGGAGAGGACTCTCAGAAGTCAAGTCACTGGCTGGGAAAATGCCCAGAAAAGGGAAAAAAAATAAGACCATAGAAGGTTATTTTCCTGGTGAAAAAATGATTCCAACCTTCCTCTCTGACGAGGAAGAAGACTGCTTACCACCAGGTAAAGACATAAGAGTCAAGGCCTCTGTATCCCAAACATCTGAAATAGATATCCCATGGGCTCAGGCCATGGAAGAGCTCAAAAAGGATTTTGAAAATCAAGTTAGACAGGTGGAGGGAAAACTGGGAAAAGAAATGAGAGAGATGCAAGAAAAGCATGTAAAATGGGTCAATACCTTAATAAAGGAGACCCCCCAAAAATGCTGAAGAAAATAACACCTTGAAAAATAGGCTAACTCAATTGACAAAAGAGGTTCAAAAAGCCAATGAGGAGAAGAATGCTTTCAAAAGCAGAATTAGCC
>CM053770.1:93471986-93496046 GCA_028658325.1 Potorous gilbertii
AGTTTTTCCTCCACCTGTCTAACTTGATTTTCAAAATCCTTTTTGAGGTCTTCCATGGCCTGAGCCCATTGAATATCTACTTCGGATGTTTGGGATACAGAGGCCTTGACTCCTATGTTTTTACTTGATGGTAAGCATTGTTCTTCCTCCTCAGAGAGGAAGCTTGGAATCATTTTTTCACCAAGAAAATAACCTTCTATGGTCTTATTTTTTTTCCCTTCTCTGGGCATTTTCCCAGCCAGTTACTTGACTTCTGAGAGTCCTCTCCACCCCTGGCCTAGGTCTGCCCAGCTAGTGCTTGGGGTCTGAGATTCAAATGATGCTCCCCAGCCTCAAGGCTTTTGGTGGCTGGCCTGACTGCTATTCCATGGGAGCTTAATTTCTGGTGCTCAGGTGGGGGCAGGGCTGCCTCCCAGCCTCAGTTCCCTGAGGGGGTTATGCAAAGACCTTTTGTAATGGAACTGCTGCTGAGCTCCTGCCTTCTCTGGGAGCCTCTGGCCGCCCACTGCCTCTGCTGCTGCCTCCCGAGGGGGCCTGAGTCCCGGATACACCCTGCTCCCCTCTCAGCCCGTATCTCTCATTGACCTGTGCGTCTGTGGGTGGAGGGACCTTCGTGGCCGCTGGAGATTCCATCCCTGAAGTCTGTTCAGATCTGCTCACTCCTCTCTGTGCCACGCAGCCAGGGCAGGGGAGGGCTGAGCTCCCGTCCAGTGCTCGATGGACCTTTGGGATCGGTTTTTCAGGGCTCTCTGGAACAGAAATCTCCTTCACTGTGTTGCTGTGCAGCTTTCACTGTTCCAGAATTTGTTGGGAGTTCTTTTTAGAGGAAATCCATGGGCTGTGGGTTCGGAGCTACCAAATGTGTGTCTTTCTACTCCGCCATCTTGGCTCCACCCCCTTTTAAAAAATTTTTAATTCCAAATTCTCTCCCTCCCTCTACTCCTCCCTCCCGAGATAATAAGCAATCTGATATAGATTATACATGAAAATCATGTAAAACATATTTCCATATTAGTTATTTTGTTGAAGAAAATTTGAACCAAGATATAAGTGGGAAAATAGTATTCTTTGGCCGGTATTCAGATTCCTTTAGTTCTTTCTCTGGAGGTGGATATCATTTTTCATTATGAGTCTTTGGGAATTGTCTTGGATCATTGCATTACTGAGAATAGCTATCATTCACAGTTATTCATTGTACAATATTATTGTTAATATGTACAATATTCTCCTGGTTTTGCTCACTTCACTTTTGTATCAGTTCATGTAAGTTTTCTCATATTTTTCTGAAATAATCATCCTGCTAATAATTTCTTAGAGCACAATAGCATTACATTACAATCATATACTACAACGTGTTTAGCTGTTCCCCAATTGAGGGACATCTCCTCAATTTCGATTCTTAGTCACAATGAAAAAAATTTAAAAATTCCCCAACACGACTATAAATATCCTCGTAGAAATAAATTCCCCAACCTTTTAAAAAAATCTCTTTAGGATATAGACCTAGAAGTGGTATTGGTTGATGAAAGTCTATGCACAGTTTTATAGCCTTTTTGGCTATAAAATTGCTCTCCAGAATTACTGGATCAGTTCACAAGTCTATCAATAATGTATTAATGTATCCCAATTTTTCCACATTCCCTCCACTACTCAGAATTTTTATTTTCTCTCCTATTAGCCAATCTAATAGATGTGAGTTGTTTTATTTTGCATTTTTGTAATTAATAGTGACTTAGAGCATTTTTCGTATGATTATAGATAGCTTTGATTTCTTGGTCTGAAAACTGACTGTTAATATTCTTTGACTATCACTTGGGGAATGACTTGTAGTCATATATTTAACTCAATTCTCTATATATTTGAGAAATAAGGCCTTTTTCAGAGATATGTGCTATAAAAAAATGTTTCCCAATTTCCTGCTTTCCTTCTAATTTTGGTTGCTTTGTGGTTTTTTTGGTGCAAAAACTTTTTAATATAATCAGAATTGTCTATTTTATATTTCATAATGCTCTCTATCTCTTGTTTTGTCCTAAAATCTTCCTTTATCCAAGATCTGATAGGAAAATTATTTTATGTTCATTTAATTGGCTTATGGTATCACCCTTTATGTCTAGATCATGAACTCATTTTGAACTTACCTTGGTATATTGTGTGGTATGTTGATCTGTACCTACTTTCTGCCATATGGTTTGTCAGTTTTCCCAGTTTTTGACAAAGAGTGAGTTCTTGTCCCAAAAGCTTGGCTCTTTGGGGTATATCAAACATTAAGTTTCTATGGTTGATTAGTATAATATACAGTATACCTATTGTACTTCACTGATCACCACTTTATTAGCCAGTATTAGATTGTTTCAATTATTACTGCTTTATAACACAGTTTGCATTCTGGTAGGAGTAATTGATATTTCTCCAATTGTTTAGATCTGACTTCATGTGAAGATAGTTTTGTAATTGCATTCATATAGTTCCTGGGTTTGTCTTGGCAGGTTTACTCCCAAGTGTTTTATGTTGTCTACTATTATTTTAAAAGGAATTTCTCTTTTTCTTACTTGTAGACTTTGTTGGTACTATATGGACATGCTGGTGATTTATATTGGTTTATTTTATATCCTGCAACTTTGCTAAAGCTAATTATTTCAACCAGTTTTTAAGTTGATTCTTTAAAAATTTCTAAGTATACCATTATTTCATCTGTAAAGAGTGATAGTTTTGTTTTGTTTCCTTATTGGTTATTCTAATTCCTTAAATTTCTTCTTCTATTGTTATAGCTAACATTTCTAGTAAAATATTGAATAATAGAGGTGAGATCATGCATCTTGCTTCACCCATGATCTTTTTGGAAAGGCTTCTAGCTTATCTTCATTACAGATAATGCTTGATGATGGCTTCAGATACTACTTTTTATTTTAAGGAAAGCTCTCCTTCCTAAGCTCTCTAGTGTTTTTAATAGGAATAGTTGTTGTGCTTTGCCAAAGGCTTTTTCTGCATCCATAGAGATAATTCTATGATTTCTGTTGGTTTTGTTATTGATCTGGTCAATTATGCTGATATTTTTCCAAATACTGAACCAATTCAGCATTCCTAGTATAACTTGCACCTGGTCATAGCATATCATCCTTGTGATATATTACTGTAACATCTTTGCCGGTATTTTATCTAAAATTTTTGCATCAATATTCATTTGGGAAATTGGTCTACAGTTTTCTTTCTGTTTCTGACTTCCTGATTTAGGAATCAACACCGTATTTGTGTCATAAAAGGAATTTGGTAGGACTCCCTCACCTATTTTTTTTTCAAATAGTTTACATAGAGTTCTTTAAATGTTTGGTAGAATTCACTTGTGAATCCATCTGGCCTTGGGTACTTTTTTCTTAGGGCATTCATTGAACGTTTGTTCAATTTCTTTTTCTAAGCTGGGACTGAGTATTTTATTTCCTTTTCTGTTAATCTGGATAATTTATCTACTTGGGTAAAATAGTTCCTAATAATTGCTTCAATATTCTCTTCCTTGGGGGTGAATTCACTCCTTTCATTTTTGATACTGGTAATTTGGCTTTCTTTTATTGTTTTTTCCATAAAACCAGCTTCGAGTCATATTTATTAGTTCAATGATTTTCTTACTTTCAGTTTTATTAATCTCTCCTTTGATTTTCAGGAATTCCAACTTGGTATTTAATTAGGGACTTTTTGTTCTTTTTCTAGTGCCTTTTTTTAGTTGCATGTCCAATTCCTTGATCTCCTCTTTTTCTATCTTATTAGTGTAAGAGTTAAGAGATTTAAATTTCTCTTATTAATTGCTTTGATTTCATCCACCACTTTTGGTATGTTGTCTCATTGTAGTCATTCTCTTTAATGAAATTATTGATTGTATGAATTGTTCTTTAACCCACTTATTTTTAGGATTAGACTTAGTTTCCAATTTTTAATCTATCTTTCCACTGCCTGTCATTAAATATAATTTTTATTGCATTGATCTGAAAAAGATGCATTTCATATTTCTGTTTTCTGCATTTGGTTGAGGATTTTACACTCTAATACATGACCAGTTTTGTTGTAAGTACCATGTACCACTAAGAAAGTATATTCCTTTCTATTCTCATTCAGTTTTCTCCAGAGGTCAATCATATTTAACTTTTCTAAAATTCTATTCATCTCCTTAACTTCTTTCTAGTTTTATTTTTTGGTTAGATTTATCTAGTACTGAGAGGGGAAAGTTGAGGTCCCCCATTAACAAAATTTTACTGTCTATTTCTTCCTGTAAGTCATTTAATTACTTCTTTAAAAATGTGGATGTTATACCATTTGGTGCATATATGTTTAGTACTGATAATACTTCATTATGACACTTTTTAAACAAGATATAGTTTCCTTCTTTACCTTTTAATTAGATCTATTTTTGCTTTATCTCAGAGTACGATTTCTACTCCTGTTGTTTTTTCTTTTTTTTACTTCAGCTGAAGATTGTGTTCCAGCCCCTTACCTTTAGTCTGTGTTTCTATTTCCTTGCTTCAAATGTGTTTCTTTTAAATGGCATATTGTAGGGTCTGAGTTTTTATTCCATTCTGATACCCTTTGTTTTTTGGAGGAGTCCATCTCATTCACACTTACAGTTGTCATAACTATGTCTTTCCCTTCATCCTGTTTACCCCATATTTGTTTCTTTCTCTGTCCTTTCCCTTCTATCCTTACAAGTGTTTTACTTCTGACCACTATCTTCCCCAATGAAAGTCCCTATTTTCAAAGAGCTTGTGTTCTAAAGGGGGAAGACAAGACGTAAAAGGAAGCTGAAAGGGGGAAAGGAGATAAGGAATGGAAGTACCCTGTGCTTGGTTGGGCATGGTCAAGAAGTTCTGAGTGTAGCCTAGTGGTAAATAAAGACATGACTGACTTGGGGGTCCTCCTAAAATGGACATTCTAAAAGAAGCCATCTAATTGTGGCTTTGAATTGTCCTTTTCCTGGTACCCCAACTCAGAACAAAAATCCTAAAATAAACACCACTCTTCTCCATTGTGCAGTGCATCTTCTTGAAGTTTGAATCCAAACTTTCTAAGCACATGAGTTTTTTCCCTTTTCTGCTGACCCATATCACCAGATCACTTAATGATACAAGGTCTGTGTATCATCTTATCATCTTCTCTATTCCATAAATAGTGTAAACATGAAAAAGTCTAAACTCCAATTACATTTTGATTATGCTAGCCCTAGCCAGAGTGGGGTTATCCTATATATGATTTCAGAGAGATAAGTTTTTTCCACATGTATAATCTTGACCTCACTAGCACTGAGTTATATAGCTAAATGTTCCCATTAAATATAGATTATCCCAGTTTCACCACTTATCATCTATGTGACCTAGAACAAGTCATTTTGCTCTGTGCCCCACTTTCCTCATATAAAAAAGTGGGTAGGATGAACTAAATCTAACTTCCCTTCTGTGTTCCTGGGATAAACAAGTGGTTGGGTACCAAGGAAAGACTACTGACTCTTGAGTTAGAGGACCTAGGCTCAAATTTTAACTCTGGCATCACTATCTGAATGACTTTGGGTATCCTGATGCCCTCTAAGGTCCCTTCACTTCCAAATCTATAATCTCTGACATATGAGTAAGTACAAGGCACAGAGATA
Source organism: Potorous gilbertii (assembly GCA_028658325.1). Classification (NCBI taxonomy): domain Eukaryota; kingdom Metazoa; phylum Chordata; class Mammalia; order Diprotodontia; family Potoroidae; genus Potorous; species Potorous gilbertii. The sequence continues at coordinate 93,477,613 of CM053770.1, forward strand.
AATCATATAGACTGTCCTTATAAAACAATAATCTAATTTGTAGATCTGCCAACAGCTGAAAGAAAAGACTGCAATAGCCACAATAAAATGAACTCTAGGGTCCAAGTCTCAGCTCTACCCACATGTCTCACATGTCTTCAATAGTAGTCTTCCATGCTTAGATGAATCCAAACGCTCATTAATGTTGGTCCCTCCCATGCCTGTCCATCCTGTGTGTCTTCTGCCTATCTCCTCCCATGATCTGTTGGAGGGAGACCCCGTGAAATCCTTGGGGGCTTTCCTCTAGTTCTCTTGTGATGTGATGGAGTATATGAGTTCTCCACTGATTATGTTTCATTCTCACTGCAGTGTATTTTTTTTCTGGTACTAAATTTCTCTAATAATATGCCTTATGTTTTTTTCTCCTCTGTAATTCATCTGAAATATATTCCAGTCTGTCACAGCACCCTGTGGCTCTTCATCACCCTTTGGGTAATCCACAACTTTCATCCTTTAGGGACTCCATGTCTCAAAGCCACACAAGATGACAAAGATGTTGCAGGAGAGAGGAGAAGACCTACAACTGCACCATTTCCCAGAGGCAATCTGGTTTCTGGAGAGTTCTGGGTCTAGCTCATGACTCATTTGAAGGGTCTGTCCAATATATCTCAACCTGACAATAGAAAAAAAAAGGAAAATTGAGATTTGTCCATATCCAGGCCAAAAACAAATAAACAAACAAAACAGTGGGAATTAAAAAGTATGTTCAGATGCCATGTACATACACATCTGTATGTGGAGAGGGGATCTAGAGAGTCTTGGATTGGCAGTCATGGTACCAGAATGTCTCAGATATTATCAGAGTACCGGTACCCTATTAGAAACTGGAAAAAACAGGATAATCTAGGGTTTAAAGTGAGAGGCTTATCCCTGCAGGCCTTGGGATGATTGTAAGGTGGTAGAAAAAGCACTTAATTTGTAGTACAGTAAATCTGGGTTCTAGGCTCAATTCTGCCATTTATAAGTTGTGTGACCTTGGGCAAGTCAACGGATTTTTCTGACCTTCAGTTTTCATTTGTTAAATTGGCATAATGTTTGAACTCTCTACTTCATCTGATTATGTGGAGGATTCAAGAGAGATAAGGTATGAAGTGCTCGATAAATCATAGAAATCAGTCATTCTTACAATTTTCCCACAAAAGCCTCCTTCCCACTCATTCTTTGGTATTTGAAATACCAATCTGCTGCCAGCCTTCCTGCTGTGTAGAGGCTACTTGGCAGCATTTTTTTACTCCTAAGGAGAGAGGAAGATGACTTTTGAATATTCCAAATGCAAAATAAGAGCCCTATGAGTGATCATCCTTTTTGAGAAACTGTATTGGCTCCCTATCACCTCTAGGCTAAAATGCAGACTCCTGACATTTTCAGTCCTAAGCTAGCTCACTCCACTTTACTGCCCTTTCTGGCTTACTAAGCATTGCACATTCACATGCTGTACCTTGCAGCCAAACAGACCTATTTGCTGATTCATGAACTCTCTACTCTACCTCCTACCTTCCTCTGTGTTTAGCACAGTTCCTGGTTCATCCTAGAAGTTGAATATATGCTAGTTGAGTCTTTGACTAAATGTCCCTGCAAACAGTCTACCCCATTCCTGGAATTCATTTTTCCCTCATTTCCCCCTTCTGGAATCCCTCAATTCCTAAAAGACTGGGTTCCTGCATAATCTTCTCTAAGAAGTCTTTCCTCATCTCCTTGGTGGTCAGTGAACTTCCTCCTCCCCAAATTATCTCGTATGTACTTCTCTGTTTCCATGTTGTACTTTCTCCCTCTTCCCAGTAATACGTAACTTACTTGAGGATTGGGTCTTTTCTCATTTGTCTTTGTATCTCCAGTGCCTAGCATGTGCCTTATGTATAGTGGATGTGTATTAGTGTGGATGGGATTGGGTTGTATTGGACTGCTTTGCATTGCATTGGTTTGGTTGGGATTGGATGGGATTTACTGAATGTGAGTGGAGTGGTTTGGTTTAGATAGGACTGAATTGGATTGCATTATACTGATTTGGCTTGGCTTGAGAATACTATCTTCAGGTAATTGAGAGGATTTAGCTGCCATATTTAAAGAAGTGTTGGAAGGAGCCTTAGAAGTCTTTGATGACTGGGAAATACACTCATGAAAAGAATGGAATTTTCCATAGGTATGGACCCTATGACTTGGGAACTAGTTGCAGGAGGGGCCCTAAGCCTCCAACCCTGAGCAGGCTGCTTAAGCATCAGCAACAACTAGCATACAGGGGATCCAGATCTGTGATTATCTGACAAACAGAGTAGCAGTCCATGGTCCTGCTCTCAGTCTTCCTTTCCCTGATGTGCATAAAACTCTACATTCATCCCCTACCCCTTGGCCTTGAAGTCAGGGTTAATAAATTGCTGCCCAGTAGCACTGGCAGTACACAGGAGGACTGTTTGATTTCTCATGTGTTTTTACTTCTGCTCTCGTCAAAGGAAGACTGTGGTTTGCCCTGCCTGCAGCAGAAGATTGCCTGCTATCATGGAGCAGGAAGCAGAAGAAAGAAAACAGATCAAAATCTGAAATGCACTCATCGGGGCAATCTGTCCTCAAAATGTTTCTGCAGAGCTGTGAGAAGGGGCAGGAGAGGGTGTAAAAATGGAAAGAGGAAAAAGGAAGGAAGGAACAGAGAGACAGAGAAAGAAATAAGCTTTGTTGACAGTTTTAATATGGAGAAAACACACATAGCTTGATATACTTACAGATGTATCAGAAATGATCCTCCATAACATTTTGACAATGCTATCAATTCTGGAGTAATCAAACATTTTTCTTCTTCTCCAAAACTGTCTTCCAGTTCTGAACCTGAGGATGCCCTATGTTCTGGGTGGAATCCTGTACAGCAAGAGAAAGGGAATGAATAGTGGTAGATAGGATGACAGAGGATGGAGCACATCTCAGTGGCAGTATTTCCAATCCCTGAGTACTGGCCAGTACGTTGAAGACCCTATATTTGCCATCTATAAAGTGAGATCAACAAGAATTAAATATAGGCTAAAAATATACTGGGAAGAGCACTAGACCTGGAGTTAGAAGCTACCTTCAGTCCTAACTTTGATATTTACTAGTTGTGTGATCCTGGGAGTAGGAATAGTAATAATTTGTACCATCTACTTTTCAGGGATGAGGTGTGGAAAGTTCTAAGTGTTTGTAGATAAGCCTTGATCACTTATTATCACGGAGATTGTGGGGTCAAAGGACCTTGGGGAAGTTTCTCAACCTCTCCAGATTTCAGTTTCTTCATCTGTAAAATGAGGAAATTGAACTAGATAATGTCTAAGTTCCCTTCAAACTCTTAACCTGTAAGCCTGGATATTTCACATGGCAGTCTTTATAACCCTCTGGAAGGGAAGTCTCCAGAGTTCATCTTGGGGAAAACATTGCCCATTAAACTGTGAAACACTCACAGTAACCTGTGAGGGTAACAGGAAGAAATCCTCTCTGTCCTCTATCAAATGACTAATTGAAATTAGCTTAATTTTAGACAGTATGAAGCTCAGATGTCATCCTGTTAGGAACCACAGACACATAAAGATGGCTGAGGGGAAGCCCACAGGTTCAGGATCACTGATTTGGAGTTAATAAAATGTTAACGGAGGCAATTAGAGGCCAATTGATTATCAAGGATGAATAGAGGAATGTCATGGGTACGCGGGCATTATAGCATGAACCTTGTGTGTCCTGTACAGACAGCAGAAACCACAGAAAGCTGTGAAATCTGCCCTCTCTGTAGGGTCAGGACATGAGAGATTGGGCCAGAGAAGAACCCAAGCTAAGTGACAGCAGAAATAAAGCGTTTCAGGCATTGACATATTTATGGGGGTGGGGTGGAAACTTTCTTCTATGCAGAAGAAATGAATGAGACATCTGTGTATCCATGCCAATTTTCATTTGCCATCTTTAGCACTTATTTTAATTATTGATGCTTCTTTAAAAAATACCACAGATATTTACTAATATCCTCTTGCCTATTTAAAACTCCTCATAACAGAAAAACACAAGGACAACAAAAGGACACAACCCCTTCTAAGAGCATTTGCAACATTCCACACCAGGAATTGCTTCATCTTGCTATCAAGAAGAGGAGGAGGATGTGTTTCATTATCTGTCTTCTGGAATCTATACTGCTCATCCCCTTAAACCTGAAGTAAGCTTCTTCTTAGAGCTTTCATTTACATGAACAGTAACTTCTCTTGGATAATTCCAAATTATTTTCCAGAATGTTTGGGTCAATCCACAACTCCACCAACAATGTATTAGTCCGCCTGTTTTCCCACAGCCCTTCTTGCATTGACTATTTCTATCTTTGGCTTCAGAGTTGTTTGGACTTCAGAAAACCATGTTACCCACCTGACTGTGCCCTATATAAGAAGCAGGAAAGGAGGAGGTTCATTCATGACTAATACCTAGTAAGAGGCATGACTCTGAACTACATGCCAGAGTATGTACAGAAGGAGAAGGCAAGATGTTTGTCTTCATAAAGAGTTCTCTGTGAGTAGAGACACAGAATGTATGTGCAAACTGCTTGATGTGGTGTGGGTCTTGTCCCCATCTTCTACTACCTCGTATCTATAACCTCATAAATGCCAGCATTCCTCACAAAATATTCTTTCTTTTATGCATAGTTATTGACTGAATCATACCAACTAGCCTCGATGGAAAATCCACTCAATATGTAGGAGGTCTTCTTCCAGGTCTTTTAAGTTGTTTTGAGGGCTGACATCTGTTATCTGTTAACTCTCATTCCCACTACCGGATCACCTTTCCCCACCATATATTTCCATAAAGCTCCCCTACATCACCTACTTGATGCAGAGGAAGAATTCCTTAATATTTCATGCTGACTAATGCAAAGCTCCAGTTGTCTGTCATCCTGTCCTCTCATTGCATAGCCTGCCCTCCTCCTTTCTGGGTTGCACACATTTGATGATATATTTTAACCATGTCACTTTTCATGTCCAAAGCATCATAAGCAATTGTCTATAACCCACTTATTCCCATTATGTATTTTTGTCTATTGTACTTTGGTCATCAATAATTTTGAATCTTCTGAGAACGTAGCATTCCATGATTTGTAGACACAAGGCATCCCTGAGAGAATTATAGCATTATCAAAGCTGAGTTTCTGCAGTAGAAACCTCTTGGGAGCAACATAAGCACTGTGAATTTTTCCAAATGAGATTCAGTCTTATCTCCTCCTCTTATTTAGTTCTTAGTCTAATTCATGACTTGTTCAGGAAAGGTATCAATGGGCTGTCCATCCAACCACCTGTCATAATCTGAACTTTATGAATTCTTCATCCATTTAATTTTACCTGTGTTGATTGCTTGGCCATAAGTTTTTGAGGGACTCAAGGGGGAGAATTTCCCTAGCTTTCTTAGTGGGTGTTGGTGATTGAACTACAACGATCTTCATTGAAGTCTGTTTGTTGGCACTTACTATAAGTGTTGATACAACCACCAAGTGTCTCATGAAATAAATCATTTTTCTTGTTGCCTTTGAGCATATAATCGAACCATCTTCCTCCTTATCCACTTGCCCAAAGACAACTTCTGCTCTACTCTTCCATTGAGATGTGACTTTTGACTCTCTCCTATTTTCATTTGTGAGAATGCCCATATGAATATTATTCAGATTCTCTTAGAGTATATCTATTAGGGATAGACCTGATGCCAGCACCCTGTCAGTTCAGGTTAAATGTTAGGATGAAATAAGGCTCTCTAAGTCATTGAAGAGCTAACAAAAGGAGTTTTACTTAACTCTAACACAGCAAATATGTACAACTAGGATTCTATGAGACTTAACTTCTATAGACATGCTCCTTCCTTTCATCTCCATGTGGAAAAACATTTGTTGAGCAGGGAAGGGTATGGGACTTGTATGGTTTTTAGACATTTGTCTAATTGAAGAGACCCTACCTCTATGTGGTGGGACCTTTTATTTTCTCTGAGTGACCAGGAAGCCACATCAATGCAGGAAGAGGTCACCAGGAAGCTGCTGTCAAGGGAAACACAGTTTGAACCTTTCCCCACCCCTGGACCAATCAAGTCTTAGCTTTGTTGTCTTTTTCCTAAAGAGGGTGAGGTGGGACAGAGCTGGTAGATATTGATGATAGTACCCTTACCTTTCACTTTACAGATGAGGGAACTGGACCTTACTTGGGGTCACTCAGTCACTACATGTGTGGGGGTCAGATTTCATCACAGGTCTACCTCATTTCTAGGTCAACCACCATGATTCATCACAGTGCTTGGCATATAGTAAGTGATTAATAAATACTTCATCTATCTATTGTCTGTCTTTCTATTATGTCTAATAGTTGGACAAATATTTAACATTTAGAATACCAAAAATTAAGCTAATGGAGGTGGGGAGGAAGCTAAATATTGCATGATTCTTAGTATCCTCCTTAGTACCCTCTCCCCATCTCTTTCTACTCTGCCACTATCACTCCAAAAAAAGAAAAAGAGCCACGTGGGACCTCCATATCTTTGCCTGTTCCACAGGTTGCCCTGGCCAGAGAAGTCATCTCTAAGTTTCTAGAGATGAGTCCATCCATACTTAACTTTGGCTGATCCTCATCCAGAAGTCACAATCACCAGAACCTTGCTTAGAACGTTTGCATCTTGGTTAAACTTGCCAAAATTTATGCCTCAGTGGTGGCATTGCTTTCAAGAACCTTATAGAGGCATCAACACAGGAATCTTAAAGACAAAGACCAACTTCAAGTCATTAAGAAAAAAATTTGATTTTTCAGACAGGGAAGATAAGTCTTAGTGACTGCTCCAATAACAAGTGACCCATGGCTTGGTGTAGGTCAAAGAATTACAGAAACTTGAAGACAGAAAATGTTTAGAGGTCAGCTTCTCTACTCTCCTGGAGCAAGAAAATGAAACCAGATAGCCAGTAGTGTGATTCTATATTCTGTTCCCCCAAGCAAAAAAAATGGGAGGAGTCACCATCATTTCTACTTCATTCTCTCTCCTAGGATGACATAATGAATGGAGAAGACCTCAGATCCAGAAAGTCTCTGACACCTCCTGGCTACATGACCATGCACAAGTCATATAACTCCTTAGTTGCTCTAAGGCTAAGTTGCAGAAAAGGTGTTCGCCTATATGGGTAGAAGAAGTCTTCTTAACTGGTCCATCCTTATGCCTAGCTCCATGTAGCCCTCTATCCCCATCTTCCTATGAAGCATGACCTGACTTTCTACTCTTGGTTGTCTTTGTTCTACCACCCTTTCCATGTGTCCATACAAACATAATGTCATCTCCCTAATTCTGTCATCTATATTCCTGGAGTTGTCTCTCTGAGAAGCCAGAGCTTCTCCCCTTCTATTTTCAAGTAATTCTTTGCAGTTCTGTTCTCCACCATCTCCCCCCACAAACAACCAAGCCTTTCCTATCAAATCTCCAGCTTGAAGGCTGACACCCAATCCAATGCCATTATACTACCCAGTCTCAACTCCTGAGATACAGAGATACTAGGTGATAATTAGGCACAATTCAGCTGTGAAGGCATTGGACCCTGGGACCACATTGGATTATCTCCAATTTATCGTGTGTGTGTGTGTGTGTGTGTGTGTGTGTGTGTGTGTGTGTGTGTATTGTACAATGTTATTTATAAATTGTCTTTTCCACTAAAATGTGATCTTCAGAGAAAGGACTTTTTTCCCTTTTGTTATATTCCCAGCATTTAGCACAGTACCTGGCACATTGTCTCTGCCTAATAAATATTTTTTGACTGACAAGCAGGCCTAACTCTCCTAGCTCACCCATCTGTGGCCTCATCAGACTTAGCCAGGTTCTTCTTTCTACAAGTACTTAAGACCTGTCTATTAAATGGCCTATTGAGCTTATAGTGAATGACCTCATCCCACCTCACAATTTGTCTTTCCTTTACTATTTCATGTTGTTTGGACATTAATGGCACCAAGGGTGAGTGTCTATATTGAAGGTGGTCTCCCATCCTCTTGGTGACTAGAGTTGTCTTGCCTGACAATTAAGGGAGCATGGACTGACATATTTCAGGTTTATGTGCTCAGTGAAGTATTTCCAATTAAATCATCAGGGATATTCTGCTTCCTATCTACACTCTCAGAATCTCAGTCTCCAACATTCCTAGCAGGAAATGCCCAACACTCAGCTCCAAAGTCAGCTTGTTCAGAGAATTAATGTCTCCTGTGCTTTCTCAAATGCACCAACCAATAGAGGAAAGACCCTCCCTTCCAAGGCATTCAGATTCTTAGCTCCCTCCTCTATCCAACCTGTCCTCCTACAAGATACTCCTATCTCTAAGAATTAGCTCTTATGCTTACCATTCTGAGATACCTCTCACAATAAAGCTCCTCACCTTGTAAATATGCATTGAGTAATTTATTATTCTTAATTCTGCACTATGTACCATCATCTCTGTGTTACCTTGCACATGTCTATTTGCGCAGCCAAATCAATGTCATCTGTATCATTTTGTGAACTCTTAAAGAGAAAGGGACCATATCTGACACTGCACTGTATTTGACAGGTTACTTACTAAATTCTAGAGCCAACTCTCAATTATCCATGCTAATGAGCGCCAGAGTGGCATAGATCATTCAAATAGGTCAAAAGGCATTACTCTCTGCATTTTGAATGTGGTTTCTTTTTTTTTTGCATTACATCTACCTAATATTAAAATGAGTCTCCATTACCAGAACACCCAACCACTGTGTGATGGGTGAAGCAACCCAGAATTGTACACTGAGCCTGCTAATGTGCTGGAGGACAAAAGTGGGGGTAGATTTCTGAATAGTCACAGGGCAACAAGTCCAAGAAAGCTCACGGGCTTGCCTGCTGGTGAGTAGCATCTTATTTGTGTGTAGAGAGGCTTACAGAATTGTAAAAATGGAGCTGTTAACACACTAATACCCATGTCGCATAGAATAGGATAGAGTGTAACAGGATCAAATCTAATTATGGGAAAAGACTTTAGAGATCATCTAATGTAACCCATGCAAAGAACTCTATTTACATTATCACTGACAGGTGATTATCCATCCAGCTTTTTGCTAGAGGACTTGTAGTTCTACTGAATTCACTACCTCACAAGAAAATCTTGTCCATTTTTTGACAGTTATAATGGTTAGAAAGTTCTTTCTTTCATTAAGCCTAAATCTTTTCCCTTGTAACTTCCAACCATTGGTCCAAGTTTTGCCTTCCAGAGCCATGATGAATAAATCTAATCCCTTTTCCATGTGACAGCTTTTCAGATATCTGAAGACAGCTACCACATCCCCCCATGAAGCTTCCCTTCTCCAAGGTAAGCATTCCCATTTCCTTCAATTTCTCTGTCTCTTATTTAGGATGATTTTGAGAGTAGAGTCCTCACCATCCTGTCTGCCTTCCTCTGGATGCACTCCAATTCTTAAAATGTGGCATCCAACCCAATATATTGGATATAACCAGTGGCAAACATAATCGCTTCCCTTGTTCTAGAAACTATAAATGTATTAACAGAGAAAGAGATTCCATGAGCTCTTATGGTTTTCATGCCACAGTGAGGACTTTACACAGTGTAAAGCCTAAAGTCTACTGAAACCTCAAATTCTTTTTTTTTTTTTTGTGCATAGTGCAGTGAAGCAAAATCTCTCTCATCTTGAACTTGTACAGCTGGTTTTTCTTAAGCTATGTCTAAAAAAAGAACTTGGCACAGATCTTTTTAAAGGTTTACCACGTTAGTATTGGCTCATCATTCCAGACTGTCAAAGTATTTTCAAACCCTGATTCTGTCATCCAACCGACTGGCTGTCTTTCCTGTATTTGTTCTCCACTAATTCAATGAGCTTGCTTTCTTTGTCTTCAACATGGTGAATCAAAAAGATCACTAAGAGGGAGGAAACTTGGGTCAAAATCCTTGCAGTGGCACCATTCACTGGAGGAGCCTGAGCAAATCACTTACTTCACTTCTTTCTCCCTGAGTTTTAACACTTGCCAAATAAGGATCATAGTATTTACCCTGCATTCTTCATAGCATTGTTGCGAGGAAAGTGCTTTGTTGGATTACAAGACACAAGATTTGGGACCAGAGGACCTGGATTTGAATTCTGATTCTGTTACTTACTGCCCATGTGATGTTAATAAATCTCTGGACTCTCAGTTTCCCCATTTGTAAAATAAAGGAGTTGGACCAAATAAACTTCAGCATTGCATTCTCATTCTAAATCATTGCGCTACTGCTTCTGCTGCTGTTTTCACATGTGAATTCCACTTCATATCTCCATGCCTTTGCATAACTTGTCACAGAGGTGAATGGAATGCACTCTCTTCTCACCTCAAATGCCACCTCCTCCATGATATCTTGTAACCCCTATTATCAAGAGGCTGAAGCTAGTGAATCACTTGAGCTTGAGAGTTTTGAGCTGCAGTAGACAAAACTATTTGGGTCACCACACTAACTCCAGCAGTGATTTGGTGAGCCACCAGACTTGCAGAAAAGGGCAAACCAGCCCAGTTCAGAAATGGAACAAGTCAAAGTTCCCATGCCAATCAGTGATGAGAACCAACATGGGCAAGATAAGGAGATCTAGTCTCATAAACAAAGGAATGAATAAGTGAATCACTAAACAAATGCATGGATAGAGGGGGGAGATGAATAAAATGCTTGGTATTTACATTATATATAACTCATATATTTTTGTATACTTATACAACTTCATGCTCTTTCCTTCATTTAGAATGTAAGCTCCTTGAGAACAAAGAAATTTTTTCTCCTATATTCAGACTGCCTGACACATAGTAGGTATTTAATAAAAGATTGTTGATTTATTGAATGATTCCTCTATTTTTCTTACTATTCACCCAAGTCACTGATAAAAATGTTGAATAGAACAATACTGCAGACAAGTTCTTCCCATTAACAACCCACTAATCCATTAATCAAAAGTCTCTGAAGACCATAGCTATTCAAATCAATTCAAAAAGCATTTACCAAGTACGGTGGGAGGAGATGGGCTCTATCCATCTAGAAATTTATCACTATTAGGGCAGACAGGAGTATACCTAGACAGAAGGCATGAGTATATGTTGACTTTGATACAAAAAAAAGGGGGTGAGAGAGGGAGAGATAAAGAAACTAGAATGGAGAGAAATACAAGTACCATAACTGTGAATGGCCTGAACTCACCCATAACAGAGAAGTAAATAGTAGAATAGATTAAAAACTAGAATCCTACAATATGTTATTTACAAGAAACACATTTGAAGCAGAGGCACACACAGAGTAAAGGTAAGGGGCTAGAGCAGAATCTATTATGCTTCAACCGAAATTTAAAAAAGCAAGAGTTAACAATCATGATCTGAGACAAAGCGAAAACAGAAATAGATCTAATTAAAGTTAAGGAAGTAAACCACATCTTGCTAAAAGGAGCTATAGACAATGAAGTCATTGCAATACTGAACATATATGTGCCAAATGGTATAACATTCAAATTTTTAAAGGAGAAGTTAAAGGAGTTATAAGAGACAATAGTAATATTATACTAGTGGGGGACCTCAACTTTCTTTTTTCAGTACTAGATAAATCTAACCAAAAAATAAACAAAGAAGAAATTAAGGAGGTGTGTGTGTATTCATCCTTCTCTGCCAAAGAAGACCATGCCACCAGAGAAATAACAACATGACAGGCATTTGACTTTGTTTTTGAGTGAGGGAGGGTGCAGGTCACCAGCCTCACTTCTTCTCCAGAGTCATCTGAATCCAGTTACCAGATATTCATCATCAGGATGACTGGAGATGACCCAGGATGAGGCAGTTGGGGTTAAGTGACTTGCCCAAGGTCACATAGCTAGTGAGTGTCAAGAGTCTGAGGTGAAATTTGAACTCAGGTCCTCCTGACTCCTGCACTGATACTCTATCCACTGCACCACCTAGCTGTCCCCTGAGGAGGTGAATAGAATTTTAGGAAAGTAGAAAGGAATATACCTTTTTCTCAGTGGTGCATGGAACCAACACCAAAATTGACCATGAATTTGGGCATAAAAACCTCACAAACAAATGCAGAACAGCAGAAATATGAAATGCATCCTTTTCAGATCATAAGGCAATAAAAGTGGAAAGATCAAATGAAAATCTAATCCTAAAGAAAGTGGGCTAAAAAACAATTCGTTGAAACAGTCAATAATTTCATTAAAGAAAATGCAAAAAATGAGACAACCTACCTAAACTGATGGGATACAGTTAAAGCAGTACTTAGGGGAAAAATTATATCTCGAAATCCTTACATCAATAAAATAGAAAAAGAGCAGATCAATGAATTGGCATGCAACTAAAAAAGCTAGAAAAAATAAATTGGAAATCCTGAAAATAGAAGGCAAAATTAATAAAGTTGGAAATAAGCAAAGAGATTATAGCAATATATCACAAAGATCATACTATGATCAAGTGGCATTTATACCAAAAAGGCAAGCTGGTTCAATATTAGGAAAACTATCAGCATTAGTGACCACATCAATAACAAAACCAACAGAAATCACATGATTATCTCAATATATGCAGAAAAAGCTTTTTGATAAGCTACAGCTCCTATTAAAAATACTAGCGAGCATAGAAATAAAGGGAGTTTTCTTTAAAATGATTAGTATCTATCTAATCTATCTATCTAAAACCATCAGCATTACAATATCTGTAATGAGGAAAAACCAGAAGCCTTCCCAACAAAATCAAAGGTGAAGCAAGAATGCCCATTACCACCACTATTATTCAATATTACACTAAAAATGTTAGCTATAGCAATAAGAGAATTAAAAGAAATGGAAAGAATTATAATAAACCATGAGGAAACAAAATTATCATTCTTTGCAGATGATATGAAGGTATACTTAGAGAATCCCAAAGAATCAGCTAAAAAATTAAACCCACATAAATCATTGACATTTCTATATATTACCAGTAAAGCCCAGCAGCAAGAGATAGAAAAGGAAATGTCATTTAAAATAACTGTAGACAACATAAAATACTTGAAAGTCAACCTGCCAAGACAAACCCAGGAGCTATATATATGAACAGAATTACAAAACTCTCTTCCCATAAATAAAGTCAGTTCTAAACAATTGGAAAAATATCCATTGCTTATGAGTAGGCTGAGCCAATATAACAAAAATGACAATTGTGCCTAAATTAGTTTTCTTATTCAGTACCATACCAATCAGACTATCAAAAATTATTTTATAGAGCTAGAAAAAATAACAACAAAATTCATCTGAAAAACAAAAAGGTCAAGAATATCAACGGAATCAATAAAAAAAATGTGAAGGAAGTGGCCTAGCTGTACTAGATCTTAAACTGTATTATAAAGTGGCAATTGTTGAAACAATATGGTACAGACCAAGAATAGAAATGTGAATAAGTAGAATAGATTAGTTATACAATACACAATAGTAAATGACCATAGAAATTTCATGTTTGATAAATCCATAGACCCCGGCTTTTGGGACAAGAATTCAGTATTTGACAAAAACTGCTTGGAAAACTGGAAAACAATATGGCAGAAATTAGGTACAGATGAATATCCCACATCACATACCAAGGTAAGGTCAAAATGGGTAAATTCCACTGGGTAAAGAGGCCATTCTTTGCCTCACTTCTCACCTAGCCTTAAACACTGAATGAGGTATTGCCTCAGTTAAACTGAGACCTGTTAAAGACCTTAGCTTGAAAAGACCAAGGTCTCCCACTGCATCAAAAACTATCTTCAGTCATCCTGATCTATATCTGGACCCTGGACCCAGATAGTTCTGGAGGAGAAAGTGAAACTGGTGACTTTACATAGCCTTCCCTCACTTCAATCCAATTCACTTGTATGTCATGCTCCTTTTTGAGAATGAAAGACAAATCAACAGCAATAGAGGTTAAGTGAATTTTTGTCCCAGGTCACATAGCTGAGTCTTCATTTTCTCATCTGAAAAATGGGAATGATAATAGCACCTATCTTATAGGACCGACCGTCATGAGGAACAAGTGAGATATCATGTAAAGTGCTTTATAAACTTTGTGTGTGTGTGTGTGTGTGTGTGTGTATACACACATATATATATGTATGTATATATATATACACATATATATGTATGTATATATTATATATACACATATATTATACATATGCTAGCTTTTATTATTATATTTTATTTTTATAAATAAATAAATAATTTTATTATTATAAATGGAATGCCATCCTGCTTCTTTCTTCTACTTCACATAAAAAGCAGAGCATTCACCACAGTCTACCAGATGCGGCTCCCCCATCTCATCTCCCACAATATCACTTAATCCAAACCAAAAGTGACTATTCACAAGAAGCAACAGGAGCCCCCATTTTGTGACCAACAAATCTGACCAGGTGTGTTGCCTTCCCCAAGTTCTCTGAACATAAAAGCAGATGGCATTGCAGGATAGGAGCAGATCACTCTCTAAGGGGTCTGTGAAGCGGGTTACAGATGAGCAAATCATGGAAAGTTGGCTCTTTGTCTTCTGATTCCTGTAGGCATCTCGTCACATGGAGCCAGTCACGCAGATCTAGTATCAAGGTGTAGCTACTGTCATGACTAGTAGCTACTGTCAAGACTAGTCAACTCTCCCTTTATTTCATTCTTCCTTCTAACTCTGCTGCCAGACCTCCATGTATTTTTTTATGTATTCTCCTGGAGAAAAAAGTCAGGGGCCTAGTATGCCAGGCTTCTGACTTAGCAGAGTTGACCCAGGGTTCAAACACAGTGACACCAGCAGGGCAGAGCACGATCATTGGATCACTGGCTAACCCAAGGCATCAACAAGGAAGAAGGGGAAAGGAAGTGAGAGAAGGAAAAGGGCAAGAAAAGAGAAGGATGAGGAGAACAAACGGGAACAGGAAAGAAAAGGAGACATGCATTGGAAACAGAGGGCCACCAATAATTACTTTTCATTCTGTCAACAGCACCCTCAAGTCAGGCATGGTGAGTGCACATGTAATTCCTGGGGTCAAGGACATGAGACCATCAGATCTCCTGAACTCAGGAGTTCTGAGCTATGGTGGTTTGAGTGGATCAGGTGTCCACATTCTGCATTAATGTTATGAGTCTTCAGGGACAGAGGGCTGGGTTGCCTAGAAAAAGCAAATCAGCCAAGACTGGAAAAAGAACAGGTTAAAACTCCCATTCTAATCACAATGGGATAATGTCCATGAATAATTAAAAAAAATTGTGCCTTAGAATCACATAGCTGTGCAGCTGATACCTGG
Source organism: Potorous gilbertii (assembly GCA_028658325.1). Lineage (NCBI taxonomy): Eukaryota > Metazoa > Chordata > Mammalia > Diprotodontia > Potoroidae > Potorous > Potorous gilbertii. Next base: position 93,492,914 of record CM053770.1, read on the forward strand.
GCCAGATATTAATGGGGACAGATGAACTTTGAATACCACAACATCGCCATGAGTAAGTCATCTCATCTATGTGGGCCTTATCTCCCTCATCTATACAATGTAGAAATTAAATGAGATGATACCTAAGGTGTATTAGAGTTCTAACATAATATGAATATAATTCTATGCCAAATCAATAAGTATTTATTAAGCACTCACTACATACTGGGCGCCATGTGAGGCACTGTAAATACGAAAACAAAAATGAAAAGATGCCTGTCCTCAGCAAGCTTCTTTCAGGGAGACAGCATGCCCAAGATATATAAAGACAAATATAACATAGGTGGAAAAGGACTGTAGCAGCTGGAGGTGAAGGTGTGCAATGAGTCAGGAAAGGCTTCAGATAGAACATGGCAAATGAACAAAGTTTTGAGTGAAACAAAGGAATATAAGAGGTAGAGACAGGGAGTACAAGGGGCACATGTAGTGAGAAGGCAGCGAAGAGACAGACAAAAGTGTTACATGGAAGTAAGGGTAAGAAAGTCAGTTTGACTGGATTGTAGAGTGCAAGAAGAACAATGCATGATATGGTTGTAAAGATAATAGTAGCTAGCATTTATATAATGCTTTAAGGTTTTCAAGGCCCTTTACAAATATCTCATTTCATCCTCACAACTCCAATAAGTAGGTGATATTATTATTTTACAGATGAGGAAACTGAGGTACCTAGGATCACACAGCTAGCAAGTATTTGGGTCAAGTATTTGAACTCAGGTGCTCTTGATTCCAAGTCCAGCACTCTACCCTGAACCACCTAGCTGCTTTGGTGGATGGGTTGGGGTCTGGTTAGGAAAAGCTTTAAAAGCCAGAGGTGTTTATATTTGCTCCTGAGTCATTAGGTAATCACTGGAGTTGAATGAATAGGGGAGTGACATGCTAAGAAGTGATTTAGGAAAATCACTCTGGCAACTGAGTATAAAATGAATTGGGAAGGAAAAAGACTTTCAACAAAGAAACTCTTTTCATTAGTCTGGGGCAACAGGTGGAAAGGTCTTAGCCTAAGAGATGGGCTTAGCTATAGAAAAAGAATGGGCTGTAATTAGAAAGTATGGGATTATGGATATTTGTAATGGTCATTCTGTAATGAGTTACCCATTGTTATCTAGAGTAAAAATAGTATCATCATGAATATTACCAGTTAAATGAAGCCATCCTAGTTCAAATAAATAACAGTGAGTATAATTGAAACAATAATAGAAAAAATAAATTTCCTCCTTACTCATCAATTCTCTCATCCCCTCCAAATACTGTGTCATTCCCAACATACCCCAGCCAACCATATATATATATATATATATATATATATATATATATATATATATATATATATATGTATGTATATGTATATGGTCTGCTCCAGAAGATTATATTGCTGATTTGTGAAATTCTTTTGGAAGATTTTGGCTGGAAATAATTGGTCTGGTCATTGATCAATGTAGTTAATATTAATGAAATTCATGGCAGTAAAAGACTGAAGAATAATTCAGTGGAAAGTCAAGCAAATTAGAAAAAGTCATTAGAAGGTTCCAAGTTCCTGAGTTGAGATTTTCATGATTTGGGGAAATTAATCTGTTCCCTAAATTCGGCCAACAGATCAGGATGGGTTCTACATTTCTGGTATTTTCATTAGAAGTTTTAGTAGGTGCTATTCTATACTGGGTTGGTTTTCTTTATCATTAAAATTGTGGAGCCTTGCTTTTGAAGAATTTTTTTAACTTTCATTTATAAGTCAACATATTTATTAGTCAACTTTCATTATCTAAGGCCCTTTTTAGTTTCCCTACCTTTGACTATTATTTATTTGTAGTTGTGGTGGAGATGGGGGGGAGGGGTTCAGGATGGGAGAGGAAGAAGTTGAATGAATATTGAATATTCTTTTTTTTGTATTTAAATGTATTTAAGTTTTCAACATTCATTTCCACAAAATTTTGAGTTCCAAATTTTCTCCTCATTTCTCTGCTCCCACACCCCAAAACACCAAGCATTCTAATTACCCCTATCACCAATCTGCCCTCCCTTCTAACATCCCTCCCTTCCCTTATCCCTATCTTCTCTTTTGTCCTATAGGGCAAAATAAATTTCTATACCCCATTACCTGTATTTCTTATTTCCTAGTTGTATGTAAGAACAAAACTCAACAGTTGTCCCCAAAACTTTGAGTTCCAACTTCTCTTCCTCCCTTCCTCCCCACCCATCCTCATTGGGAAGGCTAGCAATTCAATATAGGCCATATATGTGTAGTTTTGCAAATGATTCCCATAATACTCGTGTTGTGTAAGAATTTATTTCCCTCCATCCTATCCTGCCTCCCATTTCTTCTATTCTCTTTTCATCCTATCCCTCCCCAAGAGTGTTGACTTCTAATTGCTCCCTTCTCCCATTGCCCTCCCTTCCATCATCCCCCCACCCTGCTTATCCCCTTCTCCCCCACTTTCCTGTATTGTAAGATAGATTTTCAGACCAGAATGAGTGTGTATTTGTTGGCTTCCTGTAGTCGAATATTATGAAAGTAAGCTTCATGTTTTTTCTCTCACCTCCCCCTTTTTTCCCTCCACTGAAAAGTCTTTTACTTGCTTCTTTTATAAGAGATAATTTACCCCATTCCATTTCTCCCTTTCGCCTCCCAATGAATTTCTCTCTCACACCTTAATTTCATTTTTTTAAGATATGATCCCATCCTATTCAATTTATCCTGTGCTGTGTGTGTGTGTGTGTGTGTATGTGTGTGTAATACCACCAACTACCCAGATACTGAAAAGTTTCAAGAGTTACAAATATTGTCTTTCCATGTAGGAATGTAAACAGTTCAACTTTGGTAAGTCTCTTATGACTTCTCTTTGCTGTTTACTTTTTCATGCTTCTTCTCATTCTTGTGTTTCAAAGTCAAATTTTCTTTTCAGCTCTGGTCTTTTTATCAAGAATGCTTGAAAGTACTCTATTTCATTGAAAGACCATTTTTTTTCCCTGAAGTATTATACTCAGTTTTGCTGGGTAGGTGATTCTTGGTTTTAGACCTAGTTCCTTTGACTTCTGGAATATCCTATTCCACGCCCTTCAATCCCTTAATGTAGAAGCTGCTAGATCTTGTGTTATC
>CM053770.1:93496546-93526918 GCA_028658325.1 Potorous gilbertii
GTTTTGTGATTTCTTGGTTTTTCATAAAGTCATTAGCCTCCATCTGTTCCATTCTAATTAAAGAATCATTTTCTTCAGTGAGCTTTTGAACCTCTTTTTCCATTTGGCTAATTCTGCTTTTTAAAACATTCTTCTCCTCATTGGCTTTTTGAACCTCTTTTGCTAATTTAGTTAGCCTGTTTTTAAAGGTGTTATTTTCTTGATCATTTTTTGGGGTCTCCTTTAGCAAGTTGTTGACCTGCTTTTCATGATTTTCTTGCATCTTTCTCATTTCTCTTCCCAATTTTTCCTCTACCTCTCTTACTTGATTTTCAAAATCCTTTTTGAGCTCTTCCATAGCCTGAGCCCACTGAATATTTATTTTGGATGTCTGGGATACAGAAGCCTTGATTTTTATGTCTTTCCCTGATAGTAAACATTGTTATTCCTCATCTGAAAGGATGGGAGAAGATATCTGTTCACCAAAAGAAAGTAACCTTCTATAGTCTTATTTTTCCCCTTTTTTGGACATTTTCCCAACCAGTTACTTGACTTTTGGGTCCTTTGTCACAAGTAGGGTATACTCTGGGAATCTGTAAGATTTCAGTTCCTCTAAGGTGGCACAATCAAGGGTGTACACTGGTCTGGGAGGAGAAAGAGATTTTTGTGCCTAGAATCTTAACAGTTTCCTCTCCACAGCCACCTGGCCTCCAGTTCCGCCAAGCTAGCACTAGGGGCTAAGATTCAGATAAGCTGCAGAGGCAGGGCCACCATTCAGTGTGAGATAAAGAGCAGCTGTCACAGGGCCTCTACACTGGGCTGAGGTAAGAATCAGCTGCTCAGTGTTTCCAGAGGATTTACGATTCAACAATGGATGCTGGCTGCTGTAGGGGCTGCTGTGGGAACTGCTACCACCTGCCAGATGAGGCCTCTGTGGCTGCTATCTGAAGCCAGAGCTATGGGAAGGCCCTTCTCCCTTCCCAGCCAGCTGAAAAAACCATGTCACTGACTTTTGGTGCCTATGGGTTGAGGGATCTGCTAACCACTGCTACTGCGACTGGAGATTCTGCCCCTGAGGCATCCTCCTCCCGGAGCCAGGCCACGGGGCCAAGGTTGGGTTGGGCTTTGTGTCTGGTGCAACAGTAGTTTCCTGTTGGCCTTTCAGGTCAACCTAGGCTGAAAATCTCCTCTACTCTGTTGTTCTCCACTTCTGCTGCTCCAGAATTTGTTGACAAACCCACTCTACAGGTATTTTATGGGCTGTGGGGGGAGAACCAGCATATATGTGTCTTTCTACTCTGCCATCTTGGCTCTGCCTTGCTTCTGAAGAATTTATGAAGGAAGAATCAGAATCAATGGGTACCCAGAATCTTTCTTCTTAGATTTTATCTCCAGCAGACATTTGAAATAATCAATACTTTTATTTCAAGTGAAAGTGCTTAGACAGTTTTATTTTTCACCAAGAATGTCAACACCAAATTAAAAAGTGTTGGGAAAATTATTTCTCTACCTAAAAATCTTTGCTGAGCATTTTCAATAAATATTTACTGAATGAATGAATAATAATTATCTGTTAGAAAGACAGGGTCACTGAGTCCATCTTTATCTCTAAATAAAATACAGCTCTTATCAACTGTACCCTGTTCTGTCAAAAAAAAGTGATCACTTTCTCTTTTAGTTTCCAAAATCTCATAAAGAACTTCTCCCTTGGGCAACTTACTTCTCTGGCAATAAAGAAGTAAATCTTAACTTGCTCCTCTAAAATCCTATTCTAATGCTTCATTGTGATGTGTAAGTAACCCTAGCCTCTCTAAGTCTGTGACAGGAGAAAACAAGATCAGGCAAGTTTTGGAGCTTTGTGAAGGCTCCAAGTATGGCAGAGGAATAAGCTGTCATCTAAAGACCAACTTTGCTAAGTTCCTAGAGGCTTATCACCCCAAAACTGGCTAGAAAATGATAAATCTTTTTTTATCACAGCACAGAGCCATAACTCGAAATTTTGCACCCATAGGAAATAACATAAATTACACCGGGGTCAAGAGGTATGATGCACACCCATGGTGGCTATGTAAGGGACACCAGCCAATTGTGGGGAAGCAGAGACCCCTGAGATACTTATGTGGGAAGACCACCACATAGAGTATGTGGGTCTAGCTTACTCCCTGCTAGGTTGCTATTTTAACTAATTATTCTTGCTTTTATTTCTATGCATCTGAAAGTACTGTTAACAACCTCAAATTTCACCTCCCTGAGGAAAAGTCCAAGTTATATTGCCCTTGTTACACTTCTGCCACAAAAACTCATAAAGCCATCTACTAAGGAAGGCATGGAAGACAGAGCCTGGATGTGTAGCTAGACTGAGTACCACAGTAAGTCATGGGTCTTTAGAAGTATTCAAGTAAGTGTTCATCATGCTATATGCAAATGGATGGTAGAAGTCACCTGAGGAAAAGGTTTTAAAAGGTGGCATATGCCAGGCAAATCAAACCACTAGCACTACTTCCCAGCAAGACCTCAGTAGAAACAGACCAGAACCATGATCTCAACCAAGGACTAGTGGTGACACCACGCTACAGACCACTAGCTCTGCTTCCAGCACAGTCCCAGCAGTTATCCTCAAGGGGAATAATCATTGTGGAGAAAGGGACAGTCATCACTACCAACTGCTAACAAACTGTTACACAAAAGTCAGCCTAGCTGAAGTGATTGGGCACTCAGAGATAAACAGGAGGTAGCATGTATCAGGCAATTCAAGTGACCAATACCATCTTGACTATAACCTTCCCTCACATTCCAGTGGAGATATCAAAATCTCAACTCAGGAACTTGGAACCTGAGCCAAAGAGCATGACAGCATCTCCCAGACCACTGGCCCTGCCTCCAAACCAGCTCCTAAAGTCATCATTGAAGGAAACAATTAGATCTGGCAATTGCTTCTGCCAGTACTGAACACTCTCCCTCACCACCACCCCCCACCCCACCCACTCTTCATGAACCACTCACACTGAAGACTTAGAAAAGAAAGACCTTGGCACAGTTAAATGGTTTGATGTCAGAAATGGATATGGTTTTATTAATGGAAATAACATGAAAGAAGATGCTATTACCTCTTACTTTGCCACCACACCCTAAGTACCAAAGGACTTTCTGTTCATGTTTCAACTACAACCTTCCACATGTGTTGTCTCCCATATTGATTAGATTGTGAACTCCCTGAGGGAAGGGGCTGTCTTTCTTTTTGATCTGTATCCCCAGTGCTTTACACTTAGTAAGCACTTAATAGGGGTGCGTGTATGGGGGGGGGATGGAGTTGCTATTCATTCACATCAGTTTAAAATATACTTTTCTTTATATGACATGGAACAGTATATTCCCTTTTAGTTTTATGTGTGATGTAATTATCACCTAATTGTCCTTTTTTTTTGTAGACAAAATGTACCTAGGATGGGAAATGTAAAGGTAAGCTTTAGACATGCTAATTTTATGATGGGGAAGAAATCCATTGTAAAACTCTAGGAGAAAATAGGATTGGAAGGGGTAAGAAAGTATGCACAAATGAAGGAAGCTGTGCAGGGATGGATTGAAGGGGGAGAGGGATTAAAAGTAAAGAGCCTGCTTAAAAGAGAAAGAATTCCATTGGGAAAAGGTGAACCAAGAGGGCTAAGCTTCAATGGGACTGCAGTTGAAGGAGGAGGAATTTTTTTTTCTTTTCTTTCTTTCAATCAATATCTACTGAACACACATTTGAGACAAGACACTGCAGGGGATATGCAGATAGCTAAGCCAAGGTTCTTGGCCTCTCAGCTTTTCATCTGGTAGGAGACTTAAGAAAAAACCCAACACAAACAAGTAGGATATGCTAAGAACCATAAGAGTGTTCTAGGAACTTTGCTGACCAGAAGATTAGGGGAAGTTTGAACAGAGCCTTAAAAGATGCAAAGAATTTTAAACAAGCAGAGATTGGGAGGGGAGAAGAGGAGCAAATTCCAAGGGGAAAGGAACAGTATGGAATTGGGAAAGACTACAGCATGTGAGGAGAATAGTAAGTAGAAAGTTCATATAAGGGAATTGGGAAAGGGTTATAGGGAGGGAGGAAAAAAAGGAGTTATTATAAGTATAGACTTATAATTTCATCAGTGCTGGGGCTCCCACTGTGAAACCTATTTCCACTAATGCAGACCTGTAATTCATAGCTTTAGAGAATCACCATGGGGCACTGAGAGTTTAATGGGGCAGCTGGATGGCACAGTGGATAGAGTGGCAGGCCTGGAATCAGAAGACTCATCTTCCGGAGTTCTAATCTGGCTTAAGAGATTTAGTAGCTGTGTGGCCCAGGGCAAATCATTCAATCCTGTTTACCTCGGTTTCCTCATCTCTAAAATGAGTTGGAGAAGAAAATGGCAAGCCACTCTACTATCTTTACCAAGAAAATCCCAAATGGAGTCATGAAGAGTCAGACATGACTGAAAACAACTGAACATTTAAGTGATTGACCAGAGTTATACTGTTAGTATTATCAGAGGCTGACTTTAACATTTCTCTAACACACAACGCTGGCTATACTAGAGGAATAATGGGAGATTAAAATGGAAAGATAGCTGAAGGTCAGATTATTGGGAGCCCTGAAATGCTAGGTCAATGTTAGGACTTTATTAAATAAAGGAGGAGTCATTGAGTTTTTTAAGAAAGGAAGGGACATTACCAAAGAAATGGAATTTTTTAAAGATTCATCTAGCATAGTATGTAGAATGGATTTAAACAGATAAAGTGCTCAAGGACAGACTTCATCTCCCAAAATTCTTGGGGCTTACAGAGGAGCACTTAAAAGAAATTTAGCAGGTTCACTCACAGACTTCTGAGAAATGTAATCCAGAGAATTTTCCTCTGAATATAGTTGCCTCAGTCCCAGACACTGTGGAAAGTGAAGTCCATCCGAGGATATCCTTTACATTTGGGGACAGGAAGATGAGTTAAGAAGCTATTTTAAAAGCCCTGGTGTGAGGCCTTAACATGGTGGTCACAAGAATTGAAAAGGTGGAAACCCAAGAGAGATTTTGAAAGAAAAATCAACAATCTCAGTCTGAAGTGAGTTCATGAAAACCAAAGGAAATGTCCAGGATTAACGGGAGATATGAGACTGGAGTTTGGGTGAAACGTTGAGAGTAAAGGTATAGATGCAGCAGTCATCTGCATAGAGATGATAAATGAAGGTAGATGAGGTCAGTGAAATAAAGCATGGGAGAGGCTCTGTGACAGATGATAGAGTTTTGCACCTTTAGCAAGTAGACCTTACCTGCGAAAGGGTAGGGAGAACAAACGAGGGGGAAAGAATACAGAAAAGAGAGACAGCAAAAGAATTAAGATAGTATAATATCATGCAATCCAAGGGAGATGATTTCAAGAGGAAAGAAATAGTCAATTGTGCTATATAATTGCAGGGTGGTCCAGGACTATAAGGACTGAGAAAAAGCCACTGGGAACTTGAGTACTTGTGAAGAAATGAGAGGAAAGAAGGAATTGAAACATGAGAGGGAGAGAACAGGGATGACCTTCTGGGCACAGAATGCTTAGGTAAGAGAGCACCATTAAAAATACATGGGGTAGATTGTCAGGGAACAAAGCTAGAGGAAAGTTCAGGTGTTACAGAGAAGTCAGTTTCAGGCTGAAACTGAGGAACTCAACTATAATAAACTAACCGTCTCCAAGGACCAGGGGTAATAACGAGCTTGCAGGTCCCTGGGAGAAATTGGTTGGAACTGTCAAAACTAGATTTATGAGGCAAGCTGTATTCAATGACTGTGCCTGGCTACCTATAAGATTTGTTACAAAGCAAATGCTTTAAGTTCCACAAAATTGAAGTTCTTGCTGCTATTAGCTACACTGTATCTAGTTTGTACCCCAAAATTCTTCAAAAGGTAGATCAACAGGAAAGTAGGTTTGGCCCACAAAATGTCTGACTGTGTGAACGGTTGTCATTCCAAGCTCCAGCTCTGTATCTGTAATTTCATGTGACTCCCTCCCCAGAGGATTGAGCTACAGGTGAAGAGTAGAGGCCAAGAGATGGGCCCCAACATCTGTACCTAATAGAGACCGTTGCCTTAGTTTCATGGCTGCTATGAGCAGAAGTAATTAGACATAAAAGTGGAGTAACTTCCTCTTGGAAGGTGCTTTGGGTAAGTTTATCGCACACACCATGATGTCATTAATTTGTCAAAAGTCTGGATCATTTTTTACTGAAGATAATTCAAAGTAATTTTATTATTAGACTTATCTAAATGATGGTTAGAAAAGTAAACGGGCCACCATGGCGGGAATCTCTACCATTAAAAAGCTAAATGCAGATAATTTGAGGATTATACGTTGTTTGGAGAAGTGACTTAGCCCTGCTTGCCTTCACCAGCACAGTGAACCTTCAATTGCCTGTATATTCTAAAGAACCCAATAAAACCCTGTGTGAAGGTGTCAACAGTTATTTAAAGCTATGGATCTTTGAGGAAGTGACTTTAAGCTAGACTCAATGACTCATAGTTACTTTTTTAACAGAGTTTGAAGTAGGGTAGAGTAACCTGGATTTTGTCCCTGGATGCTGACATGGTGGGGAAGGATGGTCTGGATAGGATTCTGATCTGACATAACAAAACACTTGGAACTTGAGATGCAAGTAAATAGTTGCTTACTTGAGAGCAAGGGGGCAAGGCTATGTCACTATTGTAGTTTTCCCTAGTCTTCCTCTTGTGCTGCTAAAACAAACCCAAGTAAAGGTGGCCTCCAGAGAGGTTTCTGTTCTGCTAAGCCCTACAAAAATAGCGTAATCATCCCCTGTGTGTATACTCCTCAGGAGGCCTCTCCCCATTTGATGATTACCAGGGTAACTATATTTTCAGTTGTCGACCTAGGGGGAATTCCTTATTGCCTTGTCTGTGCCCCTATAGCCCCATTTCCCCGTTGTGAATTCTTCTTATCACCTCTATTTTGAGGAAAAATTCAGACAAGATAGTTATCTTTCATTCTCCAAACTTGCTGACATGTCTTTCTCCCCTGCTCCCTTTTATATATGGGCTTCCCTTTGACTGTAAGATCCTTGCTGCCAGGGAGTCTCCTTTTGCTTGTACAGTGCCTGGCATCTAATACTTGACCAGCCTAATCAAACTCCTAGCTTACCAGAAAGCCACATGCTTCTTTCCCCTGAATGGTTTTCTGGAAGGGTAAGGGTGACCAGGGGAGAGAGATTCCAAGTTCCCAGTGGGTCTGTTTTGAGATAAGGAACAGATAAGTGCAAAGTCCACTGGGAAAAAGTTTCATTTCCAAATCAGGTAGAGTTCTGGGCAGAGGGGCACTGCAGCTCCTAAGTGGCACAAGGACATGTCACAGGCTGGGAACTGGCTCTGTTCTGTTGGAATAGGGATGAGACTTCTCAGGGAAGGAGGAATGCTTGCCTATACACAGAAGTTCTTGGAGAGAGGGGACATGTCAAGGACAGTGACCCAAGTTATTCCAAGGTAGTTTATAGTTTGTGCCGCACAGTCAGAAGCAGGGAGAGGATTGTCGTAAAGGGCCTAGCTGAGCAATGGGCTAGGAATAAGACCTTGGACCATGATCCGCCCCCCACTCTCAAATGAATTTTCCCTTGAGCACCAGAATTTCTAGTTAAAACTCTGTGTCTTAGCCAATATTTCAAGGATTACAAATGTGTAAACAACCCAAATAGATCACAATAATACGGAAGCAATATAGCATAATGGATAGGGCACTGGAATTTAGAAGCAGGGAGTCTCAGGTTCAAATCCCACTTCAAGCACTTATTAGGTAACCATGGGCAAGTTATTTATAACCTCCCAATGGCTCAATTGAGGGAATGAGAGGCCCCTTACAGTGCTAAATTTATGATTCTATGCCTTTCTAAGAAGATTCTGTCACTCTGCCCTCCAAAAATATGTGTGTGCACATACATGTATATGTGCATACACATACATGTGTATAAAATTTTCCAGTGCTCAAACTCATAATGATACACCACTCCAAAATTTGCTCAACTAGTTCTTGGACAATGGGTATCTATTCCACCATTTGGGTTCAAATTCTAGGGAAGTCTTTCTAGATTGGTAGGACCTGAACTCGTACTCTCTCTGGTCATAGCATTTGACAATCCAAGGTCCCTTGCATACTACAACGAAGTATGACAGCAAGACATTATTGGAGGATTCATGCACAGAAAGGAGAGAAATGATATGAACAATGGGAAAAGTCAACTTATCAAATCTTTCTTTAGAGTTTCCAAATATGCTCATGTTTTTCACATACACAAGCATACATACACTGAGCCTCACACAATCACCCAAGCTGCTTATAGCCTAGGGTGTTCTAATTGGTGAGCACTGGAACTCACGACTCATTTATTCTCCCTAGTCAATAATAACAAAAACAACAACAGTTATATGGTACTTTCTATGTGCCAGGAATTGTGCTAAGTGCTTTATAAGTATTATCTCATTTGATCCTTACAACAATACTTGGAGGTAGACAACCCCATTTTATGGATAAAGAAAATGAGATTATAAGTGACTTGCCTGAAGTCAAAGACCTAGTAAATGTTTGAAGTCGGATATGAACTTAGGATTTTCTGACTCCAGACTTTACTCTACTTTACACTGTGCCATCTACTTGCAACTTGTCTCATAATACCCAACTCATGCATAGAGATCAGTTCTAGGTCTACGACAATAAATTGCTGTAGATTAGAGAAGCCCCATCTTTCTATTTCTCTTAGTTCCTTCACAGCACTAAAAAACTATTTGTTTTCCATAGTCAAGCCCCCCAGAGGAAACATGAGAAATGGACAGTGACTGATATGACAATCTATGAGAAGGAACCTAGGGTTAGATCTAGAAAAGGGTTTCTTAAACTGAGGTCCATGGCTGCCCAATGGGACTGCGGACAGACAAGACTTGGCAGGGAAAGATACATTATATATAATATAACTTATAAATGATGTTTCTATATAATTGACTTCCTTTGTAATTCCATGTATTTTAGTTTATGCATTTAAAAACATTATTCTGAGAAGGGATCCATAGACATCCAAAGACTTACATAAGAGTCATGACATAAAAAGGTTAAGAATCCCTGAACTAGAAGGAGGAGGGCTCTTTTTGCTCTCACCTCGGGACTGTCCCTTTGGCCAAATTTTTCCTCTTCCTCCCATCACATTTTACAGCAGGAAGATAAAGGAGAGACAAAGAGGTCTGTGCAGAATTGGGAGCCAAGGGAAGCAGAAGAAAGTGACTAAGGTCAGATTACTAATGATGCATCACTCATACAGATGCCTGCACATTTGATAACCAGAGTGCAGGAAGTTGAAGACACATACCCACACAGAAGGGCACACAGGGGAGAGTGCTGTGCAAATAAGATGAAAATCACAAATGTGAAAATAAGGATAGGAGGAAAGAAGTAAGAAGTGTGGAGCTAAAAACTGCTCTTTTTTCAGGGAATCACAAAATATTAGACAATGAGAAAATAAACATTTATTAAGCTCCTATTATATATTAGCGACAGTGTGAAGTGCTGGGGATACAAAGATAGGCAAAAGATAGTCCCTGCCAGTCTAATTGGGGTGACAACATGAAGACAATTATGGACAAACAAGTTATATGTAAAATAAATTGGAGATAGTAGAGGGAAGGCGTTAACTAAAGGGACTTAGAATCATCTCCTCTACTACCCTAACTCTGAGAGATGAGGAAATTAAGTTTGAGATAGAGGAAATGACTTATTTAAGGTCCAGTCCGCTACAGCAAGACAGCAGAGGAACAGGAATCAGAATCTGCTTCTCCTGGGTCTAGGCTCAGAGCCTTTGATTCTATACTTTGAGGTCTGAGTATACCAGTTGGTGATACCCTCCTCCTTTGCACATATCTAGTAGTCTATAGAAACCAATGACCTCTAAAGCTCAGGGCTGGTGATCTGCCCTAGCCATTTGCCCCTATTTACAAAAGATAAGTTATTAATAAGTAACAAATGGAGCTTCTCAAAAAGACTTTTGAAACCACAGAATATCTGCCCCTGTAGTATAGGGAGTTGTTCTCCTGAATTGCTCATATTATATATGCATGAATTAATCTGACTCCTATAGAGCCTGGCTATTCATATCTAAATCCAAGAAATGAAATCTTGTCATCATGTTTCTCAAGAAACCACGTTATCAGGACCATTGCCAGCATCTCTTTTTTGCCTGAGAGAATTGGGAAGCTGGTTTCCATTATTCTGATTAGGAGGTAGTCATCATTGATGAGAAATGGTCTCAGAATAGACTGATTTCCCATATATCTGATAGCATAGATTTAAGGAGCCTTCTAGTCTACTTTATTGGTATAAGTGATGAAGTAACCATTCTTTTTTAAAAATATATTTTATTTTCCCCAGTTACACATGAAGACAATTTTTAATATTCATTTTTTAAAATTTAGGATTTCCAAATTTTCTTTCTCCTTCCCTCACATCCCCTCTCCCTAAGACAGTAAGCCATTTGATATAGGTTATACATGTTCAGTCATGCAACACATATCATCATATTAGTCATGTTGTGAAAGAAGACACAGACCCAAAGGAAAAAAACACACAAAAAATGCAGAAAGTGAAAAATAGTATGCTTCCATCTGTATTCAGATTCTATCAGTTCTTCTTCTGGAGATGGATAGCATTTTTTCATCATCATTCCTTTGGAACTGTAGCTAAGTTATTCACAATTGATCATTCTACAGCATCGCATAGAACCAGTTCTCCTGGTTCTACTCAACAAGGAAGCACTCCTACTGAGATTTCCTTTCAGATTGAACATCCTTGCTACCAATTGCAGAATACATGGAGGAGATCACTTATCACTTTCATTAGATTGATTATTGATTATCCTGTACCCAAGCGAGATCCTAGCAACAGAGAATGAGTTCTTCCAATAACCTCCAAGGGTGCACTCTGAAACTATGGAATCAGTTTTTCTTTTGAAAGCCTTTCTTATCTCAGGCCACTAGGATTCCTGTCTGAAGGCTTTAGGCTCTTCTTCTCTGGCTGACCCACCCAACTGGAGAGGGATCGCCTAATTGGTCTTTCCTAGGCCATGATAAATCATGCAGTGAATAGCAGTGATTGGAATGTGAGATGTTTACCCATTCTCAATGTCCCTGGAGACTTTCTGTCATAATAGCATTAGAGAATAAGACAATCACTGTGGATAAATGTTTACATAGCTTGTTATCTAAACAGGTGATGCCCCAGGATTATTGCTATAAGATTCCTTTGACCAAGAGAATACTAGGCTAAAGGCAAAGTCATGTCAGAGAACAGTGTTTCATCTTTCTCCCTGAGGATCTCCTTAATACTAAACAGATCCCTTTCTATTCATTGTACAACACAGAGTTCTAAAAACAGAAGTGTTAAAGACCGTCTTGTGTTCTAACAAAAAGATTTTGGGGCAAAAGCACCAGGGTTTATATCCTATCTCCATGGCAAATGGAGCTCTATCAGGCAATCTGTTCCCCAAGGATCTGCATTTTCCCACCTGTAAAATGGAAAAAAAACCAAACCTCCCAAAAGTATCATCAACAGTCATTCCTCCTATTTTATCCCTCACTTTTCTCTGGCTTCTTTTTAAGGAGGAAACCGACCCTGCCCCCCCCCCAACCCCACCAATGACAAACTTAAAAGTGAAGCTTTCATGAAGCATGCTTTCTTAATAAAAAGCCTTCCCTTGATCTTTCAGAAACAGAGTAACAAAATATCAGGGTTAGAAGTGACCTAAGTGTTCATATAGTCCAACCAGGTGTATGCCAGAGTTAACTTCCACTGGGAATCAGCAAACATTACAAATCAGGGCTTGATCTATTGTTTTGTGGATTATCTAGATTTAAGAAAGTGTTAATCATGCAGATTAAATTTAAAAATGTGTTCTTTTGGGCACAAAGAGATGATTGTTAAATATTTACCCTCATACCTCTGATTCCAACCCACACTTGAAAAAGCATTCATACTATAACACATTGATGAGTAGACATCCAGGCTGTGTTTGAAGCCCTTTAAGGTCTTTAAGATCCACTACCTCTCAAGGCACTTAAATCATTTTTGGATTGTCCTAATCATCAGACACTTCTCCCCACTCCTCATCCAACTACTATCCTACCTCTCTCATTTTTTATTGCAAAACATTTTTTGGTAAAAGCTACCTACCATCACTGGAACAGATTAAATACACAATATACAATAGTAAATGGCCACAGTGATCTAGTGTTTGATAAACCCAAACATCCTAGCTTTTGGGACAAGAACTCACCATTTGACCAAAAACTACTAGAAAAACTTGAAAGCACTTTGGCAGAAACAGGAATAGACTAGCATCTCACACCAAACATTAATAAGATAAGATCAAAATGGCCACATGATTTAGACACAAAAGGTGATACTTGATTTTCAAAATCCTTTTTGAGCTCCTCCATGGCTTGAGCCCATGGGGTATCTATTTCAGATATTTGGGATACAGAGGCTTTGACTCCTATGTCTTTACCTGATAGTAAGCAGACCTCGTCATCGTCAGAGACAAATGGCGTAATCATCTTCTCAAGAAAATAACCATCTATGGTCTTAGTTTTTTTCCCTTTTCTTGGCATTTTCCCAGCCAGTTACTTGATTTCTGAGAGTCCTCGCCACCCCCTGGCCTAGATCCACTCAGCTAGTGCTTGGGGTCTGAGATTCAAATGCTGCTCCCCAGCCTCAGGGCTTTTGGCGGCAGGCCTGACCACTATTCAATGGGAGCTTATCTGCTGGTGCTCAGGTGGGGGCAGGGCCGCCTCTCAGGCTCAGTTCCCTCAGGGGATTTATGCAGAGATCTCTTGTAATGGAACTGCAGTGGAGCTCCTGCCTGCTCTGGGAGTCTCTGGCGGTGCTACCTCTGCCTCTGCCACGGCCGCCACCTCCCAAGGGGGTCTGAGTCCCGGAGATACCCCGTTCCCCTCTCAGCCCATCTCTCTCACTGACCTGTGCGTCTGTGGGTGGAGGGACCTTCGCAGCTGCCGGAGATTCAGGTCCCTGATGCCTGCTTGGGTCTGCTCGCTCCTCTCAGTGCCGCGTGGCCAGGGCAGGGGCGGGGAGCGCTCCGCAGGGCAGGGCTCCGCTCCCATCCAGAGTACCTTTGCGGTCGGTTTTTCAGGGCTCTGTGCAACGGAAATCTCCTTCACTGTGTTTCTGCGTGGCTTCCACTGTTCCAGAATTTTTCAGGAGTTCTTTTTACAGGAACTCTATGGGCTGTGGGTTCGGAGCTAGCAAATATGAGTCTTTCTACTCTGCCATCTTGGCTCCGCCCCTAAAAGGTGATACTTGAAATGGACAGACCAAGAATAATTCACAGGCAAAAGTCAATTAGGAATTTTGAGAGCGCCATTCATTAATCAGGCTGGTGGCTGTCCCATGGAGAGACCCAGAGGAAACAGCCCCAAACTGAGGTGGGTTTGTGCATTTTAAGCATTTTGGCACTTCTTGGTACAGCCTTGCAGTTTCTATAACAAACATAGTCCTGACAGGGCAGGGGAGGCTTGCTGCTAGTCAAGAACCCCCAAACAGAAGATGATTGTCAGGGTGCTGTTGGGCAGAGGACCCCAACAGAGAAGAGGTACCAGGACAGGGATCCAATCAAAGACTGGTTGTCATTCAACAAAAAGTAGTTGTCAGGAAGGGGAGTGCTCAGCAAAAGGTAGTTGCCTGGCAAGAGTGGTCTAACATTAGGAGGAGACATGTTGTTACCATGCAAATGGACTAAACAAAAAATGGCTGTTAACAATTCATCAGATATTTCACAACCCAAAGGGGAATAATGTTTTGACAGGGGCCCAACAAAAACCTGTTACTAGGCAGGTTATCCAACCCTACCCAGTAACCTAACAGATATCTCTCAACCTAGGGGCCCAGGGAGGAGTAATGTCCACTTCAATACTGTAAGCAAGTTAGGGGAGCATGGAATAGTTTATCTGTCTGATCTATGGCTAAGGGAAGAATGTGTGAAGAAACAAGAAATAGAGAGCATTAAAAGATGGAAAATGGATAATTTTTGATTACATTAAATTAAAAAGGTTTTGCACAAACAAAACCAATGCATCCAAAATTAGAAGGAAAGCAAAAACCTGGGGGAGGGGGTGAATTTACAGCAAGTTTCTCTGATAAAGACCTCATTTCACAAATATATTGAGAACTGAGTCTAGTTTCTAGAATGCCTGTCATTCCCCAATTGATAACTGGTCAAAGGATACAAACAGGCAGTTTTCAGATGAAGAAATCAAAGCTATCTCTAGTCATATTTTTGGAACTGCTCTAAATAATTATTGATTAGAGAAATGCAAATTAAAATAACTCTGAGGTACCACCTCACACTTATCAGATTGGATAATATGACAGAAAAGAAAAATGACAAATGCTGGAGAGGATGTGGGAAAATTGGGGTACTAATATACTGTTGGAGTTGTGCACTGATCCAATCATTCTGGAGAACAATTTGGAACTATGCCCAAAAAGGGTACAAAACTGTACATACTCTTTGATCCAGCAATACCACCACTAGATCTGTATCCCAAAAAGACTTTTTTAAAAAAAGAAAAGGAATTATATGTAGAAAAATGTGTGTAGAACCTCTTTTTGTGATGGCAAAGAACTGGAAAATGAGAGGATGTTCATCAATTGGAGAATGACTGAACAAGTTGCGGTGTATGATTATGATGAAATACTCTTGTGCTATAAGAAATGACAAGCAGGATGCTTTCAGAAAAACCTGAAGAGACTTATATGAACTGATACATAGTAAAGTGAACAGAACCAGGAGAACATGGTACTCAGGAACAGCAATATTGTATGATGATAAACTGAGTGACCTAATCAGTACAATGATCTAAGACAATTCTGAGTGACTAATAATGAAAAATGTTATCCACCTCTAGAGGAAGAACTGATGGAATCTGAGTGCAGATTGAAGCATACTGTTATTTAACTTCCTCTATTTTTCTTGGGATTTTTTGGGAGGGTCTGTGTTTTCTTTCACAACATGACTAATATGAAAATTTGTTTTGCATGACTGTAAATGTATAATCTATGTCAAATTGCTTGCCTTCTCAAGGAGGGGGAAGGGAAAGAGGGAGAGAATTTGGAACTCAAAATTTAAAACAATGAATGTTTAAATTGAAATTTTATATGTAAGCAGAAAAAAAATCTAATCAGAAAAGAAAAGCTGTCTACCATGGATGATTCTGCTTCCGTAATAGGTACTTCCTTTATATGAAAATCTGGCATTCTAACAACACTCTTCTATCAAATCAGCCTTCCCAAATGTTATGCATAATCTTCTCATCACCTAGTATAATGGGGTTTTTCCAGTTATTCCCTTGTTTGAATTTTCTGCAGGGTTTGACACTGTTGACAGCCCCTCCTCTAGTATATTTTCTCAACCTTTAGATCCAGAGATACTCTGGTTCTCCTACTTCTCAAGATGATTCTTCTCTATCTCCTCTTTTCCTCACATAGTCAATCAATTGACACCTTATGAGCAAGTATAAGTAGTTTTGGACCCCCCACCAATACCTACAAGAAAATGATTACAGTTGATTCTAAAGAAAAAGAAGATATCTACATGTGTATTATAATCTTCTCTGGGACAAGGTTAGGAGAGCTGAGCTTACAGGAAAGTTCTTAAAAGTGGTTGTATTTTAGCAGTGGAAAAGATATTATGGAGTGTGAGATGTTCTCTGTGGAAGAAATTTCACTTTCATTGGGTCTTGCCCAGAATACAATGGGCCTGACTTCTTGTAATTGACATAAATCCTTGCCACATGTACTTAAACCCAAGAAACAGAGAGACTAAGGATTTCTAACTGGGGAAACACTGATAGGTTAGACTTTGCAGAAACCTAATCTACAAGGAATGAGATGCAAGGAAGTTTTGGCATTCGTTCTTTATAGATCTTTAAAGTGGAATGGGCCAAAGTTCTTTCTGAAGGCAAAGTAATAGGATAACCTTCTGATGAAACCTTTTATTTATCTGACTACATATGTAGCTCAATTTACAGACCTGAGAATTTCTCAGGAAAATGTGTGTGAATCAAGTTTCTATTAATTGAATCCTATTTTCTTATTGATTTCCATTAAAAAGTAGAGATGTGCTCATGGGGAAGATATTTTTTCTCCTATAATAAACTTACGACTTCAACCATCATGAAACCATTTTAAATGTTTCAAATCCTAGTTCCAATCTACTTTTAAAAGATATTATGCTTTGGTGCAAGCTTGGATTTGTAATTAAAAGCCTTGTAAAAGAAAGCATTTTTATTGAACTGACTTTGTAAGTCAGAGCCTCTGCTAAGGGAACCAACTAAGAAGTGTTTAATGTTTAAATTTAATGCCCTATTTAAGTCTCAGTTTACATAACCTCTAGCTGCAGAAGGCAGTAAGTAAGCTAAGAGGATAGGGAATATGGAGAAGGCCAGTCTTTTTGTCTCACTTCTCTTTCAAAAAGATAAACTATCTAGGAAACAGAACTGGGGAAAGACTCTCCCCTCCCTTCCTCTTCTCCTCTTTCCCTCTCACCCTTTTCCTCCTCTCCCCCTCCAAATGTAAGAGAGGAAGTAAATTGGCTTTATTAAGATGACATAGTGTAAAAGAAATGCTAGATCTTTCTCTGCTCTCTCTTCCTTTTCTAACACCATGCCAAGATCTCCCTTAGAGAGCTGAGAAAGGGAAGGACAGAGATATCCACCATAGCCTGCAGTTATGAAAGAAGTTACAGGTACTTCTATGCCAAACAAATATGTAGAAACAATCTTTGTAATACCTGGAGAATTTCAACACTGAATTAAATACATTAGTAAAGAGGCCAAGCTGTGAAAGTTTAGGTCAGGCTTGTTTATATATTAAAAGCAGGAATGCTGCCAGGAAGAGAAAGATGTTCAGTACATAGTTGTTCCTGTGTCTTCTACCCTACTTCCTACTAATGTTTAAATGAAACCAAAAGTTCCTTGGAGCTGAAAAAAGTGAGGTGAGAGTGATGGAAGGGTAGCCTCTATCAGTTGTCTCTGATGGGGATTTGGCTCTTGGTGATCCGGATGTTGGGATTTAAAAATATCAACCGCAGATATAAGCCTGCATGCACTAAGTAGCTGGGTTCCTCTGGATTTCAAAGAATTTGGTGACTAAGCAAAGGAATGTCCTTTTCAGCTGCCTTTTCCTTCCTTTGGTGGAGAAATACTTCCAAGAACCCCCATTCTAAGGAAGGATCAACAATCCTTTATTCTCCACCCACCCCTACCCTGCTTTTCAGCTCCCCCTTTTTCATGCTGTCTTCCACTAGAATATAAACCCTTGAGAGCAAGGACTGTTGTTTTTTTTTTAACTCATATTTGTGTCTTCAGCACTTAGCATAGTGTCTGGTAAATAGTAGGCACTTAATAAAGGCTTCTTGACTTGCCTTGGCTTCTGGAGAAGATGTGTACATTTTAGTCAAGGCTCAAATAAATAGGCAATCTCTCTTCCCCACTTCACCCCCAATTCCACTTCTACTGCCACCATGAGAGTATAACTAAGGGGTTTTTTCTCCTTATTCTAGGGATGGAGTGTGTTAGAACTTTGCTTTTCCAAAAGAGCTTTAGCAAAAAGCCTCTGGGATTTAAGCTAGGAGAATGATAACAGAATCCACTCTTCTTGTTATAAGGGAAGAAATAACTCTTCATCTGAAGAGTTTAGCTGAAGTCAGAGACTGAAAGCTAGGACATTCTAAGACCTGGTGCTTGACAGAGGCCATGCCTGGCAGCAGTTGGGGGTAGCCACAGGACAGGACAGTCCTACTGAGGAGTGGTCTTGAGAGAAAACAAGGTCCCATGGAGGGTACATTATCATCCTCACAATCCTAGCAGAGACTGCTTGACACACATGAGCAATAAGGCAAGAACTTAATAGGTACAATGGGAATACAAGGTGGGTGTGCCCTTCCACATATGTGCCTATACATGATCCTTAGTTGCATGAGTTCCTTCCATGAACGCACCCTAGCATACACAATCCTTTTGTGTTTCTCCACAAATGTTCTCAACATATATCTACTCTTTCTACCATTGCTATGTGTATTTGTGGAAAAGTGTATTCCAGGTTTATCAATTAATTAACATTGCTTATAATGTTCCTGGCACTATGCTAAGCACTAGTAATACAAATACAAAAAAAAAAGGCAAAAAAAAGTCCCTGCTCTCAAGGAGCTTATATTCTACAGGGGAAGACAAGATGAATATAAAGAAGTCCATCCAAGATGCATATAGAGTCATAGACCTGAGAGAAGACCCTGGCAGCTGGAGGAGGAAAGACCTCCTGCAGCATTTTTTCAGCTGAGTGTTTAGGGAAGCCAGTAATTCAAAAAGGTGGAAATGAAGAGAGAGAGCACTTCATAGGAAACAATTTTCACAAAGTCATGGTGATTGGAGATGAAGTGTGGTGTGTGTGAGGTAAAGTAAAGAAGTAGGCCAATGTGGCCACCCTTTAAAGTATACGGAGGGGATCAGTCTGTAAGAAGACTGGAAAGTAGAAAGGGGTCAGATTGTAAAGGTCTTTAAATGGCAAACAAAGGAGTTTATATCTGATCCTAGAAGTTATAAACAGCCATTGGAGTTTTTCAACTGGTTGGGATGGAGAGGAAGATATAGTCAAAGCTATTATATTGGAAAGTCACTTAGATAGATGTGTGAAGGAAAGATTGGAGTAAGAAGAGAAGACAGGAAGACCAGTTAGAAGGCTATTGAAGTAGTTCAGGTGATGAGGGCCTAAATTGAGATAATAGATTTGTGAATAGAGAGAAAGGGACCTATACAAGAGAGGCTGCAGAGGGAGAAATGGCAAGATTTGGTCCATGATTGCACATGTAGAGTGACAGTACAGTCAGGGATGGTATCAAGGTTGTTGACTGAGATAACTAGAAGGGCAGTGATGCCCTCAACAGTTACAGAGAAGTTTCGAAAAGGGTGTGGCTAAGATAATAATTTAGACATGTTGAGTTCTGAGGTACCTAGAGGACATCCAGTTCAAAACATTAAATAGACAGTTGATAGTGTGAGACTGGAGCTAAGGAAAGGAGCAAGAGATAGAGACAGAGGCATGAATCATTAGCTTAGAGATGATAATTAAATCCACGAGAGCTGATGAAGAGAAGAGGACCCAAAACAAAGCATTGGCAGATACCCACAGAAAGTGGACATGACATAAATGAACATACAGCAAAAGACTCTAAAAAGGGGTCAAACCGAAGGAAGAGAAACAAGGGAGAAAAGCAGCATAAAATACCAAGAAAGGTCAAAGTATCTAGGTGGTGGGAGAGAAAGAGCAGAGCTACACCATGAGGTCAAAGAGGATGAGGTATGAGATAAGGCCATTAGATATTGCAGTTAAGAGATCACCAGCAATTTTGGAGTGGTGAAATTTTAAGCTAGACAGAAAAGACCTAGGAGGTAGAAGAAGAATCCACAGGTATAGCACATAGGTGGTCAAAGTTGTTGGTCAATCAGTAGAGATGTGTCCAACTCTCTACGACCCCATTTAGAATTTTCTTGGCAAAGACACTGGAGTGGTTTGCCTCCTTTTCCAACTCATTTTACAGATATGGAATGAGG
This sequence comes from Potorous gilbertii, assembly GCA_028658325.1. Lineage (NCBI taxonomy): Eukaryota > Metazoa > Chordata > Mammalia > Diprotodontia > Potoroidae > Potorous > Potorous gilbertii. The sequence goes on from CM053770.1 coordinate 93,516,196, forward strand.
CAAACAAGGTTAAATAACTTATCCAAGGTCACACAGCTAATAAGTCTGAGGTCGGGTTTGAAATCAGGAAGATAAGGTCTGGCACTCTATCCACTGCCCATCCCAAGTGCAGAGTATGATCTTACTAAATGTCTTGACTGAACTAATTGTATCACCCGGTGGATAAGCAAAACTAAATACGTCCATAGGGGCTCATGACTGTGGTTTTTAAAAATAGAGATCAATAGGGTTCCTTGAACCTGAGGGATCCTTGATTGGAAGCACCCACAGAAGAGTTGGGTAGTGCCCTAGACGTTGCAAAGAAGAAAAGATCCAAGAACCATAATAACTAAGAATTAATTAAGTGTACTTATGTGTGCTCTGTATACCCAGATACTCGATACTCAAATGGATCTGTGATTTTGTTGGTGTGGATATTCCTTCCAATAATACAGACAATAATCCATCCTAAACACCTCCTTTTCACATCACCCTGTAAGTTCACCACAGGGACAATGTATATTATCTTTTAAATATACTGTCTGCTGTCTTTGTTTAAAGGGACCATATTATCTGTTTTAATAAAGTGATCATTTTTTGCTTGTAAGAGGATAGTTAATGGAAAATTCATGGTTCTGATCAGATTCTTATTTATGCATGTATCTGTCATTTGAACTCTATACCACATGACTGAATCAGTACCACCACCTGGTGGCAGCTCAACCCCATTGCAAGTCAAGTGCCTAAAAGGATTTTACATGCCTTGGAGTGTGAAACTTTTGAACCAGAGCCTAAAAGTGTTAGCAATACATCTCTTAAAGTCACATATTCTAAGGGGAAGTGATAGGTAGAATTTTGATGAGATAGTTAACAAAACTACTTAAAATAAGTTAGAATAGATAAATATTGCGTCAGTGCTGAAAAAAGTGCCCCCACCCCATGATCTCTATCAATACAGAATGTAATCTATAAGAAGAAAAATACTTCTTCCATCTCATCAGAATAAACTATTCTCAGGTAAATAGTCCCTTTTTAGCACTAGTGTTCATATTAAAAGTGATTGACCATGTACTGTTTTTTCTTACAATTAGTTGGTTTCTTAATTGTTTATTTGATGAGCTCATTCTATTTATCTAGTGTCTTTTATATAGCAAAGATGGAAGCAATCCTTCTCAACAAGAGAACAAGAGTTCAATAACTATGTTGAATTGATCTTTTTTTTCCTCCTGAATGAGAAAGTTTTTGCAAAGGAGTCTTCCTTTAAGAATACACCTTGGAGTCTTAATTTAAGGGGAATACATCCTCTCTTTGGCTTGGAATTTGCTCATTTACTATACAGTCCTGTGAGCAGTCCCCTGATTGCATCTGAGTCATTATAACCCAAGGCAAAGGAGAAAGGGGAACTTGGAGAGGATGCAGGCAATTAAAACAAGGCCAGGACCAAGTCCCTCTTTTTGATAATCACCTGTTCGGTAAGCGATGTGCTGTGAATGAGCTTGTTCCAGGCCTGGAGTGCTAACATATGGTGTATCTCTGCTCCTTCTACATTAAATTCTAACATTTTGCAGCTGTCAAGATAAAACTGTTTATATGAGAAGCGTTGTAGTTTGTTTATAGGGAAATAATGTGTAGCAAGTTATGATTAATCAAGGTGTCTGAAATCTGCTGGAGGCTCCTAAATAGATTTGTTTTCACTGCCATGCTTTTTGTCTCCTAAATCACAGGCTTAGTCATACCCTTCTTTGTACCTCATCTGCCTCTTGACTCCTTTGCCTGTGGTGAGAGGAAGGGTGGAGGCCAGGTCTCAGGGAGAGGCAGCTGCTGGACCGGAGAAAGGAAGATGGAGACTCTTGGTTGGGCTAAGGGAGGTGAGGGAAAAGAAAAATGCAAAAAACACTGTTTGGACAAGACCTGTAATTTCATTGGTATGAAGAACTTCCAGTAAGGAGATTCTGTCTAAGAATGCAGAACAGCATCTGCTTTGTAACATAATCTTGGAGAGTTTCCTGAGGCTCTGAAGGGTTTGTTGATTTGCCCAGATACCAGAACGTGCCAGAGGCAGGATTTGAACCCAGGTCTCTCCCCAATGCTAAACTTAACTTACTCCTTTAACTTACCTACCTTAACTTTTCCTAATACAAAATGTTTGGAGGACCTTTTACTCCCAAGTTCAATGTCTGCCCATTCTTCAGATCCCATATTTATACTCTGTATTCCAATAGATGCCCTCACTAAGCACCCCTCCCCCAGATTCTTTTCTCTGTGTTCTTCCATTATATTCTTATCAATTCCTAGTGGCCAATAAACTTCACTCTTCATTCCCACCATTCTTTTTTCTATTTCTATTATCTGACCTCTGCCTCAAGAAACCCACATTCACTACACACTGCTAGGTCCTTACCGCTGCTCAGCCACCTTTTTGTTCAGCCTGTAGACAACTCCTCATGGTATTTCAATTCAACAGACATTTATTAAGGGTCAACTAGGTACAAAGCTCTGTGCAAGGTGCTAGAGGTATGTGTCTGACATATATCTGGGCTCTACCTATCTAGGTAAGTGTTTATCTCCTTCATTAGAATGTAAACTCTGAATTGCTTTAGCCTTTGATTCTTTGATGTCTTAGCACAGTGCCTGAGGGATAGTAAGGGCTTCATAAATGCTTACTGATTCATTGATTACTCTCAAGCTTAAATTCCACTGGGAGATTACAACATAGACATGTCAATTCAATGTAATTTTGAGGAGGGAACAAAACATTAATAACTGGGAATGAGTAGAAAGAGGAAAACTGGGGAAGGCTTTGTGGAGGAAATAGCACCTGAACTGAACCTTCAAGGAAAAGAAGGATTCTGAGAAGACTAAATTGGGAGGGAATACAGTTCAGGGAAAAGCAAAAAAACAGAGGCGAAAGAGAAAATATAGAATTGAGGTAATAGCTGCTTCCAGTTGGCTGAAATATAGGGTATATAAAGAGGAATAATATGAAATGAGGTTGGAAAGGTAGCCTGGAACCAGACTGTGGAGGTTCTTAAATTCAAACTAATGAGTTTTTATTTGATTATAAAAAGACAATAAGAAACTACTAAGATCCTTGAGCAAAGGAATGGCATAGTCAGGACTGGTCATTAGAAAGATTATTTTGGCAGTTGTATGGAAGAGAGATTATAAAGAGGAGCAACTGAGAGCTTGAAGAACAATTTAAATGTTATTACAATAGTCCAGGAAAGAGGTTATATGGACCTAAGCCAGTCTAATAGGAGTATGAGGAGAGAAAAAGGGACAAATGCCAGAGATCTGTGGAGGTAGAGTGCTAACGTCTGGCAATTAACTGGATGTAGGGAATGAGTGAGAGGGAAGAGTCAAGGATAACTTGAGTTATGTAGCTGCTTAACCAAGGGGATGGCAGCACTCTCAATAGAAATAGGAATATTTGGAAAAACAGGAAGTTATGTCTTTTAAGGGAGGGGGTACAAGGGAGGTTTTTGGAGGGATTGATATTGAGCTTGGCTTTGGCCATGTTTAGTTTGAGATATTGATAGGAGCAGAGATGAGGCGGGCCAGTTGCCTTATGGAGATGCAAAACTAGAGACCAGGAGACAGGTTAGGGCTGTCCACAACAGCGGCTCACACTTGTCACTGTCCTTCAGCACCACCTCTACCCCATGCCCTCCACCATGGCAGATGATGGTGTTGAGTAGCAAGCAGGTGGCATGGAAGAATCTTTCTTCTACTCCACTAGATGGAGGAAGTAAGGAAAGAAAAGAAGCAGCTGCCCAAGGGAATAAGAAGATTCAGTCTCTATTTAAGAATCTAGAGTAGAATTGTAGAATAGTTCTAGGGCAATAAGGGACCTCAGAGGCCATATAGCCTAACCATATCATTTAGCAAAAGGGGAAATTCAGCTAATATCAACCTCCTTAATAATACCAGCCACAGGTAGACTCTTTGGGCTAATAGCAGAATCCAATCTACCCCAAGTCATTCTCTATTTAGGAATGCTCTTAGTTAAATTTCAGAGAGAAAAGTGAGAAGCTCAAGATCAGACCTTTGGAGATATCCACAGCTGAAGAAGGAGAAAAATGAAGAGAATGCATATTTAGCTAAGGCAAATAAGAAGAAGCAGTTAGAGAGGTAGGAGGAGAACCAAGAAAATTCCAGTGCACTGAGGCCAGTGAGGAAAGTGTTTCAGGAAGCAGGTAGTCCAGAAATGTAAGCTACCTAATTTCCCTATGGTCACACAAAATGAGAGGCAGAAAATGAATGCAATAATCTAACAAACATTTTCTAAGTGTCTAATATATGTGCAAAACAATAAGGATACAAAGGGAACTAGAACAAAGTCCTTGCCCTCAAGGAACTTATAATCTAATAGAGTGATGACAAGATGTACACAAATTGCTATGATATGGGGTGAGTGCAATGGAGACATTCAGGCAAAGAACTATAACAGAGGGAGAGGGACGGAGGGAGAGGGAGGGGGAAGAGAAAGGGAAAGGTGATTTTCAACATGGGGGTGGGTGAGGGAAAGCTTCAAGGAAGAGGAAGAACTTCAATTGGAACTTGAGGGGGAGGAAGGAAATTCAAAGGAAGCTCTAGGTGCAATATTAGCAAAGGCACAGAGATGAGAGAGAGCAAGACAAGAACAAGTAACCAAAGGTAATCCAGTTTGATTAGCACATAGAATGTGAGAAAAGTCATACTGTTAGATAAGGTTACAAAAGTAGAGAGAAATGATATTCTGGAGGGCCTTAAACATAAGGATCAGGAATTCAGATTCAATTTTGTAAATACTCAGGGACCACTAAAGATCTGCAAATAAAGTAATGACCATGATCAGTAAATTAGTATGATTATTTGGGCAATCATATGAAGACCAGATTGGAGAAGTGAGAAGCTGAAAGGAGGGAAAACATCTATGATGTTATAACAAGAATCTAAATAAGAAGAGAAGAGGTGCTGAATTAAGAGGTTTCAGTGGGAGTAGAGAAGACAGGAATCATAGGATCATAGATTTAGAACCAGAGAGGAGCCTTGGAAGCCACCTAGTATAAACTAATTTACAGGTGAGGAATGAAAGCAGAGAGAAATTAAGCGATTTGCTTGGGTTCACACAGCTGGTCAATATCTGATGCAGAATTTGGACTCAGTTTTTCCTAATACTAGGTACATTGTTTTATCCACTGTGCCATGTATGACTGGCTGGAGGTAGAACCAAGAGGATTTGGCAGCAGATTAGATAAGAAGGGTGAGAATGAGGGAAAAGTCAAAAATGACTGAGATTTCTATACTGTCCTTCCATCACCCATCCCTGGGAAGGACCATGGACAGGGCCTGACACAAAAGGTATACAAGAATCTTTGGTGAAACTAGATTAAACTAAGGGAAAGCTGTGGTCGGTCAGAGAAGGTCTGAGCTGTTGGGGGAAGCAGCATATTGTGAAAAGTCAGTTCATTTCTGATACAAGTTACTTCATTGAGGAGCCAGACACAGACAGTGACATCTGGAGCTGAAGCACATTATTTTTTAAAGTCTATTACAATTCTGAGATTCTATATGTTCAGTTGTTTGAGTTGTGTCTAGACTCTTCATGACCTCATTTGGTTTTTAAAAAATATCTTATTTCCCTTATTAATTTCTACAAGCACATTTGTAATTAACTTTCAATTAGTCACATGAATTTTTGTGACAAATTTTCAAACCTGAATTAGCTTTCCATTCTGCAAATTAGTATGTGGCTCAGGGAAGTCACTGACTAAGCAACAATAATTATGAAGTCAAATCTACTCCCCCCAAAAGCAAAATCATAATGTATTTACTTTGGAGGTACCCCTATCCACTTAAAAGTGGATCAAAGCTCACCTTCATCTGCATAGAAAAGGGAAAATTCATGTTAATATCTGTTTTAAACAATCATGGCTGATGTCCCCAACTTTTAAAACATTAAAATCCAGCATCTGGCAAATGGCTTAACTACAACATTAATCTAATGAATATTTTATTGGCAGTTAGGCTGAAAAAATAAGAGATTCTATAAGAATATGCTTTCATTTATGCAATTTCTGAACTCATTAACATTTTTAAAACTGGCCCTAATTATGTTAAAAACTTAGACACCTACCTGGGGCCATATATCCAGACCAAGATCATATATTGAGTTATATATGAATTACTTTCAGTTTGGTAGAAACAGACATTCCCAATTTAAATCCTAATTTGAAGTGTAAAATGGGTCTTGGGTAAGCTAGTATTTAGTCAAAGAATCAAAGGTAAATTGCACTCGAGGCCCTACCTGGTGTGGTCCTGGTGACAAAGGAATGTACCAAGAATTAATTACAATGAACTCTACAAAAGATAAAGCCATCCTTCTTTTGTGCATTTACATACACAACAGTAAAGGATCTCTAAGTAACAAATGAAAAAAATCAGGCTTTTCCTAGCAGGTATTTTCTATGATTCTTGAAACTAAGAATAGATAAAACTTCAAAGAATCAGAAATCAGAAGAGTATCTTATCTGCAACTCAAAAACAAGCCTTTTCATGAATCATCTTCACATTTTACCAACAATATTAAACTTTAAAAAGTATTAAATTTACTATTTACATAAATTTAAAAAAAATCTGACACATCCCATCTAGAGAAGACAAATGGAAATGGTCAGTCTTCAAAATTTCTAGTAATTCTTAATGGATAGAAACAGTAAAGGATCTATAGTTTCAACCCAATACAAGTGTCTATGACTTTCTCCCAAATTATCAAACCTAGCAGATAAGTCTTAGGCATTGACTATGGCACAAAGAGGTTGAATGATTCATTCTGAGTTAAATAAGTTTTAAGTGCCCAAGGTGGCACCTGGACCTAGATCTTTCCAGACTAATACTCTATCTACTATATCCTGCTGTCTAAGTAATACAAATGAAAACTAATAAATTCAATGGAAAAAATATTTTAAAAAATTTTTTTCCTAAAGGAAGAGAATAAAAATATTGTTTCCAAAAAGCAAATTTCACTAGAGATAACCAAAATGGACAAAAATATTCATTTTCTCAGAAAAAAATGTACTAAAATAAAATTTTAAATAAATTTCATGAGCCATGTGTGAGCACTCTTAAGCATTTCATACATAGGGTTCCATGGTTCCACTTTTAGTACATCACATTTAGAGAAAATAAGTTACCACAACCATTTAAATTGGCTTCCTATGCATTGGACAAGGCTGGTTTCTGTTTTTCATCTTCTAAGCCCATGTAAAACATGTCCTGTCCTTCCATGTGCAATGCAACCATTTCTGACAGATGACACAGGGTTCTAGGGAAAAAAATAAACTTTTTTGTTTGTCTTGTACTTCTCTCTAAAATTCTCCAGTATCTTTCTGACTACTACAGATGATACCTTTAGATGTCAATGACTAGAAACAATCCTCCCTTTCTTGGGCTTCTGATGTCTGTACTATTTTTTCATCATTTTCTTCAACATATGACTCGAGAGTCATTTTATTTTTCTTACAATCTGGAACATCAAAACTCTCTTTCTCCTCTTGTGTGGGGCTTTTTAATTTGCCTATATCCTTTCTCCTCAGGAAGCCAGTGCTCTCACAAAGCCCAGCATCTGTGGCAATGTGATGGAAGTAGAGGATTCATTTTATCACAGGAAGTACACCTCCAATAGTCAGCTAAGGATATTTCAGGGTCTTCATTAAATGAGCTAGTAGCATTCTCCTCTGCCTGATATACGGTTATCTGGTATATCTCATCATCTTCATCTATGAGTTCTTGTCCTTCTTTATTGTAACTGTATCTTCTGAATCAATAGATTCAACTGCAGACTCAACACTGAATTGGGCTGAAACTGAATCATCTGAATTTTCACTTAATACACCAGTATCAATATCCAGACTTGAAGGGATTTCTGTTGAGTCACTGCTGTTGCTTCAATTCATAGCCTATCTCACTTATGACACATAGGGAATAGCTTTCACCAAATGTAAGGGAAATACTATCTCAATTATGCTGTTTCCTATGTCTTTCACCAGGCAACATCCAAATTTTCTTCTGTTTTACTCTGTGTTCTCCGTCTAGATGAGGACAATAGGTAATTTATTCTACTCCATACCCTAAGTACAAATCTTCTCTACAACATCCCATATACATGGACATTTGCCCTCCTTTTGAGCACCTATAACAGAATCATAAGATCATAGACCCAGTGCAGGATGGGACCTCAAAAGTCATCTAGGTCTAGACTCAAATTTGTTGATGTTTTCTCTTTCTGCAGTTCCAATTTCAAGCTGACTCCTGGTTTCCTTTGTAGATGTATTTGGACTGGCAAATTCTTGTTGATTGACTGCACCATATATAATCTCTTACACTCTTTCAGAGAGAATCTTGGTACCCCCAAAAAGATCTCCAAGAATCATCTGAGCCATAGACAATGTGCTTGTGTTTCTTATCATATGATTGTTTTGACATAATATACTGGCCAAGACAGAATAAAATGTGTCTTTCTATACACCAGGAAACTTCACTGGCTTCAAGAACAATACTTTGGGTCTAACTAACTGGTATGGGTCCAAATCAAGACCTTTGCCCCTCCTCGAGGTTATAATAATCTTCTTAACTTGCCTTTCACTATTGCTAGTGCCCAATTCTCTGTGACCCTTAATGTAGCCCAGTCCTTCCTTGTATGTTGCCTCTGGCTTGCCTCCTGCTACTTCCCCACCCTTGATCCTATCTAAACCCCATTCCCTTTTGTCCAGGGGTCTTGGACATACAGTCACCCCAGTCTACTGGTCACTCCCATCAAGATCTTCCCTAGGTTCATCCTCCAGTCACCTCAGATTACTGGCCACTCCTAGAGCCCTCCCATAGTCTTTCTGCATATAAGATTCATCTTGCTTCCATTAAAGTGCTTAGATTCCTTAAGAGTCTCACTAATATGGCAGATTTTTAGAATCATGCCCACCTTGGGCAGTGTTTTCATAAACATTGTTTTTCTTTGACTGAAAGAAGGTTGGGTCGAATTCATTTGGGCAGAACTCTTGTGTTGCACTTTTGGAGTCCCAGCACCCCTAAACCTCAACATAACCAAAGCCTACGGTTCCAAAACTGGAATTTGTGAGGTGCTTAAGGCACCATCTGTATCAGAAGACATTTTGGTATTGCACATTTGCCTGAATAAGCATGGGAAGAGCTCTCTTAAATCTGACAGGGGGCACAGCTCCTAAAGAGCAAAAAAACAGGTAGGTGACAACCCTCAGGTTTAAATATCCATAGCAGGAGTCAAGTTGGGACGTAGCTCCCCAGGGTAGTTGCCTCCTGACATATCTGAACATGACCAAACAAAAGAGAAAAAGCTGAGTCAACCATTGCACTGGGCCAGCCCTGTAGCCAGGAGCTCCTGTTTGGACTTCCATTTGGAGTACTCTTGGTAAAGATACTAGAGTGGCCTTCCATTCCTTCTCCAGTTCATTTTACAGGTGAGGAAACTGAGGCAAACCAGGTTAAATGACTTGCCCAGGATCACACAGGTAGTGTCTGAGGTCACATCTGAACTCATAAAAATGAGTATTAGGATTAAGACCAGAGTTCAAGAGAGTAAACAAAGAACCACAGTCAGGCTACAGGGTTTGACCCTGAAATACATTAACAGGAATACATGTTCAATGGTTTTCTCAGTTTGCTATACTCAGACATCTTCCCACACAAGGCTATTCTTGTGAAGAATGTTTTCTAAGACTAGCCACCCTCTAAATTCACTTCATCTGTCACTTTAGTTACTATCCATGGCAATGATCATCTTCATTTACTTTAATTTATTTTTATCTTTTGTTTCTATATCATCTTTATTTGTGAATATATCCCTATCTCCTCCCCTAATTAGCAAAACATTCTTTTGAAAAAAAATTAAGTTCAGTAAAGTTCTAAGCAACACAAAAAAATCTGAGAGAAAAGCCAGTGTTGAATACCCACAGACTCTCACCTCTGGAACAAAAGGAATAAGGTGCTTTATCTCATTTCTTCTCTGGGGCCAAATTTTATCACAATGATCATCTTTAAATGATACAGGATCCAAACAGATGGGAGGATGGTAATGCCATTAATAGAAATTAAGAAGGTTTTTTTTGTTTGTTTGTTTTTTAATATAAATTTATTTAACTTTTTACATTCATTTTCACAAAATTTTGGGTTCCAAATTTTCTCCCCATTTGTCCCCCCCACCCCAATACACCGAGCATTCTAATTTCCCCTATCACCAATCTGCCCTCTCTTCTATCATCCCTCCCTTCCATACAAGGTCCAAACAGATGGGAGGATGGTAATGCCATTCATAGAAATTAAGAAGTTTTTTTTTGTATGTTTGTTTTTTAATATAAATTTATTTAACTTTTTACATTCATTTTCACAAAATTTTGAGTTCCAAATTTTCTCCCCATTTGTCCCCCCCACACCCAAATACACCAAGCATTCTAATTTCCCCTATCACCAATCTGCCCTCTCTTCTATCATCCCTCCCTTCTCTTGTCCCCATCTTCTCTTTTGTCCTGTAGGGCCAGATAACTTTCTATATCCCATTACCTGTATTTCTTATTTCCTAGTAGCAAGAACAATACTCAACAGTTGTTTCTAAAACTTTGAGGTCCAACTTCTTCCCATCCCTCCCTCCCCACTCATTCCCTTTGGGAAGGCAGGCAATTCAATATAGGCCATATCTGTGTAGTTTTGTAAATGACTTCCATAATAGTCGTGT
>CM053770.1:93534091-93568475 GCA_028658325.1 Potorous gilbertii
TAACTGTATTGAATATAACTGTTTCCTGTGTAGTCCCTATGTATTTTATTTTATGCATTTTAAAATTTTATTCTGAAAAGGGGTCTTAGACCCAAGTTTCGCCAGACTGTCTGAGGGACCCATGATACACAAAAAAGTTAAAAGGTCCAAATTTAGTCCCTTCTCAGCTTCAAATCTATGATCCTAAGTGATGTTAGAGGCTCAAGGTCACCAAGGTTACAGGATTCCTAGAGGTTGTACACTTTATCTACTACTTCATTTTGTAGATGAGGAAAACAAGGTCTGGAATGGTGACTTGCCCAAAACCACAAAGGTAAGAAGTGACAAATCAGGATTTGAACACAGACCCTTCACTCCCTGATCTAGTCTTCTATCCGTGATTCCATGTGTTTCCCAAAAATCACAGTTTAGGAGATATTTGCTAAGAGTACAGTATATTGAGATGGAGGAATGAGATTGAAAGGTAGGCAGATAGTCTGGTAGGCCATAGCCTGCTCTGCACAGTGGATATTGTGCTGGGCCTGGACTCAGGAAGACCTGTGTTCAAATCTGACCTTCAACACTTACTAACTGTGTGACCCTTGCTAAGTCACCTTACCTCTGTGTGTCTCAGTTTCCTCAATTATAAAATGGGGATGTTAATAGTGCCTACCTCCTAGGGTTGTTGTGAGGATAAAATGAGATATTTACAAAGCCCCTAGTACTTCATATATAAATATATATGAATATATACTTACATACAAATATGTATTTATGTATAAAGCACCAGGAACATAGTAAGCACCACAGAAATGCTACTTATTATTGTTGTTTCTGTTATTATTAAACATCAAAAGTCCAATGTATGGAAATAAAGATGAGGAGTGCTAAAGATTACACAAATATCCACAGAAAAATGGACTCCAATCCTGTCCCTTCCCTTTACCCAAACCTCCTGCTGTTCTTTTTATAGACATCTTCTCCCTTGCCTTTTTCCCCCTCCCTCCAAAGAAAACTCACAAATATGTTGTGTGAAATATCAGAACTAATTATACCAAATGGTGCTCAGATCTGTCACTGGTTTTTCTGGAGGTACTCAGCTGGTCTCATGATAGGAATGTGTTTTAACTAATTGAGGGGAATTCTCTGGGGAGAGTACAGAGTCCCTGTTGGAAAGGAGAGTGGAGAATTGGGAGGTCACCCCAGGACAAGATGAGTACACAAAACCACAGATGGAGGCAAAAGGTGCCCCCCAGTAGGGGGAACCCTACCGTACTGCACCAGCTGGACAAAGAATGACATAGTTTTGGCTTGGGTAGATGGCGGACTTGTGGTGGCTTCTGTTGTGTACTTATTATAGACAACAGAGGGCACTATTGGAACGTATTTCTATCTCTGTGGGTCAACTGCTGGCGAAATTCACTGGAAGGAGGAGGTAGTTGGCCAAGCGTTGGGTACTCTCCAACTCCAATCCAAGTAGCAATAATCCCTTCTGATCCACTGGAGAAACTAGGATTATCTTTGGGCAATATGTTGTAATAGAAAGAAGTCTGAGCCCAGAGTCAGAAGCCCTTGATTCAAATCTCAGTTCCCAAACTCATTAACTGTCTGTCCATAGGCAATTATTTAACTTCTCTGAGCGTCAGTTTCCTCATTTGTAAAACGAGGACAATAACATTTGCACTACCTACCTCTGAGGGTTATGAGAAAAGTACTTGGTAACCCTTAAAGTGCCAAGAGAAAAAGGCTCCCATCGCAGACATTTGTAAGTAGTGAGATGCTGGCAAATCAAGCCCTCTTGTACCTTGGTTTCCTCATCTTTAATTGAGGGGGATTGGCCTCAGTGGCCTAATGTTGCTTCTAGCTCTAAATCTACAATCCTATTATATGTGAGTTCATTTCTATGTTTAGAGTGGAGAAGAAAAGGTTTGTGAAGTTGTGATAGTTTTCTTCAAATAGTGAAAGTGCTTAAAATCATAGAGAATGCTTATGAGATATGTTTTATAACTCCAGAAGGCAAACCTAGATTTCAGTTTTATATAAAAACAAAAAAGCCATCTGATGATGTCATAAATTACCTGGAGTAACAATGAACTCTCTATCTTTGGGAATATTCAAACCTAGCTTGGATGACCATCTGTCAAGGGGATTATGGCACTGGGTGGAAGGTCAGAATCTAAGACTTTGTGTTACAAAATGGAATGCAAGGAATAATTTCTTGCCTTGGAAGGTCATGGAGCACAGGAGTGAAAGAGGCTTTAAAATCTTCATGCAAAAGAAATAGGAGAAATGTTCATCTGTCTGGAATATTTTAGGCGCTATGTGACTCAGAGAAGGGAAAAACGATGAAGATGAACCAACTCCAAGGTGTCTTTGTTGTTGGTACCTTGCTTTTCTCAACCACCAGCTAAGATGATAATCATTTAATTGGAGCTAGTTATGTTATGGAACATTTACATCTCTCCTAAAGGGATACAAGTATTTCTAGGGCTCCAGATGATCACCTCTATTCACTGATAATAAGCTGAGGCTTGAGCAGATATCACTACCCAACTTTCTGAGAGTAGAATTCTCTTAAGTTTGGAAAACTAGTGGTTGGATCAAAGCCCAAGTCTTTCATGAACTTGTAAAAGAGACCCTCCCCCCTCAACAAACAAACACACACACAGACACACACACACACATTCACATCCTTTAGTTATTGGGCTCACTTTCCTCATCCCAGAAAAGTAGGAATTTGAATGTGTGGAGTCCAGAACACCCTAAGGTCAGATACTTTGGTGGAGAAAGGTGACAAAAAGAAACTACAATTGGTACTTAGTCTAAATAATTTTCACACTATGGACTAAGGAGCTCAGTTAGAAAGCCCCACGCGGAACCATTACACGCACAGTTGGAAATATCCACAGAGAACATTTAGTACATCCGACATCTGAACAGGAATCCTACTTACAGCATCTCTCAAACTTGTCATTTAGGCTTTATCTACTTCATTCCAATAATTAGAAGCTCACTGCCTTCCAAAACAATCCATTTCATTTTTCAGAGTTCTTACTTAATTTGAAATCACTACAATCTCTCTCAGCAACTTCATCAGCTCCCATGGGATTAAATATATTCTCTATGCAGATGACTCCAAGATCTGCATACCCAACCCCAGTCTCTCTCCTGAGTTCTAGTCTGGTCTGTTGCTGACAAATGTACATTTCAAACTGTACATCAGGAGGAATCTTAAACTCAATGTGTTCAAAACAGAGCCCTTATTCCCCAGAAAAAAAACCCTACCTTTCTGCTACACTTCTCTTGGAGAAGGAAATGGCAAACCAATCCATCATCTTTGCCAAGAAAACCCTAAAGGGGGTCACAAAGAGTCAGACACAACTGAAATGAAACAACAATAACTACTTCTACTACTGCTACTGCTACTGCTACTACTACTATTGCTACTACTGCTACTACTATTAATTGATACTACTACTGTTACTGCTACTACCACTGTTACTGCTACTACTACATCTACTGCTACTGCTACTGCTACTACTACTACTACTACTACTCCTACACTTCTCTTTTTCTTTCAAGGACACAAGTGTTCTTCCAGTCACGTGGGTTCATAATCTATTATCTCCAACTCCTCACTATCCCTCACCCAGTACATCCAATCAGTTGTCAAATCTTGCTGCTTTTACTTCCATGGTATTGCTCACATGTAATCCCTTCTCTCTAATTCACACCACCTTTGCTTAGGCTTTTATTACCTTTCATTTGAACTATTTCAATGAGCTCCTAATAATGTTCAGTCTCTCACCACCATGCTTTTGCAGTAACTGTTCTTCAGGTCTAGAATTCACTTGCCTCCAACCTCATGGAATCTGTCACTTCCTTTAAGACACAGCCCAAGTATACTCCATTTTACAAGCATTTACTTATCTCCCCACCCCCCTTACCTCCCGCATAAGTGTTAGTGCCCTACGCCAACTACCCTGTATTTAATAACTTTACATTTATTCTTTATATATTTCTATATGTATATGTTGTCTCCCTAGACAAAATACAAATTCCTTGAGAATAGAGATTGTTTCACTCTGTCTTTCTATTTCCAGGGACTTGCACATAGTAGGCACTTAAATGCTTGTTGACTGATTGATTAAACCAAAATATTCTTGTTACTTCTACACATTTGTCCCATTTCTTTTCTCCAGGAAAGTTGAGACAGCTATGTAGAACAGTGTCTCCAGGAAAGTTGAGGCAGCTAGGTAGAACAGTGGATAGAGGGTTGGGCATGGAGTCAGGAAGACCTGAGTTCAAATTTATCCTCAGATCCTTACTAATTATGCATCACTTCCCCTCTGTCTGCCTCGATTTCTTCAATTAAAATTATAATAATAGCATCTCTCTCCTAGGATTGTTATGAGGATCAAATGAGATATTTATAAAGCACTTAGTACAATGCCTGACACATAGTAGGCATTTAAATGTTTGTTTCCTTCCTTAATATTATGCAGATTAAGATACTGTATCTTAATTATTGTAAGAACACCTATACTCCAGTGGGGATCAGAAAACAACTCAAAATAACTATATAGTCCCACACAGAAAACAATTCAAAATATCTATATAGCGCCCCCCCCCCCGCCACACACACACATACACACACTCTCTAACCTAAATCATATTGACTATATACGAACAGAGTTGGGAGCTCAGAGGAGAAGGCTAAAAACATTATTTTCCAGAGGGAGTATAATTTTGGGAATAAGAGAGGCTGAGGGGGTGATTCAACATCATCACATTTAATGAATGTCCACATATACTTAGGGGTCAAAGTCCTTCTAAGGTTTCTACTTTAGAGAATCCCCTGTTCATATTCACTCTGAATTCAAAAAAGGGCAAATTGGAATTGGACAGGACATCTGTCTACTTCCTAAGAGCTTTAAGTACCCCCAAAAAAGAATGTTAGCATCCATTTGGTAGACAGAGAAACTAACAGCTGGCTACTTCTACTTGATCAAAATGAACATCACATTGATTTTTAACATCAATTGACATTTTGAACCCAAGTGTAGAACTTTACATTTAACCTTATTAAATTTTATCTCATTAGTTTCAGTCCATCCTTTCAACCTGTTGATATATGTTTGAGATAAATCCAGTTATTGAAAATATTAACTCTTTCTCCCAGCTTTGGGCTCGGATTTTGATAAATTTGATAAATTTAATAAGCCCATTTTGTCCAAGAAATAAAGATGATTTTAAAATGCTGAACAGAACATACCCAAGAATAAAACACTCCAACATTCTACCTGAATCCATTAGTGGGTCTGGAGCCAACAACTCTCTCTGCTTCTAGATGTTCTCACTGCTATTCTGCTGTCTCACTGGAACATTTCTGCCATCTTGACTGTGTGTTCCCTCCACCCACTTTTCTATTCCCTAATAAAACTGCCCTACTCTGACTCTACTTACTTTAACATACACACAGATTACAGCTACATTAAAGAAGTCTGAAACACACCATAGCAGAACTAAAGCAATTATTATAATGTAGCCTCAACAGCAGCTGTAATGAGACAGAATTAAACATGTACCAGCATAATCACAATTCACTGTTTCCAACGACCTTCCAGGGTTGCTTCCATTTGGAAAGCAACATCCAAGCCTGAATTGTCTAAAAGGGGAAAAAAGAGAATGTAAATAACTGAGGCTTCAGTTCTAGATGCAAAGAGATGATACTTTCCAAATTCCACACATTACAGCGGTTTCCATAGTCAGGAGCAAAGGAGGAGCTACATCTGAGCTGTCTGTTTGTCAGTAGCAAGTAGAGCTCATCTTTGCTTCCTTTCATTTCTTACCAGTGCTTTACTCAATAGAGTTGGAAGCACTTCAAGTATACTTCTCATCTTCAAAGGGCTGAACACCATCCATCCGTTCCTGTTTACTGAAGGCTCATAACATGCTAGGCATGTGAAGCGTACAGGAAATAGACCTTGGCCTCCTCAAATAGAGCTGGCATCCTCAAGGGGAGAAGAGACAAACAGATACCATTTGGTTTTCAATACTTCATATTAGTGAGGCAGAATGGTTAGAGCCACAGAAAGAAGTGATGGAAATCTGCCTCTTGACCACTTTTACCGATGGCTCCTAAATCTGCCATCTAAGGCCAAGCAGAATAAGACAAATCCCTATTTCATATGACAGGTCTTCAAATATTTGAAGTTTTCTTTCATGTTTCTCCTGTGCCTTGTTTTCTTCCAGTTAAACTTCTTCAGTCCTCTCCCCATCCTGGTTTTGTGCTTCTGGAATGTTCCTGAATGTGGTGCTCATTTGGGAGATAAAAGCCAAGCTCCATTCAAAGCCTCCTAGGGGAGTCAGCTTCTCATATAACGATCACCAATGTTTTTCCAGCTCTAAAAAATTCTGATGATTCTAATATTTTGAAAGATAAGCAAGGCATTGGAATATTAGCATCTCAGGGAGGGAAGGATATCCTTAATCTCAGAAAATTTGCCCTTTTCTCACCACTATGATGCTTAGAAATGAAGATCCCACCCTTTATTTCAAGGATGACCCAATCCCAAATCAAATTAAATATCAAGGTAGCTCTGAAGAAAACATTTTCCTAAAACTCATGTGCCTCAATCAACAAACATTTATTAAGCACGTATTATGTTCTGGGCACTATAGTAAGTACTGAGAATACAAAGAAAGGTAAAAGACAGTTCCTGTTTTCAAGAAGCCTATAGTCTAGTGCGAGAGGGTTATAGTCTAATGTCTTACTCAAGAAACCAGGAAGTTTTCTTGCCTTTAATTTGTATTTTAATGTTAAGAAGCAAATAAACATATACCCTATAAACTTATACTCCCTCTCCCTTTTAGAATATAAGCTCTGTAAGAACAAAGGCTGTTTCAATTCTAAGAACTTAGTGCCTAGTATAGAGTAAGCAATTAATAAGTGTTCATTGGCTGGCATATTAGGTGTTCAACAAGTATCTTTTCATTCAAGTTTGAGTTTTTATATTTCTAACTCATAAGTTAAAACTAGGGAACCACAATCCGCAAAAAGATCCCCATAGCTAGAGTGACAGGAGTATACTAAAGAATCCTGACTGAGGTGGTCCCTGGAGAGCCTTGACAAGTAAGTCCCTGTGAAAGGTTAGCACTTTCAAAGCAACATGGTATAGTGGGGGAAAACCTGAAGCAGAAGACCTGTTTTCTAATCCTAGTCCTGTTCTGTCCCTAATTACCTAGGAGATTTTGAATAAGTCACTTCATGTTCTGAGTCTTAGTCTCCTCATTCCGGAACATAATAAGTTATACTTTTTAATGTTCCTTCTAGTTCTAAAATGTTTTGCTAGTCTATCCTCAGTTATTGTTTTAGGATCTTGGGCTCAAGCTATAGACAACTAAGTTCAAGGAAAAGTTTTATGAACCATCATTAGATGAACAATGTGCTTCACAGAGCTCTACACTGACCATTTCCTAGGATGCACATCTACTTAGCTCCTTGGACAGTTCTCTGGTTTCACTGATATAGGGAACTCCCAATGAGAGAGTAGAATTCACCAACATCAATTGGCCCTGCTCAGCAATTTCTAAATCTTGTAGCATTGCCTGAAGCACTGAGATCTCAAGTGACTTGACCATGATGATGATGTTGCTAGGTGTCAGAGCCTGGACTCTAAATTCTGGTCTCTGCCCTGACTCTGAAGCCACTCTGTTTCTCAGATATCCAAACTGTCTGGATATCACAACAATAATATCTTCTCCAAGCTGGAATACATTTAGGGAACCATTATCTAAGAATAGATCCTTAAGGTCACTACCAACCTATGCAGAGAATTGATTAATGAGTCAGAGAGTTAAAGACAGAATGTTTCTGTTTCTTAGACCCTGATGAAAGTCATGCCCTCTAACACTGTTTCCTGCTGCCAGTTCATAGAGCTAGTTCAGGTAATTCCCTCCCTCAAAGACAGAAATTTTTCAAGAAGCATTTTGGGAAGCAAAGACATAACTAGTAATTTGTACTAGTTTCATTACATTCATAGCACAGGTAGGTAGTGCAGTGAGTGGAGCCTTGGTCCTGAAGGCAGAAACACCCGAGTTCAAATCTGGTCTCAGACACTTATTATAAATCACTTAACCCTGTTTGCCTCAGTTTCCTCATCTATAAAATAAACTGGAGAAGGAAATGACAAATGACTTCAGTATCTTTGCCAAGAAAACTCCAAATGGGTCACAGAGAGTCAGATATGACTGAAATGACTAAATAACAACATTATTATTGGTGCTTGGGGCAAGCTGCATGAAAAAAAATCCTTAAAACAATTTTTAAGATAAATTTATTGGGAGAGGGATAGGAAACATGCCACAGACCACTGGCCCCATTGTTTGGAGCCCCAGAATTCTGAAGGGGGCCACTGCTGGAAGGCTAACACTCCAAGGGAAGGAGGGCCAGCCCAAAGTAGAGCATGTACAGTGGTGGCTATGAGGCTAATCAGGAGAAGAAATGGGATATCTGGTAGCCTCTTGT
Organism: Potorous gilbertii; assembly: GCA_028658325.1. Classification (NCBI taxonomy): domain Eukaryota; kingdom Metazoa; phylum Chordata; class Mammalia; order Diprotodontia; family Potoroidae; genus Potorous; species Potorous gilbertii. Next base: position 93,542,601 of record CM053770.1, read on the forward strand.
TTTAACTAATTAGTCTTGTTAACTACCTGCCAAGTTAAAGTTTCTGTGCTGCTGAAGAGGTAGAAATATTCTCAGGGTTCTCTAAATTTTAGTGCTCCTAAACAAAGCCCCAGATGCTTTGCCCAGTTATGGATCTTTTAAGAAGTATCCTTTTGGAGCTAAGCTCAGATTCATCTCAAGGCAGTAAAACAGTCTTAACATGAAATTCTGGAGTTATCAGAGAAGATCAAATCCACCCAGGAATGATTCAGCGGCAATGTCTGATACCTTGACTGTCTGGCTGAATACGGGGCAAGGGAGAGAGTTCCTATAACAACTATTGTTATTCCAAGATAAGAACCCTTTACTGCTTATGTACCCTATACAGTAAATACGGCAGTGATATAGGAAAATGGACTAGAGGAGAATTTTTATTTTCTTTTATATGAAAAACCACTAGGTTTGAAGTCAGACAATTTGATTCAAATCTTGGTTCTTCTTTGGATAAATCATTGAATGTTGAATGTCTCTGGGTCTCAGTCCTTCATCAGTCAATAAGGAGATTAGATTAAATTATCTCTAAGGTCATTTCTAACTCAAATCCATGATCCCATGATTTATATGTGTGTTTTCTGAGTTGTTAGGAGGGAAAAAATCTTGGAAAACAATGGCTCTCCTTGTATCTCCCCATACCCCCAAAATCCACACCCTGGAGAAGTGCTTAGATAGACTGATTAAGACTCTGGCATTGGGTAGGGCAGGAGTAGAGTATAATTTGAGGGTCATTTAGTACAATGAGAGCCACAGGGGCCAGTTTGGCTTGATTCCAGATAATAAAGTAAGATGTCACCAGCCTGTGGGAGCCATTGGAGGTCCAAAGACTGATGACCATCTATATCACCAACAACCTACCCTTATTAAAGTTTTGCTAAGGGAGGTCATTCTTCAATATTTAATCCTTCCATGCTATGCAATTACCACAGCCAAGCTTGTCTCCAAAGAATAGAGAAGAAAATACACCTCCTAACTTCTTTTCGGGGGGGCAGAACATTGTATATATTCTCAGAATCACTTGATGCATTGGTTAGTTAGCTTTACTTGTAGAGCATTCTTTGTTACAAGAGAGATCTCTAGGTAAAGGAGGGGGTTTACTTGGAAATGAAGGTGGTGGAAAAACAAAAGATATACATAGGCATTCTTTAATCATCTAGGACCTTGCTGTTGCAAGGACTCTGATAGATACAGAGAATAATCTCCTCATACCTTGGTAGAGAATTTTCAAGAGTTGCAGTAATCAAAACATTTGTCATCACTGGGTGAACTGGATGATCAGACTCTCTGAACTTAGCTAGGCTGGCCATCAGATAACAAACATGGACCCCATCACCAAGTCCTTAAGCTCATGTTCTGCCACAGCAGGCTTTGAGAATTCAGAGTTCCCTCCAAGTCGGGATGAGGCATCAGAGGAAGACTTCTTTGGGGGTAAAAAGGAGTTTATAACATTGTGTTCTGAGTACTGTGGCAGCTAGGTAGTATGGTGGATGCAGCCCTTGACCTAGAGTCAGGAAGATCTGGGTTAAGATCTGGCCTCAGACACTTAGTAGCTGTGTGACCCTGGTCAATTCACTTAACCCTGCTTGCCTCATCTGTAAAATGAGCTAGAGAAGGAAAAGGCAAACCACTTTGGTATCTTTGCCAAGAAAACCCCAAAAAGGAGTCATAAAGAGTGAGACCTAACTGGAAATGACAGAAGAACAATGTTCTTAGTAGATGAGATAGGAGATGTCTTTCACAGAGGAACTCAGTACCTTAGAATCACAGAATAAGAATCCCAGAAGTAGGAGGGACCTAAGAGACCATCTGATCCAATTGCTTCTGATTTTACATGAAAAAAGCCATGTGGCCAAGTGGAAAGCACGCTGACCTGAGAGTCAGCAGAGGCTAGGGTTGGAATCCCACCTCTCATACTGGCTAGCTGCATGACCAGAAGCAAGTCTGTGAAGCTCACTTGTGGGATCTTGGGTCAGTCTCTTAACCTCTTTGGGCCTTAGATTCCTCATCTATAAAATACACTAGATGGCTATTGAGATCCATCTCCGCTACAGATAGATCTATGTTATTGAGCCCAAACCTCAGTTTCCTCATCTGCAGTGTAGCTAGGAGAATGAAAATGCTTCCCTCCAGTGGTCTCATTATTTGAATTCACATTGCATATTTCCATGGGCCTGGAACAAACGACCATATCTTACATAATTAAAACTCCAAATACTGTGAATTCAAATACTTGCAACCACTTCAGGGGATTCATTATTTGTGTTAATCGGGACCTGGCAGTATCAGGATAATAACAGTTAAAGTACTTTTCTCAAAGACTTGTATTACAAGTGCTTTGGAAACCTTAAAGAGGAATATAAGGGTCAGTTTTAATTATTGTCGCTCATAGGATCCCATATCTAGGGCCGGAAGGGACCATAAAAGTTAACTGTCTCAATTCTCCCATTTTATATATAGAAGGGAAAACCAAGAAATCGGAGAAAATAGTTTACCCTAACTCACATAAATAGTAAGTGAAGGGAGAAGAATCTGCACCCAGATCTCCGCATTCCAAGTTCATTGATCTTGAACCATGACTGATGATCTTATTGTTTCAAAGGAAGAATTAGAACTGAGACAGTAAACTCCCTTCTCTGAGCCATGGAGCTAGTTAGGGGTATAACCAGAGTCCCAGTTCAAATCTCGTTTCCCAGCCCAATTGTCCTGTTATTGTACCACGGATACTGCTTTTGTAAACATACACTCATTCCTTCGTGTGCATGCACATACATAGAAAGGAACAAACCAAAACACAGAACACGAGAGCCCTTTTCAAAATTGAAAGCTGGGCCAGATCCCACCCACCTCCAGTACCAGGGACACATGGGCGTTGGCAGTGCCTGGCAGGACCCTCTCCTCCCACCCCCAGGTGCTAATGAGATGCAGTGAGGGTCCACAGCCCTGACAAGTGGCTTGCATTTTTTTTATTATTGTGGTTGTTTTTGAAAATGCCTTTATCTCAGCCTCTGCCAACAGCTTGTTAGCACATGGTTTTAGTGGATGCAGAGGCACTGGGCTCACAAGATGGCGTGATGTCCTTCTATGGTCCCTGAGAAAGGATAATTTCTCAGGATACAGCCTCACTGTCCCATTCCAGACAGGTGCTCTGGAATCTCTCAGATGGTCACTGTCATATGGTCATTAGCTTCTTAGGCCTATCCAGCCAAGACTTTATCCAAAGGTCTCTGCTCTCCTCCCCCACCCTCCTCTTCTCTTTCCATCTGTCTTGCAGAGGTGTGAATCGTTCCAACAAAGGATAAGGAAGAAGGGAGGGAAAAAAGGAAAATTATCATCCCCCCCAAAAAAAGCACATATACACAGTCACACAGACAGCAAGCAATCTGTCAAAACAGGATATCGCAAACTGCTTGGGCAAACTAAAAGCTAGAAGGATAGCAGGAATTGGAGCCGCAACACTCCCTTCCCTCCTGAACTCTAGCGTTAGGTAGAGAAGCTGCCATTTCTCTCTTCTCCCTGTCCCTCCCTCTCTTTGCCTCTTTCTCTTTCTTCTCCTCTCTTTTCTGTCTCTTCTCTGTGTCTCTGTGACTCACTCTTCTGCCTCTGCTTTATTTGTTTCTGTCTCTCGTTTCTGTGTGTCTCTGTCTCCTAATTAAACTCCTGGCTCCACCTGTAGAGTATTCAGTACTCTTGGCCTATGTCTGCCTGAGATATTCCCTGGATGATTTGGAGCTATAAGTGACCTTAGAGGTCACGAAGCGCAATTCCCAATTTTATAAGCTGAGGAAGTTCAGTTCTACAGACGTGAAATGACTTAATCAAAGTCATATGGGTGCTAAGTGGTAGACCCAAATTGGGGTAGGAGTGTCAGGTGCTTAAGTGAAAGATCTAAATCAGTCTATACTATGTGATATCTTCTAATTAATCAAAAACCATTTATTAAACACCTACTACATGCCAAATAGTGCCCTAAATATTTATAATACACATATATACACACATACACATTTATACATAAGTATACATACATATGTGCACATACATACACCAAAAAAAAATTCGAAGAAATGTAAATGGAGGGGTTTGGGAGGCAGTTAACTAGCAACTGGAAAGGGTTCAGGAAAGGCCTCATGTAGAAGATGGTGCTTGAACTGAAGCTTGAAGATTCTTAGACATAGATTGGCCAACAATACAGCCTGTAGTACAAGTTGCCATGACATAGGTTCTTGGGAATAGAGGTGGTTTTGTGAGCCATCTCTACCAACAAACCCAACCCCATCTCAGGGTTGGCACTTTTGGAGGATTAGGGGCAGTGTTACATAGTAGATGAAGGTCTAACCTCGGAGTCAGGATGATGTAGATTCAAGTCTTTGCTCAACACATACTGGCTGAGTCACCCTGGGAGAGTACCTCCGCCTCTTAGTGCCCCAGACAACTTAAGGCTATAAGTTATAGAAGAGTTGCTAGTCTGTATTGGTCATGGTAATTTCCTTACCTTTGCTGGGCACCTCCCTGTTCTCATGAAATCTATCAGTCAGCTAGCCTCTAAGGGTCTAGTATATGCTGGGCACTGTGTTAATCCCTAGAATCAAACTTAAAATCACAGATATGAACCCAAAAAAGGGATGGGGGTGGAAGGTCATTGTGTCTGACTAGGAAATGGAGCAAAGTTTATAGGTATATATGACATGTACCATGACATAGTGGACAGAAGCCTTGTCTTGGAGTCTGGGCTCAAATTCTACCTCTAAGCTTTTGTTTTCCTCTCTGTAAAATAAGGATGACAGTGCTTCCTGTGTCAGCTAGATCACACTGTTAATGTGAAGTTCAACTACAACACAATCTTACCCACTAAGGTAAGGGACTATATTCTGTTTCCCTACCCTACTCTTCTTCTGGTTGTATGCATGCACATGCATACGTACACACAGACACACACATGTGTACAACATATGTTCACACACCAATGGGAGATCCCAAAAAGGCATAAACACTTTAAATAGATTTTCAGTCAAATCTGAAAAACAGAACTATAACTGGGATGGGGCAATCAGGGCTTTGCTACAGGGTGATGAATTTAAAAATTATTGACAGTGCTTTCAGTCCTTCATAGAAAGTCTTCATAGAAATGTTAGAGAAACAACAGAGCTTACCATCTAGTTAACAAGAATAATTAGTTAAAATAGATAACTACCAGACTGTTCCTCCCCGCTTCCAGGTCAGAGTCCCATCCTCTCTACAAAGTGCCTGGCATCCCAGATGTCCTTTGTGGTACTTGCCCCAGGCACGAAATTCCTATTTATGGCTCTGCTTGAACATAAACTCCAGATCCATTGGCAAGTGCAGATAACCTAACTAATCTTCATCTATAGCAGCAACATCATTAAATATCACAGAAGGCAAATCTATTTAAAGTATCCAGTTGTGCATCATGATTCCACAGTCCTCAGCTCCAGCTGACAGCTGTGGAACTGTCTGCAATTAGAGGTCCAGAATAGAGCCAACTTCGATGGTTTGTGGTTGGCCCCTCTCTCTTTCTTATTCCAGTGTTTAGTCCAAATACATGTGCTTTGAAGTCAGCCACCACAATTAGAAGTTGGGAGGGAGGTGCCAAATTACAAGCGCACCAAAAGCTACACCTTAACAGTCAGGCGCCAAGGTAGGGGCTGGTTAACCTGTAATTCACTCAGAGTCGTCCTTCATACTGGCTCCAAGAAAAGGGAACACTGATCTCATTAACAATGGAATTATATTATCTCATTATCTCATTGATAATAACTCAGGCCCACAGCTGGCAGCTGTGGGGACATGGAGCATTCATCCCTTCGGTGATATTGAATGGTGAGAATAAAGCTCATGTGTGATACATTAATGCTTATAAAATTTTTAAAAGTCATATTGAGGCAGCTTAGTAGTATTTTGCATACAGCAGTGGAGCTAGAATCAAAGAGACCTCAGTTCAAATCTGACCTCAGACTCTTGCCAGCTGTGACTTTAGGCAAATTATGTAACTTCTGCCTCAGTTTCATCAATTATAAAATGTGGGTCATAACAATAATATGACAGAGTTGTTTTGGGGATAAAATGAGATTATCTGTAAAGTACTTGGCAAATATTAAAGAATTATGTAACTACTAGTTACTGTTATTAGCAGTGTTTATGCAAGGATGTTCTAGTAATTTTTCAACAACTATCTTTGAAATGTATATAAACTTTTAAGTTCAATCTGTATTGCTAACATTTTCTCCATCATTTTCTTAGGTCCAGACAATCAACAAAAGAATAACTCAAAGCTCTGGTAGCATTTGCCACTTTCCAAGACAGAAGTGCTCACACCAAAAATGTAACAATGGGTTCTCATGAGTTGGTTTGAGCTGGCTCCGGCACGTTGCTGGTGTGTGGCACCTAATTCTAGTTTCTTTATGACGTACCTCATTGATCATTTTCACATTGCTTCTACCTGAAGTGTTACCCCCTTTCTCTAAGCTTTTCTGACAACCCTAAACCACAGAGACCTCTTCCTCCTCTCCCTGCCACCTCTGGCATCCTCTGATTTTTTTTATTCATTTAGCCTTTAATAATCTAATACCTTTTCTTGGTGAGGTAAATGAGGCACAGTGGAAAGTGCATTGTCTCTGGTCAGAAGAATGACTTTCCAGTCCTAGTTCTTTCACTTACTAGCTGTATAATGTTAGACAAATTACTTAAACTCTCAGTCTCAGCCTCCTTCCCCCTAAAATCAGTGTAATACTTGGTCTTCCTCCATCATAGAATTATGATAGGAATAATGTGTAATGTACTATTATTATTCATTATCTGGTCTTGGACACATCTTGTCATCTCCAACTGGACCCTAAGTTACCTGAACCTACTTCCTTTGTCTTAGGTTTCATCATAGACTGAGCACTATTCCCTGGGTGTGTTAGTTCTTAAGAGCATAGGACCATAGACTTGGAGCTGAAAGGGACCTTCAAGGTCATCTAGGTCAACCCCTTCATTTTACAAATGAGGAAACTGAGACTCAGAGGGCTTCCTATGACCAACATTACACATGCAGTAAATGGTCCTGTCCCTCTGAGTTCAACCCTCCTTTCACTATCTCATACAGTGTTCAACAAAAATGGATGTTGATTGGCTAATTTATTAGGACAAGTGTTTTCACAACAGGCAGGACAGAAATTATTTGAAAGTCACTCTGCTAGGGGACAAAGCATACTGTGTACTCTCTGCTCTTGTCTTTTCTCTGGCCTATGCATTCAAATCTCATCACCAGACTACTCCATGTAAAGTTGGCTGACTGTCGAAATCAGTAATACAGATGCTATCCATGGAACAGCCTTTGTTTCTCTGTTCTACACACAGCCCATCCTGGCTCCTCTGCATCCCCAAAGTCTCCCTTGGTCCAGAGATCAGTTTGGGGGAGTACTTGGGTAAATATAATTGCTTTAGCTGGGGAACTTTTTCCTCTCTCCCTTCCCTCACACACATCCACCCACTTCTCACCCTTGCCTCTGGAAGATAGAGAGGGGCAGACAACTGAGCATGTGGTCCTGGCTGGTGGCAGGTTGGGTGGTAAGTTGCTTGTCAGCATGTGGGCCAAGGGAACACATGGCCCTGTGTTCCTGGGGACAGGAGGGGAGCAGGCAGGAGCAGATGAACTGCTAAGCAACAGGGCTTGCAATTCCAGCCAGGGAACTTTGCATTGATAAAGAATAAGGGAAGGCAGCCAGAGGGGAATGGGCGAGGGGGGAGGCACTCGTCTCCTATCTCTAACATAACACTGAGTTTATTTGCTTCCAAAATCTAAAAAGTCATTCTCTTTCGAAAGCTTTTGTCTCTGTTTATTTTGCAGGGAGCAAACAAGAAAAGAGTAAAGGCCCCTTACCTCAAAAACAATTCCAACCAACTTTCATATTGTTCTATTCACTGGAAGCTTTGTTTGTACATAGAATGTGTGTGTGTGTGTGTGTGTGTGTGTGTGTGTGCATACACACCGTGCATGTGTGTGCGTGTAAGAGAGTGAAACTTCTAAAATATAGACAAATGAATTTAGTGAATTTAGTGAATGAATTTAGTGAAATGACAACTATTAGAGTATGTATATGTCTGTATATATGGATATACGTAATTGTAGGTATATATGTGTGTATATGTGTATATATACACATACATATGGCTAAAGCCCTTGGTTAATATTCAACTCATGAAGACCCAAAGTGAGATCCTTTTCTGAATTTTAGCCAGATAATGTTAACATTATCCAAATACCTTATGTCAATATTAACCAACTAAATGCAGAACAGCTGCCTCTACCCCATCATGCTGGATAATACACTTTCTATCAATATTAAGCCCTGTTTTGGTATGATATATGTATATTGGTAATGAAGACTTATGTAAAGTCAATGTATTATTGAATAAGACCATTATACTAAAAACTATTCTGTTGAATAAAGTTTGGACGATTTCTGAACATTAGATTTCTCCCTTATAACATCCTGAGTTCCACAGACCTCTTCCAGAGCTGAATTTGAAGAAGTGGTAAATCCTTAATAAAGACAAATGTTTTACCTCTTCTCATTCGTGACTCTTCTCACTACTCTAAGCTCCTACTTTTAGATCTTCAATTCAGCGCCCCCAACTTCCATCTTAGTATCTTTTCACCTTCTCCCTCTCCTTTCCTCCACTTATCTTGTTTCCTCTCCTACTTATCTTTTACCCACCTGACTTTCTCTTTCTCCCCTAACTCTCCCATGCCTACTCCCAACTCTTTCCTTTCTTTTCCACTCCCCTCACAATACTTTCTCCTTTCCAATCCACCTCCTGCACATCTCAGTCTCCACTTTCACTCACTTCTTCCCCTTCCTTGTTCTACCCTTCTCATTTTTTCCCTCTGCTATCAGCCATCTCTTGCCCTCCGCAATTTTTTCTCATTCACCTTTCTTTCTTTCCTCTCCTTCCCCTTTTAATGGAACTTTAGTCAGTCTGACTTTCAGACTCACATAGTGAGTGCCAAGGCCAGTTAGTCAATCTCTGGCTAGACATAAGAGTCATGATGATGAACATCAAACAGTCTGGTTATTTCCTTATTGTTTATTCCCAAGAATGCAATTTGGCTGCAGCTGAGCTCCAGAGGCTCCTGGGGCTGGTCACACTTTCACATTCAGTAGAAGGAATGAATTAGTTGCCAAGAAGAGAATCCAGAAGCCTGTTGCATCATACCTGCCACCTCTTTCTATCCTCCCAACTGTGATTCTCAACCCCCAGGGGCATGGAATTGCTATGTCAAGTCCATCCAAACTGGCCACATACTGTGCCTATAGATCAAGGACTCGAATAGTAATAAAGTAAACATTTTATACTGCTTTAAAGTTGCTAATACTTTCCTCACAGCATCGCGGTGAAGTCGGGGCCTGACCATTATTTTTATCCATCTTTTTCTCATGAAAAACTGAGGCCCAGAGAGACTTTCCCAGAGCCTTGTCAAAGCTGAGATTTTTAACTCACATCTTTTGATTCCAGGAACAATATTCTCTCCATCATACTACCCTGACTCAAACCAGAAAGATTTATTTTTTTAGAAATTGTGCTAAGAAGCAAGGGCACCCTAGATATGTGATCTGAACTCCCATGTCCAGTCTTAGGGAAGTATTTTAAAGATCCACCTAATTATCCACATACCTAATGACAGCTAACGATCACAAATATTCATATACTTAGGTATCACAATTTTTGGATAGGGTAATAAAGAAGACGGTGCTTTCCATCCATGCATCATACCACCACTACTGCAACATGGCAATAAAATGTGGCAAAGGGTAGAGGGACCTCAGACACCCTACCTCATTCAGTCAGTAACAGAAGGAAAAGTAACAGCAATAACCACCATTCCTTTAAACCACTCATCAGTTATAATATTGTTAGGAGGGGTACGTGTAGATGTTAGCAACTTCAACAAATATTGATTAAGTATCCATAAGGGCAAAGCTAGAGATAGGGTACAAAGAGTGCTGAATTGGAATTAGGAAAACCTTTATTCATATTCTGTCTTTGGCCTTATTGTGTGACCATGGCTAGGTCAATTCTCTAAGACAAGTTGGGATTTGCATCAGGGTGGCATCCCCACATCAGTGAACTCCCAGGTCTTTGACATATTAAAAGCACTGTCCTAGATTCTACCCTGCCTTACATTGTGGGAAGGATAGGGGAAGGGAGAGATTCATGAAGGGGGTGGAAGATATAATGTATATATAGATAAGGATGTACAAAGTTATATAAGGTCATTTCAAGGACAGAACAAAAATGGAGAGGGGGGCAGGTAAGACACCTCTCATGTAGAAGGTAGCATCTGAGTTGTACTCAGTGGGATAGTAAGTATTCTAAGTGATAAAGATGAGGAGTGAATACATTTCAGACATGGCACACAGTCTGTTCAAAGACTTGGAGGTAGGAGATTAAATGCTATTTTTGGAAATAACTAGCAGATCAGTTTTCCTTGAATGGGGAGGATAGAAAATGGAGTCATAAAAAATGACTGGAAAGGTGAACAAGAATCATGTCACAGAGAGAAAGCTTTAAATGTTAGGCAAAGGATTTTGCATTTTATCATTGAGTCAATAGAGAACAATTTAGGATCTTTGATCAGAGAATGGCTGTGTTTTAGTAACAACTTCCCTGTTAGAATGCAAACTCCTTGAGTTTCATTCACTGTAATTGTATCACAAACATCTAGTATAATGCTGGGCACAGAGTAAGCTATTAGCAATTGGTTCTTAATTAATGGACTAAATATTATCTATTTGGCAGCTGTATGGCAGATAGATTGGAAAGAGGAAAGACTGAAAGCAGGGACACCAAGACTTCTTCCCCTTCTGCCTTATATGTGTCCTTTCTACCAGCCCATCTACCTGCTTGGTGCCCCAGTGGAGCCATGTTCTTGTAACACTCTCCATATGTCCTTACATATAGCCATGAATCTTAGAATGAACAGAATGGGACCTTAGATGGCATCTAGCACAGTTCCCTCAGTTTACATATAGGGAGACTGAGGCCCAGAGAAAGGAAATGGCTCACCCCAAATTACACATCTACATTGTGGCAGAGCTCATAGTAGAATTCTAGATCCTCATCTAATTCTCTTTTCAATATGGCATCAGTGTGTGTTTTGTCAAATTTTCTAGGTGTAGAACCTTCTTTGCTTTCATTAAATAGGAATATACAAAAGCCTGGATAAACTATGGCAGCTGGAAAGTTTGATGGAAAGTTTATATCCACATGTCCCTAAATACACACATCCCATTCCACAAACTACACACACATAAACACACACACACACACATTATGAGGCTGAAGTTTCTAATCCCATCTCCAACAAACACTGAAGGAAAACTGACTTGCAGTTGTATGATCTTAGGAACAATCTGGCTAATTGCTACAACAGAACCAATCCTGACACTAGAAAGAATGACGAAAGGTCTTCTCAGGCATCCCTCTGGCTTTGAACATGACAATAACAACAACTCATGTTTCACTCCAGAGTTTTCCAAATCCTTTCCTCAAAACAACTCTGTTGATGTTGTTGTGTTGATAGGTGGTAAAAAATCATCATCTTTATTATTCCCATTTCACTGATGTGGACACTAAGGCTCAGAGAGCAGAAGTGACTTGCCCAAAGCTAAGTGTCTAGCAAGTGTTAGTTCACTTGACTTGGCAGTATACTTTCCAGTATAGATGATGAGGTTGACCCACACATTGCCAGAACTTGCTCAGTATTTGGGAGTCATCAAAGGAAAGTGTGAGAGAGAGGAGATATTAGCCTACAAAACTGAAGGTCTACAGAGCTATTGTGTGACCTTGTTGTGTGCCTGTGCAACTTGGATAATATATCAACACCATGCCAGGAAACTGAATCGATTCTGTTTGAATTGTCATAGGAAGATTCTGAAGATCACCTGGCAAGATAAGATACTGGACGCCAAGGTTCTTTCTTGAGCTGAACTGTCCAACATTCAAATTCTGCTGCAGAGAGCACACCTCCAAGGAGTTGGCCTCATTGTTCTAATGCCAAATATGTTTGCCTAAAAGACTATTTTATAGAGAACTCACACATGGCAAGTTCTCAGACAGAGGTCAAAGAAGCGTTACAAGGACACTCTCAAGATCTCTCCGAAGAACTTTGGTATCGATTGTGAGACATGGGCAACACTCTCAAAGGACCATACAGCAAAAGGAATGTGAGATGCACAAATCTAGAGACCTCCTCCTGCCAATGGCCCAAGCTGTGGTAGAGCCTTCCAAGCTTGAAATGGTCTCATCAGCCACAATTAGTCATGGACCCCGACAAAGTCCTGCAATTTTGGTCCCCTTAGAAAAGGGAAAATAATTTGTTGAATCTCTCAACAGGTGTGGGGAGCTGTAGAAAAATAAAATTAAAGAAGTAGAGAGGAGAGACTAGAGTGGACTTGGAAGAATGAAAGATAGATCACCTCCTAGAAGGAAAGTGGAAGGAAGGAATGAAAGAATGTCAACTGGGGCAATTGTTCATGGTAAAAAAAGGCTTTCTAGTGAATTTTTCCTGGGAGAAAAGGGTGCAATAAAAGATTACCTTCTCTCAATAAGGATTATGTTTTCCAGGATAGAATTCCACCCCAGGAAAGACGTTAAGGTCGTCAGGGCTGGCCAGCAACCAGAAGGATAGGGGCAACATCTAGAATCAGATATGCTGACCTTAGCAGATGTTAATTATCATGGTAAGGGTAAAGGTAAGACTAGACCCAAAGGTTCTGAATATCACTATGTGCCATTGCTTCCTCTAGGAGTGAGGTATAACATAAGAAGACCTCAAATAAATGTGCAAGAAGAAGGGAGGATGAGGTAAGAGCAGCAAGTATACTATCATTGAAATGGAAAAGAAGAGAATGGTTAAACTTGGTACTCTGGAAGCTCTACCTCTTATCATGGACATAGAGAGACTGAAAAGGAAATATGTAAGAATGTAGTTCATGAATAGAATACAATTCAGAAGAGATGAGAGAGTGATAAAAATGAGGATAAACATCACTTTAAAGTAAGAAGTTGAATTTCAAACCACATATTTACCTATGGGAGAAGAGAAAAGGGTAAAAAGGGGAGGAGGGTAAGGAAAGAAGGAAGTAAGGAAGGGATTAATAGAAAGACTTAAAAAAAAGGAAAATATAAAACTAAACTGACCACTGAAGTTAAATTGGAAAGATTTATGGCAGCTTATGAATGGAAACATAAAAATATGCATATTTGTCAGTGCTATATGTTACCTTTACAAAATTAGACCATATGGTAGGACATAGAATTATTATAAATAAGTGTAAAAAGACAAAAATTATATGTACCATTTATAGAACATAATACAAAAATTGTAATTATCACAGAGATCAAAAGCAAAAGACAGATATAAACGGAGATTTTAAATGACATCATTAGTAATTATTAGATAAAAGAATCAATCAACAAACATTTATTAAGCATTTATTATGTGCCGAACACTTCACTAAGCCCTGCAGAAACCAAGGTAAAAGCCCCTGTTCTCAATCTTACATTCTAATGGGTGAAATGGCATGTCACATGTTGTCTTAATACATATAAAATATATAGAAAATGAATACAAGGGAGTTGGGGTACAGTATTGACAACTGGAGGGGCAGAAAAGTTATTTAGAAATGAGCTATGTCTTGAAGAAAACAGAGATTTCAAAAAGTGGAGATGAGAAAGAAGTTCTTCTCAGGTACAGGAGGAGGCAGATATTATAAAGGTGCAGAGACAGGAAATGAAGCTTTCTTTACTCCGAACATCTGGTAGGCCAGTATGGCTATAACGCAGAACATGTTAAGAAGAGTAATGTGTAAGTAATATGTACTACTGGAAAAATAGGAAAAAGACAGGTTTTGAAGAGCCTTCAATCAAGGACTATTAGGAATGTGTTTACCAACCAATCAATTAAATTTGTGGGGGTGGACCCCTACATCTTGCCTGGTGTGGGTGATTTTCTTGGTCTAAGAGATGTGTAAACAGGTGGTTAGCCTTGAGTGGGTGGAATATTGTCTCTGCCAGAGGCTCTAGGCCACATTCCCTAAAACAAAATTCTCCAAATATGTTTCTTTTTCTGAGGCTGATACCTGTTTTTGCTATTTTATTCTAGCTACTGTACAGTATAATCTAACTGGATGTGCTGCCTTATGTCTGGTCATTTTGTGTCTGGCTTCTCTCTGCATGGAGCAGGCAGTGATGCTGGCAGGCCAGCTTGGTCTAAGTGAGGTAATCTTTAGTGCAATCGATTCCAGTAGGGAACTTGCCAGAGGTAAATAGTGGGTCATTCAAGGCAAGAGATCTACTTATCACAAGGTAACATTCAGTCAGGGGCCAGAATGAGGAGGCATGTCCAAGATCCATTAATAGAAGAGGCAAAATAAAAAAAAGATGATGTAGGAAAGTGTGATCTAAGGTTTAGGAAGACTAAGAAACAAGATGTCTAAACAAGTTTGAGCTACTGCCAGAGGAGAGTTTTTTTCCCCAGTTTACCTAATTCAATACAATGACCATGTCTATAATCTTTTGAACCTTAGTGATGGGGCTAACTCTGCCTTCCTTGATCTTCTAATGAACTTCAGTTGTGAATAATCCCTATTATTGCTAAAATTTCCTGTATAGGAAATACTCATTTTCTAGTGGGAAATACCAGGGCCACATTACAAGAATCAAAATCAATTATACTCTTACTCAGTTCTTATCTTTCCTGAACATGCTTTACACACTAACAATGCTCCTCTCAGGCCAAGAGATTACAGACCTAAAGCTAAAGAGAAAAGGTTTCAGAGCCCCTCTAGTTGAATTCCCTCATTTTTTTTTGGTGTGGAAACTGAGATCAGGAGGTTGATTTGCCCAAAGGTACATGGATGGTGATCTTCAGAGTTGGACTCTTTCTTCCCTGAATTTCTTTAGGAGCATTAGCAGAACAGAGAGTAAGAAGATAATCAGAGTGGTGGCTGGTTGTTGCTGTGCCAACTAATTTCAGCAGCACATACCCAGAAAGTGTTAAATCAGCCTAGTATTTCCCTAGACATCTTTGCAACATGGTCTGGCTTTTCAGGATTCCCCTTCAACCCATCACTTCAACTGCCATCTTGAGTCCCTGGGTTTCTGATTGGTGAGAATACTACTGCTGTCCTGTCAGAGACCCACCATTTTTCTCTTTCCTAGCCATCTCCATGCCACAACCCTGCATGCTACTTTCCATGCCCAATTCACCATTTTCTCTGCTACCCTGAGTTCCTGGGCTTCTGGTGAAATCGCATCATTTTTAGCCCAACTGTTATCCATTATGCTGCTGCTCCCTAGTCACCACCTAAATTCTACCCAATTTCCACTTCCAAGTGTGGGAACAATAAACAAATCAGACTTTCAATTGCTGGAAAGGACATATTAACTGTTCTATGCCTTTACATACCATGCCAAAACATCCCCCCTGGCCATGACTCCCCTACAAGCTGTTGTAACCTGTTAGAATATAAGCTCCTTGAATCAAGCTCCTTGAAGACAGGGATTAAAAATTTTTTATTTTTATTTGTATCACCAGCACTTTAGCACAGTTCTTGGTACAGAGTAAGGATTGATAAATGCTTTCATACTGGAAGTCAAAGTTCTAAAAAAAAAATGTTAAAATTTTTTTCACATGGGGGCAGAGCCAAGATTGTGGAGAAGGATGGGCCTGCTTTAACTCTACCCCCATAGCCCAAAAAATATGTGTAAAAAATGACTCTAAAGAAATTCTAGAGGAGCAGAAGCCACAGAGCAATAGAGTGAAAGAGATTTCCACCCAAGACAGCATGGAAGGCTGACAGGAAAGGTCTAACACAGAGCATAGCCCAGCCTGGACCATGCAGCACAGACAGGACTGAAGCAGGCTTTAAGGCATGGAATCATGGGTAGCAGCTGCATTTCCCAGATTACTAAACCCACAAATGCCAAAGACAGTTTCAAAGGTCAGTAAGAAAGCTCTTTCACTTGTATAAGAAGGGAGCTTGTCTGACCCCAGCCCCGCACTGACCCCAGGGTAGCAGCCACTGTGGCAGCAGCATCTACTTTTCGAGCCCTAAGCCTAAAGACCCTTGGGGAATCAAGTAGCTGATCTGAATCTCAGTCCTGAGGGGCAGACCTGGGGTGAGGTGGAACGCTGGTGTGGTAGAGTTGATGGTGTAGGTATGTATATGTACATGGGTGTTTGTGTGTATGTATGTATATGAGTGTATGTGTGTATATATATATATATATATGCATATATATATGTAGAGAGACAGACAGACAGACATAGAGGGCACAGGATGAACTGAATATCAAGGGAGAATACTTAACATAAAATTTACTGTTGAATGGAATGTACTAGGAGTAAGAGAAAGGGAGAAGTAGAATGTAGCAAATCATCTCACATAAAAGAGGGAAGAAAGAGCTTTTACAATGGAGGGG
This sequence comes from Potorous gilbertii, assembly GCA_028658325.1. Classification (NCBI taxonomy): domain Eukaryota; kingdom Metazoa; phylum Chordata; class Mammalia; order Diprotodontia; family Potoroidae; genus Potorous; species Potorous gilbertii. The sequence continues at coordinate 93,559,125 of CM053770.1, forward strand.
AAGAGGGGGAAGATGAAAGTAATTGAGCCTTACTCTCATGGGGTTTGGCTTAAGGAGGAAATAACACACACTCAATTGGATATGGAAATCTATTTTACCCTACAGGAAGGCAAGGGGCAAAGCAATAGGAGAGGGAAGATAATAGAAGGGGACAGCAAATTGGGGAAAGGAATAATGAGAAGCAAATACTATTGTGGGAGGACAGGTCAAGGGAGAGAATGGAATAAACGAAGGGCAGGATAGGACAGAGGTAAATGTGGTTAGTCTTTTACAATGTAACTATTATGGAAGTGCTTTGCATTATTACACATGTATAACCTATATTGAATTTCTCAATGAGGGTGGGTGGGGAGGGAGGGAGAGAACATGGAATTCAAAGCTTTAAGAATGAATGTTAAAAATTGTTTTAGCATGCAACTGGAAATTAAGCTATACAGACAATGGAGTATAGAAATCTATTTTGCCCTACAGGAAAAGAGAGGGGAAGGGGAATGGAAGGAGGGTGGGTAAAGAAGGGAGGACAAACTGAAAGAAGGGGTAGATGGGGTGTGTGCTGTCTTGGGGTGGAAGGTAGGGAAAGATAGGGAGAAAATTTTGAATTCAAATTCTTGTGAAAGTGAATGCTAAGAACTGGAAATAAATCAGTTATATATTAAAAAATGTTTTCACATGCAACTGGGAAATAAGATGTACAGGCAATAGGATATAGAAATCTATCTTGCTCTACCACAAAATGAGGTAAGAGAGGGAAGGACAGACTGTGGGAAGGGATAATCAGAATGCTAATCTTGGGGTGAGGGATAGGGGAGAGATGGGAAGAAAATTTGGAACTCAAAATCTTGTTGAAATGAATGTTGACTAAAATAAATAAATACAAATGAAAAAAATAAATGCTTTAATAGTCATTCATTCCCTAATCTTTCCCTTCTAGTGCTTTCAGAGTTCCACATTCCTATCTAAGGATATGGAACAATTTCAACAATAACTAGTAATTCTCTTTTACCTCGTCCCCCACATATTTGGATTCTTGTCTTCCTCCTTTCACAACAGAATTCACTTCATCAGCACATAGTCTAAATGCAATTACTATAGTAAAAACAAAAATAAAATAGCATGGTTCCCTCTGAAACAGTAGATCACAACTTCTCCTGGTAGTTAAAATTTTAAATCCTCCTAAAACCTTCTGTATCATGCCCTTTACTCTTTCAGGGAAAGGAGAAAATAGCCCCCAAAGTGTTTGTCGGTAGACAAGGGCTCTCAAGAAATCTCAGACTCACAGTCATAGGAGGGAAAAGGAAATTAGCTAACCTCACTCTAGTTCACCTTGTCTTGTTTCATGTGGGAATTGCTATACCTACTGGGAAGGCAGGAAAAACATGCGACCTGGCCATTTGTTGCTCATCCCCAGGGACATTTTCCTCCCCATACATTGTCCACGTAGCCCATCTCTTCACAAAGTGTCACAATGCAGCCAGAAGCCCTAGAGCAAGTTAATCAGTCATTACTTCCATGGGTTGATTCCAGACTCTCCTTCTGAGCCACCCATCCAGTCATATGCCTATCTACAACCACTAGGCAGTATAAGTCAACCAGAAAGAATGAACATCCAAAGCCCAAACACAAGAAAAAATCAACATCACAAACCACTGTTGTAAAAGTCCTACCAGAAAGTATGAACATTGACATGGTAACACTGGGTCTACTTTACTCTATCTGTCTCTCTTAGGTGGCTAAATATCCAGAAAAGTGTAGGGAAAATAGATAACCCCTGCACACTGGGAGGCTGAAGAGGAGGGATCACCTTCTTCTTTCATAGTACTTAACACATTGTTGAATTGAAATGTCCTCGCAGTTTCATCAGAATCCAACAGGATTATCAACTTAAGAGTTAGAAGGGACCTCAAGTCCCCCAGTTCAACCATTTTATTTTATACATGAGAGAGCTGAGGCCCAGAGAGATAAGATGATCTGATAAATCAGACCCAGGACTCAAAACCAGGGTCTTTGATCACCCCATAACCAATGAAGGAAACATAAGGCATATTTATTACCAGAGGTGATTTTTTTGAATTAATATTCAAAACATTTGTGCTAACGTGAAAGATTTAGAATTTAGAATAGTCTATGCCTAATGTACACTACTAAATAAGAAACTTGTGTGGAGCCTAGGAGAAGGAAAGAGAATAGGGAAGAGTCAAACTTTTAAGTTCTAGCCCCAAATTGGCACAGTTTTTCCTACTTTTTTTCCCATCTATAAAGGAGGGTGAGGACACCAGTGACCTGATGATAGGAAGCTGGGAGAAGGACTAACTACAGGAAACTTTGCAAGAACTCTGGCAGAAACAAACAGAAGTCACCATTTGTTGGCCACCTCAGATTGACAATGAGGATAACTATATCCCTTGAGCTTTAGAAATATTTAACATGTGAACTTATTAGGTCCTTGAAACTGAGTCTTTCTGCCTCACCACAATTTCTACAATGCTTTGAGGGCAGCTAGGAGGAGCCAGGAGGACCTGAGTTCAAATGTCACCTCAGACACTTGACACTCACTAGCTGTGTGACCTTGGGCAAGTCACTTAACCCCAATTTCCTCATCCTGGGTCATCTCCAGTCATCTTGATGAATAGCTGGTCACTGGATTCAGATGGCTCTGGAGGAGAAGTGAGGCTGGTGACCTGCACAGCCCCTCCCTCTCTCAACGTCAAGTGCAAATGCATGTCATTATTTCTCTGATGGTATGGTCTTCCTCAGCAATGAAGGATGAACACACAACACACAACGCTTTAAATTTTTTTTCTAAGAAAAATAAAGAAAATGCTATGGGAAAATCCAGCCTAAAACCGGAAAAAGAGGAAAGTTTGCTTCAACTCACTCTATACTAACCAACCTCAGGAAGGAGAAGTAAGGTTGAAGAAAGGAAAGCAAGGCACAGGGAAAGAGGCTTTGTGAAGGCCACACAAAAAACAGGAGGCACCCCAGTATCCTCACCTTTTGCCTTAGAGGCCAGACTATATACATTGTGAATTGGCAGCACTGCATGATTAACCCCTGAGATCCTTCCAACTGTTTCTGCCCATTTGTCTGACCCCAGAAAAACGATCGTATACCATGTTGGTTTTTTTGTCAGGAGTGACAGAAACCTCATTCCCTTGGCATTGTCAAGTGATTTCTGTTTTAGAAGGGATAGCTGTCTTTTTCTTCTCATTGAAAGAACTGGGAAATTATATTACCAGTTTGGTGGGGGGGTGGCAGGAAGGGGGAGAGGGAGGAAAGTTTCTTAATCTTTTTTTGTGTAATGGAGGTTTAGGGCAGTTCACCAGAAGTTATGGACCCCTTTCAGAATCGTGTTTTCAAACGTATAAAATAAAATTCTTCACATTGTAAAGGAAACCAAAGGTTAATAAAAATAAAGATGTAATTTTTCTCCCTTCCAAATTCACAGTGCCCTGCTCCCCAATCCCCTGAAATCTAACCACAAACTATTTATCTGTCCATGGATCAATGGTCAAGAACTCTTGCAGTAGAGGAGGCTAGGACCTTGGTTTCCTATTCCAAAGTTCTTTGTATCTTTCTTAAAGAACTTGCGTTTCAACCCAGTATTATAGCTATTTCCACATGTAGCTTTATTTTCCTACTAGATTCAAAGTTCTTACAAGGTAAGGGTCACTTTTATTCATTTTTGTATTCCTCATTATGCCTAGTATAGTATTACATAAGCTTTCAATGCATATTTGTTGAATGAATAATTGATGGCGTTTGTTTTAAAATAATTTTTTAGAGGATAAGACATATGTAAATACCTGGAAGATGCCTTCCACCTGGTTCAAATGCTAAGTGCCATCTACCCCAGAGCAACTCTTCTCTTGATTCTCACCAGCAATATTCTTATAAATATCAATCAATAAACATTTATTAAGTGACTACTATGTACCTGACACTGTGTGTTTTAAAAGGGAAGAGGGAGGATGTGGGCACAACACAATCTTAAATTTTATCTGCTTTATTGATATTTTCCCATCATTTTCTTAAGTCTAGACAATCAATAAAACAATAAATCAAGCCCTGATCTGTATGTAGCTTTTGTTGATTTTCAAGGTGTAAATACACTGAATCCATAGCAACCAGCTTCTTAGGAGCTGGCTTCAGAATATCCCTGACCCCAATTCCTAAAAGGAGTCAGACTTCAGGCATAATCCCACCCTTAGCCCCAGCCATAATAGAGGCTCAAAGGATCCCTCATTTGTGAGTGATTTTCTTCCCAACTAGGGACACCCAACCCCTAGAGTTGCCTATATCAGATCTACTACAGATACAAAAATAATTGGGGGCTGCGGGATTGGTTGAAACAGTTGTCCATTATGAAAGATGGTGTCCTGTAGGACTTTTGCTGTCAGTTACCATATTAAAAAAAAAGAAATGCCTTCATGCACAATCTTAATTCATTATGGATAAAGCTAAACAGAGATGTCAAAAGTGAGATGTCATCTGTTTATTTTTAACTTCTTTAGACTTTTTTCTTCCCTCATCACCCTCAGTGGTCTTTCCCTCTTCCTCTACCCTTCTATTACCCTCCTCATTTAGGCACCAGTACAATCCCACTTTCTGACACTCTCCCCCCATCACGATAACAGGATCTGATCTCATCATCTGCATTCTGATTAACACACCTTCACCCCAATGGTTTGGTTCTCCTAATTACTTCATATTTCAAAACTTCAAAGGGCCTGTGATTTCAGTAATGTGGATACTCCCTTCAAAACAGTACAGATCATAAGCCACCCACACTTCACCAGGCTAGGAAGCTCTTGTCCATTTTCTCACATAAACCCTTCTACCAGAGTTCTATCCAATTGGCAGCCTTCCTTAGGGGCTTGGATGTTACATGGGTAGCACTGCAGCACATGGGATGGCCATCTGGGAAACATCTCTCTCACTACACATTTAGTCTGTTTCTGTTTCCAGGCAGACATAACTACCCCAACCACAAGGGATCATAACTATTAGAGCTTTTGAACTTAGAGGTCAGCTATTCTAACCTTTTAATTTTGCAGGATGAAGAAATACAGCTTGGATGATCCCCTTTTGGACAACCTTTGTCATTGGTTCATATGCCACAGCGTATTTACACACACCAGACAGCTTACCATTGTCACTTAAATAGCCTTCAGCTCTGGATCCTGGGAGATGGTGGCATTTCCATGATTCATGACTTTAGAGGTTCACCAAAGGATATCAATGTTAAAAGAGGAGTTTTTATTTCAGGGAGAAGCTTGAGGTCATTGAAAGGGTTATACAATTTCTAAACTGCAATTGACCCTGGTCCCTTCAATTCTGACCTCAGTTTGATTTCTTCCTGCAGTATATGTCAGGATATACCTATAGAAATATTGGCTTTATGAGTTGACTGCCCATCACAATCTGGACAATAGACCTTCTTTATCTACTCACTTCAAAGTTCTTCACAACTTCCCCCTATACCTTTCTAGTCTTCTTTTACCTTCCCTCCAGATACAGCCAGTGAAATTAGGCTCCTTGCTATTCCTGAAACAAGATACTCTATCTCCTGATCCTGGGAATTTTCACTGGTTATCTCTTACTTAGAGAATGCTATTGCTCCTCATCTCCGACTCCTGGCTTCTCTGGCTTCTTTTAAGAGCCAATTTAAATCCCACCTTCTATTGGGAGCCTTTCTCTATCTCTCTCAACTCCAGTGCCTTCCTTCTATTGATTGTTTCTTATTTACCCTGAATATATCTTGTTGGCATTATCACTATTTATATGCTGTCTCCCTCACAAGCTTGTGAGCTCCTGAAGAACAAGGGCTATCTTTTGCCTTTCTTTGTATCTTTGGTGCTTAACACAAGCCTGTTACATACTATAGATTTTAAAAAATGTTTACTGACTTTTTCCTGTGTGGATAACTCTTTTGCATGATTTTGGATCTCATTTGACAGGTTCTTCAATGGAAATCCTCCTCCATTTCAACTTGGTGCTTATTGGGCATCCTCTATGACAACAAAGGCCTTTGGGGAACACAACTTTCCCAGTTTTAAGCCCTATTTAATATTTACAGTCAAAGGAGCATTGAAGAAAGTTATCTCTATTGTATATTTTAAGCAAGCTCTTATGGTCTTAACATATACATGAGAAACACCTTGCTGAAATAGAGTCTTTAAAGCTCTGTTTTGTTTTACCACATAAAATGCTTTTTTATAGTCAACAATAAACACAGCAGGATTTTATATCCTCTGTGCCATTCAGACAATTGTGTGACTGTAAAGATATGGTATGTTGTAGAATATAATTTTCAGAATATTGCTTGTTCCTTTCCCATACTTTCATCAATGATGCCCTCAATATGTGTGTAAGCTATTCTCATAAAGATTTTGGACAGATGAGAAAGTAAGCAAGCACATAGGTTGGAAGTGATTGATATATTCTTGATTGCCTTTTTTGGGCAGTAATAACATCTGTGATTTTTTTTCCCCAAAAAATTGTTTTGAACCTTCCCGTCTTTCAGATTTCTCAAGAATCAAACCCTCAACACTTACAAAATTATGACACTGTCAGCTCAGACCTCTTCCATGCATACTTATTTGGGTCCAGCTGCTCTTTCCATGTTTGTTTCCTTTAATGTTATTTCTATTTTTTTCATGTAGAATATTGGAGACTGTGATGGTAGATTCCAAATGCAGTGGCTCTGCTGTTATCAGTAAAGAAAAAAATTTTGTTGTAGAAATCTTGACAGATCTTTTCCTTTTTTCTTTTCATTTTATTGCCCTTATGCATTCATCCTCAAATGTTCTTGGAATGATCTGACTTAATTGGGTAAAATGCCAAGCTTTCAGTAAACTAGTTTTTGTCTCCACTATTTCTTGATGTTTTATGAAGCAATATTGCTTATCAAGGTCCCCTATCTTCCATAAGATTTTACAAATGAGTTTGTATTTTAACCTGCTGTTGCCAGTGGCTGCCATATCTGTCAGTTTGACAAGAAAAGCAAGTATCTGTTTTGATGAGGTGGTTTCTAAACTACACTGCCTTCCTCATTGTAATGATTTCTTTACCCTGATAACATTTTAAACTCTAGCTGTTCCTTAGATCAAAAATAAAATCCTTTCCTTGGCTTTCAACCTGGCCCCTTCCTACTTTCTCAGTCTTATACTTCAATCCCCTTCATCTACTCTGTGATCCAGTGATCCCATCCTTCTTGCTTTTCCTTCTACAGAATACCCCACCTCCTGACTCCATGCATTTCCATGAGTTGTCATCCATCCATAGAATGTTCCTGTCTTCCCATCATCTCCCAGATTCACTGGCTTCAATCAAGTCTCAGCTAAAATCCTAGCCTTCCCTAGTCCTTCTTAATTTGAACTCCTTCCCTCTGTTGATTCCCTCCAATTTATCCTGAATATATCTTGTTGGTTTGTGGTCTTTTGCATATCATTTCCCCCATTAGAACATAAGCTTCTTGAGGGCAAGGACTGTTTACTTTCATCTTTATAAACACTCCCCCTTCCCATATTTAGAACAATACCTGGTACATAGTGTTTAATAAATGCTGATTGATTGATTGATTCATTCATTCATTCATGCAATCTCTTTTCATTTTCATTCTCTTTTCTAATTTAGTATTGATTTTCATCTTTAACAAATCAATAGTTTGTTCACAGAGAGTTAATTCAGAAATGAATCTTCCATGTGTAATCAGTTGTTCCTATGTGTCTGCTAATAATAATTTACTTTAAGGTTTGCAAAGTGCTTTACTTGTGTTATCCTGTTTGATCATCTGTGAAAATGTCATTTTTTAGGCAGAATTATCTGATGCTCACCATGTCAAGGGCCTCCTGACTCTCTCCTAAAAGGAAATATTCATGATATATAAACAAGCTTTTACGTAATCTACAGATCTTTAGTATCATTTATTTCTTGATACAAAGTCATATTTTCCAGTATTTTTCTTCATCTTTCCTTATGATCACCTTTGTATTAACCCCTCCAAGTATTAAAATACATGATTTAATTTTGAGTATCTTATCTAATTCCTTGCAGAATTTCTCTACCTTGTGCCCTCAGCAATAAGCTGCATTTGGTTTGATGATAATCTTTTTGCTTATGCTTACATGAGGATTGCAATGTGCAATATGACCAAATATCCCAGGAAATGGTGTTTCTTTTTGCTTTTGGATACCTAATAAAATCAACTCCACTAATTCCTTTACTTCTTCTCTCCTTCTGCATCTCTGCCTACTGGCTTTCCTGGCTTTCTTAAAGTCTCAAATAAAGTCCTAAAATTCTTGCAAAAGAAGACTTTCCCGACCCCCCCTTGATGCTAGTACCTTCCTTCTGAGATTACCTACAATTTATCATATATGTACAAGTTCCTTGAGGGTAGGAGCTGCTTTGCCTTTCCTTTGTATCTCCAATCACTTAATTATTTTTATAATGCTTATAAAAGGTCTAAGACTGTGATTCTCAGGTCCCCTTCCATTCTATCATTGTCAATAAGAGCCACAAGAGGTGGGGCCAAGATGGAGGAGCAAAGACAGGGGCTCAACTGAGCTCTCCCCCAAACCCCTACAAATTCCTTTTAAAAATGACTAAAGAGGGGCGGAGACAAGATAGAGGAGTAGAAAGACTCACATATGCTAGCCATGGATTTCCTCTAAAAAGAACTCTCAACAAAGTCTGGAACAGTGGAAGCCATGAAGCAACACAGTGAAGGAGATTTCCATTCGCTAGAGCCCTGAAAAACCGATTCCAAAGATCCATCGCACACTGGACGGGAGCAGAGCCCTGCCCTGCCCTGGCCGCGCAGCACTGAGAGGAGCAAGCAGATCCGAGCAGGGTTCAGGCATGGAATCTCCAGTGGCTGCAAAGGTCCCTCCACCCACAGATGCACAGGTCAGTGACGTCTGGACAGGCTAAGAGGGGAGTGGCGGGTCTCCATAACTCAGGCCCCCTTAGGAGGCAGCAGCAGAGGCAGCAGACAGCCAGAGGCTCCCAGAGCAGGCAGGAGCTCAGCAGCAGCTCCATTACAGAAGGTCTCTGCATAAACCCCCTGAGGTTACTGAGCCTGGGAGGCAGCCCTGCCCCCACCTGAGAACCTGATTTAATCTTACCCTGAATGGCAGCCAGGCCAGCCTCTGAAAGCCCTGAGGCTTGGAAGCAGCCTTTGAATCTCAGACCCCAAGCACTAGCTGGGCAGACCTAGGCCAGGGGTGGAGAGGACTCTCAGAAGTCAAGTAACTGGCTGGGAAAATGCCCAGAAAAGGAAAAAAAAACTAAGACCATAGAAGGTTATTTTCTTGGTTAACAAATGATTCCAACCTTCCTCTCTGACGAGAA
>CM053770.1:93568975-93620473 GCA_028658325.1 Potorous gilbertii
GATATTTCACATTCTCTTCCATTTTGTCATTCTTTTGGTTTTGTTTTGTGATTTCTTGGTTTCTCATAAAGTCATTGGCCTCCATCTGTTCCATTCTAATTTTGAGAGAACTATTTTCTTCAGTGAGCTTTTGAACCTCTTTTTCCACTTGACTACTTCTGCTTTTGAAAGTATTCTTCTCGTCATTGGCTTTTTGAACCTCCTTTGCCAATTGAGTTAACCTATTTTTCAAGGTGTTATTTTCTTCAGCATTTTTTGGGTCTCCTTTATCAAGGTATTGACCTGTTTTTCATGCTTTTCTTGCATCTCTCTCATTTCTCTTCCCAGTTTTTTCTCCACCTGTGTAACTTGATTTTCAAAATCCTTTTTGAGCTCTTCCATGGCCTGAGCCCATTGGATATCGATTACAGATCTTTGGGATACAGAGGCCCTGATTCCTATGTCTTTCCCTCATGGTAAGCATTGTTCTTCCTCATCAGAAAGGAAGGTAGGGAACATCTGGCCCCCAAGAAAGTAACCTTCTATGGTCTTATTTTGTTTCCCTTTTCTGACCATTTTCCTAGCTAGTTACTTGACTTCTGAGAGTCCTCTCCACCCCTGCCCAGATCTGCCCAGCTAGTGCTTGGGGTCTGAGATTCAAATGCTGCTCCCCAGCCTCAGGGCTTTCGAAAGGTGGGGCTGCTATTCAATGTGAGCTTAAGTTCAGGTTCTCAGGTGGGGGCAAGGCTGCCTCCCAGACTCAGGTCCCTCAGGGGGTTTATGTGGAGACTTTCAGTAATGGATCTGAGCTCCTGCCTGCTCCGGGAGCCTCTGGCCACCTGCTGCCTCTGCCACTGCCTCCCGAGGGGGCCCGAGTCATAGAGACACCCCACTCCCCTCTCAGCCAGTTCTGACATCTCTTTCACTGACCTGTGCATCTGTGGGTGGAGGGACCTTCGTGGCACTAGAGATTCCATCCCTAAAGCCTGCACGGATATGCTCACTCTTCTAAGTGCCGCATGGCCAGGGGAGGGCTGGGCTCTGCTCCCGTCCGGTGCACAATGGACATTTGCAGTCGGTTTTTCAGGGCTCTCTGGAATGGAAATCTTCTTCACCCCATTGCTACGTGGCTCCACTGTTCCAGAATTTGTTGGGAGTTCTTTTTATAGATAATTATGGGCTGTGGGTTCGGAGCTAGCATATGTGAGTCTTTCTACTCCGCCATCTTGGCTCAGCCCACCCTTTAAACTGATTTTTAAAAATTTACCTAAAACCATCAGCAAGCATGATTAGTAATGGGAATAAGCTAGAAGTCTTCAAGTAAGATCAGGTATGGAACTGTCACCAACATTATTCAGTATTTTATTGGAAATCCTAACAAGAGCAATAAGAGAAGAAAAAAGAAATAGAAGGAATCATACTAGGAAAGAAGGTAATAAAACTATACCTTTTTACAGATAATATGATGATATACTTGGAAAATCCCAAAGACTCAACCAAAAAGTTAATTGAAACAATTAATTTTAGTGAAATACCAAGATATAAAGTAAATCTACATAAACCATCAGCATTTCTATATATCATAAACAAAACCCTGAAAGAAGAGATAGTAAAACAAGCCTCATTTAAAATAACTATGGGAAATATAAAATACTTGGAAGTATACTTACCAAATCAAAGCCAGGAACTATATGAACAAAATTACAAAAAAATCTTATTATAAAAATGAAATCAGATTTCAATAATTGGAGAAATAGTCATTGTTAATGGGCAGGCAGGGCCAATGTAATAAAAAAATAATTTTACCTAATTTATATATTTAATGCCATACTGATTAAATTACCAAAATTATTTTTCTGAGAAAAAATAATAATGAAATTCATTTGGAAGAACAAAAGATCAAAAATAGCAAAGGAACTAATGAAAATACTGTAAAGGAAGGAAGTTTAGCAGTACCAGATCTTAAACTTAAATTATAAGACAGTAATTATTAAAAGTATCTGGTACTAAGAAATAAAAAGGTAGATCAGAGGAACAATATAGACGTACAATTTACTGAAGTGATTATAATAACCTTGTGTTTAATAGGCATAAAAATTTAAATTTTAGGGATAAGAATTCATTACTTGGTAAAAATTATTGGGAAAGCTAGAAAGCATCCTGGCAGGAATTGGACATAGATCAGTATCTTACATCATTTACCAAGATAAAGTCAAAATGGATACATGAGAGATATTACAAAAAATCTGAAGATCATGGAACATACTACCTACCAGGCTTATAGACAGGTGAACAATTTATGAATAAATAAAAGAGGGCTGTGTAAAGTATAAAATGTATAATTCCAATTATGTAAAACTTAAAAATTTTTGTACAGATAAAACAAATATAGCCAAGATCAGAAGAAAAACAGAAAATTGGGAGCAGGGAATTTATAGACAGTTTCTCAGATAAAGATCTCATATCTCAAATATAAAAAGAACTTTGTCAAATCTATAAGAATATGAGTCTACATGCTCAAAGGATATAACGGAGTTTTCCAATGAAGCAATCAAACAATAGTCATATGAAAAAATGTTCTAAATCATCATTGACTAGGGAAATGCAAATTAAAACAAACGAGCTATTTTACACCTGTCAGACTGGTTAAAATGATTGAAGGGAAAGCAACAAATGTTGGAGGGGATGCGGACATACTGGGACACTAATTCACTGTTGGTTTAACTGTGAGCTGATCCAACCATTTCAGAAGGCAATCTGGAATTACCCCCAAAGAGTTATTAAACTATTTGACCCAGCAACATCACTACCAAGTCTGTTTCCAAAAATGATTAAGGAAAAATGAAAAGAATCTATATGTTCTAAAATATTTATAACAGCTCTCTTTGTGGTAGTAAAGAAGTGAAAGTTGAGGGGATGCCCATGAATTCAGAAATGGCTGAATAAGTTATGGTATTGTGATCATGCTGCAAGAAATGATGAGCTCAATGATCTTAGAAAAATATGAATAGGCGCACAAAATAACAAAGAATGAAATGAGAATCAAGAGGCTATCATGTACAGTAACAGCAATACTGTTTTAAGAACAACTTGGAGCAACAAAGCCATTTTGGCTATTATAAAATACCCAAGTTAACTACAAAGGACCTATGAAAGAAGACACTATCTGCATCCAGAGAAAGAGTTAATAAATAGAAATGGCTTTACATATATACACATATTTGTGTCTAATGGTAGCCATCTCTGGGGAACGGGGACAAAAAGGAAAAAAGAAGAAAGTTATATGATAATGTTGCATATTTAAGAGATATAGTAAGTACATAATAGGTTTTCAATTGCATGTACAAACATTTTTTTTTCTGTTCTACATTATGGAAACACTTGTTTTATTTCTTAAGTTGAGAATTTTAAAAAATGTTCCCAGTGGCCAAAGGTATAGAAACCCCCTCTATCTCTGAAGGTAGGCCACAGCTTAGAATCTTAGATTGTTCCCTGAGACACTGAGAGATAAAGGAATGTGTCCATGGCCACAACGCCAAAGAGTTTTGAATATTATAGAAGCTAGGTGGCATAGTGGATATAGTGCTGGACTTGGATTCAGAAAGACCTGGGTTCTAGTCATGTTTCAGATATACCTGTTGGATATGTGACAATGGACAAGTCACTTAAATGTTCTGTGCCTCAGCTATGAATTGAAAGGTTTGGACTTGATGGTTTCTTTTTTGGCATAGAATCTATGAGCTTCTGACTACTCAGGGACTCCCTCCCAACTCCTTTGAATCATAGGACATGAACGAATGAAGTATTTGTTAAGCACTTACTGGATGTGCAACACTGTGCTAAAAGCTGGGATATGAATGGAAAAGTAAGACAGCCCCTGCTTTCAAAGAAGTCACATTCAAAAGGAGGAGACAATACATGGAAGGTTTCATCTGCAAGTCACATAGAAAGACACCATGGTCCTTAGATTGTAGTAGCAAAACAGATGATAATGCCTCTTCTTTACTGTCACATCAACTGATAAAATATGAAACATGAGATGCTAAAGCAAGTAAGAACCAAACTCCTGTCTCCAGTCTAGTAGGCACACCCTTTCCAAGGAACAATAACCTTGGCATTATATAAATGCCATATAATGCCATATAAATGGCATTATAACCACTAACTGTGGTTGCAACCTTAATGATCCTTAATAATTGGACTGTGTATTGCATTTGTACTGTCACCGTATTATTCTAAAACAGTCATTGTTTCATTCTTAAAGAGAAAGGAAGTAAAACACCTCATTTGCCTGTATCGCACGTAAACAAATCATCTCTCTGAGCCAAAGTATTCTACAGTTGGCCATAGTATCCCATTACTCTATGTCTCTCATCAGGCTCATGCTTATTGAAACTATGAGATACCACATTACAGTGGAAAGAACACTGGATTTGGAGGCAAAGGACTGAAGTTGAAGCCCTGGCTCGGTCACTTACTACCTGGCTGAGTTTGCACAGGTCACTTACACCATCTGTGGCTGCTCCTTTGTTGTTGCCCTTCATGCACAAAGAGGATCGAAACAGTATCATTATGTTGAGATTAAGGTACAATATGTCTGACTGTGACTGATGAGCTCAGAAGGTTCTACCACAGGTTGGGTACAAATAGTCCATATACATATCTGGAGTGGAGATGTCTCTAAATTTGCACATCTCATGTTTCTTTTGAGCTACTGTAATTCAGCTTTGCTCAGAGAGCACAGTGCCTTCATTAATATGGAGACACCATGCTGGGTGGTCCTGTGCTAGTATCATTTATGTTTCACAATCGATTTACAACTGAAATGACTGAACTCCTCTGTAAAACGAGGCATAGGACTAGATGATCTTTAAGGTTCCTTCCAACTCGCAATCCAAGACTCTATGAAGCATATAGCTAGAGCAGAGATTTTCCTGAGGGAGAAAATGCAAGTGAGGAAGAAGGGGAAATCAGATAACTGGACCCAATGCAATAGCTGACTTGTGTGGTCAGCTCAGCAGCAATATGGATCTCAGCTAAAAATAAAGCAACCTCTCCCAAGCAGAGCCATAGTATTAAGAGTCTGGGAATTAAAAGGCTTAGGTCATGTCCTGTGTCTACCACAAACTTGGTGACCTTGAATTTCCAGTCTGGATCTAGAACCAAAGTTCCATGTCTCCTCATTTTGAATTCAGTTCTTTGTACTCTACCAGTCTTCTAGAAGGGTGAGCCCCAGGGATGGCATAATATGGGTTCTGAACATTGCAAGCAGAGAGCTTTGTAGGGAATTAAGTAAATAGTTCATTTCCCACAGTTCATGTGCTAAAAGGAAGATTTTAGTAGGGAATAAATGAAATCCTTCCCCTGCCCAATTATCCTCCTTTACCCAGCATTTCAGGGAGGATGGATTCTGTTGGCAACTACTGTTTCTCCCTCCTCCCTATCCCCCAGTCCTATCTAAGGGCTCCCATTGGTGGTCCCTGTCCATTCAATGATCTTAAAAAAGTCCTTCCCAGCTCCAGCCTCTGTGCTTAGTATTCTGTTGAGAGCAGTTTCTAATACAAATCAGGCCCAAACAGATGCTGAGCTAGAGACATATAATCAACAACTGACATCTCTCCACACCTAAGGAGGTGGAAATGGAGGGTGGGGGAGAAAAGCTGTTTTCTGATGATTGACAGGTGCTAAGGTGATACTTAGCAGTCTGTCTGTTCTCAAAGCAATGGGCCTGTCAGTGTGTGCTGTGTTCTGAATTCTCTCTCCATCCCCCTCTGCATGCTTAGCAGTGCCAGACAGCCACAGCCAATAAATAAGCCTCTAGACAGGTCCACACACACTGCCACCCTGGTGTCAGCCCAGAACTCAGATGGAGTCCTTTTGAGAGTGGCCTTCCAGCAGCATCCTGGAGGCACAGGGAAAAGACTGAATTAGTCCTGGGACCATGAGCACGTCCTTTAAGCTAATCCTAAAAGGGCCTCCTGGAACAGTGCCAGCTTCCAATATTAAGGAAACAGGCTAGGACTAGGGCTGGATGAAAATGAACGAGTCCTCCTTGGTCTCCTCCACAACAGGAATGGAAAATGGAACAAATAGTTCATCTTTTGGATACAGGAGTTCCTCAGGGATCTTGACAAAGTTCCTCATTGAAATGTGCCCCCCCAGGCAGGACTTTACTAAAACCAAACCATACAGAGAGGAAGACATCCCATTTGGGCTCTATTTTGGTCCCCTGTGAACCCTCCTCTTATTGTCTCTCATATTCCCAATCGTTTCTCTTTTAATTTCTTTTCCTTCCCACCATCTCCTACCTTGTACTTTTACCTAGAAAGAAAAGTCAATGCCACCAAGACTCCTTGTCTCTGGTTTCCCAAGAAATCTAACCTTTCTTGACTGAACCATGACTATAGACATCATTTGCTCAGTATAGTATAAGAAAGAATAAGAAAACATCTCTGCAGGGAAGGAAAAGGAAGGAGAGAAGGAAGACCTGAATGTATATTACACCAGAGCTGCGATCCTTTGAGAACATCTAATCCAACCCTCTCATTTGACATTAAAGAAGCTAATGCGCAGAAAGACTGTCATTTAGGTCATATAAGCAGTAACTGGAAGAGGCAAAATTTGAATCTAGCTCTTCTGCCTACAAATCCAGCACTCTTTCCAATAACCTATGATTTCCTCTTGGATAATTAGCTCACTGGGAAGGGAAGGAGGAAAGATTTCCTTCTCCTTCATCTCTCTCAGGAGGACAAAGTTAGAGCCAGGAAATGAACATTAGGTGAAGAGACATAATACACTCATGGTCCCTACTACCTTGTTGAAGATCTCCGAGGAAATAGCAGAACATTTCTTATCTTTCCATACCAGGAAAGGAGTGAAATGGAGCACTGATCGAGAGATGCATTGACTATCCAAGTGCTAGTTCAAATGTAGTCTCTTTTCTGATGATTGCCTCTTTCCTGTTACCCCTATGGGTGATAGAGTTAAAGTCATTGAAGGCTCTAAATCTACACAGACACACACACAGACACAGACACAGACAGACAGACAGACACACACACACACACACACACACACACACACACACACTGCAAAGTAACAGTCTAACTCAAAAGATTGCTAAGTTTCTAGCCTGAGTTCACTGTCAGAAAGATTAAGCAGTGCCCATAGGAAGTATTAGCCCATCTAAGGCCTGGAGATGAGGAGGAAAAAAGATAATAAATGAATGAAACAGTAAAATAAAAGGAAGGTGGAGAGAAAAGAGGAACAGAAAGGAGAGGAAGAAAAAAGGCCTACACAGTAAAAAGAAGACTGGCTGCCATTACCAGCTGCTTTGGCTTACTACCCAGTGAATAATCCATCACCACCTTCTATTTTCTGTCTTTTTTTACTGTTCTTTATGGATGCTGGGATCCTACTTTCTTGTTGAATGCTATGACCAGTAACCACTATGATGCCTTTCTCTGCTCAATTTGCCAAAAGACAATCATCCAACCCCTTCATTTTATAGCTGACTTGGCCAAGATCACATAGTTAAACATCCAAATCAGAATTTGAATACAGGTCCTGCTTCCAAAGCCAGTGCCTTTCCACTCTACCACATTAACCCCTATGAAATTGAAGGGAGATGATCCTAAGTCTCTTTACTTCCCCTTTAAATTCCAGTGCTGCTCTAAAATGGCCCAGGGAAGCAGCAGTTGCCTCCAGCCCCGTGCTTTGGATGAGACCTACAGATCCATGATTTAATTTTTGTTTTAAAAAGCTGAAATTGGTGGGTGGGCAGTGAGCTCCTTGCTCATTTCCATGGGATCTATCATCACCACTTAGCATTTATATTGCATGGCTACATCTGCAGAGTGCCTTCCAATCATATTTAAAAGGTATTTGTAGAGCTGCAGTGGCTTTTTAGCTATCTGCAATTATTCCCCAGCTTTCTCTTGGGTATTTGGACCATTTGGGGTAGTTTTCTGGAGAGGCTTCTTAATATTTTTAACCCTTGGTTACATGAATCCAAACCACCCCTTTTTGCGCTGCTCCCAGAGAGGGGACTGAAGGGCTGTTTTCCCACCCCAACCCTGACATCCTCCAGGATCTTCAGTGTATAAGATAAAGATGATGTCAATATTTTCCTTATTACTTAGAATCACAAGAACATACGTAAGGGACTTGTAAGCTCCTGAGAAGGAAAGTATATTCGTGAGAAACTAGTAGGGAAGGATCTGTCTTTTGTGAATTTTAGGAGGGACTTGTGTGCCAGATTGAATTATTTAGATTTTTTTCAGATAATGAGAACACTATCTATAGGTGGCATGGCATACAACATAGAATGTTGGACCTAACGTCAGGGAGACCTGGGTTCAAATTCCACTTACCAGCTGTCTGACCCAGGGCAGGGAAATAATTTAGCCACCCGGAGGTTACATGATTTGCCCAAGGCCTCATGCGATGGTGAACAGAGGTGGGACTTAAAAACAGATCCTCTGACTGCTTGAATCAGTGTTTCTTTGTTTTTCTTACTACACCATACTAGCTCTTTATCCGCCATAGCACATTGCTTCTTATGTTTTATATAAATAATAGTAAAATATTTCTGCTTAAGTTATATTCCAATTCCTCATTGTGGAATGAGTAATGTATGTAAAGCATGTTGAAAATTTTAAAAGACTAGAGAAGTGTCAGCTATATAATTATATGACTTCACTTGTATTTCTTTCTGATTCCCTTAGTGAGAGTATACCTAGTGATCATGGAGCAATAGGAATTTCTTATCTAAACATTATGTCTTATTCAGCACCTTAGACAGAACATAGTACACTGGAGGAATTTTATAAATGCTTTTTGAATTTAATAACCCAAGAAATCCATACTGTAATCAGGGAGCTCTCTGATTGGCTGAGAGAGAGCTGAGAATGGGCAGACTGCATGTAGGGAAAGAAGAGATGATACTGGGGCAGAGGATGCCACTCTTCTTGTGGCCTCTACCTTTGGCTCTGCATCAGCCCACATGCAAGCCTACCTGCCTGTGACCTCCAAATTCCATTGCTGTTTTTGTTGGTTTTAATTTAAAGATAGACTTTATTCTCTGAGGCCTCCAAATTCCTACATCCTAACAGGATTCCCTGCATACATCTTCATTCAGGTTTTTGTCCTCTGGCATCAGTTTTTGCTCCCCTAAAACCTCCTCCAGAGCTCCAGAGGTCATTCTCCGACCAGACCCACTTCAATTCACCAGTTCCTCCTTCCTGCAAGTTTTCTTGGACTTTATTATCTCCAGAAACTCATCACTATGCGAGATGAAAGCACTCAGAAAGTCACACTTCCTAAAATCACTTTCCACTCTAAGTTAAGTGAGATTGTGAGATCCTCGAGGGCAGGGGCTGTCTTATATTTTTCTTGGTGTCTCTGGAGCTTAGCAAAGTACCTAGAACATAGTAGGTGTTTAATAAATTATTACTGACTCTTACACCTGTTTGGAATCTCCTGAACTACACCTCCATCAATTCTACCTACTGTGGCATGGACCTTCTGGACTTACAGAACTCAAAACATCACCTACCCAAGGATAGACATAGAAGAAGTGCCTTGAACTGATCACTTCCTTTTCTCAGTGAACTTTTTCCAGTCACTGATAATCTACCCAAGCTCATTCCTTAATCATTAACATTTTCTCACCCCAGTAAACTCTATCCTTGACAGTGATTTGGAACTCCTAGCTGTCATTGTACAAACCCTACTTCCCCTTCCCCTGCCACACACTCCGTTAACATCATCTTCCTCAACCTACCCTACAATATTCCATGCTAGTTCTGTACCCCCTTCCACTATGCTCTCTAGAATGCCTGCTGCATAGTTAAGAAATCTGTTTTCCTCTTAAACCTCTTCCATTCTCACATTCTCTGTCTTCTTGCACTCACTGAAATATGGTTCCAGCTTGATGACTCAGTTTCCCTGGCTATCCTTTTCAGTACTTGTTGTACTTTCCCTCTTTCCCCTGAACTCGCTGGTCATGGTAGGGGAGTTGGAATACTCCTTGCTCTCTATTGAGTAAGAGAGACCTCAGGAATGAGAGCATTCTCACTTCTAGACTTTCCTCTATCATTTTTAAGCTCTCCAACTTTGAAATTAATCCAAGCTACATTCATCACCCAATCAAGATTCTGGTAACTGGTGTCTACTGACTACTGGGACACTTTCCTTCTTTTCTCAGTGGAGTCATTGACAACCATCTTGAGAGTCTTGACCTATGTCTTGCCACTGGTCTCCACTGATGGCTGCACAGCTCTGCCTCACTTAAATCCAATTCACTTTCAAGTCAAGACGTCACCCTCCTGACATCCTCCAGGAAAAGAGAAACCTCATAGAAAATCCAAAGAACAGGGTTCAAATCCTCTTTTCTGCCCCTTCTATCCATACCAGTCACTAGCAAATTAGCCCTGAGTTGGATAGGTCAATTCCCTTCTAAGGTTCTTCATTTTCTCATCTATAAAATGAGGGCATTGGCCTAGATGGTCTTTAAGGTCCTTTCCAGATCTAAAATTCCATTAACCCAATACAAGTTTCTTATCATCCTAGAAATAGTGCACTGAAGTTAGAACCAAAGATGAATGGCTCTATCCTAGCAGTGACACTTACTGGTTATGGGGTAATCATGGACAAGTGACAACTTCTCTGAACCCACGCTTTATCTATCTATAAAATGATGATAACTTTGCATTACACCTCCCTCACAGGGATCTGAGTAAGTTGCTATATAATATAGAATGTGCTCTATTAATATAGACGATTAAATTGCTTTTAAAAGTTATACTTGGCAGCAGAACAAAGTGAAAAGAATACTGGACTTCTGATCAAAAGTGTAGAATTCAAGATGTTCATAATTCCAGTCACTTAACCTTGATGATGAGTGCTCTTGGAGCACTCAGTGGAGAAAGTAATACTTGTAGCATTATCTCACAGGGTGCTATGAAGAAAGTACTTTGTAAAATGTGAAATGCTTTTGAAATATAGATTATTATTCAAGATATTCATTATTGATGTTATGGAAGATATTTATTGTCATTCTTGCTGTTATCAGGAGTACGAGATCATTTTAACCAATAAATCTTCTAGAGTGGTCACAGCAACAATAAGCCAACAAATTTGATAAATACATTCAAATTTAGTAACTTCTTCCTGAGTTCCAATTCAACTTCACTTACTAGCTCTGTGACCTTGGGCAAGTCACTTAACCCTGTTGGTCTCAGTTTCCCTATTTGTAAAATGAAACTGGAGAAAGACATGGCAGACCACTCCAGTATCTTTGCCAAGAAACCCCCCAAAAGGATCACAAAGAGTTGGACATGACTGAAAAGCGACCTAATAATGACAAAGGGGTGGCCAGGTGACACAGTAGACAGAGTTAGGAAGATGAGTTTAGATGTAGCCTCAAATACTCAGTAGATGCCTAGCCCTGGGCAAAATACTTAACCTGAGTTTCCTCATCTATAAAACGGGGATAATAGTAGGACCTACCTTCCAGGGTTGTTGTAAGGACAAAATTAGATCATTGTAAAGTGCTCTGCACCGTATACATCCTCCTCCTCCTCCTCATCATCATCATCACTACTACTACAAATGAGTCTACTGGCACAGGTTACTTTAAAATTCGGGACAAAAATGACTTTGGACACCTTACATGGTATAGTATAAATTAACACATCATTGGTAGAGCTACAATTTAGTTCATCTACTCTGGAAAGCATTTAGAATTATGCAAAAAAGTTATTAAAACATTCATACCCTTTGACATAGGGCATACACTGCTAAGCATGCACAATGAGGAGCTCAAAGACTGAAAGAAGGGTCTCTGAAACACCAAAGTATTCATTGCAGAGCTTCTTATGGTAGTAAAGAACTAGGGAAGAATTAAATAACCATGGATTCGGGAGTGACTAAACAAATTGTGGCACACGAATGTAAAAATGCTAGAGTGTCATTTCCTTCTCCAGCCCATTTTACAGATGGAGAAACTGAGGCAAACAGGGTTAAATGACTTGCCCAGGATCACAAAGCTAGTAAGTGTCTAGAACTCAGGAAGATGAGTTTTCCTGACTTCAGGCCCAGAATTCCATCTACTGCACCACCTATTTGTCCAATATTAAAAATAGCTAATATACTTACCACTTTAAGTTTTGCAAAGCACGTAGCATTATTGCAAAATAATATTGGCGTATTATCTTGGTTGATCCTCATCAAACTGTGAAATAGATGCTTTCATGATCCCCACATCATGGAATGGGAAACTGAGGCTGAGAGAGGTCATGTGATTTGTCCAGGCTTCTATAGACAGTTTGAATTCTGATTCCAACTCACTTCTTTCCGATTTCAAGTCTAGCACTATTCACCATGCTAAGCTACCTCTCAATATGCATGATGACCACAACAATGTGAATAGAAAGAACAAAAAGAAACTTGATGTTAGATAAATATAACCAAGTCTGGCCCAAAAGATTTGGGAAAATGTACCTCTCTCCAGTTTTTGGAGAGATAGGATACTGTAGGAGTGGAATGCTACATGTTACATTCAGATACGGTTAACATGTTAGTTGGTTTTAGTGAACTCTTTTTTTTCCTTTTCAAATTTTAATTACAAGGAAAAGCACAAGTAGAGGAGAGTTGCAGGATGTATTTGAAAATGAATGTGATATCAGAATAAAAGATATCAATAAACCAAATAAAAAAATTGTTTTAAAATAGTATGATATCTGGAGAATATAAATGATATGGCATATATGTATATTATGGGTGGATGGGCCAGAGTAGGAGTGCCCAGGGTAGGGGTAAGAAGTGTGAAAGGTTAGACAACTGATTGGATTGAAAGAGGGATTGGTCTGGTAGGGCTGAGAGGACCAACATATCCCAAAATGTCCACAGGTACATTATGGGAAAGATTTGGGAAGCCCTTCATGAGAACACACAATCATTTTCACTGACCCTCACAGCGAGCTCCTTATTGCCAGGAAAAGAATTTCTCAACATCCTCCCTTCCTGTTGTCGACTACTGGCTCTTTCCAAGCTAGAAGACAGTTGACAAGGTTAAGGGGAAAGAAGATCAGATATGTTATCCTACTCTTCAAGTTCCTGACAGACACATTTTTGTGGAGTGGGCTCACTGCTTCTCTCCATACCTCCTTTCGCAAAATAACTCTCCCATGTACCCTACATGGTCCTGCCAATCATAAAGATAAGGGAAAGTCTCGAAGCCCTCCTTCTAAACTGTAAGACTCTCAGGCAATTATTTGTGGGAGCTTACTCTGTGTCTATCAAGCACTAGATTAAATGCAGGCTTTCCACGAAGCAGTGTAATGTAGGAGGGAAACATGGCCGTGCTGGACTATAGGCACGCCAATGCAGCAGCAGAGAATAGGGCTTCAGAAGGCTGGAAAATGGTTCCACAGTCGCTATTACTCATCCATCTGATCATCAACATTCCAATTTTTCAGGGAGGCCAAGCAGAGCCAATGGCCTTCAATCTCATTTTCATCACCAAAATCCCTCAGAATAGCTTACCAGGAGTTGAAGATACAGGCTAAAAGGGCTGTCTAGAGATCATCCAGTTCATCTACCTAGCTCAAAGGAAGCTTCTGCTCAAGCTGTGTCACATAGATGGTCATTTGTACTTTGCTTAATAACCTTCAGGGAAGGACAGGAATCCCATTCTTCCAAGGTAGTCTGTTCCACTAGGTAAAGATAAGTGGATTTGGACCATGTAATGTTCAAGTAACATAACATAACACATATGGTTCTACCTAACAACTTTTACTCTGGTTAAGGATGTGAAACAAGTACCCCAAATAGGCATCATTCTATGACAGTGGGCTTTCCTGAGTTGGTTTAACCAGAAAACACAGAAAAGTAAAATTCCAGCATTCAATCTGAATTTTTTTTACTCCTACAGTATTGACCTTAGGCCTACAACAGGATTGCAGCAAAAGTTCATTTTCTTCCCCCTCTTCGCAGATGCCAGAAATAGAAAAATAGTCCAAACAGTGGATTTGGGCCCTCGCTTTGCCACTTACTATCTGGGTGGGTGGCCTTGAACAAATCTCTTGGCAAAGGACAACAGAAGAGACATTTATTAAGTGTCTACTATATATGGGACACTATGCTTGGTGATAAGTGGAAATAACCAAGTTTAGAAAGGACATGACCCCTAACATCAACAGAGCTTACAGTGTAGTGGTGGGAGAAGATGCCAGCACAGATAGCTATCATAAAGCTGACCCAAGTCTCTGTTTCCTTCTAAGCAAAATGTAATTCAATTCAGTGACTACCTATTCAGGGACTACCATGTCCAAGACACTGTGCAAGGTGGTGGGGATAAGACAAAAATGATGAAGTCCTTCCCAAGGGAAAATCAAGGAGGTAGATTTGATGCTTTCCAAGACCCCTTTGAGTACTAACATTCTATGATACCAGGAAACCAAACTGTGGAACAGCATTCTAACAGATTGGAATTACACTTACCATCCCTATCAGCAGAATCCCTAAGAAATATATCGGATCTGTGGAAGGACACGCAAAACTTCTTCAGTGCTTTCTATGTCTCTATGGCGTTCTCTCTCTCTCCATATACATGTATATAGATACACGCATATATGAGTACACATATTAATAATGTACGTAAGGATAAGGTTTTGTTTCATAGTGTTTTATAACTGCAAGTGCTATCTTTCCTCGTTCTGAAAAAGATAAATCAATCAAATACTGCTTGCTATAGAACTTTTATGTGCATGCTCTTCACATCCATCCACACTTATACCCAGCTATTTTACTGTTAAGCAATGTTTTATTCTTTTGTTAGAGTCTTTGCACATTAGGCACTTATTCCCCCTCCCTTTTGGAATCTAAATTCACACTTTACATGTAGATTGGGGGCAGAAGGAGGGTAGAACAAAGGTGGAACATACCTGTCTCTATGAGGCATCTAATTCCTCACTCGAGGAAATCACCCAAGGTCAGTCTACTGGCAGATAATTCACATGTATCCCCTAAGTGTTAATTGTCCTTTACTTTTTTGCTTTTACTCCTAAAACCAGCTAAGAAGGTCCCTCCTTTGCCTAATAATAACACTTCTGATGAATAAAGTGCAGGGGGCCCCACAGCACCTGGCATCATAGATAAAACCCTCCAGGTACCCTTTGTTGAAGGAGTCAGGGAACATAGTCCCATACTCACTTTCTCCCTCAACCAATTACTAAACTCAAATACACTACAGCATTCATCTGAAGGCAGAAGTATCTGTTAACACTTGGTCTCCCACCAATCAGCATCCTAGAAACCTCTCTCCTCCCCCCAAAAAAGAGAACAATGTCTCCAAAATATGTTAGTGAGGAGAATTTCCATGTGCAAAAGGGGAAAATGTGAAGTTCTCTTTGGAAAATGACTTTGTCAGTCTATTCCCCTAATATGCACATAGATTCGGAGACCCACAGTACTTCAAATCCCATCTTCAGCTAACTGTAAGAGTATCCCCTAATAAATCTCCTATGGATATAGAAGCTTTGTTTGGGACTTTCCTTTTCTTCTCCCTTATGTAGATGGAAGGGTTCTTATATGATTCATTTGGAAAGGTATTTGCTGCCAAATAAAGGAACTGAAATGGGCAGAAGAAACTCATCAAGTGTCCTCCTCATGTTTTTCTTTTTTTAATTAATTTGTTTTCAATTTTCAACAATCACTTCCATAAATTTTAAATTTTCTCACCCTCTTTACCCCTCTCCCTCCCTAAGACTGCATGCCATTTTCTATGGGTTCTACACACACATTCTTATTAAACACATTTTAACGTTAGTCCTGTAGCATAGAAGAATTAAAATGAATGGGAGACACCATGAGAAAAACCAAAACAAAACATAACAAAAGAAAAAATATTCTGCTTCTTTCTGCATTCCAATTCCACAGATCTTTCTGTGGATGTGGATGGTGTTTTGCCTCAAGAGCCCTTTGGGAATGTTTTAGGTCCTTGCATTGCTGTGAAGGGCTGTCTATCAGAAACAGTCCTCTGTTGCTCTGTATAATGTTCTCCTAGTTCTGCTCCTTTCACTCACCATCAGTTCATATAAATCCTTCCAGGCCTCTCTGAAGTCCTCCTGTTCATCATTTCTTATAGCACAATAATATCCCATTACATTCACATACCACAACTTAATCAGCTATTCCCCAATTGACAGGCATTTCCCCCTCATTTTTCAACTCAATAAATCCTCATTTCAATTTCTATAGTGAGGGATCCAAATTTGGGACCCAGATAATGACATAGTAGATAAATTTTCAGACCTGGAATCAGGAAACCTGGGTTCAAACTCTGGCTTGGACACCTTTGTCTATGGTATCATGAGCAAGTCACATAAACTCACTGAGTCTTGAATTTCACATCTATAAAATAGAAATGATATTAACACAAAATTACTTTCAATGTACTTTATAAACCTTAAAGCACTATATAAATACCTTATTATTTTTATTTCCCAAGAATACCTCTATGGATTTACCAATGTGGAATGAATTATTCAAGAGTTTTGACATCATGCATGGTTTGTGTTGCTCTCAGGAGCAAGAACGTGGATCAAATCTTTGCTCACTTATCAGGAGGTATCAAAGCTAAATATACCTACAGGGAATGTTTCCTAACAGAGGGATACAAGAATGGATATTGACAGAGAATATCCTATCCTATAGTCAAGTCCCTTTCTCTGTGTGGAGTCTTCCATGATTACAATCTGGTTTACCATGGAGGAAAGTGAATGGGTTCTACCCCTTATAATCTGGCTAATTTATCAACTTCAACTTGTGAAGTATTTTGTTTTGCCTTTTTTTCTCCTGAGTTACCTACCACTCACAAGTAGGCATGCTTTCTTGGTTCAGCTAAAACTCTTCTCGGTCTCTAAGATTGGAAAGTAGCCTTGGTGAGGTTAAAAGCCCAATAGCAAAATACATGGCAGCCTCTATGTCAAAATTCTCCTTCCCTTAAAGAGATTTGGAATTACAAGGTCCACCCTCCCCCTCCTCTTACACATAAGCCCTCAAATACTAAAACCCAAGATAGGAGGATATAAAGTATCTGTGTGGGATTTTAGGGATTTAAATCTTGATAAAAACTAATGGAGCCTCCCTTTCAAAACAGAAATGTTTACTGTGATTCCTTAAATGAGAATGTTGTAATAGGGTATATGATTAGAGGAAGGGAGTTTAGAAAATAGATGGATCATTAAAGGTTGATCAGCTAGCCTGGGGACAGCAAAAGGGCAAAACTTGGGCCAGAGTTGGAAAGACCTAAATGGTATTTTTTGAGAAGGTTGGAAGAGAGAGTAAAGATGAGGTGGCCTATGAAAGAGATGTTGACTCTCCAAAAGCTAATTGGTCAAATGATATGAACAGGCAACTCTCAAAAAAAGAATTCCAAGTTACCAAGACCATAAGAATACTTTTAAAAAGCTCTAAATCACTAATAATGAGAAATGCACATTTCCTCAATGTAGGAAATTCTTTTACATGACCATGGGAAGTAAAGTTAGGAAGGAGAAGAGCACTGGGAAAGAAAGAGAGAGAAAAAAAGAAAGAAATGAGAAAAAGAAAGAAAATTAAACAAAAGAGGGTCACTAAAGCAACTTGTAAGAGAACAGAGAAAAAGCCAAAAAGAATCATAGACAAGCACAACAGCTCTGAAAGTTACATGTTGACTCTGTTATAGACTTGAAAGGAAAAGCCAGCTTGTAAGTATTAAAGATTCGCTGTTTCATGTACAGGGCTCTTCTGTTCTAATTTCTGCATTGAAAACGCTGATTTTCTTTGGTGTTCATTAATTTCAGCATTTTTTTTAAAACAGTAGAAAAAGGGAAGGAGAGACAGGGTAGAGAGAAGGAGGAAAAGAGGGAGAGACGGTGACAGAATGAGAGGTTGACTGTTAGTCAAGATAGACAGTAGAGGGACCAGTCAATAGCTTAAAAGTTGGGCCTGTGGCCAAGGTCAGAGAAAGCAAACAGTAGGGTATTAATTAGAACCGTAATCCAGTGGCCAAATGGGAGCTCCTAGGTTCACCTGTAGTTAGGATCTAGCATACTATCAAAACAATACCATGAAGTGGGGTGGGTGAAGACCTAGGGGAAAAAAGGACCTTAAGTACAAAGGTGGGGCAGCTAGGTGGTGAAGTGGATAGAGTGCTGACCTCAGAGTTCAAATGTGACCTCAGACACTTGACACTTACTAGCTAGGTGACTCTGGGTAAGTCACAACTCCAATTGCCTCACACACACACACACAAAAAGTGGTACCAGAGAGAACTATAAAGGACTATTGAGAACTTTAAACCTAGCTAAGTCTCAAGAATAACATGAGATGTACCTGTGACATGCTTCAACTGTGTCTATAAAGGGTTCATAACCCGGGATCCTTGAACATGGCTATTTTTTTCTGTTGTTGATTTTTAATGGCTGCATTTCAATGTCATGGGCTTCTTTTTTTAATCCTAAGTATTTTACTGTTTAAAAACTTGTCCTGAGAAGGGTTTCACCAGACTGCCAGAGGGGTCCGTAACATCTGTGATGAGGGCTAGTTTTTAGAGCAAGCTTAGATTGCCAAATATGGCCCTGCCCCAAGAACATTGTCCTGGATGTGCCCAGACCTCCTAAGATGGAGGCAGCTCTGTGTCCCCTCCCTCATAGGTGGGCATAACCTCCTTTGGTTGGTTGTGTCCTCAAAACTAGGAAGACTAAGACAGTCGCCCCCTTTCTGCTACTTCTAGTTTGTGTTATTTTGGGGGGGGGTTGTGGTTGTTGACTTCCTTTCCTGTTACCTCCAGGGTGTGGAGATCACAGTTTACCCACATTATAGGCAGGTACCATGAACAGAACTGGTGAGAGGGGAGGATTTCCTTTCCCTGCTTTCCCTGCCTTTTACCCCAGCTCTGACAAATGAGCCTGGGGGAGGAAGAAGGAGGAACTATTTGTTCCTCTTCTTTGCTACTCACACCAACAGTAATTTGTACCAGACCTGAGAGTCTGAGTCATGGTATCTTGGGAGCCAGGATGCCAGTTGTGGGTTGGTGCACCCAGCCAGCTCACCAGGAAGTCCCTGAGAAGCCAGTGTCCCTGCGACTCCAGCCCAAAGAGAGAATTGGGCTTGGAAATGGGACAGCAGTCTATCTTAACTAATTCCCTTCCCTTCCCTAGAGACTGAACAGTGAAGGGATATAGGAAATTAGGCCTCCTGCATTTTGGGGGGGAGGGGGGGAATTAGTCTATATAATTTTGATTATATCTTTGAAATAAATACTGCTTTATAAAAGCTAATCTGACAGTGGCTGATTGGAACTGGAAAGAATTTCATAAATCTTAAAGCATGATCAACATATGAATTACAATTATTTTATCAACACAAATCAAGAGTTCTTTATCTCAAAATCATGACCTGGAGTAGTTTTTATTTTTTTTAATGTGATAACTATTTCAATATATATATACATATATGTATATATACATATATACATATATGTATATATATATATAATTAATATTCTCTGTAATCCTAAATATTTTATTACATGCATTTAAAAGCAACATTCTGAGGTTCCATAGACTTCACCAGACTGTCCACAGGCTTCATGATACAGAAAAGGCCAAGAATCCCCTGATACAGAGTAATCTTAATAGCTTTTGGCTCCCAGGTTCAAGCCCATTCTGGCGCCCTCTCACCTCCTCTGAACTATGGCAAAGCCAAACCAGGATAACTGCCTACAGACTGCTCTTTCCCCATGAGAATATGGAGTTAACACTAACTTTCAAAGGGGTGGGTGTATCACTTCATGCCTGCAGCTGCCCTCTCCACTCCAAAGGCTGCTCTCAGTTTTATATGGTGGGTAAGGACAGGTGACCTGCCCAAGGTCACAGAGGTATGAATCTCAGATGCAGGATTCAAACCCAGGTTCCTGCCTGCTTTCCACCACCCCACAAAGGAGGCTGCCCCAATTTGGGTTCAGGCTGATTCCACCCCCAACCATCCCCTGTTTTAGCTCCAAGACAAGTCCTTTGGGCCATGGCTTATTTTTAGCTCTAGCGGTTTATCTCCCAGTGAAATTGGTGCCAGCTGTGGTCACCTGTTTGATTGCTCTATGAGTGACTGCCTTTAACTAGAAATTAATTTGGATTACTTAGGCTTCCCTTGCCCAGCAGAAAAACTCTGGCTGTGTAAATTTAAAGCTGCTGGGGATTTTTTTTTTTAATCTCTTTCCCTCATGCGCCAACTCTAATTTTGTGCTTTCTTTGCTTTTCCCCCTCAGTGCCCATTTTTAATCTGTCATCTTTGTCCCCTCAGAAGTTGACACACTTTTGCTCCTCCCCTTCACTTTGCTCTCCCCGGGGGAAACCAAGGCACAGCCCTGCTGAATGTCTCGCCCTTCTTCAGAACCACTGGCAAAATTGAAAATGAAACTGAGGTGTTCAAAATGCCAGCCAGCTAGTTGCCCTCTTTTCCCAGCCTAAGCCTCGATGCCAAAGCATTCTGGTCCTACTCAAGGGAAGCTTTCCAATTTCAGGTTTGGTGAACTCTCAGGGCGCTGCAGGAACATGGTGAGGAAGCTGGAACGGGGAGCTCACACCTGGGAGAGCCAGCATCCAGGGTATGCTGGGAAATATTTAACAAGCTGCAGGACGCAATTTTAAATTTCCTCTGCATAGCTCACATTTTCTTCCTCACTTTCTTAAGTCCAGACAATAAAAAAGAATATCAATAAATCAAGCCCTGATTTGTAGCTGTGAGAGTCCAGCACACCCCAGGCTCAACACAAACTACAGTCTTTCTTCAGTGGGACTTGGCTCAACCCCATAAGTTCACAAGAGTATTAGCTTATGTTTACATACAACATTTTATGACAGGATATTGTGAGGAAGGCATTTTCCAAACTTCAAAAACTACATCAATGTGAACTATTTTCCTTCATTTCTCTGTGCAGGAAGCAACACAGTTTTGAGGACATTAAGGGATCAATTCTCAAGATATCTAAAAGAGGGAAGGATAAACAATTGTAAAAAAAAAAAAAATCAGACATTCTTCTTATCCTTCCTCCCAAGGCAACTGAAAAACTGTCAATAATTGCATATCCACATGCCTCCTTTCCCATCAGTACAAAATCATTAAAAGAATAATTTACACTGTATAGAAGGCATTGTTGAAAATACGAGATGGTAGGAATCAGGAAGTTTTTCAAAGACCATTATTCCACATCAGACCACATAGAGTCACAGAACTACAGAAACTAAGTTAGAAAAGACCACAGAATTAGACCCGAACAAAAATCCCCTCCACCATAACGCTCAGCAAGTGGCCATCCAGCCTTGGCCTGAAACTTTTCAGGGAGGGGAAATTCACTCCTTTCAAAAGGACCTCATTCTATATTGTGATAATGCTGTTAGGAAGTGTTTCTTTACTGATGAGATTAAATTCATCCCTACAACTTTTTCTCCTGACCTTGTAATAGGTGCTTAATAAATGCTTCCTGACTGTACTTCAGCCCTCCTCTGGATTTTCTACAAAGTCGGGTACTTTCCATTGTGCGGCTCCCAGAAATGAACACAAGAATTCAGATGTTATTTGACCAAGGCTGGCAGTCACACCTCTAACACTGTGATTCTTCCATTGAAACCATAAGATTGAATTAACTTTTGTAACTCCTTAATCACATTGTTGATTTATAGAAAGGAATGAAACAAGCATTTATTACGTGCCTATTATTAAATGTACTAGACACTGTGCTAAGTGCTTTACTTGACCCTCCCAATAACCCTGGGAGGTAAGTATTATCCCCATTTTAGAGTTGAGGACACTGAGGCAGGCAAGCTTAGTGACTAACCCAGGGTAACATACCTTAGTAAATGTCTGAGACCAGATTTAAATGTGGATCCTCTTGACTCTAGGCCCAGGGCTCTACCCATGGCTCCATCCAGTTGTCTTACTAATAATCCACTTAAACGCCTGGATTTTTTTTTTTGAAGCATGCTTCCCTCATCTTGTACTTACGTAGCTGATTTTTGAAGACAAGTGTTAAGATTTTTCTTTTACTTCTATTAAAGTCCATCTTAATAGATTCAGCCTGTCAAGCTCTTTATCATTCAATATCATTTGTAAATTTAATATGCATGCAATCCACACCTTTGTCCAAGTCAACTACAAAAAACTCAGACTTCACAGAGCCCAGCCCAGATGGTTGTGGTACTCCCTGACAGACATTTGTCCAAGCTGAGTCAAAGACAGCTCATTTTTACAGTCGTGTAATTAAATAAGTGATGCAGAAAAGGATTACTTATTGCTGATTAGTTATTTTTAAACATTTTACTTGATAGATCAGATGAATTGACTCTCCTCCAATGAGATGTCTTCCATGTAAATGTTTAGATCTTTAAGATTCTCTGATCTATTAAAAAACAGATCATTTTAAAACCTCCTAAATATTACCAAGATCAATAGAGGCACAAAACATGAAATCAGACTCACCAAGGATGTTTGCCATCACCATGTAGAATGTGCAAAGTAACATCCAAATTGAAGAGGTAGGTCCATTCCTTGAGGTCCTCCATATGCTTCTCTTTGACATGGTGCTAATTCAATCAAACCGCAGAAGGCGGTGGAGTCACCTAAAGGAGATCGAAATCATCACTATGTTATCAGTCCTCATTAGGAAAAAAATGACAAAACAACATTCAAAAGACTTAACAACAAAGGAAAAACTAGCCAATGAAGGATACTTGCTGTCTAGTTGAGTGGTCATTTGGTTTTTGCCTGGAGGCTTACC
The DNA here is from genome assembly GCA_028658325.1 of Potorous gilbertii. Classification (NCBI taxonomy): domain Eukaryota; kingdom Metazoa; phylum Chordata; class Mammalia; order Diprotodontia; family Potoroidae; genus Potorous; species Potorous gilbertii. Next base: position 93,591,777 of record CM053770.1, read on the forward strand.
TGAGAGGGAACTCCCTACTATGCACCTAGATGGGTGGGCAGTAGAGTTGGTCTGGTAGTACTTGTATCTTGGGCAGCCATCGCGCAAGGGCAAAAAATTGGGCCCAGAATTGAATAAGAAGAGAGCAGTCATGATTGCCTTTGGGAAACTGTGTAGTAATTCCAGTGACCCCAGGTTCTTTCTTGAAATAAAATAGTATCATTTTAACAACAGTATTCGTCCAGGGACAATCCTGGCTGCAAATCATGGAGTGCCACAGTCTCGGAGGAATCAAAATTATGGGTCAACAAAAGGGCAATGGAGAGATGCATGATGGGCATAAATAGGCTCCAGCATATTACAGATGATGAATGGTGCTCATGAAGAGACATAAAAGATGTCATCAAAGAGATGTATGATCAGAAAAGGAAATGGCCCAGGTATATAGCCAGAGTGATGGATAAAGGCTAGAAAGCCCAATTGCTGTATTGGTACCCATGCAATTTGAAGATAACAGGAGAAAGGCCCCCCAAATATAGGGTGGACCTTGGTGGATGATTTATGGAAGAGTCTCTCAGGATGAGAAGGCACGAGTTGGTAGTGATCTGCGCCATTAGAAGGAAGAACCACATTGATGAAATAACAAAGCATTTACATTGTTTGAGCCCCCCAGTAATCCTGAAGCATAAATAGAAGATTTTTAATGCCCATTTTACAGATTAGAATCCTAGATCTTCTTCTGACTTCTTCTGACTCTAAATCTCATCCTCTTCTCTCACAATATGCTTCCTCCTTGAGGAGGTTGAGTGGCTCACTCCACAACAACAAAGTGGCATCCAGCTGTTTTGATTAAAATAGTAGGAAGCACAAGATTGTATCCCTCATCCTCTCAAATCCCTAAGAATTTCAAGGCCAGTTAAAACCTCCGCTTTCCTCTTACTACATTAAATTGAGGTCCTCAGGTCAGTGAGCAAGGAGACTCTACCATGCTTTGTAGCCAGCTGGCTGTGATCTGAAATTAGAATTAATTCTGATAATTAACATTTAGTCCTTCATCACTATTCTGACCATCATTCTTCCCACCTACTCCACCCTCCACCTTGGCAAGAGTCCAATATCATCCTATGAAAGTTTCAAAAGAAAGACTGACACCTCCATGTAGTGGTAAGATTGCATTAGCCTAACAAGTAAGGCACTGCCCAATCATTTCCACAGACTGTCACCTGCCCATCCCTCAGAATAAAACATGACTTTCAAATCCAGTTTAATGGATGCATCCAGTAAATTTACCACATTTTGTATGAGCCTCTGGAATACAGTAGGAAGGAATGGGATATGCAGGAAATTAGAATTTCCCAAAGGAAATTAGAGAAAAGGAGAAAAACCAAGTGGGAACCAAGAAGGTACAGTGGAAAGAATACTGTCCTTGGAGTCAGAAGAATGGGGGTCAAATCTCTCCTCTGATGCTTACCACCTGTACCATCTTGGGCATGACACTTACCTGCTCTAGACTCCAGTGTCCTTTTCTGTAAAATAAGGGAATTAGACCTAATGGCATCTGACCTTTCTTCTAGCTCTCCACTTAGGATCCTGAGCTATAATAGAAATGTCTGGTCTATACTCAGAAAACTATTTTTCAGATGACTTCCGAAGTTGGCTTCTGTTGTTCTTCAGTTGTTTCAGTCATTTCCAACTTTTGTGACCCCATTTGGGGTTTTCTTGTCAAAGACACTGGAGGGATTTTGCCATTTCCTTCTTCAGTTCATTTTATAGATGGGGAAACTAAGGCCAACAGGGTTAAGCGACTTGCCCAGGGTCACACAGCTAGGAAGTGTTTGAGACCAGATTTGAACTCAAGAAGATGAGTCTTCCTGATTCCAATCCAAGAATTCTATTCACTGCGCCACTCTACAGCCATCCTACGAGGACAAAAAACGATTTTCATCTTGGGAGTCTTGGACAATATAACAATGTCTCATAGCTATATAGTAAATCACAGTTTTCAGAATCCTCTTTTATCCAACATGGTATTGTGGCAAGAGAAGTGATCTTCAAGTTAGAAGATTTGAGTTCAAATCCCAGCTTTGACACTCGCCAGCAACGCTATCACAGGCAAGTCCATTGCCCTTTCATGGTTTGTTTGTTCATCTGCACGATGAAGATGGTAATAGTGCTCATTCTGGAGTCCTATACATGGACTCAGGAAGACCTGGCTCAAGTCCCACCTCTGACATGTGCTATATCTGAGATTATGGACCAAGCGCTAGACCTGTCCAAGCCTGTTCCTCATCTGTGAGGAAATGGGGATAAAACCTGTGGTGCCTATTCACAGGGCTACCATGAAGGTAAAAAAGACCAAGTATGTAAAGTATTTTTCAAACTTCCAGGTGCTATCTGAATATTCCTTGAGATTGCTCCACATTGTCTAAGTGACATTGAAAAGAAACCTGAGCCTGGAGGCAGGATGATCTGAGTTCAAATCCTGCATCAGACAACACTACAAGCATAACTCTGGCAATATTATTTAACCTCCATGGAACTCAGTTACCTCGTCTGTAAAGCAAGAATCTTGGACTCAATGGCCTATAAGGTCCTTTAATAACTATAAGACTATGCTCCTAGCATCCCAAGTGCTTGCAGTGAAAACATCCCTATATGTCTTGGGGTCAAAAGATCTGTTTGAATTCCAGCTCTTGTATACTAGCTATTATAATAACTATATGAAAGTCGTTTAATTTCTCCGAGCCTCACTTCCCTCATCTGTACTATGGAGACAATAAAACATGTGCTCACTTTACAGAATTGCTGCAAAGAAAGTATTTTGCAAAACACAAGCCAATATATCAGTGTAAGCAGTTGCACGTAAAATCATAAGCATTTTATAAATACATGCTGTCTCATATATTATCTAAAAATAGAGATCGCTCATGCTCATCCCAGGGCCATGTCCTTGGACCTGTCAGCTCTGTGCCTAGGTATGTGCTGTTCACAGACTTGATAAGTTCATCTTCTATGTGGTCATCCAAGTCATTGATGAAAATGTTGAGCAGGACAAGACCAAGGACAGAGAGCCTTAATGTAGTCATGAGAGATCTCCTTCTGGGTTGACATCAATCCATTAATAAACATTCTTCCGATCTGGTCAGTTAACTAGCTATGAAGCCTTCTAACTTCACTATCATCAAGGCTTTGTTTTTCTCCACCTTGTCCACAAAGAAAACATGAAAGATTTTGTTAAATGCTTTGATTTCAGTGAGAAAACCGTAAGAGCCCAGGCTTTGTGTTAAGCTGAGTCAAGATGGAGTCAGTGAACAATAATCTATGTACCCACAATTTAGTTCTCTGTGCATTAAATTATTTCTATGCACCCTTATTTTTGTCCTACCCTGGAAATGAAGCTTCAGGCCATAAGCAAGGGACTGGACTTGCATTCTTCTTGTCTTTATAATGGATTGGATTCCTAGTCAGTGTGTACAAGATGAGTGAAAACAATTATCCATATGTCTACTACAATCTCCTTACTTCAACCCCTTCGAACCCCTACTTACCCCTTATCTAAGACCTTTTCCCACGTCATTCACTGTTTGTTGGCCTCACCCTGGTAAATTAATTCACTCTGTATGTATTGTATTGAGTTATCTTTACACGTGTTGCTTTCCCCCTTCCTCATTGTGGAACATCCATACTCCCCTACAACCTTCTCACCCTGGGTCATCCCTCCACCATGTTATCCCTCCTTTTCCTATCAATAAGTTCCTTCTCAGGTCTCCATTTAGGTGAAGGACACAAGTCAAACAACTATCACTCCTCTCCTAGCTCTGCTTCTGATTTTTCAGACTTTGCTGGCATACGTTAGCTACTAGCTCATCAGAACATTTTTTGTGGGGGGAAATTGCAATATTTCTGTGCCTGGATCCTTCTTATCCTACAATAGTCATTCTTCCCTGTGGCCTTCTGAGCCTGGAACAAGCCTCCACCCAGTCCCCTTTTCCCACCACCAAATGCACACACAAACAAACAGGGCCTTCATTTTGGGGGAAAGGTCCAGGCCACCAATCTTCATCCCCTTCTTGGTTCTGCTTGTGCCTTTCTAGACTTTTCCCCAAAGCCCTTCTGCCCCATACCACTTTCAGCTCCTTTTTGGCTTCTTGTCTTGCCCCCAATTGTCTCCTTAAAGTCAGGGACTGGTTGGTTGGTTTTGGGGGCAAGGGAGGGGCGTGCTTGCATCTGCATCCATGGTACTTAGCACTGTGCTGACACAATAGTAAGTATTTAATAAATAACTGTTGCTTTGCCTTTTAAAAAACATGTAAGTTTTTGGAAAGTAGAGATTGTTTTTGGTTTTTTGTCCTTTTATCTCCATTTCCCCGAATATACATTAATAAATACTTGTTGGAAAATAAAATGAAACAGAACACTGCAGAATTACGATCAAGCATATTCCCAATAAGAAATTGGAAAACGTGCCCTACTTTCTTTTTATATAAAGAGGACTAAGGGTGTGGAAAAGTACATGTACTATTAGACTAATTGAGTGTTAGTTTTTCTGGACTACTTTCCCCTTCTTTTTTATTTTCTGATGTGTGGAGAGGGAGAGATTTATTTGGAGATGAAGTTAAGATAAGAACAAAACATAGCAATTTTCAAAAATTGTTAATAGTGACATTTAATGAAATTTATATATAAAATAGACTAAGTAAAATTAAGAATTACTGTTCTATTAAAATGTATTATTATACTGTGCATGTAACAGGATATTATTGAGCAGTACTAAATAATGAAAAAAATTATTTCAGAGGATACTGGGAAGTGGGAGCTTATGCAGAGTAAAGCAGATGGAATCAGGAGGACAATTTATACATTGTAATAAGCAGGCTAACAACCAAGTCTGGGGCAATTTTGTGTGGTGCCATATAGGACAAGGAAGCCATGAATTCTGGTGGTCTGGGCTGTTGCCAGGTATTCTTTGGAAAGACACAAGCAGAAAGGAGCTCCAAGGAGACAGAGAAGAAGGAAAGACTGAGAGGCAGAGGGCAGCCCCCTCAGCTGCCAACATGTATGAGAGCTGCCCCATACATGATCTTTGATCTCTAGGGTCTAAAAGTCTGAGACAACTGAGAGAAGCCCCTGGTGTTGACTAGTCTCCCTCTGCTAGTTTAAGCTGACACCCTAACTCATTTACTTTTGTGTATTTTCTGGCATATTCTAATTTCTAGAGCATCTCCAATTTCTGTTTGCTGTTTTGACTGAATAAATTGATTTACTTAATATTTATTATTTGTAGCATTTGGTGGAGAAGGAAGAGAAGGGATATAGTATAAGCCAAGGTCTGTATTTTTCCTTAAGAGTTATGAGAAAGTAGCTTTACCTCTGAATCTAGATTTGTACCCCTACACCATCCTGGAGGGGTGACTGATAAAAGAACTCTAACCTTTTTGGAAAAGGGGAGCCATCTAGACTTGGCAAATCTCTCCTCTCAGCTACCAAACTGGCAGGCAAGGCACAGCCCTCCTCCAACTCCAGCACAGGTAAACTAAACATCATATCTATTCAGGCTACCCACAAGCCACGAGTGACATCAATGTATTTAGACAATCTTCACACAGCCACACACGTATGTGCCTGAACACATACACATACATATACACACACAATGACAACATTGTAAAAAAAATCATTTTGATAAACTTAAGAACTCTATCAAAATATTCTACATACAGAGCACCAAATGGGGAACAAGTTACAATAAATGTCACTAGTGATGCCTCTTTTCCCCTTTAACAGGGATAGGGACTAGATCTGTGATTTCACTGGGGTAGGGAACTCCCATGAAGAAATCCCGTCTATCAAACTCCTCTGTAACCTATAATCTTAGAGCGGTTCTCAAACAATGGTTCCCTTGTGATCTGGGAACCTCAAGACCCTTTGATGGATCCCACAAAGTCAAAACTTCTTTCACAATAATACTAAGTTGTTTTAATTTCTAACACAACAGACACCAATGGATATCAACTCACATAAACAAAAACTTTGGGGGGAGGAGGCAGATTCCTCAATAATTTTTCAAGATTGTAACGGGGTTCTAAGGCCAAAAGTTTTGAGAATTGCTATTTAGAGAGTTGCTTAGAGCACTGAGAATTTAAGTGACTTGACCAAGGTAATGCAAATAGTATGTGTCAGAGGAGAACTTGGACATGGCTCTTTCTAGTTCCAAAGCCAACCTTCCACCCACTGTGATATACTGGTTCTCTTTAATATATCATTCCACCATGAATACAGCATCAACAAGAGGTTTCATTTCCTAGCTCTCAAATAGCTGGTATAGGACAATGAATTAGGAATTGGGCAGATGTACCACAGAGGTCCTAACTACTGGAGCAACATTGAAATAGGAAGGATCTTAGAGGTCATCTAACTAATCAATCAAGTCAAGCCCTTTGCTAAGCTCTAGGGACACAAGAATTACTGCCAGGAACTTAACATCCTAATGAGATCTACTCCAGCCATCTCGATGTACATAGAAATGAGAGTTCAAAAGACCCACCCAAGATCACACATGTTTAAGGGGGAGCACTGACTCCGGAGGCAGTGAACTGAGCCCAGATTATCTCTACAGGTCAAAGTCTCAACCTCAACAGATTTCTAGCTCTTTGCCATTTAAGAACTGGCTTGGCCCTTTAAAAAAAAACAGATTGGTAAATGTTGTGTTTACAGAGCCTTAGACATCTCAGAAAACTAGAGAACTCCTAATCTTAGTGAAATTTACCAGACCCAGGATGGAATTTTCTTGCTTTTTGCCAAAGGTTGTTAGAATATTTGTAGAGCAGAAGTAGATACGATTGCATCTTTCAAAAGTAAATGCTAAAAATTGAAGTACTTCAGACTGAGCTAGAAGATCCGAGTTCAAATCCTTATTCAGAAGTTTTGGACAAACACAAAAAACAAGCTATGTGACCCTGGGAAAATAATTTAATTTCTATCTGTCTCAGTTTCTCTAACTATGAACTAAAGGTAAATATAGCACCTGATTCCTAGGGTTTTCCTGAGCATCAAACAAGATATCATTTATAAAGTATTTAGCATAGTATCTGGAACATTTGCTCAGTTCTTTCAGTTATATTTGACTCTTTGTGACCCCATTTGGGGTTTTCTTGGCTGAGATACTAGAGTGGTTTGTCATTTCTTTCTCAGCTCACATTATAGATGAGGAAACTGTTGCAAACAGGGTTAAGTATCTCACCTAGGGTCACACAGTAAGTGTCTAAGGCTGGATTTGGACTCAGGAAGATGAGTCTTCCTGACTCCAGGCCCATGACTCTATCCACTGCACCGCTTAATAAATGTTTCCTTCCCTTCTTCTAGACCTCATTTGTAAAACGAAATGGTTGGACTTGGTGGCTTCCAAGCCGCATTCCAGATTCAAATCTGCAATCCTATTCTTAGAAGTGCATTTCCAGCAAAAAGCAAGGCTATATATACTTGTTTCCAGAAAAGGAATCATAGGGCCAAATGATTGTGGAGTCCTTTGCCTTGCAGTGTCTAAAGTATCTTTCCCTTCAACTTCTGAAGAAGTCACTGCCAATAGAGAGGTTCTTATGTTCTTATGGTATGAGTCCTTTAAGATGCTTCCAGGGCATGTGGCTACTCTGCCACTCTCCAGTCAAAAGAAGTCCACAAATCCTTCAGCCCCAATTACCAGGTAGTTTTGTCTCAGTTACAACTAATTCCATTCAGGATCCAGCCTCTCCATAGCTTTTACCCCAACGTTCTTTTCTTTTGGATCTCATTCTTTCTCATTCAATTCACCTTGTTTCCATTGGACTCCCACTTCCCATGTGGCACCAACTCACACACTGGTATCTACCAACATCCAGCTCTTGTTCAGTCTCTTAACTCCAAGAAATCCAAAAACCACACCAGTTAGGCAAATACAGTATGACATCCTGCTTGTTTCTTTTTACTATCTAGTCCTGAAAAAAAAGACATTTACAGAAATACCACTTCTGATATACTATTGCCTTGGATTCAGGTTTCTTGAAGACCTTAACATGGTGGATCTACAAACCTTAATATCGATGACTTGGAGAGTTCCATGAGGCAAAATCCATTTCCCCCATAAAGAGTTAGAACAAGAAAGACCTCTATGACATAAATGGTTAAGTATGCTCCACTTGTCACATAAAATAATAAAATCCTGCTTGAAATTACTGTATCTATATTGAAGGAGAAAGAGAAAGGAAGCATCAGATGGGGTCCATCTCACTGGTTCTAAGTCTCACTTAGAACACAATGCCTCTCCTACTCCCTGTACAGGCCAGAGCACCAGAGGGAATTAGCTCTTAACAGATGATGCAGCTGGTGCTTAAGGCTTTATGGAGCCTTTGATACTAAGACCAGGTACTATTTATATGATGCTTTAAAGTTCACAAAGTGCTGTTACATGTGATCTCATTTGTTCTTCACAATAGCCCTTGAGGTAGAGATTATTAGTATCCCTGTTTTACAGATGGGGAAACCGAGGCTGAGAAAAGTTAAGTGACTTGTCCAGGGTCACACTGCTAGAATGTACCTGAGGTAGCCTTGAAGTCAGGTCCTTCCTGACTCCAAGTCTTATGCTCTCTCCGCTGAATCACCTAGTTGTCTCTATAAATGTCCCAGGTCTGTGCATATGTCTAGAAGCAGCTAGATGGCTCAGTGGTTAGAGTGCTGGGCCTGGAGTCAGGGAGACCTGAGTTTAAATTTGGCCTCAGATACTTCCTAGCTGTGTGACCCTGGGAAAGTCACTGAATTCTGTTGGCCTCAGTTTTCTCATCTGTGAAATGAGTGGAAGAAGGAAACAGCAAACCATTCTAGTATCTTTGCCAAGAAAACCCCTAAACGGGATTGCAAAGGGTCAGACATGACTGAAAACAGCTAAAAAACAATAAAAACAACAGCAGAAAAGTGTGAGATGGAAAAGGGGTGGAATTGGAGTATTGAATTTAGAGTCGGAAGATCTGAATTTGAATTTTGATTCTCACAACCTATATGACCTTGGTCAAATTATTTGCCCTCTGTGAGCTTCAAGCTCCCTTACCTATATATTGAGGGGGTTAGACTTTACAATTTCAAAATCAAGAAATTGAATTGAGTCACTTACTAAATTAGTAAAAATTTGTGAGTATGTGCTCACCACAGCAGCTTCTTTCAGCCAGAGGACCCCACATATATGCTTAGGTAATCATGACACCTAAATTCCCTACCCACCATCCTGGGACCAGAAGACTGGCAAAGCCCTTGTGTCCCCAATGCATGCGAGGCTTTTATCAATCCTGACATGTACTTGGCACACCTATGAAATAGCATCTTACCAGTTGTGTTCCAGAGGTAGATAGGAAGAATAAAGGTAGGGAATGGGGAGCGGGGGTGAGACGGTAAGACCCCAACTCTGCCCTTCTCTCTTGTCTGTGTCTCCCCGTCTTGGCATTATCTCTTCTCACAAGAGCCTGGCCAAGCCCACTGAAGGAGAGCTGAATAGGGGACTGCAAATTGAAATGAACATCCTGTTGAAAAGAATACGGAGTGGTGATAAATAGCTTTATGGTGCCCCGGTGCATTACAGACAGCAGCAGACTCTATTAGTGGTATGCACAGGAGTATGTGCATGTATAAATTAGAGAGATAGGTTTCCTTCTCTCTTTCCCCTCCCTCCTTCCCTCCTTACACAAAGTGCTTTAGAAAGAATATCAGTGAAGACTCAAAGGGAGGGGGAAGCAGTAAGGAATAACTTAACATAGAGGGAACCTCATTAAAAAGATGTCCCCTCACTAGCTGCTCAATCACTAATCGCCTTTCTCCTCCTCACTTTAATTTTGACGCTGGTGTCTTGATTAATTAACTATGTCCCCAAAGCCCCTGGGTACTGAAGTAGAACTCAGCAGGAGTTTATATTTCTGTGTTCCAGCCAATTTGACAGGCGGGGGGCTCTCCCTGGCCATCTCCATGGGTAATGACCTGAGACACTCTTTGTCTCTGGAGGGAACCCTGCTGGGACTCTCTATTTCTCTAACTGTTAGCCACAGGGGGATGTGGCCAGTGGCAAAAGGAGAAGTTTCATACAGTGAAGTAACATACTTAGATTTTCTTTTAATTTTTTTGTATTTCCAATTGAATTTTTTCTCGGGCCTAGACATCTGTTGGCTTCTCCTAGCTGTCAGAATGGCAATAAGACGCACGGCCCAGAGGTTTACTCTCCTTAGGTAAAGATACTGGGTTTTCATTTTTAACATATTTCATTTGTTTTCAAGGCACTATGCGATAGTTTGAGTGGTGAGCCAATATTTAGTCTCAAGCTTTCCTGACTTGAGGTTCAATATTCTATCCATTGTGCAACTCTGATGCAGAAGGCGAAGTCATCCTACCTCTCTGGGCCTGCCTTTCCTCACCCACAAAATAGAGGGTCTTGATGTGACATCGTACAAGGCTTCAATCCCATCATCTTATGACTTGGTTCAACATCCTTGCTAATGGTACAGCTCCACCCTGCCCACCCCCTTCTCTCATGACTTCCTCTAATGTCTCTCTTTTGGGAGCTCTAACCAAAATTCAAGTTTTGCTAATTGGTCAGTGGGCTGTAGAATTCCTTCTACTCCCACCTGGGACACAGAGTTAAAGTGAGCACCATTTTACATCAAATAAAGATGCACTATTATAACAGGCCATTTGGAGCTGAAGAGAGACAGCTTGCACTCCCAAGAAACTTCCTTAGCTATAATTATTGTTAAAATAAAGGCTATGGAGAGAACATGTGACAGCATGTGATGGAGCCACCCAGGGTTCTTTTTGTCCTTATCAGAGACAGGCACTGGTCAGCTCCACCATGACTGAACACTGACCTGAGTGGCTCCTCCATGCTGAGGCAAATACTGCCTCATGTATATGTAGGAAGACAAAGAAAGGACCAAGAGAGCTCACCTCCACTCAGCCCCAGTGATGAGTACTCCCTCTCCTCAGCCTTCTTTGTGTTCTACATGTTCTCCATGCTGAGGCCCCCCTTCCTGACTCCTGTTTGATTGTAAACTCTTTACAGATAAGAATGGTTTTGTTTGGTCCTCGGATCTCCAGAGCCTACTGCAGGGTCTGGCACAGAGGACAGCTTACTAAATATTGAATTGAAGTCAGAGGAACTGGGCTCGCATTCTGCTTCTGCCCTTTGTTGTTGTTTAGTCACTACCACCATGCTCGACGCTTTGTGACCCCATCTGGGGTTTTCTTGGCAGAGATCCTGGAGTGCTTTGCTATTTTCTCTTCCAGCTCATTTTACAGATCAGAAAACTGAGATAAATAGTTTTTTAAGTGACTTGCCCAGGGAGTATCTGAGGCTAGATTTGAACTCAGGAAGTTGAGTCTTTCTGACTCTAGGCGAAGCACTCTACCCACTGCACCACCTAACTACTCAATTCTGCCATTTATCATGTGTGTAAATTTGGGCAAGTTGCTTAATCTTCCTGGGTCCCAATTCCCTTGTCTGTAAAATGGGGGGAGAAGTTTTACTACACAATACGTATACTCATTTCCAGCTCCAAACCTAGGGTCTCTTTTCAAATGTACTAATCTATGGTAAGCGAACTTTAGGTACACTAGCCATGAGTAAACTAGACAAGGATGAACAAGGCTGGCAAATCCCTTTAGTATCTAGGAGTCCCATTTATGAATTCATTTGTCTTTCTATATTTCCCTCAGGACACGGGCTCTAAGCAGGTCATATCTACAAAACTGATATCTTTGACCTGTCAAAAGACCACACACTGTAAGAATTTTTATCTCGAGTAGAGATGGCTTTGCAATGAACTATCCACACTCTCTTATCCAATCCTTGTCGTAACTAAACAAACAATGTAGGATGTGGCCAAAAAATCCCCAGAATAATACAAACTGGTCCTCACTGAACCTAGGGCTTATTAACAATGATTTTCTAGTGATCATTTTTCCAAATGAATTTTGGGAGAGTCTTGTCTTCTTCCCATGATAGCCTTAATCTCTCACACACACACCATCTTTTCACCTCATATAAGTAAGGAGCAATATTATGGTACAACAGAAGGGAAAAAGGCCCTTTTCTCCAGGTTAATAACAAGGGACCCAGGAGGCGAAGGAACATTATTACTGAGAGCAGTAAAATCCTTAGTCTGCTAGTGAGGTGCCAAGGCTGGGCTTTTAGGAGAGCCATGAGCCAGCTTCATGCTATTTTGGGGCCAGAACAGCCCTTCCACCCTTCCTGCTTATTTCTCAAATGCTGTTCTTAACTATAATGATGCTACCTGTGGGGGTGGAAAACGAAGAAAGGATTTCGGCTGAGAGTTGGTTTCATGTTGGCTAAAAGGATTATTTTATACCATCAGAAAGATAATTCACCACCTACTGAGGAAGGAAGGATTAGGTCTTTCCCTCAGATGGCACTTTATGAAAAGATTATTTAAAGATTACAGGACAAAATGAATAGGTTTGACAACATCTGGTAGGGCTGTTTTTTTGGCTGTCATAGAACAATGGTAATTTATCCAATTAGTGATAGAAAAGATCTGTTTTGATTAGTGCTGATTTAGATTATGTCGCATATGCATACACAAACATATCTTTTGGATGTTCTTTTCTCTTCTGCCATTTTTGACTCATAGTAAATAGAAAAAGTAATCATCCAATGCCACCTCCTGCTTACAGTTTCAGCTGGAAGTGATTTCATCTTTCTCTGAAATCTTACAGTACTTTTCTTTGTATCATTCTCATGGCAAAGCATTCATTCATTCTGCTGGCATGTATCATGCCTTTACTATGTGACATATTGGAAAATTGTGTAGCACCTTCAATATTCCCAAGCTACTCGCTCCCTACCATGACAGTCCCTCTTTTAAACACCAATATTTTCCCTGCGATACTGTACAGTGATGTTCACAGAACAGCACAATCTCAGAACCCCAGCTCTACTACACCTAAAATCTAATGAGAAAACTATGATGGTTAGGTAATCCACTGGAAGCCAGTGAGGACTCAAAAACTTCTTGACAGTAGAACAATGGGCCAATTGGAATAAGAAAAAAAAAATAACAGAGGTAAATATAGTCTTAGACTTGAATTCAAAAACTCTATTGAGGGATTTGTTCAGTTGTTTCAGTCATTGATTCCATTTCTGGTTTTCTTAGCAAATACACTGTAATGATTTGCCATTTCTTTCCCCAGATCGTTTGACAGATGAGGGAACATGGTTAAGTGACTTGTCCAGGGTCATACAGGAAAGGGGGTGGTTAGTCTGGTGAAGAAAAGGCTTTATGATGGGGAATCAGGGTGAGGGAAAGGGGAAGGGAAGTATGCAGACTAAGGACTGCTAATTGCCATTAAGTATTTAAAGGGTTGACTTGTAGAAGAATTAGAGTTATTCTGAAGTGGAGAAGAAGGAAATGAGTGGAAATGGCAAAGAGGCAAATTAAGCCTCGATATAAAGAAAAACAACTTAATAATTAGATTCACCCCGAAAATGGAATGTATTGCCTCCAAAAGTGACCTATCACTGGAAGTTTTCAAGAAAAGGCTGCATGACCACTGGCAAGATATACTGTGGCTGGGGATTTTTGATCAAGTACTAGCTGGTCTCAGGGATCCCTCTCAACTCTGAGATTCGGTGATTCATAGAAAAATATGGACAACCCATAAGTACAAAAATATTTATAATCACTCCTTGTGCTTGCAAAGAACTGGAAACTAAGGGAGTACCCACCCGTTGGCGAATGGCTGAGAAAATGATGGTCCATAAATGTAACGGAATACTATTGTGCTGTTAGAAATGATTAAATGGACAGTTTCGAAGAAATCTGGGAAGATTTATATAAGATTATGCAGTGAACAGAGTCAGAAGAGTGATATAAACAATAACAAAATATGTTCTAAACACAAATAACTTCAAAAGACTCAAGAATTTTGATCAATGCAGTGATTGGTCATAATTCCAAAGGAAAAATAATGAAATATACTCCCCTCCCTCCTGACAGAGAAGTGATAAATTCAGGATACAGAACGGGATGTATTTCTGGATGTAGCCAATGCTGGAATCTGTTTTGTTTGACTAAGCATAATTGTTATATGAGTTTTATTTTTTTCTATTTTTTTTCCTTAATGGAGAGGGCTAGAAGGGAAAGGTGTGAGAGAAAATAAAGTTAACTGAAAATTTTTAATTAAGAAAAGAAAGACAAAGTTGTAGCAATTTTTCATTGCTTTTTTGTCTTATGACATTTCCCTTCCTTTGATTTTGGGATTTAGAGGCACAAGGAACTCTAGGATTTGTATTTATTATGCACCTTATTACACTTAGTACTGTGCTAAGTGCTTTACCAGCATTATCTCATTTAATCCTAACCCTGAAAGGTAGGTGCTAGTTTTGTCCCCATTTTGAGGAAATTGGGACTGATAGAAGGTAAGTGACTTGCTTAAGGTCACCCAGCTAATACATGCCTGAAGTCACATTTGAACTCAAGTCTTCCTAATTCCAGCCTTGGCATTCAATTTACTGTTATGTACTCCCAACTGACTGACTTATCATACACATATTTCTGATATAGTGTGAAATAAACACCTTAGAACTATTTTAGCAATATTTAATTGCTAAGAATTCACCCTAAAAGAGTAACTCTGCATCCCTCAAACTATTCTTTTGTAGGACCTTTACCTACAATTATGTTCTGCTACTGACAGATTATTAATTTGATTACAATTTGTGGTTATGTCTGTGTTTATCTGAAAGAAATTAGCATATTTTTCTATTCTGTTATATTTTAATATAAAGCTACCTAAAGAACAAAATATAAACATTTAAAAATACAGATATAAAGCTAGTCTTATGTTCTATCCACTGGACCATCTAGCTGCCTGTGTGATTATACAGATAATACAGAAATAATAAGAAATAAAGACCTAAGTACAAGTATTCCTTTAATGTTAAAAATTTTATCATCCCTTTCTCCTTAACAAATTTTAAAATTCTTTATCCTTTCACACTTGACCTCACCTACCTACCTAACTTCCTAAATCTTTCATGTTTTCTACACAACTCCTGGCCTCCTTTCCCATTTTTAGCAGTTGTCTGTCTGAAGAACTTCACCTTCACATCTTTTATGGCAAAGATGGGGAAACAGAAGCCAGGAGGGTTGTTATCTTTGCCTACAAGTGGTACCAAGAGTCATTCAGATCATTTCTGTTTCAACCCTACCTCCTTGAAAGTCCCCGGACAGTAAAAGTTGTAGATTGTGATTAATAGACAAAGATCAAGTATCTCAAGAGAAGGCTAGAAGTCCAGGCTAAAAAAATAACAAAGAAGCAGCATTATGGCCCCAAAGAAGAGAAGAGAGGAAGAAGCTCCCTCTATTCCTTTGCAAAGATGGAGAGGGGAAGGAGGAGCCCATAAATGAGAACTATTACATATATTTTCAGATCTTTTTAATGTATGGATTAGGTTTTGCTGACTTCTTTTTTTCTTTAAAAAAATTATTTGCACAGAAACCTAAGGGAAAAAATTTTTACAATAAGTTTCTCTTGATAAAACCTAATTTCTCAGGTATATATAGGGAACGGAGGCTAATTTATATAAACATAAGCCATTCCCCGATTGATAAATGGTCAAAGGCTATGAAAAGGCAGTTTTAGAAGAAGAAATCAAAGCTATCAACAGCCGCATGAAAAAATGCTCTGAACTACTATTGATTAGAAAAATGCAAATGAAAACAACTCTGAGGCACCACCTCATGCCTATTGGATTCTATACTTTGAAAACAAAATAAATTTTTGTTGATATCTGTTATTTTTACATAGCCTAGATTGTAGGAACTGGGCCACTAATGTCCTCTAGGTAGAGTTGTGAACTGATCCAAACATCCTGGAAAACAGTTTGGAACTATGCCCAAAGGGCTACAGAACTGCATACTGCATACTGTTTGACCCGACAATACAATTACTCAAAGAGATCAAAGAAAAGGGCGAAGGACCTATATGTACAAAAGTATAGATAGCAACTCTTTTTCTGGTAGAGGAAGGAAGGAAGGAAGGAAACTAAGGGATGATCATCAGTTAGGGAATAGCTGAACAAGTTTTGATGTATGATTGTAATGGAGTAATACTGTGCTATTAGAAATTACAAGCACGATGATTTCAGAAAAATGTGGAAAGATTTATATAAACTGATGAAAGGTGAAGGGAGCAGAACCAGAACAGTATACGCAATAGCAACACTGTACAATGATCATCAGCTGTGAATGACTTAGTTTTTCTCACCAATACAATGATCCAAGGCAGTTCCAAAGGACTCCTAATGAAAAATGCTCTCCATTTCCAGAGAAAAAAATAATGAATTCTGAAGGCAGGTTGAAGCATACTTTTTAACTGTGTGTATACGTGTTTTCTTTCACAATATAAATTGTACAGAAATATGTTTTGCATGACTTCTCATGCATAATCCAAATCATATTATTTGCCTTTTCAAGACATGGGGGAAGAATAGGAGGGAGAGAGAACATTTGGAACTTTTTTTCAATGAATGCTAAAACATATACATGTAAATTGGAAAACAATGAAATAAAAGGTTTTTAAAAAAATTTTCTTAAATTCTGTTATTTTGAATGTATCTCTGGGAGATGGAAGAGAAAAAATATAGGAGGTAATCTAAAATCTAAAAATATCAACAATATTTATTATCTCTTCAAAGTACAGGCTAAGATTCTGAGAATGCATTCAGGAGTCAATAGTCAAAACGGAGCAGCTAACCCTTGATACCTACTGATGAACATTGATGTGGGGTGTGAACATTCCACCACCCCACATGCCATGTAGATTGAATATTTTGTCTTCAAGGAGGCTCTTGATCTAGCAGCTACACCATTTTAGCCACCTATTTGACTGATTTGACATAGGGCTTAAACAGAATGTGTGGTCAAATGGGTAGGGATCAAATTCTGGCCAATTTAGTGACAAGTAAAATCTAAGGGTTTAGTCCCAGACAGACTCTCATGATGGGCTCATTCAAGACAACAGGCTGAGGCAGTCATAAGCAGGGATCCAGGCCAGATACCTGGGCAAGGCCAGCTGAGAACTGTCACTGGTCTTGGAAGAACCAGGTCTGGCTTTACCAATAGTCAGCGTAAATGATCTCCTTCATGGTATATAATTTGAGGAAAAGAGGTAAGACCCCCTTGCCCCAAAAAGCCCTATTATTTGTTGTTTATTCCTTTGTATAAAGAAACTACTTTTAAATGTTCAAATCTCCTTAGAAACACTGAGCTGGATATTCAGTTTACTGTTAATTAGTTAAATCAAGTGCTTTCATTTTACCGACAGAGATATGCTCCTCTGAGGGAATGGGAATGTTAATAGAATCGGAGGGAGAGAAGACTATAAAGTAATTTTATAACAGAAGGTATGCCTTGTTGAGCTATCCAAGTGGAAGATTTGGAACAGCCAGTAAGCAACCAAAAGGTCACTGAACACTAAAGGGGTAGGAAGAAAAAGGACTCAGGTAGTGGCAAAGGATGCAGGAAGTAAACTGGGGGGAGGAGAGCTCGCTCTAGCCTTCACAGACATTTTCCCCATTTTGCAATTTTTCCTAGAAACTACAGAGTGGCCATTTTCTTACTATTGGTAAAAGGAACCTTACTAATGTGGCAAAGCTGGTTGTGCCTGAAACCCCTAATCCCTTGAGATGAGTGGGAAAAACTAAATCTATCATGGAAGTAGAAATGAGTAGTATTAGAGATGAGCTGGTAGAGCATACCTATAGATTCTTCTTGGGAGAAAAAATGATGCCTGGCTATGTGTCATTGGCAGACCCAGATTGACAGGGAATAGGAATAAGGTCAGTCATCTCAGGAAACTGAAATGCCCATTTATGTTTGGGTGATGGATATCTTAGGTTAAGATGACCATGCTCTGAGCCTCTGTTGGGCCGGTAGGTGGTGGAATGGGGCACCATATGGGACTTAGGAATCAAGGAAATTTGGATTCAAATTCTGCCTCAGATTTTCATTAACTGTATGACCCTAGACAAGTCACTTAATCTGTCTCAGTCTCAGTTTCCTCAGCTGTAAAATGGACACAATAATAGCGAGATAGTCTATATAAAGCATTTTGACAACCTTAAAGTACGATACAAATGCTAGCTATAATATGGTCATTAATATTTAAAATCATTTTTTAAAATGCCAACTTTTGTCTCAGATGCATTTAACTTAAAAGGGTGGTATTCATTCAGGCTAGCAGTGGTAGAGATACAGAAAAGGCCACCTCCTAATCCCCACTCCATGCAAACCTACATATCTTTGAAACACTGGCCAGTAAAGATAAAGGAAAATCTCTTTTTTTTTTTTAAGGATGATTTCAGGCAGGCCTGAGCCTAGGACAGACAACAGCTAGCTGATTCTCCTCCTAACTATTGTCTGTTTCCTCCCAGTAACATACCTTAAGACAACTCTAAATGTCCTGAGTTGTCTTAATCAAGAGAAGGAAGAGGAGGAGGGAATCAGGAAGCACACAGGCCCTGTAGTTCCCAGTACAAAAGTCAACCTCTTAATTTTCAGTCTTCAAAAGGAAAATGCTCTAATTATAAGTCAGTGTCTCTAATTTTTTTTTTCAAATTAACAGTCTGTATATTTCTGATTATTTTTCCACCCCCCTTCCCAGCTTTCCTTCAGTACTTACATTTGGCATTGCACAATACTGAACATTCTTTAACAATTCATGGCTGGTATTTGCAAAAGCAAGTTGTAAAGAAATAATAGTAGGGGAAGAAAAAAGCCATGATTTCTAATTACTGTTTGTTGCCTAAGATTCATGCTTGCTTTCCCTAGAGGAAAAAAAAAATCCTAAATTAGCCTGAAGACAAATGGAGTTTTTTGGTTTGGTGGGTTTTTTTTGTTATCTTGTTTTGTTTTGTTTTTTTAATCACTACTCCTAGATTTGTATACAGAGTTAACTAATGCACTGTAACCTCACCAAGACTCCAAATTCAGCAGGAGGCTTGTCTTCTTTGGACTCCACTACAGAGTTTGGTTGCCTACTAAAATGACCAAAGAATCTCATGATAGAGAAAATTCCATTAACAGGCTAGGGGAGGGAGGAGAAAAAGAGGGTGGATTTGATCATGGAAGTCAGTGATGAGCTTGATGAGTTCTGCCATCTTAGAAATGGCTTTGATGCAGAAGCATCAGAGGGGGCACCTCTCCAGCGATGGGAGCTCATCCAATGGTACTTTTGTGATAGGATACAGGGAGCATCTGATGATTGGCTGATTGAGGCTCAGGTGGATGGGCTCCAAAGGTTCAGGACTTGAAATCTCTTGGAGCCGAATCTCATGATGATGGCCCACTCTAATCCATCCCCTCCTCTGCTGCCAAATCCCTGTTACCTACCTGCTCAATTCCAGCTCACGAATCAAATATAAAATCCTCTATTTGACAGTTAAAGCCCTTTCTCATACTTTATTCCCTTTCAAGTTCTTACAATCCAGTACCACCTGACTTCTTGTTCTCTCTCATGCATGATGCACCAACTCCTGCTTTTCACCAAGTATGCCCCACACCTGAAATGCTCTCCCTCCTCATCTCCACATTTGAGTTCCCCTGACTTTCTTTAAGACTCAGCCCTAATACTTATAGGCATCTTCTACCAGCTCATCTCCAACTCCACTCTCTGCCAAGGTAAGTCATTTATGAAGCACCTACTATGTGCTTGCACTATGCGAAGTACTGGAGATACAAAGAAAGGCCAAAAAGAAAATTCTGCTCCTTCTAGGTCCTGAAAGGATTGAGGGTATAGCCTGTATTTTTCTCAAATAAGAAGAGTCAATAGAGACAAGGTGCAGAATGGTCGTTGTCATGAGGAGAAAACATTCCCCACCTACATGGGGCATTCTGAGGCAAAACCCCACTTTCCTTGTGTTAATTATGGTTCTGATGGACTCATAAAGAGTCCCGGCTTACAGTGAGGCTGGTCATAACTATACTAGGACATTTTGGAACACCCAAATCCCTGCTTGAAGCCTATCCCTTCCTTTCCTTAAATCAGTGTGCTTTAGGGTGGCCCATTAATACAGCCTTCCTGCCTACAAGCAAGGATAAAGTTTTACTGTATGTAGTTCCCAAGAAAGCCAATTTCTTTGGATGCTGTGGATCAGTCAATCAATAAACATTTAGTAAGTACCTACTATGTGCTAGGTATGCGGTAAACTCAGACACAACATCTAGAATGGACTTGGGAGAAATCAGAAGAGTGTGAAGACCTCCATCCAGGGTCTGATCAAGCTGAAAGCCAGATGGGTTCCATTTTCCCCATCATCTCTCCTCTGCTTCTGTAGCTCCTACTGCTACCTCAGGAGAGGGGAGAGGAGGAGAGGGGGAGGGGTTATCTCCTATTCTGGCTCATTTGCTGCAGTTGAGGGCATCCTCCATGATCCATAATGAAACTTGGTAGAGGGTATGAAGATTCTTGACCATACCATCAGCACCCTAATATGCTACTATATGTATACTAAATAGTTTGCCTTCAAGTAGGATCCTGGAATTTTGATCCAGGAATAGTATTCCTGCTTTTGTCTCACTGGTGTAGTTTAAGCAAATGTTCCAATGGAAGGATCTGTGGGCTGGGTTCTTGTCCAGGGTCTCCACCGATTGAGTAACTTGCTTCAGTTTTCTCATTTGTAAAGTGAGGGAATGATATTAGAGGAGTCTATGAATCCTTACCATGGTCCATTCCAGCTTTCACATGCCTTTCTAGACTGATTTTCTATTCTTCTCCTTCACATGCTCTCTGTTTCAGTCAAGCTGCCATTTCTCTATTTGACCTTTTATTTTCATGCCTTTGCCCAGTGGTTTCCCATGGCTAGAATGTTCTTCTTCCTCGTCTCTGCTTCTTGGAATTCCTCAAGACTAAATCCTTCAATACTAAACTCTGGTGTCACCTCCTAAACAAAGCCTCCTCTGATCCCTTCTTTTCTTAAAGTTCTCTCCCTCTTAAAATTATTTAGTATTATTTTGCATTTACTAATCTATGCACATGCTGCATGTGTCTCCTCCCATCCCCATAAAATGTAAGCTCTCTGATGACAGTCAGGTGAAGGAAGAGAGTGGAGGAGGAGAGAAGAGAAAAACAGGAGTAAAAGGAGAGACAGACAGAGACAAAGAAAAAAATAGAGAGACAAAGAGAGAGGGAAAGGAATAGTGACTGAATGAAAGAAAGCATTTATTAACTGCTAGTAAGTATTTGCGAAGTGCTAAACACTAGGGATACAAGCACAAAAACAAAGACAGTTTCAGTCCTCAAGCATCTCACCTGTTAATGGGGGAAATAAATCATCTAGGTTAGTGGTGGCCAAGGAAGAGCTTTTTGATCCTGAAACTTGCCAGGGTGAGTGGAACCACCCGGGAGTAGATTGACCCACCCCATCCAGGTACAATTGCAGAGTTGATTTGATCATGACTAGTGGTCTCAAAACAGGAGAAAGTGGGGAAAGGGAAAGAAAAAGAGAGAGAGAACCTGAATTTACTGGGGCCAAACTGTTTTGTCCTCACCTTTCTGGGATGTTATTCTGATCTTCAGCTATGGATGTAGCCAGCCAGTGTTAAACAGGTACCTTTCTCCCTGCTTAGTCATTCACTAGAGTGAACTGCAGAAAACATTTTCTGTTCTCCTCTCTAATTCCAGATGAGCAAAAAACCAAACAAACCCGCAATAGATCATGAAGTTATTTCCCTTCAAATCTAAGACCCTAGAGCCTTTATTTCCCTTTAACTGGAAAGTTTAATTATAGAATCAGCAAATGTTGGAAAGAGAAAGAACCTTAGAAATCATCCCAATCATTATATAGATGAAACCGCAGGAAAATTAAATAATTTGGAAAAAGCAGTCCCCTAGAAGTTGTTGTGTTTTTTCTTTTCCTCTACTTGTTGTCCTAACATACTACCACTAGCCAGAGCTCGGTGACTGACGTAGTATTTGATGGTAAAGTTACCTCTTCCACCAGGTTCCCAGGTCCTGAGGTCCCATATTATTTCTAGCATGACCTCTCTGCTCAGACTAAATTCCTCTTTTATTCTGACCACAAACCCTTCTTTCCACTGCTCTGGCCTCTCCACTCATCCTAGGACCCATGGGCATTGAGCATCCTTCTTCCATTCCAAACACAGGTTCTGGCTCCTGAAGGTTCAGAGATTCCTAGAGTTAGAGCTGGGAGGAACGTCAGAGACCATCTAGTCAAGTGGTCAGGAGCCCATCTCCTTGAGGCCCCATGTGGCCTTCTAGGTCTTCAAGTGTAGCCCTTTGAATTCAGATTCACTTGAGGACCTAGAGGGCCACATGTGACCTCAAGACCACATCCTCACCCCAGACTGGTCCAACATCTTCATTTTACATATAAGGAAACAGAGCCAGAGAAGTTAGTTGCCCATGGTCATACTACAGATAAAAGAAGAAGCTCAGGTCCTCTGACTCACCCCATCTAGAGACATTTTCACTGGACCACTGCATGCTGTCGAAATAATGACACATATAAAATTGCATGGGTATGCAGCAATATCAACATGGACCAAGGCCAGTTACAAATATATTCTCCATTTGCTCCAATAGTCACGAAGGTATCAACCCACCACAATCCATGACAGTTCTTGGAAAAATTGAAAAGCCTCTGCAAAGGTAAAAAATTATTAATACCATAAAATTTAAGAGCTCTGTGCCCAGGTGAATCCCAAATCCTTTTAAAAGTAAATAACCAAAAGTCTCTATTTTTTCATGTGAAATAGGGTTAATAACCTTGAACTTCTGACCTTACAAGGCTGCAGTCTTGCAAACTGTAAGATGCTATAAAAACGTGAGCTATTATTACCAGAATGGAGAAAAATGATCCCAGCACTGGAGCATGGGACTGTGGCATTGAAAAGCTCTAAGTGACCAAGGGTCAGCATGAGGCCAGTGGGGGAGAAGGACAACAGCTGCTACAGACAAAGCTAGCCTCATTACACACACACACACACACACACACACACACACACACACACACACACACGCCAAAAGACACAGGAAAGAAGACTCACAGCTTTCTTTGATTTTGAACATGGTGGGTGTGTGTGTGACCCAGATACATTAAAGAAGACCTTTTGGAAATGGACTGCCCAGGAATGATAAGGAGAGGTGAGCTGCGCAGTAAGGAAGAAGTCTGTGCCAGCAGAAGTTCCTCTCCCAGGTTAGAATCCCTCTGGCTGGTGAGTCCAGAAGTCATAAGAGCAGTTGCTGAAATAGCAATTTGGGTCATTAGTTCATATGTGCTGTGGGACTCCATCATGGCTCAGAGGTTGCGGAGGAGATATTGGGCTGGTCCTGTGGTGAGCCAGGAAATGTAATTCTGCTTGTTTCTCAAGAAACTACTTAGTGATAAGAAAATTAACCATTGCAGGGACTCAGCCTTCTACTTAGTGAATTTTTCTTTCCGTAACACTAGATGGTTCCCCATGGAGCTGCTTCCACATTCAGGGGGTGATCAGTAGCTCTTCAGAGAGCAGGTGAACCTCACCTTAATAGACAGGTAAGGCTTTGAAATATATGTATGTGTCTATGTATATATGTGTGTGTATGTATGTGTATATGTATATCCATGTGTATCTATGTATATGTGTATATACACACAATAGATACATGTATCTATTGTGTATGTATGTATGTATGTGTGAGAACCTCCTTTCTCACCAACTTTCATTATGAAATTGGTACTAGGTTCCCCTGGGAATACTTTTAGTTCCAAGATGTCATCAAATTGCCTCAAATCCTTTATTTATAGTAATATATTTAATTGAAAAAAATCATAATTTTCTGCTAAAATGTTAATAGAATTTAAAATGAATTACACCATTTGATTATTTAAAAAAAAACAGAGAAAGGTCAGTATTCCCATACTAAACAGCAGGGGTATCAGGCCCAAGAGCATTTTTAAATACATGAAATAAAATACATAGATTTACAGAGGAATAATTCTATTGAAGTAGAGTCATTAAACTTTTTTTCAAATACAAATTTGCATACTCCAAATTAAGGGATTCTGTTTCATTTAGGTTTTGCTCCTGTCTCCCCTAAGAGTTGCTCATATAGGAGATGTTTAATAGATGTTTGTTGAATGAATGAATTTATGTATCAATTTGCCATTTATAAAATGCAAACAAACCTGTGAGAGGTAAGTAGTACAAGAATTATTATTTCTGTCTTAAAGATAAGGAAACAGAGATTTAGAGAGATAGAAGAGATTTTTTTTCCTTTTCAAGTGTTTATTTAATTCTCTTTCCTTATTTTACATAGCTGTCTCTTTCCAACAACACTTACCCACTAAAGTACCAGAGTAGAGCTGCAAAGACAACTGATGACACAGTAGAGTGTTGAGCCTGCAGTCAGGAAGATCTGAGTTCAAATACAGCCTCAAACACTTCCTAGCTATGGCAAGTCACTTAACCTTTGTATGCCTCAGTCTCCTCAAATGTCAAATGGAGGTAATAACAGTATCTAGCTCCCAGGGTTGTCGTGAGCATCTAATGAGATAATACTTGTAAGCAGCTCAGCACAGAGCCTAGGCAGCTAGATGGTGCAGGGGACAGAGTGCCAGGCCTGGGGTCAGGAAGCCAGGAAGATTCGAGTTTCCTGAAGTCACAATTTCAGTGTTGTTTTTCTTTGTATTATTTTAGTCATCATGTAAATTTTCCCCAGGTTCTGTTTCCTCACTCCGTATCAGTTTATACAAATTTAAGTTACTTTTCAAAAATTACATAACAATTATGCATTATTCCTCTCCATTCATTCACTGGTCCAACAAAGCCCTCTTGCCCTTCACTGTTGCTTTCACTCAAGACTACACCCCTGTGTCTTCCATGGCTCTGCCCAATGCTTGGGATGCATTCATTTCTCGCATCTGCCCTTAGAGTTCCTAGTTTCTTTTAAGGCTCATTTCAAGTTCTGCTTTCTATGTAAGGCCAGAAAGTCCTTGCAATGTCTAGTGCTATCACCAATCTCCACCTGAGATTGCCTTGTATGTTTTTTGTATGTTACATTACATCATATACATACATACTCATACGTGTAGCTCCTTGGTGGCTGGCAAGAAATTGAAGCTAGTGCTCAAACAGGCGTCTTATTTTGATTCCTAAAATGATACTAATCATAAAGCATCCTGACTGTCCTCAGTAGGAGGGGCACTTCAGGTACAATTTTATTCTAGTCAACAAACATTTATTAAGTTCTTACTACATGCAAGGTAGGGCCACTGGGCACTCCAGTGGATAGAACATTGGCCCTGGAGTCAAGAATCTGAGTCCATATCCAGCCTTCCTAGCTGTGTGACCCTGGACAAGTCACCTAACTCTCTTTGCCTCAGTTTCCTCACCTGTAAAATGAGCTGGAAAAGGAAATGACAAATCATTTCAGTATCTTTGCCAAGAAAACTCAAAATAGGGTCACAGAGAGTTAGACATAAAATAAAATATGAACAGCAACTTTTGCTGGTAAGAGGAAATAATGGTATGAGAACCCAGGCATCCTAACTCCCAGTTCAGTGATCTCTCCCATACATCACACTGCCTTTCTATAATGGAGCTAGCTGTGTTGATGAATACTAAATAAAGACCAAGGTTTTCATTCTAGCAGAGGAGCTATAGCTTCAATCCCTATGAGACCTTCAAAATCAACTGAAAGTCCCTTTTAGGCTTAAAACCGGAAGGACAGTGTCCAGATTGGTGGAACACTTGGAGTCAAAAGCTTTCCATGACAAGTATCATGAAGTCAAAGGGCAGGAAAGAAAAGTTGCTGGTGAGAACAAATAGAAATTTACATGCGTACACCTATGTATGTATATGTGGTTAGAATGTAAGTTCCATTATAATCTAAGCTCTCTGAGGGCAGGGAATGTTTCATTTCTGTTCCTGTATCCCCAACACCTAGTACAGTGCCTGGAAAATATTAGTGGTTTAACTAATGCTAATTGAGTGATTGTTTAGTGTCAAATCTGGGTCTCTAATCCAGGTCTTTGGATCCATATCTAAGGAATCTATGTATTCTTCATTTATTGTCTACTCTGCCCCCATCTCCAAAATCCTCCAAATGACATAATTTGGACACTGCTTGGTCCACAGTAATGAGTTGATCTATCATCTAGTGTAAATATTTTTACATTGATGTGGTAAACAGGATAGAGACACAGGTCTATTGCGTTTTTGTTCTACCCCGAGTAATAAGCATCTGAAATCTCTAAATGAATTCAACCAGAGAGCCTCTGCCACCATCCTCATCATGTGTCATATGACTTGCGCCTTGAGTATTTCTAGGTTACTTGCCTAATATCAGGCCACTTATAAATGGCAAAGATGGTACCAGGACCCAAGTATCCCCGAATCACTTTGTCTCTCAGTGTCCTAAGCAATTCTTTAAAACAATAAACTAAGAGAAGCCACCACCCTACGCTGGGAAAAGGAATTTCCTTACCTGGGCCTTCCCTATACAAATGAAATCAAATCACAGGTTCAATCCTATTTCTATCTCATTTGAAAATTCACTGCCCCTTTCTCTACCCCTTGATCTTCTTGTAATGTATAATTACAGGGGCCAAATTGCTTTACATTAAAACAAATAAAATCATCAACATCCCATTTCTCCACTGTTCAGACAGCACCTGTGTGTGTCTGTTCACTTGTGTGTGAGCGTGGATGTGTGGGGAATGCCAACATGGCAACCATGTCACCACTGGTGATTAGGAGAAGTAGAAAAATTACCAGTGACACAAATTACTAATTACCTTATTATACAGTGAGAAGAATGAGAAGCTTGAAGTTGTTTCAGCAAATTCTATTTTTAAGCAAATAATTGTTGGGTTTCCAATGTTCTAAATTAAGTAAGTCTCTTCAAGACCTTCCTTAAGTCACTCTCCTTGCTCCCTGGTAGCTGGCAAAGAATTGAAGCTAGTGCTCAAATAGGCTTCTTATTTTGATTCCTAAAATGATAACAACCACAAACCATCCTGACTGTCCTCAGTAGGAGGGGTACTTCAGGTACAATTTTATTCTAGTCAACAAACATTTATTAACTTCTTACTATATGCAAGGTAGGGCCACTGGGCACTCCAATGGATAGAACATTGGCCCTGGAGTCAAGGATCTGAGTCCACATCCAGCCTCAGGCAGCTTTCCTAGCTGTGTGACCATGGACAAGTCACCTAACTCTCTTTGCCTCAATTTCCTCACCTGTAAAATGAGCTGGAAAAGGAAATGACAAACCATTTCAGTATCTTTGCCAAGAAAATTCCAAATGGGGTCACAGAGAGTTAGACAGGACTAAAATATGAACAGCAACTTTTGCTAGTAAGGGTCAGTAATGGTATGAGAACCCAGGCATCCTAACTTCCAGTTCAGTGACCTTTCCCATACGTCACACTGCCTTTCTACAATGGAGCTAGCTGTGTTGATGAATACTAAATAAAGACCATAGGTTTTCATTCTATCAGAGCAGCTATAGATTCAATCCCTATAAGATACAAAGTTTCTGCTTTTCACCCAAATTCCTTTCTGTCTTCAAAATCAACTGAAGGTCCCTTTTCAGGCTTGACACTGGAAGGACAGTGTCCAGATTGGTGAAACACTTGGAATCAAAAGCTTTCCATGATTTGATCATGAAGTCAAAGGGCAAGAAAGAAAAGTTGTTGGGACATGAGAGAACAAATAGGAATTGTAGATTCTCAAAGTTATTTCATTTACTCCAGAAGTGTTGAGTATGAAGTCCACTCCCAAATAAGGCTAGAACCAGATTAAGATGTAATTTGGAAATATTTAGCAAAATAAAAATAAAATAGAACACGGATAGTGTACTATGTGGTTTTCTAAGTCACTATGTGACCATAGGGATGCTTTATATATAGTTTAGTGGCCACCATTTCTATGTGAGTTTGACACCTCTGATTTAATTAAACTGCCAGACCAGACCTTGCTTTAAAATCCCCAACACAGGAGGAGCCAAGATTGTGAATTAGAAAGATTCACATATGCTAGCTCCGAATCCATAGCCCATGGATTTCTTGTAAAAAGAACTCCCAACAAATTCTGGATCAGTGGAAACTGCGCAGCAATGGAGGGGAGGAGATTTCTGTTCCAGAGAGCCCTGAGAAACTGATCTAAAAGGTCCGTCGCACACCAGACAGGAGCGGAACCCAGCCCAGCCATGGCCGTGCAGAATGCAGAGGAACAGATCCCAGCAGGCTTCAGGGACAGAATCTCCAGTGGCCACGAAGGTCCCTCCACCCACAGGAGCTACAGGTCAGTGAGACAGACTTCTGGACAGGCTGAGAGGGGAGCGGGGTGTCTCCATAACTCAAGCCCCCTCAGGAGGCAGTGGCAGTGGCAGCAGCCCCCAGGGACTCCCAGAGTAGGCAGGCGCTCCATTACAGAAGGTCTCCACATAAACCCCCTGAGGGAACTGAGCCAGGGAGGCGGACTTGCCCCCACCTGAGAACCTGAATTTAATCCTACCCTGAATAGCAGCCCCGCCTGCCAAAAGCCCTGAGGCTGGGGAACAGCATTTGAATCTCAGACCCCAAGCACTAGCTGGGCAGATCTGGGCAGGGGTGGAGAGGAATCTCAGAAGTCAAGTAACTGGTTGGGAAAATGCCCAGAAAAGGAAAAAAAAATAAGACCATAGAA